>OX457039.1:47715217-48057854 GCA_949752735.1 Lumbricus terrestris
AGAGGCAAAACTAGTCCTACAGTAAGTAGACCTATTTGGAGTTTTTAAGTACATTATAAGAAAATCACTTGTTTCTAATTGATGACTTAATAAACTCAGCTCCATTTTGTAGAATGTAGATGGACATTATTATCAAATGAACGTTCTACTGCATGGTATTGGCCACATTGCGCAATGCGCATGTCCTGTAAGCTTAGATAATAAAAGTCCTACTTGAAACACTTGTATCATATGCATACACAGCTACAATGTTGAGACAGTGCAAGGTAAGTAAGTAAGAAATGTATTGATCTTTCGTTTCGTAGAATCCATTATCCTTGCTGACTGCTTCGAACCCATTGCATAAAATGCTCTGAGAGCAGAGTCGCTGGAGAAGAAACCGACTTCCTCCTTACCCTCTCTATATAGGCTAACTCCCCTCTACCCTCTACCCTTCGCCCTCTGCTCTGACCCCATGCACCCAGCACCCACAGGGCATCAATACCCAACAATGTTCGATCGTTTTCAGGACGCCATTCGCGGCCAGAGATAAACAGCGACTCCGTCCGGAATGATTAAATTAAAAAAACTTTTTGGACTTGATGTTCATTCCGATCGACCAGTCGGACGGCGTCTGCACATCAGCCACAAGGGACGAAGTCCTCCCGACGACCAGCAGACGATGAGGCAGGCGGACAGGCAGGCGGACAGGCAGGCAGTCTGACGGATACACAAATACTGCAGAGGCAGACAGAGACATGCGCGTAGGGATATCCTTGTCACGTGAGCGGAACTGCGCCAACCAGTCTAGACAGTATGTCAGACGAATGTCTGTTGGAGACCCTTGCATAATGCACACATATATATATATATATGAGTATGTGCGTGCGTGTGTGTGGGGTGTGTAGTTATATACATGTATATAAATGGAGTGCCTGAGGAGAGACAGACACCCATCCACAGGCGTAATGCGTTATTTGTGTACTCGGTTGTGCCTTGATCCAGTGGCCGCCATGTCTATAATTATAATGGTCCTCACGCTGAGCCGAGAGCAATAACCAGAGAATAGAAAACAAACAACAGCTTGTTATGCTTCCCACTGCACGGTAGATGTGTTTTGGCTATATGCAAATTTGTATGCATGAACCTGTGTAACTGTGTATGTATGCATTATGATTATATCTGTACTTGCGTATGCATGTATTATATGCATGCATGTATGTATGTATGCATAATTGCCTATATGTATGTATGTATGTATGTATGTATGTATGTATGTATGTATGTATGTATGTATGTATGTATGTATTGTATGTATGTATGTATGTATGTATGTATGTATGTATGTATGTATGTATGTATGCATGTATGTATGTATGTATGTATGTATGTATGTATGTATGTATGTATGTATGTATGTATGTATGTATGTATGTATGTATGTATACATGTATGTATGTATGTATGTATGTATGTATGTATGTATGTATGTATGTATGTATGTATGTATGTATGTATGTATGTATGTATGTATGTAACTATGCATGTATGTATATGTATGAATTAGGGCTGTTGATTTAATCGCGTTAAAAAATTTTGCGATTAAAAATTTTAACGCATTAATCGCACGCGTTAATTATATCTGATTAAAATGGAATCAGGGGCAGAAAAACTCGTTTTAAACGGAAGGCTCAAACTTGAAACTAGTGAGACATTCTTTGGCAAATATTCCAAAAAAGAATTTCAGTATTATCGTAGCAATTCGTCGCTCAATTATCGATTGCATGTGAACCAAAACATGCATTTAACGCTAGCGATGAACTGTCTACATCGGCCGCATCGCATCGTCCACTAAGGTTGTTTCCTCACCCAGTCAGACTACGTTGGTTGAACTCCAGGAGATGACCAATGGATTTCAGGTTTCAAATGATGAATGTTTACAGAAGGACAACTTAGACGAGGTTTGACAAGAACCGCAACCTCTTGTGAAAAATTGTGACAAAATAATGAGATTCAATAGTAGACCTACTAGTGTTAATTAATAAGAGCATTCCTTGAACCGACCAATGTAAATAACTGGTCTGCCTATACAATTGACTGAATAAATAATTTATTTTGATAGTCAGAAAACGGTTGTCTAATTTTCACATTTCATTTTTAATTAAAGGTGGTTAAAATCAAAAAATCAACGGATTTTGAGCAGTTGACTGATTTGAACAGTGTTTAAATTCTGTCTGTCATACAAAACTGTTCAATAAACTAAATGCAAAAATTCAATAGGCCTAAGCCAAAGGTAATTGAATACGGTATATATATATATATATGTTTGCAATAGAAAGAATGCATTCAGTCATTAAAATATTATGCTTCAGGGGTCCTTAGAAAAAAGTAAGATTAATATATTTGAAGGAAATGTATTGCGATTAATTTGACGTTAATTGCGATTAAAAAATTAATCGCGCGATTAATTTCGATTAAAATTTTTAATCGAGCAACAGCCCTAATGGTTTTATAATAACTTAATAAGCCTAGCAAGTAAACAGCTATGTCAGGCATTGTGAAAGACGTCGATTAATATTGCGTTAATATTGCGTTAATTTCGATTAAAAATTTTAATCGTGCGATTAATCGCGATTAAATTTTTTAATCGAACAACAGCTCTAGTATGAATGTAAATATATAAAATATAATGTACATAATTTTTTATATGATAATAGAATGTTATTTATGCGTGTAAGTAGAGTAAGCCAACAGCGAACCACCTCTGTATTTTGCCAAGAAAACTATCATGACAAGCACACCCCACAATGTCGAAGACTGGTCATGGCAGTCGCTAGGGTTTCACGAACCGACAGCACAAGGTGACAAGGTGAAACCTGTAGACTGTACATATATATTCATTCATTCATTCGGACATTTATATAGCGCTCCTTTAAGAAAAAACTACTCAGAGGCGCTCCCGACTCCAGCGCGCGCAAAAAGAATAGTTTTACGTTTAGTAAGGAAGGATCCTGGCAGAGTCCCAGGGTGTAGGCGTAGCTCAAAAGGAAGGTCATTCCAGACCACTGGTCCAACCACAGAAAAGGCTCGATTCTTCATGGTAGTAGTACGAGCAAAAGGAACTAAGAGGACTCCCCTATCAGCAGAGCGTAACTGACGACGTTCTTGGATACCCAATGTAAAGCTGCATAGCCTCGGAGGTAAATTGGGGAGAGGCCCTGACAACATCGCCATACCAATGCAGCTACCCTGAACTCAATACGCTGGCGAATAGGGAGCCAGTGAAGTACCTCAAGCATGTAGTTTGAGACATGACCATATTTAGGGATTTGCCCAATTAGGCGCGCAGCAGAGCGCAACACCCGGTCAAGACAAGTCAATCTGCTGGATGGGAGGCCAATGTAGAGCGAAGAGCAATAGTCGATGCGAGATGTAACGAAAGAATGCATATATATATATATATATATATATATATTATAGAGCTGTTGTTCGATTAAAAAATTTAATCGCGATTAATCGCACGATTAAAATTTTTAATCGAAATTAACGCAATATTAACGCAATATTAACGCAATATTAATCGACGTCTTTCACAATGCCTGACATAGCTGTTTACTTGCTAGGCTTATTAAGTTATTATAAAACCATTAGGGCTGTTGCTCGATTAAAAATTTTAATCGAAATTAATCGCGCGATTAATTTTTTAATCGCAATTAACGTCAAATTAATCGCAATACATTTCCTTCAAATATATTAATCTTACTTTTTTCTAAGGACCCCTGAAGCATAATATTTTAATGACTGAATGCATTCTTTCTATTGCAAACATATATATATATACCGTATTCAATTACCTTTGGCTTAGGCCTATTGAATTTCTGCATTTAGTTTATTGAACAGTTTTGTATGACAGACAGAATTTAAACACTGTTCAAATCAGTCAACTGCTCAAAATCCGTTGATTTTTTGATTTTAACCACCTTTAATTAAAAATGAAATGTGAAAATTAGACAACCGTTTTCTGACTATCAAAATAAATTATTTATTCAGTCAATTGTATAGGCAGACCAGTTATTTACATTGGTCGGTTCAAGGAATGCTCTTATTAATTGGACCCTCTAGTTCTAAAGCGGTTCAAGTCCATTTTTTGCGATTTTCACTTTAGGCCACTTTTCCACTAAATCGAATGCGCTCTTTCCGATGGTGCATTCAGCTAAGCCGCTAGAGGATTCTATCATGGCGTATTTATGATATATTGGTTACAGAACTGACAATAATCAACGCATACGAAATTTCAGTAGTGAATCATGTCTGTTTAATTCATTCTTGATATTCACCACTTTGATTGCAAGCTGGTGCAAGAGTGGTTCAAGTTGACTTGATCCACTTTTGCGCTTAAATTTATTAACTCAGTGACACTCTATGATAAGGCATAGTGGATCATTCACACTTAATTCACTCTTCCACCAAAGGTTTTGGTCGTTTCAGCCTCGGTCTTCCTATTGAATTAGCACTGAACAAAAATCTTCTTTGGAAAATTAATCTTGCGTGTGTTATAATATTCTCATGTTTCGCAAACTTTGATAGGAACCTCGCCAAGTTGCTAATAATTAACAAACTAGGCCTATATGGAGAAAATGGCGTCTTGGAAAGACATTACCCACAGGACAAATTAAGGCCCCTGGACAAAAAAAAACGATTTTGCATAGGGCAAGTTCCCCGAAAACTACCAGTGCATGTAGGCTATAGCTAACAATTGGCATATATTTCTTCATTTAAACGAAAAAGTTTAGGCCTAATTATCTTATTTTCGTTCACTGTTATTAAACGCGTCATTGTAAAGAGATATGGTTTGTGACACCATGCAGATACAAAGTTAGAGCTATTCTTGTATAGCCTGTAACTGCTGTTCTTGTCTAAATGTATAACATTCAAATATGATCTACACCGTAACATATTATTCTTGTAGATGTTTAGAGGCATAATTTGTATGTATAATATGCAAATATAGGCCTACAACTTAACATATTTTACTTGTGTGGCAGAGCTGTGCTTGTGTGGCAGATCTGTATGTTTGTGGCAGAGCTGTACTTGTGTGACAGAGCTGTACTTGCGTGGCAGAGCTGTACTGCGTGGCAGAGCTGTACTGTTTGGCATAGCTGTACTTGTGTGGCAGAGATGTTCCTTGGGTCGCAGAGGTGTACTGTGTGGCAGAGATGTACTGTGTGGCAGAGCTGCATTTGTGTGACAGAGCTGTACTTGCGTGGCAGAGCTGTACTGCGTGGCAGAGCTGTACTGTTTGGCATAGCTGTACTTGTGTGGCAGAGATGTTCCTTGGGTCGCAGAGGTGTACTGTGTGGCAGAGCTGTACTGTGTGGCAGAGCTGTACTTGTGTGGCAGAACTGCACTTGTGTGGCAGAGATGTACTTGTGTGGCAGAGCTGTACTTGTGTGGCAGAGTTGTACTTGTGTTGCAGAGCTGTTCTTGTGTGACAGAGCTGTACCTGTGTTGCAGAGATGTACTTGTGTGGCAGACCGTTACTGTTTGGCAGAGCTGTACTTGTGTGGCAGAGCAGTTCTTTGGGTGGCAGAGCTGTACTTGTGTGGCAAGGCAGTACTTGTGTGGCAGAACTGCACTTGTGTGGCAGAGCTATGCTTGTGTGCCAGAACTGTACTGTGTGACACAGCTGTATTTGTGCGCCAGGGCTTACTTGGGTGGCAGAGCTATACTTTTGTGGCTGAGCTGTACTTGTGTGACAGAGATGTACTGTGTGGCAGAGCTGCATTTGTGTGGCAGGGGGGTACTTGTGTGGCAGGGCTGTACGGCTTGACAGAGCTATACTTGTGTGGCAGATCTGTACTGTGTGGCAGAGATGTTCCTTGGGTCGCAGAGGTGTACTGTGTGGCAGAGCTGTACTGTGTGGCAGAGCTGTACTTGTGTGGCAGAACTGCACTTGTGTGGCAGAGATGTACTTGTGTGGCAGAGCTGTACTTGTGTGGCAGAGCTGTACTTGTGTGGCAGAGCTGTACTTGTGTTGCAGAGCTGTTCTTGTGTGACAGAGCTGTACCTGTGTTGCAGAGATGTACTTGTGTGGCAGACCGTTACTGTTTGGCAGAGCTGTACTTGTGTGGCAGAGCAGTTCTTTGGGTGGCAGAGCTGTACTTGTGTGGCAAGGCAGTACTTGTGTGGCAGAACTGCACTTGTGTGGCAGAGCTATTCTTGTGTGCCAGAACTGTACTGTGTGGCACAGCTGTATTTGTGCGCCAGGGCTTACTTGGGTGGCAGAGCTATACTGTTTGGCATAGCCGTACTTGTGTGACAGAGCTGCTCCTTGTGTTGTACTTGTGTGGCAGAGCTGTACTTGCGTGGCAGAGCTGTAGTTGTGTGGCAGAGCTATACTTGCGTGGCAGAGCTGTACTTGCGTGGCAGAGATGTA
This sequence comes from Lumbricus terrestris, assembly GCA_949752735.1. Taxonomy (NCBI): domain Eukaryota; kingdom Metazoa; phylum Annelida; class Clitellata; order Crassiclitellata; family Lumbricidae; genus Lumbricus; species Lumbricus terrestris. The sequence goes on from OX457039.1 coordinate 47,721,633, forward strand.
GTTGTGTGGCAGAGCTATACTTGCGTGGCAGAGCTGTACTTGTGTGGCAGAACTGTACTTGTGTGGCAGAGATGTACTGTGTGGCAGAGATGTACTTGTGTGGCAGGGATGTTCTTGTGTGGCAGAGCTGTGCTTTTGTGGCAGAGCTGTACTGTGTGTCAGAATTGCACTGTGTGGCAGAGCTGTACTTGGGTGTCAGAGCTATACTGTTTGGCATAGCCGTACTTGTGTGACAGAACTGTACTTGCATCGCAGAGCTGTACTGCGTCGCAGAGCTGTACTTGTGAGACGGAGCTGTTATTGCATGGCAGAGCTGTACTTGTGTGGCAGAGATGTACTGTGTGGCAGAGCTATACTTTTGTGGCTGAGCTGTACTTGTGTGACAGAGATGTACTGTGTGGCAGAGCTGCATTTGTGTGGCAGGGGGGTACTTGTGTGGCAGGGCTGTACGGCTTGACAGAGCTATACTTGTGTGGCAGATCTGTACTGTGTGGCAGAGCTGTACTTGTGTGGCAAAGTTGTACTTGTCTGGTAGAACTGTACTGTGTGGCAGAGCTGCATTTGTGTGGCAGGGGGTACTTGTGTGGCAGGGCTGTACGGTTGGACAGAGCTATACTTGTGTGGCAGAGATGTTCCTTGTGTGGCAGAGATTATTTGTGTAGCATTGCTGTGCTTTTGTGGCAGTGCTGTACTTGTGTGGCAGAGCTGTTCTTGTGTGGCAGAGCTGCTCTTGCGTCGCAGAGCTGCACTCTGTGGCAGAGCTGTACTTGTGAGGCGGGAAAAAAAATTTGTTCCACAGACCTAGAATTATATTTGTGCGTTTCTGCTTTCCAATATTAATATTTATAAGATAGGCCTACAATAATTGAAAACTGACTGAGTTTGTATGTGTTTTTCAACATTTATTCAGAGATTAGTCTAAGTGGATCAAGTCGGATTGATTCACATGTACAATATTGTAAGATGTAAAGCATTCAGTTCATAAACGGATCAAGTCAAGTTGATTCACTTTGACGTAAAAATTACGAATATTCTTGTCAATTCATTACTGGCCCACGCTACAAAAATGCTATTTTCTCCAAAGTTCACTATTTTTTACTACCGGCATTATCCATGCCGATTATATGCACCATTACAGTTTATAATATCAATCTTTCATTCCCAAACGTTTTCGTTCCGATTTGAACTAAGCTTAGACCAAGTAGAGTAGGCCAAAACTTCAAAGTCGATTATCTCAAAACAGCAAAATTGTCGTTGAACCGCTTTTGAACTAGAGGGCTCAATTAACACTAGTAGGTCTACTATTGAATCTCATTATTTTGTCACAATTTTTCACAAGAGGTTGCGGTTCTTGACTTCTTGTCAAACCTCGTCTAAGTTGTCCTTCTGTAAACATTCATCATTTGAAACCTGAAATCCATTGGTCATCTCCTGGAGTTCAACCAACGTAGTCTGACTGGGTGAAGAAACAACCTTAGTGGACGATGCGATGCGGCCGATGTAGACAGTTCATCGCTAGCGTTAAATGCATGTTTTGGTTCGCATGCAATCGATAATTGAGCGACGAATTGCTACGATAATACTGAAATTCTTTTTTGGAATATTTGCCAAAGAATGTCTCACTAGTTTCAAGTTTGAGCCTTCCGTTTAAAACGAGTTTTTCTGCCCCTGATTCCATTTTAATCAGATATAATTAACGCGTGCGATTAATGCGTTAAAATTTTTAATCGCAAAATTTTTTAACGCGTTAATCGCACGCGTTAACGCGATTAAATCAACAGCCCTAATATATTATATAAACGTATGTTTGAATGCATATAAGTACACACACATAATTTATTATATATATGTGTGCGTATGCACATTTGTATGCGTACAAGTGTGTATGTCTCCATGTACGTATCCATGCATGTGCATGTGTATGTGTACCTATGTAACTATGCATAGGGATACTATAGGCTAAGTCTATAGGTAGGTATATTTGTAGGTGGGTCGATAGATAGGCATTGGATAAATACATGGGCAGATAAATAATTGGGCAAGTAGACTGGTCAGAATGGGAATTGTAGAAAAATAACTGAGTGGTCAGATGATTGATACGTGTGGAGTGGGATGTGAGAACTGAGATGAAGACTTTACCAAAGAGCCCTAAGAAAGGCTGGGGTTGAACCCCTTCAATCCCACTTAATTCTCCCATTTTTTGAATATGGTAGAACTTATTCAAAATGGATGACTGGAATGAGACTAACGAAAACCTGTTAATATGCCAGCATGTCTTTGATTTGCCATAATTATGACGCTGCATTCAGAGAGTACTATTTTGGTTGATAGAGCATTCGCTAGGTTCGCTAGCGTTGCGAAGAGCTGCAAAGTGCAAACCTTTGAGGCAAACAAACTGATGACATGACTTAGGAAACGCTGCTCGTGCTACGGGATATAACATCGTCAGAAGGGAAACGATTGTTTATATCTTACTAAGATCTGAAACTCAGCACCCTGGAGCTCAACACACGTGATCATTCGACCCGGTACAGTAATGGTTAACACGCTGGCCAAGAGAGCGAGAGGTAGTGAGTTCGAGCCCCCGTTGGGCGGATTTGCTTTGTAGGCTGCCATTGGCGCCGTGTAATTACAAAGCTGTCTGTTCAGTTGGTAGTTAAGTTTAATTAACATTACTGCATAACCTGTAAATGTAAAGCGCAGTGCGTCTTGCAGGCGTTTCATTAAAGAAAAGATATTGTATTATTATTATTATTAATAATAGGTCTAATTTATAGGCCTAATGTGCTATAGCTGTGACTTTGATTTTGTGGACAGTTTCGCACACCTATGTTACAGTAGTCCTACCCAAATCTTACATACACCTAGGCTAGGCTACTGCAGAATCCTGTATTCATGACATTTCGCGTGGGAGGCATCGATAAATAACTGAGCTAATGATGACCGTCCTCCCATCATAATTATCCGAATACAGGCTGCGTTCAGTCACTTCGATCAGTGCCTATAGTCTAGGGCCTAGACTCTAGGCTCTGTTAAAGTGGTCCAATGCGCTGTGCGCCATGGCTGTGTGGGCTAGCTTTAGTCTAATATAGGAATTCGAGCGCCGTAATTTTACACGCCACATATGTAGGCCTAGCGCATGAGAAACAAGACTTAAAGTGTGGCTGGCTTCGTTGGATGGTCATAGACGGCGTCCATGCACTTATTACAACGCATAGCTATTACAGTAATTACTACAATTCATAGTATGACGGAAGATGACAAGTTGTTACAGAAGTCGAATTTAACCGTCGGCAGCTAACCGGATGCGCATCACGTCCAGCTTCTGATCTTACCAACGCCATCTGCCGAATGGAAGTAGACTTGTTATAGCGCACCTTCCCGCTCCTACTCAGAGGCACTCCAGCCTACAGCGCGGACACTGCATCGGAGTTTCACGCTGAGCAATTGCGAGTGAAGAACTTGCCCAAGATCCGTATACGCGGTGACTTGGGTTGGAATTAGAACCTGCAACCCTTCGGCTGTTTCATTTCTCGAGTAGGTCTACTTCCATAGGCGTACGGGACATTTCGGCAGTGGGGGGGCAAAAAAAATTTTTGCCCGAAAAATCTGACGACCTTTTTTTTTTTTTTAGTCATCCGCCCAAAATTCCTAAGATTTTCCAGTCCGAAAAGTTTTTTACCCCTGCTTGCCCGAAAAATCCCTCCCGTACCTGTTTTGCCCGAAAAAATTATCCGAAATTTTTTGGCCCGTCCAAGCCTCTTTTGCCCGAAAAACACATTTGCCCGAAATTTGGGGGGCATTTGCCCCCCCCTGGACCCCCGCCTCGTACGCCTATGTCTACTTCATAGGTATTCGACCTCTGCCTCTCTTTCTAACTCCCACCCATAATGATTGATTGCTATTAGTTTCTTTATCATTTCTTTGTTTGTAACTGGCTGCGGTATGTCAGCAAGAACTCAGTAAAACAAATATTATCATGATCATCCATCTTGTGTCCTTTCTTGTGCTTTGGTCTCAATTAAGTTCTCACTATAGAGTTTAGAGTCTGTCGGCAGGCAGACCAATTCGTTACAGTCGCAAGCTTGTACCTTGATATACGCTACATAACCTACATTGTTTCAATCCACACGCACAGACTAAACCTGCTCAATCAATGAATCAATCAATCAATGAATCAATGAATCAATCAATCAGAATTTGTATAGCGCCCGTTCAAGGTATCTACTCATAGGCGCTACCAGCCGAGATCAAGCACAAAAAACAGTCTTCAACAGTTTGTTAAATTGAGAACAGCCTAGGAGCTTTCGCATAGCGGCATAGTCAAGGGAAGCCATTCCAGGCTGTTGGACCAACCACAGAGAACGAACGTCTCTGCATTGTTGCCGACTGCAGAGCGAGTGAAAGGAACCATTAAGTCACCATGGACAGCAGAGCCGCCTATGAAAGTGTTAATGAGTGAACAGTTTCCCCCGAGTTCTAGCTGTCACCATTCTTTGTACCAACGCATGCGGGCCGTTGGACACATTTCAAAAACACTGCCAGTCAGCGTTGCGCGAGAGTGTGTGCTAGTGCCTGCCTAGTCTTTGCAAGGTGGACAAGGCGCATACTGATTGACAGCCAGTGATTGGGCGATAGGTGCCATCATTTTGATTCGTGCGCAGTATGTTGACAGATTGCTCATTAACAGCTAGGTCAAATAAATAGTCCCCTCTTTAAATCGTCAGAATTTATTTCATAGCTCAGTTATGTAATTAAAAAATAAACGCTCGTTGTCGCACCAAACAATTAGTCTGATTGCGCTGATCGGAAAACAACAAATTGACTCAGTTTTATTGCGAAGAGGATAGAATTGCGGAAGGTCACGTGAGAACTTGTGAAACTGCGTGATGCGGTCGGGCCTCGGTTGAGCTTCGACAAAGGTGTAGGCCTACGCAGCAATGTCTACGTATCGACTGTTGTTGCGGGTTCGTTTTATTCGCGTTTCAATCGACAGGATTTATTACTTGTTTTAGTTATCGTTTTAAGGATTAAAAAGATCGACGCATTGGGTAGGTGACGAACGTGCCTGATTACTTTTGTTAGTAGAAGTGGAGTCTTGAAAATAGAATTTTGAGCGCTGAATTTTGTGATTGGAGTTTGTTTAGTTAGTGGGACAGTTGTACGCGCATTTGCCGTGTGAATGACTCCGCGTGTCGATGCGTTATCTCTGCGTAACCACGAAATTCCACTGTTAAGAAAATAAATATAAATGTTCTATAGCAGATGCAAATCCATGAGATTCAGTCTGTTATGGTCGTCTGTGAAACCTATACCAGTACGGTGTATGGAATAACTACGTGGAAAGGTTGATGCATACCATTATAATAGGTAGCAGGTGGGAAAGTTTCTAAGCTTGTAGTGATTACGTACTGAAGAGTGGCGACGCTTGGGGAGGCTAGGGGCTAACCCCCCCCCCCCAAAAAGGCAGTCCGTTTTCTACATGTAAGAATGAATCATTTCCATGATCACCCCTGCCCTAAAAACTGAAACCATACACACGAGATTTCGACCAAATGACTAAAAAAAGGTCGTCAGAAATTTTGGCCGGTGAAAATGGAAAATGTCCTCTGCGGGAATTTAGCTCCCAAAACTGAAATCCTGGCGCTGGTATTGAACTGTTAGCCTTTATAAAATTCTGAATATATGTACTATGATAATATTTTCTTTCAATGATTCAATCTGACACACCGCAGAATGATTACATGTACATTTTATTTGAAATATGGCCCACTATAGCATGACATGCAGGTCGGCTTTACAGCAGTGGGTTAGGTAACTTAACACTAATGGCCTAAGTACTGGATCACTTCTGGTTCAGTCAAGCCAGAAGTGGGAGGGGCTATCTTTATTTTTAGCAGAACCCGAGTCAAGCAACGCAACAGCAAAGCGCCAATGGCAGCTAACAGAAATTTTAATAAATTAATGCCCTGAGCGAGGCTTGAACCCGGGTCGTGCGGATGACTCTCAGTTTATCGACCAGCGCTCTCTCCACTGAGCTACGGACCCCCCAAAGTTAAGTTTTTTTAGTACTGTATATGTCTTGTCTTTAACCATCCTCGATTCGAGGGTTGGTCGCTTCATGGACATGCTTTCACCACTTTTTCCTGTCCTCCGTCTCCTTCAGTATCCTCTCGAATGGTAGTTCCATCCACGCGATGATGTTAGCTATCCATCCATCCTCGGTCTTCCCCTTGCCCTTGCTCCCGAAATTGTACCCTGTATTATTTCCTTTTCCAAGCAGCCCCCCTGTTTCCTCATCAAATGACCGAAGTGTACTGTATATAGGATTCATTTAGTTAAGTTCGCTTCTTTGTTCTCGCTCTGATTATTTTTCTGTCATGTTAACAGTACCAGACCACGTCAATAAGATCCTCTGCTCTGGCTCTGCCTCACTGTATACCATAAGGATCCTCAAGACATACAGGTCCCCCATGAAAGACCTCCAAACAATTAATAGAGCTACTGTCATATCTTGAATGATGCATGGGGTAGGGCCTTGCGAGTGGAAGGGACAAAACCCGCCTTTAGGACTTCATAAACAAACGCAGACAAGCCGGCTACTTACATCCTGATACACTTACAACTGAAGCTTTGGCGCAAAAGGTTGACATGGTGCTGTTCAGGCAAACGAGCTTCCATGTTCTTTGTAACATCCTCCGATTCCTCCTACTGCAGTGAGATCCATATATATATCTATGAACTTTATCAAAAGACTGTTATTTAAAAGCATAGACTAAAAACTCGACCATGTAGTACGTAGTAATATTACTGTCAATTGTGTTAATGTACACCTTAAGCAGTTTGCATGTTTTTTTGCACTAAATGAATATACAAACATATGTGGCATCGTGTCTTTTGTTAGTGTTATTGTTTATGTTGATTGTTTGTGAAACGTATTGTTTCTCATTCTTTGGTTCTACTGTTTCTTAATTCTCATTGAAACCAATGGATATTTGTTGCATGATCTTGTTTTTGAATTGGTGCCATCTTATTGCTTCTAGGATAAATGGGTTGTCCCAATTTAGCAGGACTCCTGTCCCTTTTGGGTTAGCTCTTGTACCAAGCACCGCCAAATCCCGAATCCTGTAATGAATTTCGGCCGGATCCCCAAATTGATTTTCACAAGCCCAATGATTTTAGACATGGAACTGTTATATGCGACAATTAGTACCTGTCCATGTTCCCATACATTCAATTTAATTCTGAGTTGTTTTCCCGGGTTCGACTGCTTTCTATTATAAAACTGTTTTCTGGAAATTGGTCTTTTGTGTATTTTCAGCATTTTTGGGATTCAGGTTTAAGAAATTCGGATTGACCCTCTTGTACTTTGAGAAGCTGTGCCATTTTATCTGTATGCAGTGTCAATTTCAATGTCTCTGGATAAATTAAAAGTGATTTGTTGATTTATCGTACAAGTTCACCCTCACTGCTGTGTCCTAGGACTTGAAGTGTGCGTACCACCGGATCAGTAAGTCAGACAGCTAGTGAATCATTTCTGTAAATCGCCTGGCCATGTTCAGTCAATCAGCCCGTCAGTCAGTTCCTGTTATAGTGCAGTGTGCTACAATTAAGTCATCAGTGTTCTTAAAATGATTCCATGATGCAGTGAGGTTTCAAATAGTTATCCTTGTTGTAAGGTTTATTGCTAGAGCCTCATCTAATGTTTTCAGCCATGTGTACTTTTTATGGAGCATTGCCTGATCTACCTTTCAATGGAATGGTTTCTCCAGATGCAAGAGTTGCCGTTTGTCCATTTACTAAACTTCCCAGATGTGCTGCGCTGCTGCATTCTTTCATCTGGTGGCTGTGTTTATGAAAAGCAAGACTTTCCAGGCTCAGCATTTATAGGCGTCTTGAGAATTGTACTGATGCTGACGTGAGAAATATTCAGAGATAAGGGATGAGTTTGTGTTTGAAGAATTTTTGTTTGATGTTGTTTGTATGCATACCATATACACATATGGCGTTTGTATATCATTTGTGACATCATCTTTGTATGCATCAGTGTCATGTCTCTGTTTATTTATTGGTGAATGAGAATAGGGGTTGAACAGTGAAAGAATGGAGCATTAGTAGTTATAAAGCTGGTTTATTGCCAATTGAGATATGAAAGCAATATTATTATGTTGCTAGTCTGTAGGAGCTTGTCTTGAGAATTCATGCAGTGTAGGCTCCATGGAGGTAGTGTATTGTAGCAATATTGGGAAAGTAATTTATTATATCTCTTAAATGGAAGAATTTTTTAAATTTTGAGGATGAAGTAAATTATTCATTAATCCACTCTTTATCTGGTGGACTTGGGTATGCTAGTAGTTGTCCCAAAATCTGTAAATAGAGGATGACTGTATATCCCACATACTGTGACTGGCTATAAGAGGATTTACTTTCACTTGTGAGAAAATATGGGGTGAGAGAGAGAGAGAGAAACCCCAGGAATCTTAAAGGATTGAAACCCAAAGCTGTCATGCTTTTAGTGTGCACTTATAACATCCTGTATATCCGGTATTGCCTGGAAATTGCAGAGACTAATATTTCAAGAGTGCTTGTAAACACGAATGAAATACAAATGAAATACATTTGTTTGTTATGGACAGAAGTGAATGTGGCATTTTAAAAAAATTACCGGTATACGAAACTGTTTTGTGCTCACATCCAAGCAGGCAATTATTAATGTACGTGACATCGGACAATTTGGTTCTTTTGAGCATTTGCCATGTAGTAGTTGGCGCTCTGAAGACAGTGGTGCTGATGTCTGAGCTCAGATTTGCATTTCTATGAGACTTTGCACATGTTAAAAATTATCTTAAAGATGTTTGCTAATGATGTTAATAGTAGAAATGATAATAATAATAACAATAATTATCGACCAGTGATGATGACCATTGGCTCCAGAAAATGAGTTCTGGGTGGAAAACATAATAATAATAATAATAATAATGCTAATTAATGACAGTATTAAATAGTGATAATTGTAAAGTGAGGAATGCAGATTAATATCATGTGCCATACCAACTTCAAAGGACAGGTATAACAAGGACAACGCGCATAACTGGACCAAAATGGCAAGAAAGCTAATTTTAGTAGCGTGATGTCATAAGGAAATATGTGTAAACATCGCACAGAACTGTTTATGCATTCGACATTGAGGCGTATGAACATTTTTGCTCCGTTTTAAATATTGAAGGCTTCACCAATGTGGATGGAATTAACATATATATGCAATTACTAGAGAAGACTAGATGGCAGTTTCCAGAAATTACTTCTGTTGGGTTTAAGTCAGTTTTAAAAAAGAGGTACCTTTCAACTGAGATTGCACGACAGCCAGGGGTGGATGTAGAAATTTTCGGTGATCTGATCTTTGCCAGAAAAATTTGATGACCTTTTTTTAGTCATCTGGCCGAAATGTCTAGAAAATATACCATTCTCCCTGCCAAAATAACGACTTAAAAGAACTATGATCTCTCGAGTCGTATGTTACTTATTCTCTCTCTCCAAACCAAAGTGGACCATGGCTTTTGGACTTTTGGAATGGGGGCCGTGGCCAGATTGTCCCCCCGGATCCGCGCCTGATGGCAGCCTATCGTATATTATTGCATTTCTCAAGGATATGCATTTATATCCAAGCAAACATGACATGGATGACAGTCGAATGGAAAGGTTTCTTTCGTTCAATAATTTTTATGGATTCTCATCTTGATATCTGCACAGAAATACATATGATGTAAATTTTTGTGCTAGAAATATATAGCCTGACTGAAGCAGACTGTTTGTAGAAATGTCCTTGTAGGAATGCATGCGTACTGTGAATTCGTGTATGAATTCAGCAGATAAATTTTTTGTATGACTTTGTGGATTTATTTACCCGTCAATCTATCAAAGTTGGGTAACTGGAAACATTTTCATAAATCAATAGTTAAAAAAAATCCTCAAGTGAATCAGTGCAAGCACTTGACCTTGTTCAAAGTTAGTTAAGCAGATGTATAATATATGTATTCTTCTATATTTATTCAGCTACCACGTACAACCATTTTTTTAGATCCTTCAGACTGTTGCTTTTTTAATGGTTGCCATTTAAGTCCCTCGTGTACAGATCTTGCTATCCCAGATTCAAATATCTTAAATTTCTGGCCCTTTAGTCCTTGACCTCTGTTTATCAGTTCTGTTTTGATTAACTGCCTGTGAATAAGCTGGTGCCCGTGACTTTCCGTTTTGAGATTACGACTGATTAAGCCACCATCGTGGTGTATGAACTGAGGCGATATCCACACATGTAGTCGTTACCATACCCTTGCCATGTAATACCACTGTGACTGTGTCAGTCCACATTAGGCCCAAAAATAATGTTGTGTTTCCGGTAACCCGACCGACCCTCTTTCATTGCCGCGACTCAAATAATTTTGTAAAATTATTTTATTTTAAAAAAAATTTAATAAAAAAAAAATTTAATAAAAAATTTTTAAATTTTTTTAAATTTTATTTTTTGAAATTTTTATTTACATAATACGGTGACATTGCCTTCCGTATAGAGTTGGATCTTAGGCCAAAAAAGTTGTGTTTCCGGTAACCCGACCGACTCACTTTTATTGCCGAGACTCGGAGAATTTAGATTTTTTTAATTTACAGTGACATTGCCTTAGAGTTTCACGTCTGCCTAACTACTTCCTGGTTGCCAGCCTTGAAAAACCTCTAGCCTTATCATTCTCACTTGAGCCACCTCTAATGGTGATTAGGGAAAATAAATCTAGCAACTTCTAGGTGTAACTAGTCCCTGGCTCGGCCAGTCTGGAACAACCCCTAGCAGTGATGTTCTGTTCGCACTCATCTTCCCCTTCCCTTCCCACTTTATCTTACCAGAAAAGATGTCAACAAAATGAAATTAATAGAATTGTTTTCTAGAGCAATTTTAGGTACAGGCAGTCGGGAAATAGGCAGTTTATACTTGCTTAGAACACGTACTTTGTTGCAGCGTGTACCAGGTACCTTTATGCAAAAAAGAGTAGTTGGGTATAATTTTTCGGATAGTCATTGTATAAAAATATTTTACCAAAATAAAAATATTTTTCGACCTATCTACCCAATTTTTTATAGCTCTGTTACCGGAAACACAGCATCATTTTTGTTTGGCCTTACATTGCACACTATTTTGACTGTTCTCGGGACTAAGTAAAAATTTTTTTGTACAAGTTTCACTGATTGATAACTTGCAATGCAATTGATAACCTACCAAATGGCTTCATAGACCACACAACAAATAATACCAGTTAACACAGGGTTCGGCTTAAAATGATCATTGCGATTCGTGTGATTGGTTTTAAGTTCACAGCTTTAGGTGGGTATGTACAGGAACCTTATCTACACACCAACTGCAAAAAGAAAAAATGAAATTGAGCACTGGCCTTTTTTAAATTTAAAACTTGTGCAAGAATTAAACTGTTTATAGTTTGTTGTTTATTCAATCAGTTTTGCTTTGTAAATATCAGCGTTGAATATTTTGCTATGTAGTAATGAAAAGAGAATTTGCTATTGTTTACAGTGTCTTTGACTCTGTGAAATCCTGGTCTGAAGTGATGGAGTCGATGCTGAGGAAATTTGGTTTGAAGAAAGGAGAGCACCGTGAAACCGAGGCTCGACAGAAACTGCAGAAGGAATTGTTTGCGTTCAACACGGTGAGCATCTGTCGATGTTTTAGAACCTGATGATTTTTGCAGATGCAATACAATATGTATTTTGATATTGTTCTCGTTGCAGAGTTCAGAAGAAGTGAGCACATCTATGCGGAAGAACAATTGATGAACAGAATTCCAAACCTCATTCTTCAGTCCTATGATCATTTGGACTGAGTGAATTTTGGAATTGTGCTTTGCAATTGTGAGTTGTGGATTTGCTCAAGGTCCCTATATAGTTATTAACCCCCTGAGTGAAGGATCACACTTGTATTCTCGACCTTACAGGTTAAACTCTCTGACCAATTGGCCACTGTGCCCCACAATCAACCACCTCCATGCCCCCACAATAAAAACACTGAAAGTGCACGTATAATAAGTGTCTACTGGACTCCTGTATGCCAAGTTGTCAGAAGACATTTCTTAAGACACCGAAGACAAACCAGGCCACTGATAAAAGAGAAAACGTGGAAAAGTCATTATTTGGGTTATTATGTATAGTGCTACACCACAGTTCTTGTGGGGCACGTTAATCAATATGGTGCGTTTATAGCTTTTGGGACATTACACCATTGATGTGTGTTAAGCTGAATGGCTTGTGTGCGAGGCAGGTTGTGGTGTATGGGCTTGTTATTTATATATTGGAAATGTATATTCATTTGAGACTGTCGTTTGGACTTTGCTTTATACGCTATACAGCGTTTGTTGGTGCTTTAAGACAAGACATTGGCCTCTATCATTGATATCTGCTGTGGGATTCAGAAAAAAATTGTAAACAGATGGTGACTTTTCTCTCTTCTGGATTTGGTAAAGAAAGTTTTGGACATGACTTTTTAAGTATGCCCCAATTGATTTACTGGTAGGCCCTTTCAGGATTGTTTCACAGAATTCCATTGCAAAGGCTTTGTATTAGAAGTTCATTGTTGATTAAACAGTCTGGGACATTGGAATCTCAGAATCCTGATAGATTAGTCTTCAAAAGGCATTCCTACTTCAAAGCCTGCCATGCCATTTATGAGTATCAATGTGGATTGAGGTTGGTGTAGGAGACCAGTTGGAGGAGGAGAAAGGCTGATTAGATAGCATGGAGTCGGTCAATTAATTCTCTGGACCCAAATATCACTTGACTAGGATATGTAAGTAAACAATTGTGCCAGCTTGTGTGTATAAACAGCACTTGTCTAGAGCATAGAAATCTCAATATCAACTCAGGTCCTTTTCATCTGCATTTCATGGACCTGGATGTCATCGCAGAAGAGGAGAGCAGGCTCCACCTCAGATCATGATTAAAGCTTGCTCTTGTTTAATTAATTAAATCCACGATAATTGTAAGGCATTTATGTTTGAATTCGTGCTGCGCTCTGTTGACTTGCTGCTCCTGTTTGTTTTGGTCATGTGACGGGTGTGATAATGCACAAAAGCAGTGTAAGTCAGTACCATTCGATTGATGCATGCTCTTGCTCACTGCTGCTCGCTCACTGCTGCTCTGCTGCTTATGATAAAGTGTGCGTACACTTAAGAGATATGTCTGCTGAGAAATATGCAGTTGCTGACACTGCGTTTACCCTGGCTGAGCGTAAGTGTCTGCTCGACTGTGCGTTACAATGGCCAAGTGGTTAGAGTGCTCAACTTGTAATGCAGAGTGTAGATGTTCAAGACTTGCTAAGATGGCTACTGTGTAGAGACTTGAGAGCAAGTCGTTCATTCACAATTGCTCAGCCACATGATCGGTCGATGCTTGATCCTTAGGTGCATAGTGATGCTGACGTGATGTATAATAATAAAAGAAATATTGAGCATTCTGGCCACACTGTGCTCATAAAAGTAGTATATCTAAATGATATCCCCAAAGAGCTGACATAATCCTGGCTATAGTACTTTCAGACTTAAATCATCTGATGTGAAGCACATTCACCGTTTGCCTACTACCAGACACTTTTGTGGAGTATGTTTCTTTACTACCAAAGAGGGTTTGGCAACATACCACTTTAAACTGTGTTCTATTGCTAGACATTTGGCGTGCAAAGCTATATTAGATCTTAGTGTTTTCAGACAATTCTTTTTATAAAAGTGTCTGCTGACATTGGAAGACGTGAGGGTTGAGATGTAGCGTAGGAGTTGTGTAATGGTGGTGCCAGTTAAGAGCCACTTGAACAGAAGTATGGTATGCGGCTAACACTCAGCCTAGCAAATCTGTTTTGCTTTTGAAATGAAACGGATGCGTTGGCAGTCTTTTGTAGGCCAGAACTAAGCCAGCTACTGTTGGGGTTTATAACGAGGTTCACTCACGACATTCTCTAGTGGAGGCAAATCCATTCTTTAGATTGACACGTGAACTAGGTGTACAAAGTCACTCATGCCAAGTGGAATTAAAAAATCCACTATGGGGACTTGGTCAAAAGCGATAATTCAGGGAATGTCCATTCCTGAGATCACCTTTCATAAAACAATCATTTTATAATGGAAGATTAGACAGCAAGGGAAAGGACTTGCCGCCCAACCTCACTTGCCAAAGCTAAGACAATGGAGACACCCATGACTGTTGCAGGGTTGACTTAGTGCTTAAGGAACGACTCTTCTCCTTACATGGCAGAAACTTGTTAGTTTATCTTTAGTTTTGGAGAGCATGAAAATAATTTCTCTTGTCTAAATTCTGTTCAGATTTTGAAATTATTGAATTCAATATCTTTAAACTACTGGTTTGACATGAATTAAAACCCTGCATTTGATTTGCTAATTATTGATAGTGTCCGATTTTTATAGTGCATTGAACATGGATTTCCCAACAAAGCAAGTGCCGTTGGTTTCGACCCACAGCTTGGTCTACTGTCAATTGGCACCAAGAGTGGTGCGCTACGAATGTATCCTTTTATCGCCAGCATCACTCTATGACTATTTAATAGCAACTGTATTTGTTAACTTTGATTTTTTTTACAATCTGTCTAATCATTCTAATGGTTGTATTTATAATGTGCATGGGAACAGTTTAAGCACTTATAGTGAGGACAGAGCTCTTCGATTTTGGTCAAATGCTGCTGTTTAGCTGCAATCACGTTAAGTGCTGTGTTACTCCCTGATTATAGCTGGCTTTTGTTCTGTCACTGATCTCTAATGTTCTCTCATTTAGAGTAAAAGGTCTGACGAAATTGATCTATATTCCATGAATCCAATAACTTGTAATTTAAGCATAATTACATTGAACTGGTCTTTTACCTGTTTTTCTGGTTTCATTTGCATTGTGTTCACTGAGTTGGACCTGTGCTGTTGTCCTATTTGTGAGGCACGGTGGTGTGGAAGTATGTTCCTTGCCTTGGAGCCGGAAAGTTCTGGGTTCGAATCCACCTCAAGTCGCCACGTAGGGACTCTGAGCAAGTCATTCACTCACAATTGCTCATGCACTTCGGTGTGAAACTCTTCAGTGTCCGTGCTGTAGGCGGGAATGTCTCTGAGTAGAATTCTTGAAGTGGCGCTATTACAAGTGCTCATACATACATTAATTTGACGACTTTTGAGGATGAATTAAATTTTGCATTGGTTCATAGCCTGGGATTTGCTTATAGTTCTTCCAGAATCTGGGAATAGGAAATGAATGCATGTCCCACATGCTATGACAGGTTGTAAGAGGATTTACTTTCATGTTGTGAGAAGCCATGTGGATGTAAAAAGACTTGAGACCCTTATCTATCAGCCTTAGTGTACACGTGTGGCATCATTTTCTCTGACCAGTAATGTCTGGTTTGTGAGCAAACTCATCCAATTATTCTGTTTAGGTGATGTTGATTAGTTTTTTTGTCTTTAGACAGTTTCATTTGTATTTTGAAATTTATTTTCTGCTGTAACTGTGATTCACGTTTTACAGTTCATGCGAAATATTTGTTTTTGGGCAGAGTTTAATAGTTTAGTATGTCATTGAATTGTGATTTCATCTGACTCCATGAGTTGCTGAATAAATAGCTAAATAAATCGCTATAAATATAGATACTAAATAAGTTCCCATATAACTTATAATGTCAGGGCAACAACTGATGATCGGAATGTAAGCTCTTATATATACATATATATGTATAGGATATATATATATGTACATTATATATATATATATACTTAACAGCTAAATACGTAGAACTTCACAGATGCAAAGTGTTCAACGTATTGCTTTTGTTTGAGCTGAAAAATACGTTGTCTGTATTGGTTTCACTTGTTGTTTTCATACATGTACAGGTGGGCACAGCTCTGAGAGATAATTGTTTCACAATCAAGTGGTTTATTGTGTATTGATGACTTTTGATGATGAAGTAAATCATGCACTGGGCCTTAAAAATTTGTGGTTTGCTGTTTATGTTGGTGTTTTGATCTTCACAAAGTCCTAGATTGCTCTACTTGAAGTTACATGTACTTTACTGTCAAACTGCAGAAATGGAAATTTATGCTAATGACCTCGCATAATGATAGAGATGTGCTGTGTCATCTGAATAAGTTGGACAGTGCAACCTGTGGCTGATGATCAGCAATTAAAATAAATTAATTGTGTTGTCACAAATAACCTGCATTGACTTTGTGTACATGCTGAAGCTTGCTTCTAGTGTGACGGTGTTTATACCCATAATGATATGTATGTACTTTTTGGACTTGTATGTGCGTACAGCACATGATGTTTTGATTAATATTAAACTGTCCAAGCATGTTTATTGCTAAGAATGTGCAATTGCACATGCATACTTAAGTAAATGTCCGTATGTGTGTGTGTGCTTATTTGCATAATTACTTATCTGGACTGCCTTGTTGCGGTTGACCTCTAATATTCTGAAGTTAATATTATGAGAGAGACTCAGAGTGTGTGTAGTTCATTATTCAGGACTTCATTCTTATGCGGCTCAAACCTTATCCGACAATTGCTTATTTCTGACAAGAGATTTCTTAATGTGAGAGCAATATTCATGAAATTGTCTGTTGTTGTGAAAGTATTATTGGTCTAGACAAGGTGGTTATATTACTCCAACTTGAGAAGGTTATGCTTCTAGCAGCTTTGGGTATCATAATTCAGGCTGTAAGACTGAAAGTGTGAAAGACATTAACTTGTCTGCCTTGCCTTCTGCAGATAACTCACTAAACAAACAGACGCCCCATGGATGAGTACTGAGTGATAATGGGAGTTTCAAGTGTTTTTCATTAACCTGGACAAAATATGGCTGGGATGTTGAGAGCTCTTGAATCACATGATGATACATTGATTTTCAACTGTTGAATTCGTGTCAGCAATGTTCCCAGCCAGTTGTTTGCTCACTTTTTTAACGAAGCAAACACCTGGGGCGCTGCACAGTGGATAAATGGAGAAAATATCTCAAACAGATGTCACCTGGTCGGTAGAATGGAGAAAGAGAGATTAGTTAGGTCAGGTGAAGGATAGAAAGATGGATGGATGTCTTTGATGTGGGAGGTGGGTGTAGAGGTCGCATAGGAATGTGAACTTTGTGTTGTTTGGTGCTCTGGAGGTGATATTCATTTGGGAATTTTGTACCTTTTTAAAAATAGTTGATGCTCTGTTTTATCTTAATATTTGCACTGGAAGTTTTGATATAAAAATTTGAGCCAAAGTTTTGATCTTCATCTTTCTGCTGTTCTTTTGAATGTATGCTTTAAGCTGCAATTTGATCTTGATATACGAATCTACTTTTATTGACCTTAATATTCACCAAAATTTTAATACTTCAATATGGATGCTAAACTATTTCAGGGTCTTTAAAAGCACCTGACGACTTGAAAATTGCTGGAGTGTTGCAGATTTAATTGAGACCAAAATCCATCTCTTGGACTGTGTAGTAAAGAAGACTTGTACTAAAAGCTAAATAATTTTAGATGACATTCCACATAAAATTGAGTACATAGTCTGGTTTGCATGCATAGAGAGTTAGAGATTCTCAGCATGACCATCAACATGACGTGTGAGCATCCTCCCTTGTCAAGGGGTTCTTAGTGCCTCATCTCAGTTCATTTCCATGCTCGCTCACTGGAGCATTAAGTGTGTAAGAGCTTTCAGTACTTGTGGTGACCGGGCTATCAAGATTACTCTCCGGCCTGGTGGGACCTCACGTCAGAGCTAAGGACCAGAATAAGCTCCACCCTTACTAAAAAGTAGAAACAGCTTCAAGTATGGATATCGGATACAGTTGATGCAAACGAGAATGAAGTTCTTTGGGCGGTTGGCCAAAACACCTCCCACCTACTGTGGGACCTATTTCTGCTGATAGTACTTATACCGAAACAACACGGTCTCTGGTCCAGACCTCATGACTTTGTGCTAACTCCAAAGTATAGTATGACAAGAATTTTATTCTGAGGACCAGCTTTAAAACCTGATGAAAAACAAACCAGTGCAATAATTGACAATCTGAGCTATTAAGCAATGTTGTAACTATCAGCCTACTGTAAACTCATCCTTTGGACCTGACTACTGATCATATCGTTTGTATGTATGCATTTATTGTTTGCCATGCAATGCATTGCAGTTTATGATCCTGATTGATAATAAACGAATATGTATCTATCTGTTTCAATTCAATTATCTAGGCCAGGCTTTCTGAAGTGCCTAATTGTGTTTGTGTGGACTGAATGTGGATTTATATTTATTGCAGATATATATTGCTTAATTGATTAATCATGGTAAGAAGTGTTAGACTTAATTGATATTCAGGTTGTGTGCAGGATACTCATGCAATCATGATATCTGTTTACAGCATAGAATTTCTATATCTCTGATAGGAATTACAGTCGTTCATTATAAGAAAATTTGCTACTTAGTCAGTCATTCTAAATTTGGCTTAAATTTGTAAATTATGGCACGTTAAGCATGTGTATTTGTGCCGGTACGTGGTCATTTGGTAAGCTTATTGTTTCTATATATTATAGAATTAAAAATATTTTACATGTGTTGCCTCTTCATTCTTATGGCCTGCTGTTACTAGCCTTCATATTTTCTTGGTAGCTGGCATTACTAGCTCACTTAGTGACAAATGTGAGGGCTGTCTTGATTTTATGCTCTGTTAAACCCGGACCTTGATAGCCTTTATTACCCCAGTTTCAGTGACTTTGATCAGGTTTTGCAACAGGCTGCCAACACATCACCACCACCACCACCCACTCTTGGTCCTGCTCAAAGGTTACATTCTGATGAGAGAATTGCCAGTCTGTTAATGAACTTGCTTTCAAGTAGGTAGTATTATGCAGGAATGCATGACCTGCCTATTAGGGAATAGGATTTTACCCCAGAATTTGAGGTATGCAAAAATATCTGATGGTCAGCAAATTCAGCATTGTATTCCAGTGAAGCCTATGAGAACTACGACTGTTGTCATTAATTTAATGCAATCTACCAGTTATCAGTTTCTACTCTGAGTATTGGTTGTGCTAGCAAACCGGTCACATTCGTCATCATCAGACTTCATTAACAATATGCATACATTCTGTAACATTTGAAACTTGTTATAAATGCAGTTGGTGATGTTCTTGTTTGTCCTCTGACAGACATGTGCACTGATGTTCCCCTTTATCATGGATGCTTCTTGCGTCATTTCTAAATATCTCTGGCTCATGAAATTTCAGATCTGCCATTTTGGTGGCTGGCATTAATGTATATGCTTACTTATAGTTTGTTACATAATACTATTAAGAACAATGAGCTATATGAAATTCAAAGTATGTGAATAATATTAAAATCTGGAATTTGCTCGGGAAGCTCGGTGGCGCGTTGGATTACACATTGGCATGGAGATCGGCGAAGCCGAGTTTGATTCCAGAGGCCCCCGTACTCTCGTAGGATAGACGTGCTTTGTAGGCTGCTATTAGCACTGTTGTATTGCAGGAGCTGCCTATTTTATTTCTAGTTAAAATTGATGTTAATTGAGATAATTGCATGACTGTATAGTGCAATCTGTTGCGGTCTGTCAACCGGATTGTTGAATAAACAAACACAAAAATTATTTATGTACATATCTTGAAATTGACGGAACTTGTTTATGTGTCATTTACGCTGTGGTTTCACTAGACTTGTGCTATTGCATTATATGTTCATTGATCATTTACAGCCATATGTTTTAACATTGGAATGGCTTTGTGGAGTTATCCTTAACTTTGTCTACAGTTTTGGTGCACCGGGTGTTCAGCTATCTGGCCAGCATGCTGACAGCGTGGCAGTTCTTCACATATTCTTCTTTGGCCAGGTATTTTCTGTCTTATTTATATTCAAGTTACAGTGGCACGAATTTTTGATCAGTGTTTAGTTAGCAGAGGAAATGAGGATAAATGAGGTTTTATGCAACTATTTCTGTTTTTCTTTATAAACTGTTGACCGACTTTGTTGGGCAATGAAGCAATCAGAGGTTGGACGATGTGGGATTGAAAATTGTTTTGTTGTCAACTAATTTGATTATGGCCCTTGAGAACTTTTGCAATGAACTCTGACGCTATGATTTGTTTGGAAATACTGTAAGTAATCTGTATAAAATGTCAGAAGCGGGTTGTTTTGGTGTTGTTGGTGTTTAAAAATGCTCCATATAAGGATCTATAAGGATCTAATCTTGTTAAACTGGCAATTTATTTATTTTCATGCTGTAAAAAGTTACTTTAAATACCTATTTAAGCTTTCAGTGGCTGGACGCGCTCTGCAAAAGCTAAATAAAAATAATTTAAGCTGCTTTGAGTAAACGTCGGCCAGGCGTTGGTTTGCGGACACCGTTGAAATTTATCATTTTGTTGTATTAAACTGTAATGTTTAGAAATATTTTCTATGAGTTTAAGGCTCTGCTATCTAATCTCCCAAGATGGAAAATATTCATTTAAAGATTTTAAGTCAAGAAGTGCATGTGTAATTCTGATTTTTTCATAATAATATTTAATGTAGTTGACCTCAGTCCATATTATACTTAGAAATTCTTGTTTTTGATGACTCTTAGGAATAGCTCATGAATATTATAGAATTTGTGTGTGGGCTATAGTTCAGAAACTATTTTGAAACTTAATTGTGTGTGTGTGTGTGTACTCAGAGGTTGAAAACTAACTAATCCAGAGAAATTCTGACTCATTGTTTCAGGCCTACTGTTCATTGCTTTGCCCATCTATGTTTGGAATTGAATAAATTTAAATTTGATATGACTGTACTTTGGACGAACATTGATCATACTGACTTAAATTCTGCTCTATTCTGCGATTCAGGGACGCCTCGTCACGCTGTGTACAGACAACAGCTTGCACCTGTGGGAGATTGGTATCCAGGATGGAGTATCCTTCCTCAGAGAAACTCAAAGTTTACCTTTTGAAAATCGGTAAATATACAGTCATTTCTCGTAGGTTTTTAATTCTACTGTGGTTTAATCCGAAGAAATATTGTAGTAATTTGAAGAAATGCGAAGGTTATTGTTCCTTCAGATTACTAGCTACAATGTTGCTTTGGATGATTTGGCCTAAAATGGTATTATAATCATGACAGTCATGCTTACTTATCTGTCTCAAGTGCTGAACATGCGATCTGATGCTGAGTGTATGCACATTGCACAGTATGTAATTAGTTCAGTTACATTATGTATGCAGGAGTGACCTGCATCCACTTAAAAAGGAATAAAGAAGGGAGCAAGAAGGCTTCTGCTTCCATATCTATGCCTTTTATGTAGCCGATGCCATCTGTTATGCCCTCATCCATAAATAATTCCATTAGATGGTAACTAGTTTTAGCTGTGGTTTTTTAGTGTTCAAAGCCAAAGCGCATGAGCATCAGCATTGCTCAGTATATGCTTGAGCAGCTAAACTGGTCGCATATTTCATCCCCAATTCAGTTTAAGAGTTTCTCTCTGAGTGTTGTCTCAATGGGGTGACCTACTTGCTGTTAGTTAAGGACTGTTATGCAGGATAGGACTTTGCAGGGGGGGGAGGGGATGGTTCTGCTGTCACTTTGGAATAATCCTCATCTGAAGTGCTCAAGCCTTGGTGGAGCCCTGTGTGACCCAGGACTGAACATTGCAAATCACAACCTTGAGGCTCTCTTAGTATTTACTCAGACTGTCTTGCTGGCAGTAGTTTCTCCTTAAGAGGTGCTATATAAATTGGTCAGTCTGATACAGTACAAGTGTGTGCCTTCTGTCTTGCTTCATCACATTGCAACCCTTTTGATGACTGGTAGTACTGTTCTCTTGCCTACTGCACTGTCATTTATATTTCTGGAGTGGTCTCCTATATTATTGGTTCTGTTGCAGGAGGCTGTATTTTTTGCTTGCTGCTGAGTGAGTGCTCTTACTGATTACTGCTGTGATACTGAGCTGTGTGCTGTGCTATTGAGTGCTCAGTAAGAAAAAATCTCTTATTAAAGGGGTTGAGGTGCCTAAAACTTGGCAGATATCTGGGACAGAAGTGATTTTTTAAATATATGTATTTCTTTTTGAGTAAGGGTGTTGGAGAAAACATTCAGTTGTTTTTTTATTGAAATACAGAAGTATGGTGTTGTCTGTTATTATAATATTATATCTAATGTTATGATGATGATTGATGATGAGTTCTCTGCCCGAGGGCAGATTCATTGCCTTTATCATAATAAGAACATGATTCCACTCTGTCACCAAATTCCCTATACCCACAGAAGTATCAGAGTTAATTGTGCCTTCAATCTGACAAGTTGACAACTTTCTCTGAATATTTAGTACTTGTAATTGCAACTTATATATATATATATATATATATATATATATATATTATTAATGAATGTTAACATTTCTGTCCTGAATTAGGCAGCTCGCTCTTGTGATAAAGTGACCATCCCATAGCTGCAAATACCTCAGACCTGATGATGGAACCAGACTTATGTTCACTAATATCACTCAGAAAAATTATATTAATGATGATGAATTGATGATCATAATCATTAATCATAAAATTAATAATAATAATAATAATAATGGTAATACAGCCATGCCGAAGATGACTCACTTGGGATGTGAAGGTGTCTGGCACCTTTTCATCATCACACTGGTAGCAACGTCAGCTGGAGCAGGTGAGGCCGCAGACTGGGCAGCCGTCACCTGAAGGATTGGATTTTGTGTTGTACTTAGGATGTAGGTTGAGTCTGGTTGACCGATGTCACACAGGACAGACTCGAGACAAACTATCTGTTTCAAAGGCTCTCGGTAGCATACCAATGTGGGAACGCCATCTGTTCTCTTCCACATTGCCATGCATTGCAGATGATGATGATGAAAATATTAATAATGATAATTATAATAATTATTATAATAATAGAAATGATAATTGTAGTGTAGTTATGATAGCATGAAAATACCTTTAAGATTATGGTGTTGACAGAGTTTTCTAATTTTAAGCAACCATTTTTGCTTATAATTCATCTGTAATGTGTTAGTTGATAAAATTAATTGAATTGACGGGATATGTTTTAGTTTTCATCAGATACCTTGGTTTAGGTTCTATAGGTGTTTACCATTTATCTGTCATCACTTGTGACCTGCTGTACTTTCTGATATTAAGTTCATAGTCAGAGGAATGCTATTTAGTAATTGCCTTCATAAATTTAATTGCTAGACCATGTTTCTAAGTCTTTTCATGAGCAGAAGTATGATGAGGCTGGCAGACAATCATCTGGCAGGCATAGGTTGTCATGTCTGTTTGATGGTGGTCATATTAAATGAGGGCATAGGATGGTGGAATGGGTTGCTTGCTATGAAGTGTCCCCTGTCAATAAATTGTCTGTTATTACTCCAGTAATTAGCCTTTAGAATATGACAGAGTATCACTAAGGCTCATCACTCTAGTCTCAGTCTTTTTGCTGAAAATAATGTAAACAAGGTTTGAGTGAAGTAACTTATTTAGTGATGATGCTGGTCAGACTTTAATGACTATTCAGTATAATTCCTTAGGGAGTTGTGATGCTTTTAACTGAGGTATAAGCTGAATGATGTTCAGGCATTGGCTGTGTTTAACATTCGTGTGAGCCAGCCTTACTAAGTACAGACCTAAAGTGGATAAAATCATGCATTATATCCAATATAATTGGCATCATATAAAAAGTGCCAGCCATAAAGTTTTGTGTCTGCATGCTTTGCATCGGCCTCACAGAGCCGCAACTTGTGTGAGCTTTGTTTGTGTGAGCTTTGACACCACTGTTGCCTGTCCCCCAGGCCTCTCTTTCTACTGAGTGTCTGTGTCAATAAGCATAATCAAATTGTGCATCAGTAGGTATCAGTCATCTGTATTATGTTACATGAGTGTATCAGTATCGTAATTTGATAGGTGTAGTATAATCCAAAAAACTGTTTACAGATCTGATGATCATAGCTTCCATTTTTAGCTGGACATTCATCTGACTCCATAGAACCACTCAAAGGGAATTGGATATCTGACTAATCTGAAAGGATGTGGGTTTGTATTGGTTGATCTGTGCTTAATGAAGGAAAGCTTTGCAATGAAATAATGTTCCAATCGATCCAGTGTTCCAATTGATCCAGTGAGCCATGTTTGCTGAATTTGAATGGCATTTGTTCCAATGTGCAGCTGGGCGGCACTTCTGTCAACCTTGCTGGCTGTAGCTACAGAGAGGTATAAAGTGCTCAGAGCTTAACTGGCGCCTATACCCAGGAAGATGGATCTTGAACGCATTTATCTCCTTGTGAAGCATCCTACATAGAGTTTGAAGCACAATCGTAGTCGGTTAAATTGACGGTGATTCAAGTGATGCAGCTGATGATGGGAAATTGTACAGCTGATAAACAGCAGTACAGATAATCTGCTGATCACATTGACATGTGAGAATAGCACTGCAATATTCCAAGCATGACAATGTCCTGCCCGAAACAATGAGAATCACACCATTGTTTTTAGTCCTTTAGGTAAACAGTTAATGTGAGGCATATACTTGAATGTTTAAAGGAAATCATGATCAATATTTTTTGTGTATTCTCTATTGCAGCTTATGTTGCAGAAAAAAACTTCAGCGTGTATAATTTACCTAATTCCAGATATTATCCTAATTCCTATACAATTTTGTTGTTTGCTTAAATCATAGTTGAATAATTATTGGTGTATAAATTCTCACTGCTAGTGAAAATAATTGTATGTCGTGTATTTTAAATTGTAGATATTGCTTTTTTTAATATAAATATTTACCTGCCTTTTCTTTTAGAGTCAAGAATATATCGGCAAGCTGTTTAATCGCAGAGAACGATCAACTTCTGTTGGGAACGGAGAATGCTCATATTTACATCATAGACTTAAAGACATTCAAGTTTACGGAGCAGGTCATATACCAGGAAACTGTCATGCAAAAGTTAGTTTTTATGTAATTTCATGACTCTCATTCATGCATTCTGAAAGTAAAGATTTTTAATCTTCCTTTTGTATGCAATGCGTATCTTTCTGATCTTGTTTTGAAGTTGTGTCTTTTATGATGCATATTGTTTTTTAAAATTTCCACTCCAGATGCCATAAGTTTTCATATTTGTTAAAAAAAATAGTTGGAACTCACTCTTAAATGTCTTAAATTGCATCTGTTTAGATCTGTTGGGTAGCTACGTTAAGCTCCTTTGTGCGATTCTTGTTAAGGCGCTATATAAATGGTCATATACATTATACAATATACATACATACATATATACGGTACTCTTTGCTTTCATCCTTCTGCATGTAACCAACTGATGACTTCATCAGTCAATCAATCAATTGATTTTTTTTATAGTGCCTTTTCTAGATTTCTAGATGCAGTTGCTCACAAATTACAGTGATGAATATAGGACAGATGGGTGGATATTTCAGATGGGTGGATATTTCAGGATTTGTTAACGGTTATGCAAGAGTTTTCAAAGGTATCTGTTGGTACTTTGTTGGTTGATGGTAGTAACTGGATGCCAATAACAATGGCTGAGTATATGTGCCTGGCAGTTACTACCCAGGTCTTGCTAGTGCTAAACGTGGTCCTGTCTATCTGCTGTGTATGGAGAATTATCTAGATGGTGTTTTTTTCGAATGATTGCTGTTTGAATACTTACTGAGTGGCTCCAATTCTTGTTGATTAGATGGAAATGGAAACTTGGGTGTGACCTGCGTTCGGTAGCACGCTGTTCACTGGCTGTTTGGTGTGCTGCTATGTGCATATGTTGTTTCTTTCTTGTTTGCTGTTTGTGTGTACTGTTTTGTTGTTGTTGCTGCTGCTATTTGTTTTGTTGTTTTAAGTGAGACATTTTATTCGTTCATATTCAACGTTTATATGTCTCCACTTCAAGAAACCTACTGAGAGTTAGCTCCAGTTATGGCTAAAAAGAACTGTTTTAAGGTGAGAAAAGAACATGGAGAGCAGGTCCTGGGAATGAGCTGAAGTTCCAGAGGGAAATCATTCCAGGTTGAGGGGCTCATCACCATCTATGTGTGAAGTGAAGTTTGATGCTGGTATTCTCTGTGGCATTATGCGTAACTATATGAGGTTGGTTTGAGGTTCAAATCCTGGCGATAATTGCTTGTAAGAAGAATTGCACTATTTTATAATCTGTTAGAAGGTTGTAAGGGAAATGATTCGATGGTTGATATGATGGTTAGAATGTTGCTTCTTAGTCGGAATGAAGAAGTTCATTCCGTTATTTCAGAATCTGCTAAACAGAGCGAGTGAAGATTGAGCAGAGATGAGAATGAATGAAAGACATCATGGCGGCACAATAACCAAGAGTGTTGATAGCTAATGAACATTGAATGAGGTGTCAATTTCTTGGTAGCTTTCTTTTCTCTTTCTTTCCTTGGCTTATGCTTCTGGATGTGATCTACAGAGAGGATGTTCTCAAGGGGTGTGGAGAAGGATGTTCATGGGGTGTGGAGAAAAAAGGTTCTTGTGGCCCATGGGGAGGATGTTCGGATGGGGTGCAGAGAAGGTTATTTTCATGGGACATAGAGAAGATATTCTCATGCAGTATAAGTTGGAGGATGTTCTCATGGGGTGTGGAGCAGGATGGGCTGCAGAGAGGATGTTCATGTAGGCTGCTGTCTTCCTCTGATGCAAGCAGAACGTTTTGTTTATTGTCTGGTAAATTTGTCTTCTCTGCTATGGTTCCTGAATGATGTGTGACTCACTTTGACTTCCCATCATATTTATGACCTGACTGGTGATCTAACTGCATACATCACTGGTGTGGGAGGGCAGGTTCAGCAGTGGGCTGATATGCTGATGACTTACAGCTGTACTTTCCCAGTCTACCTGCCATCTGTCAGACACTTGTGTGTCTAGGTTGATACCAGCCATTTTGTGGTGGAAGTACAGAGTTGTATGTCTCCAAGTCATATTCTGTAGGTCAGACGATATGTCTAGTAGTGTATTGGCGGAGCACTTGTCAGGCACTGCGGTCAAGTCTTGAATCGATTCCATCATATCAACGGACTAGAATCAGCAGTTGGTCATCTGCAGACTTGGTGACCTATACAGGGTGGGCCAAAAAAAGAAGACCCCCCTAGGTTTTTTGCCAATATCTTGACCAGAAGTAAGAATTTTGAAGTGAAATTTTACAGGCTTAGAGACAATTCATCCCTAGGGGGTCTTTTTTTGGCCCACCCTGTATATCAGAGGCAGATCTCGTGTGAACCACTGTTCACACTCTGAAAGTGCCAGTCCCAAGTCTGGAGAAAGGAGGAGGGTGACACTAATCAGATTTGGTATGACACAGCATCATTAAACAGCTGTCTCATTTATACCCTCCTTGCTGTTGACTTTGTGCAGTGCCATACATTTGCAAACTGTCTCACAGTTGTTGACAGCAAATAGATAGATCTATATATTCATTTAGGGCTGGTGCTTTTGTGAGTTTCTAAATTCATTTAGGTGTGGTACCTTTCTGAGTTACTTTAAATGCATTATGTTAAGTGTCTTATGAATATATGCATATATATATATATATATATAACTGTCATTTGCGCTATGGGAATATAGACATCTCTAGACTTTGGAATTAATTATTGTGCTGTTGGCTACATAGGTTGTTTGTTTGCATGGTAAAGGTTGTGCTTCTAAAATGGTGTATTTATGGTTGAAGGCTTGGGTGTGAAAGACTTGTAGAATGTAGATGCGAGATTAAAGCATGAGAAATATCTATTCTCTCAATTGTACATGTCTGATCAAATTTGAAGGAAATTTTATGTCCTTTTTCTTCTCTACAATTCAATGGTTGTAAGTTACCTCGATCCTTGCAGTCCTTGTCTTCACTGTTTGTTAGTTACCTTGATACTTGTGGTCCTTGTCTCCCCTGTGGTTTCATTATAGGCTGTGCTGGGTGATCTTGGTCAGGAAACATTCATTTCAGATATTTATATAGCACTCCTGTAAGGTTACTAGGTCAGCATTGATGTAAAAAAAACGATGAACGGGAAACAATGGGGGAAAACGTCATTTTATTTGAAAAGATAAAAACGGAAGAAAGCGACAAAAAAGGAAAATACTTTGACTTTATTCCAATTAAGGTTACTATGAGTTAGACAAGTTGTTTCTAAGCATTTCTTGAAATGTTGTTGAGTCTGCCTTGGTTTGAGTCGTGGATGCCTTTTAGTTGCTGGAACATTTTATTTGATTAAACCTGATCCAAAATGTACTCAGATAGCTCATGAACTTCTATGCATTCTCCATTAACTTTAGCCAACCCAATTAAGTGGTGGCTGGTTGGCCTTGTTCTGGTGCTGGGTAATTTATTTTCAGCCCCAGGGCCTGGTTTGTATATAAATGCCCTTGAAGGTTGTGACTTGGCTTAAACTTTGAAAGAATGTATTATGTTGAGGCATGCTAATTTTACTGCTGACTAAGAACTCTGTCCAAATCATTGTGTCAGCTGGAATTTCCAGCCACAGTCCTCTCAGCCAACGACATCTAATCTGCATGGTGTTGTTTGTGCCTGGTAGACTTTTGATCCTGCAAGGTGACCTACACATTCTGGCAGAAGGTTGACTGATTAATTTGTACGATGCATTGTTATCTTATCTTTAGAATAACTTCTATTGAGCCATTATCATGATGATGCATTAATCAATGGCCAACTTTAATTGAAATTGTATACAGTCGAAGTAATTATCCATATGAGAAGCAAGGAAAAATTATGATGAATCAGGGAAGTCAAGCTACAGAGCTGAAAGGGACGAGTTTTTAGTGTATTCTTGAATGACACATAGGATGCAGAAGAATGTACAAAGCTGGGCAGTGAAATCCACAGCTTCAGACAAGTGACTGAGAATGCCAGGAAGTCCAATACTGCTTTTGTACAGAGCACAGCAACAGTTGGAGTATCATATTCTTTGAATATCTTATATTATACTCCAGCTAGTTCTATACAGGTGTAAGCAAGATGATTTTCACGTGGCTTTTATATGCATGGAAAGGGACATGGTGGACTAAAATGTAATGGAAAACCGTCAATAGTCATCTTCCTAACTGTGATGTTACCCTGGTAGTTTGTTTCTGCTGTGCCTCAGAGGATAAGTTTTGTCAGAGAATATGCAGACAATATAGCCATAAAATTATGTGCCTATATAGATATACATATATCCTGTAGATGTTATTATGAACCAACATTGTGTGATTAATCAAGTCTGAAGATGTGGATTGGGGTTCTTAAACTCTACCGAATAGCAATGTATGTAAATTGTTGTTCTTTATCTAGACACTGGATTGGCCTCTCCCATGCCTTTGGCTGAGCACAGCTGCTGCTCCTAAGTGGCCAGCTAAGCTTAAACAGAACTTCTGTATAAATGTAAGAGGGACATGGAATGTGAGAAGCAGTAGGAGACAGGAGTCATTGTGTCTTGTTTCCTGATATGAACTTGGAGCAGAGAGGACTAGAGAAAAATTTATCTCAACAGCATGGACCAATATTGCTTCTGGGCAAACACTCTGTTGCCCCGTTATCTTATCTGGTAGGAGTGGCTTATGCAATGCCAGCGTGTCCCTCTTATGACGGTTCCCAAGGAAGACACACAGCAGATTAAATATTGGAATTTCCAGAGCTGCAGAGTTTTATTTGCCTTGTAAATTACACCATTGCATGATTTACGACAGTAATGATCTTTGAAAGGTCACTTTGTAATGTTTTGTGACTGATGTAGTGCAACTGAAGAGGGTCAGTTATGCTAAGAGGATCTGAGAATGAGTTGATCACCATTTGACTCTGTTTCCACGGTTGAAATCCTGATTTCATACTGTCATACTCGTTGTTTGTTGTTTATTGACGACATATCGTAAGGAAAATCTATTTCTTCTGTTGGTCTGTGTTGGATGCAATGGAACTCCTGGAATTCCTTTGACCCAAAGAATACATTTGAGTATCATGGTTTTCATGGAGACAGGCAAGGACTGGCCAATCAATAGAGTTTTATTTGTCCTGTTTGTGTATTTGTGGGAATGAACTACCCTTGTGACAATCACAAAAGTTGTATTATCAGATCTGAAACTATGTGTTTTGTTTTCGTTTACTTGTCTGTAGTGCTCCAGAAAATTTGAAAGTTAATCCTGGAGCTGTTGAGTCTATTGTTCTCCATCCAACGCAACAATCCAAGGTTTGCCAGATCAAACATTTCTTGCATGTTGTCCACTTTATTTGTATATTTATTTTTATTAATGTAGCAGTAACAATTGTTGGTTGTGCTTTGCTTTTAGTAAATATGTAATTGGTTTTTTATTTGTGCAAGACAAATTCCAATTCTTAGCAGTTGAAAAATTGTCAATGAAAAAGTGTTGCTATAGTATATAGCATTTTAAATATCTAACTTTCTATGCATTTTTAAATAAAAAGAATTTTATGATGGTATATGCTGATAATGATCTATTGATCCATTTTTATATTTATTTAATGAGCAAATGATGAGACTTGTCTATGGCCTTACTCTGTAGCCATATAAGAAAAAGGCTCAAATGGTTCAAACCTGTGTATTTCATTATCTAAGGCATCAGTTATTAACGTCGAGCATGTTTATTAGGTTAGTCAGCTTTTATTTCAAGTTTTATTACAATACTTTAAGTAGTTGTAAGAAGGTAGTTAATGAATTGCTTCTGTTGTGAAATCTACAGATGTCTTGTTAAATGTGACTCACAGTATTTGAAACCTTTCTGCTTTATGTGATGACTTGGAGGCCTTGCATCTTGTGTTACTTGATTGCCTACACATGTCATGAGTCATCGATGACAAGATAAAGAGCTAGTGGTTGAAAATGATTTGTTATTGTCCAGAGAATGACTGTTGTCTTGAAGACGCACCCACGGTGCATATTGTCTACATATGTATTTATTGTATGTGTCTGCATTTGATATTCCTTGCATGTTTTTCAGATGTATATTAAACAGTTGAATGTTTGTTGGATTAATTAATTACCAGCTGTTATACATACGTGAATTTCCCATTGAATTTAGATTCTGATTGGCTACAACAGAGGGCTGATTGCCGTTTGGAATCTGAAGCAGAACAAGACGGAACAGATCTACAATACTACGCTGGTAAAGAACTGTGCAGACATTTTCTTATCTAATCGAATATCTTGTTTGCTTCTCCATGTTGTGCTTCAAGTGTGCTTATTTATATCCACAAACATATTATTTATGCTTGTAGCGCTTTTGTGAAGTGTATGTAAGTGTCTTGGATATGTACGTAAATACATTTATACATGCATATATATTGTATACATACATGCATGTATACTTACATACATAAATACATGCATGCATACATACATACATACATACATACATACATACATACATACATACATACATACATACATACATACATACATACATACATACATACATACATACATACATACATACATACATACATACATACATACATACATACATACATACATACATACATACATACATACATACATACATACATACATACATACATACATACATACATACATACATACATACATACATACATACATACATACAATACAATACAATACAATACATACATACATACATACATACATACAATACAATACATACAATACAATACATACAATACAATACATACAATACAATACATACAATACAATACATACAATACATACAATACAATACATACAATACATACAATACAATACATACAATACAATACATACATGCATATATACATGCATATATACATACATACTTTCATGCACAGTTGCATTGCTATCTATTGATGGATGAATCAAGTCAATTTTAAAGTCTATTGGATTTCGCATAAACTTGATTTATTCATCAACTATTTATAACTAGCCTTAGAAGTCCATTAAGGCCGTTTGATGAAGCCATTCAACTTGAAAAGAAAAACTAGAAGTCACTGGTCTTGAAAGATGAATTGCTCCTTAACAAACTTTTTTATTTTCCTGCATGAAACTGTTGATATACGAATGTTCATTGTTGATGTTTGTTGTCATCTTTCTCTGGTAACTGTGGTTTTATTAAAGCCTTTGATAACCAGTTGGAACCTATGAGCCAGGGTCAGATTGTGAGGAATAAGGTTGGTAAAGATTATTGAATATCTGAATTATACAGGCAAAGTGTCACCGAATGCAGGGGCGCCCGCAGGCGTACGCACTTACGCAAGTGCGTACAGCAGCGGCGCCCGCAGACGTACGCTCATAGGTAAGTGCGTACAGCGCGATGACACAAAAGGTATGTTTTTGGGAAATTCTAGGTTGATGACTAAAAAAAAAAGGTCATCAGTTTTTTCGGCGGATAGAAAAGGTATGTTTTGGGGAAATTCTAGGTTGATCAGTTTTTTCGGCGGCCTAACGAAAATTTTTCCCTGTTCGCCCCTCCATCGAAAATTTCTGTGCGTACAAGAAAAAAATCCTGCGGGCGCCGCTGACCGAATGATAGATGAATTCCTGATACACAAAAGTCTGGCTAAGTAAATTACACACTGTACTGTGGACCCAGACAATTCATAAAGTGAGGCACCCTGATTTCACTTTGATCAGAGGGGGGTTGCGAGATCTGCTGTGATGTAATTACAACACGAGTTTCTCAACAGAGGACTTTGCAGGACAACCTTGTTTCACATCAGTCAATGGATGATGATGATGATGATGATGATGATGATGATGATGATGATGATGATGATGATGGTGGTGGTGGTG
Organism: Lumbricus terrestris; assembly: GCA_949752735.1. Taxonomy (NCBI): domain Eukaryota; kingdom Metazoa; phylum Annelida; class Clitellata; order Crassiclitellata; family Lumbricidae; genus Lumbricus; species Lumbricus terrestris. Next base: position 47,754,467 of record OX457039.1, read on the forward strand.
GTGGTGGTGGTGGTGGATGATGATGATTTCTTTGGAAAGAACTTCACAAGATAACCTTCACCTCGAGAGATGAACAGGTCACAAGGTCTCCCTGGATGAGGAATTTTATGGACATCCCATGCTCAGCAATGATGGTATTCCAATAAACCAATAAATGTTATTTTCAAAGACCCTGGGACTCAGATGCACTTAGCACCGATCTGACGTGTGCAAGTAGGACTGAGCGGCACATCCGTCTGTGCTTCGACCCTTGGATTTGTACTATATTCAGTGCAATGTTAAGACCAGCATCCAAACTCTTCACCTCTGCTGCATTCTGCTCTTCACAGCTGCATTCCACCTGGAACTACGTAGTAAACAACGGGTGGCGTTGAGCTCCTTTGCATTCTGCTAATATACCGATCTATTTGTTAGCTCAACTGTTGATCTGCCATGCAATTCTGTCCGTGGGGACTTATATGGACTAAGTCATTCTAAGGCCTTTTGACATTCCACTCCTCTGCTTGACCTTGCATGGTCCTGTCTTGTTTTCTTGGCTGAGAGTAGTTTCATATTTCATGGGAGGAGTGAAGCGTATCCAGTTTTGCCATGATGATTTGAGTTTATTAAATAATAATAGTATTAAAGAGTCAACTATACATGCCTATATGCACTTCGCATGCAACTGAAATTACTGAATACATGTAGACTAAACTATGCCAAATATTTGTAATTGAGTATCATCTACTCACAATTGAGGATACCTTCAGAGTCTAAAGAGCGCCTGACCGTCATAATCCGTCAATGCCTATATACAGGGTGGGCCAAAAAAAGTGAGAACATCACATAAAACTTAATATAATTGCATCAATATTTGCTTAACTGTATCCATAATAGCTTAAATTGTTTGCTAATTTACTTACTTACCTATCTGGCTATATGATGTCTTTGTTTCGATGTATTGTTAAGCAAGAATCACAACTCAAAATGTGCAAGCGTGTGATTGGGCAGAAGCTCAATGAAAATGTCGAATTGAAACGCTTGCAACGCAGTCGGCGGCTACCTGAGCGGCTTCCTAATGGGAGAAGTGTACTAAGCAACTGATTTACAGACGAAAAGGCATTCACCGTTGCCACTCCAGAAACAAAGAAAATGCAGGTCCAGGAAAGTCGACTCATACGAGAACGTGACCATTTCAGACGCGGTATCATGGTATCCGTTTGTGTATCTCGAATGGGGAAAACTAATATTGTGTTCGTTGAACCAGGTGCCAAAGTAAACAGTGCATACTATTGTGAACATGTTCTGAGACAAGGTTTGCTGCCTGCAATTCAAGCGACATGTGGTCGCAATAACTGGACATTACAGCAAGACGGAGCTCCATCTCACACAGCCAGAAATACAATCAACTTTCTTCGTCAGGTGAATGTTGATTTCATAGAGCCAGACATGTGGCCACCGAACAGTCCTGATTTAAACTCAGTAGATTATGCCATATGGGGTGCTTTGCAAGAAAAAGTCTACTTTCGGCGAAAATTTACCACAGTTGAGCAGCTCAAGTTGGCAATAATCAAAGAATGGAGAAATCTGGGGCAGCGCTTTATTGACAGTAGTATAAACGAGTGGCGTCGACGCTTAGAAAAACTCGTTGAGAACCAAGGAGGACACATTGAACATAATTTCTGATTAGCTAAATACTTGACAGACAAAAATACATGAAACAAATATAATTAACTGAATTATATTTGTATATAGCTCGTATGCTACAAGGTGTTCTCACTTTTTTTGGCCCACCCTGTATAGACCCCAGAAAACTAATTAGGTTAAACAGAATGATTTACTGAGCTGCCCTATGTGATCTGTAACTGATCTATGCCTGTGGAAAATGTTGTCCTTAGTATTTGCTATTCAATATACGTATATCTTATCAAAGGCCTTTCCAGGGGTTTCTGTGCATTTAGTTTTTCATATAAGAACCATTGATTGCAATATAATGGTTTTGGAATAGTGTATGGTGGAGTTCTTCCCTGCAGGCCAGATGCCATGTGTGCAGCACTGTGGAAAAGAACTAAAGAAATATTTACTGGCTGGCTGGCAGTGGCTGCTATGAATTCTGTTTACCTAAGTCAGATTTATAGTCGTATTTCTTTGATTCTTTATATTTGACTCATTTTGTCTCGCTGTTGTCTTATATTCCTGCTTAGTATTACCATCTCTTTTAGCATTGTTTGTTTGCAATTACCTCTGCTCTTCACCACAAAACTTTTGCTATCTCTTTCTTAGGTTTTAATAGCTGTTAGGCTCTAATTTTGTGTGTAGTGTGTACCGTACTTATACTAATAATAAGAATAATTTGTCTTTATTGAACAATCCGGTTGACAGACCGCAACTGGTTACAGTTATGCAATTGAAACAATTCACAAGAACACAAAATAATCACAAATGTTAACTATTAACAGAACAGATGGCCTGCAATACAAGCATGCTAATAGCAGCTTACAAAGCACGTCTATCCTACGGGGGGCTTTGGGAATCGAACTCGAGTCTGCTGATCCATGCCAGTGTGTTATTCAATGCGCCACCGGCCCCTCTCTTTATTACACATTTAGCATATTAATAATTTATTCCATTTACTGGATTGTGTTTGTTGTTGATGCTAAACTTCCGCATATTTGGTAATTTTCGTACAAGACCATTTGCCGTTGTATTCCTTCTGATTGATTGTCTGCTACTTAGCTACCTTGAAGTGTTGCAATGTGGCATTTATTAATGTGTTGTACATATCTGCTTATACGCATGCTTCAATGTTTTATGATTTTAGCATAATTTTAACCAAAAAATTGTGCTAAATGAGAGAAATATAGGTACTGAATATTTGGTGCAATAAAGGAACAAAGGGGGTCTGAGAGAGTAGTGTGCACCATTGTTGTTTTTAATTAAGATTTGTTTCAGTTTTAACCAGAAATGGAGACACATATTTGTCCTTCCTATTTATTCCCTTGGGCTTCAGAAACCTTTTCAAGACCAATGAGCTAAGCATCATCAAGTTTTATTTAATAGAAATGTTTTTGCTCTTCACATAAAATGTAGCACAACATGGACCTCTCTGAGACCTGGTTTGTTATTTGTTTATACCTGAAGGCAATTTTATGCAGTTTGCATAACAATTATACCTGTATGTCGTGTGGACTAAATCTTTCTGCCGATACCTGGTGCGGTGTTATTGGCTCTTTTTCTGGCTGATAAAATTATCTGTCAATCCATCACATTTCATTTGCCACTGCAGACACAGGATTTATTTCTTCCATTACAATGTTGATTCAAGTCCTCTGCCAGAGTGCCTCTGGTCATTGCCAAATTGCCTCCTCATTCCAACCGTAGTTTCTGCTTTGCCTGAGGTTGTGTTGACAGTTCAGTGAAGCTACAGGTATGGCCAGCACTACTTGGCACTTGTGTTAAGGTGCTTAACCCTTTACCAACCAAGGTGTAGTATAACAGTGCAAGGTGGTGTGGTGGGTTCAGTGCCTTGGAGCTGGAGGATTCCAGGTTCGAATACACCTCAAGCTGCCACGTAGGGACCTTGAGCAAGTCCTTCACTTGCAATGGCTCGTGCACTTCTGTGTGAAATTCCAATTCAGTGTTCACAGTGTAGTTGGGAGCACCACTGAGTAAGGAGAGCTTGAAGGGGTGCTATAACAAATGCGAGAAATAAATATGGTATAGGAAATCCTATACTCTCGATTAGTAAAGGGTTAAGCAAGCAGAATTCTTACTATGCAGTACGTAATTAATTAGTTGTATTGAAATGGGTGAATTTCTGTGTTATCAGCAACTTGAATGTATCACAATACACCGCAATGGGAAAGAGTTCATGACCTCACATGGAAATGGATCCTATGCCATTTGGTCAATGTCAGATAACCAGAAACCAAAGTCTGCACCAAACACTCCATATGGTAAGAAAAGCTTGCATTATCTTTTTTCCAGGTTTAGAAGTTTTCTGGACATTCTAATAAAAGTGGAAACCAATCTATTTCAAGGAATAAATGAACCGGGTAAATGGGGAGAATTCAAAGTCCTTGTGTACACATTGTTCAGACTGTTCATTTCCATGCTGCTTATTTACTGAACTACTTGACTTTAAAATTGTGTGTGACTTTAAATTTGTGTGCTTACAGACCAGTAATGTTTTCTCTTTTAGATGTGTTAAAGTCATATTTCTAGGGTCAGTCATCATGTGAGGTTTTTAAAGAACTTGTTAGCATGATATTAAACGACATTAGATTCAATTGGCATGGTTATAGGTTCAATGACTTCTGTATATATTTTTCAGGTCCATTTCCTTGCAAAGCAATTCACAAGATGCAGTGGAAAACTACAAAGGGGTAGAAACAACTACAAAACAATTTTCTCCGTCTCATTTCATGTCATTCTCAACTTTTTTTCATTAGAACATTTATTATTTTGATTAATATTTTGAATGATGCTTCTTGCTTGGATGTGATATTGTGGTGAATTTGTGTAGAGTGCCAAGCAATGAGTGCAGTTATTTTTAAAACTAAATGTTTGTTTCCTGTTATGTTTGTAAAAGCCAGATTTATGTGTAAGAAGACAGCCCCATATTCCTGAAGTTTGATGATGCATAGATCATATTGATGGTACTCTAAACGTTTAATATCATGCTTTTTAGTACCTCAGAAAAGAGCTACTAGCTATACAAGCTGAAAAAATGTTTATCACTTTTGGCGATGAGCTGCATTGGTTTTCCAGTCACGTTTAGTATACACTGGTCATTAAAGTGCTATTATCTTTAAGAACAGAAACTAAGCAAGCAAGCTAAACAGCATTAGTATCTTGAATAGTCATGAGTGGCAGAATTATGCACACTCATAGAAGTAATAGATTCCTCTGTAGAGTTCACAGATGTGGAGTTGCTGAACCAAGAAAGATGCATCAATAGTTTAGAGTGACAACAGGAGACGTCCATGATATACGACAATGCCACCACTCAGAGAAACCGCATTGGTCATAGGAGACACGGCATACAGAAATCCATAGCACCACAAGATATTTATTATGTGTCAGTTGTTAGGTCGATGAGCCAACTGTGACTGATGGTCAAGGTCATGACAAAGATTCATGTTGCTCCTCCTCTACCCCAGATTAAAATCAACCAGTTACAGATGGTGTACATTGATCCTTAGATACAATACGTTTGACCATTTATTTTTTAAACCCTCCCCTTCTCATGCAGTTATGTCTACTGAAGATTATAATTATGCAAAGAAAGACTGTTTAGAAATGTCTAAAATTTATATAATGAGTGAAATGAAGAGTAAATCAAATGTGCAGACTCAGCAACAGTGAACATAATTGATGTAGGACTGTATGTAAAAGTCCCTTCAAGATAGTTGCTGTGAATTAATTGCCATTTGATAGTGGCAGAAGTTGACAGATTTGAAGACAGGAAAGATATCTTCTGAGTTACTGACTTAATTTTTGTTTTGTTTTAACTATGACCAAATCTTTTATTGCTTTTATTGAGTATCTTTTAACATCACATATACAAGTACATTGTATTGGATATTTCTGTTAGATCAGTTGGATACTCTTTTGTTGGGCAATCTGTTCCTCTCATTAGTAATGTGCAGTTGACTTGCTAATTTTATTGCCAATTATGCTTTAGACCAAGTTGTCATTCTGCCATGCTGGTAATCAGAACTCTGAACTGTTAAATATACAGTGGTTGTTCTGCCATTGTATTTAATGGAACCACAAGTGTTATCACACTTAACAGTGCTTGCTGATAAATGATCAAGTCCATGTGATTGTAATAATGATGCAAAAAGGCTAATTGATTCATTGTTGCGAAACACTTAAAATAAAAACTTAACATGAGTGAATCTGTTTATGCATCTAATTAGCAACTTTGACATTGCACAGCATATGATTACAATAATGTTTTCTTTTGGTGTTGTATATAAATAGCGGCGGTCATACGATGATGGTTTTTTCTGGTGGAATGCCACGGGCAAGCTATGGCGATCACCACACGGTTACTGCGATGCATGGGACGAGGCACGTTGTCTTTGACTTCACTTCGAAAGTCGTCGACTTCTTCACAATCTGTTCAGCTGATGAAGTTCACGTACGAAGCAAATACGGTCGGTTTTTAGTTCTTTATATGTTTGGTTGCAATCTGTGGAAATTATGTAGGATCTTGGTACCTCTTTATGAAGTTAGAGAATAAAGATTTAGGTAATATGCATGGCATAGAAAACGAATTTCCTAATGAGATCTTTCCTAAAGAACTACGCGTCAATGCTAGGAATTCCTAACCGAACTTTAATTTCTTTATCTTTAAGGTGGCTTTGCTAATTTCTCGAGAAAATTTGTTGTGTTACTTGTTTTTATCAACAATTTAATCTCGTTGGTTTTACCGTGATATGTAATGTTGTATTTTGATAAGCACATATCAAACAGCACGGAACACCTACATTCACGGGTTTTTAAACATCTGCTACATGGGCAGTTGCTGTCATATACAGTTACATAAATCACATTTGTCATGCATCTGTGTTGAATACATATTAATGGTGAATCAGTGCATATGTGGTTCTCCCTTAAAATCAACACTTCAAGATAACCAAGCAGTCCATGTAGAAAAATATTCCTGATGCAGATGTGGTAAATAAATATCCAGTGTGCGTATCCATGTGTGTTCGTTCTGTTTTGGTGGTTGCATAAATTTCATTATTTGAAATCTGTGCTGCTGTAAAAATGTTAATCTGCAATTTCTGGATCAAAATTATTTAATCTGTGTTTACTTTAACTAAATTCATGTTTGTTGACCACTTATGAAGTATTACATTACATTGTTTTTTGTTTTAGATTATGATGATCCGCATACGTTGGTTGTTCTTGTTGAGGAGGAGATCGTCTTCATCGACCTACGGTCAGAAGGTTGGCCAGTCTTTCGAGCGCCGTATCTTGCCACTCTGCATTCAAGTGCCATTACTTGCTCTGCACATGTCACAAATGTTCCGAAAACAATTTGGACGAAGCTTTCAGAGGCTGGCAATCGACAGATGTCAGTGGGGTACTCCAGTGAGGTAATTACCTGTTTCTGGTTTTTTTAATCGTCGATGGCAATCGAACCTTGTTTATTTACGTTTGACGTTGATATGATCATGGTACAACAGGAGAGACATCTTCCTTATGTTCTTTTATTCAGTTTAGCATGATGTTTTACATTTTTATTGAAATTATTATAGTTCCGTTGATTGAAAGTGGTCTTGAAGAAGAAGAGTTTGCATCTTTTAAATTCCAGTTTATACCGTATTGTATTATACTGCTGCTTGGTAGGTATTTACAGTTAGCTGTGTTATCGATCGTGTTTCATAAAAATTATGGAGCAATTTTTAAGTTCGAGATCTAGTGCAAGGTTATTGATTGATTGTTTTATGACATTTTGCTTCATTGTAAGACAGGAAAAGCAGAAGAGTCTGCTTACGTGGCTTGCTAACTTTTATTGGACTTGTAACATGTATGCGTTACAATCATTATGTGACAGCTGTTATGATCGTTGTAGTAATTGTGCAGTCAAAATACTGAAAGGTAACAATGTAATAAAAAATAACATGTTTCATAAATGATCCTTTTAAAATAAAATGTGTTTTTCAGGAATGGCCAATTCAGGGTGGAGTAAATTTAAAGCCAAACCTCACTAACCAGGACTTGCTGATTACAGGGTATGAAATTACATCTTCTAGATTTTAACCACCTTGTAAACAGCTTCATCATCGACCATTCATGTGAAGATTTTTTGAATGTTCAGAGAAATAAATTGACAGCTAAACTGGTAGAGTAGCTCGTTGTGACCATGATTATCTATGCTACTGTTTTTATGCATTCCACTTCACCATTTGTAGGATGATACATGTCTGTAACTTTAGTGGCTTTCGTATTTAGTGATTCATTACCGGTGATTGTAAATGAGGATGGTATATGAATAAGTATGGATAGAATTGGATGCTGTACTTCTACTACTGTAATTTTTATTTTCCTTAGACATGTTCTTTAGTTTTCTTAAAAGTTGTGATCAGACTGAAACTAATTAGATGAACGTTGCCAGTTTTCAATCCACATTAAGATGTTATTTTGCATGAATCAATGGATCAGGTCATTGGAGACAAGTGGATTATCATTTCTGTTACAATAAATCAAAAGGTTTGAGCTGCTTGATATGTAGGTAGCGAATGATACTGAATATCTCGACAGAATAATCATTAGTTGATTATTTTGGCAGGCATGAAGATGGTTCCATTCGTTTTTGGGACGTGTCAACAACAGATATCTCGTTGATCTACAAGTTGACGACGGCCAACATCTTTGGACTGGTTACAGCAGCAGACGAAGTTGATAATCCTGATCTAGACGAAGAATGGCCACCTTTTCGAAAGGTTTGTCATGATGGAAAATTGTGAGAAAGATTTGATTGTATGCTATAAAATCACTGGTTTTAACTTCTAATCTCACATTATATTTGATGATAAAATGTCTTTGTGCTTTCCAGTGTCTCAAGCAAATTATTTGACCAGAAAACTTGCTACAACTAAAGTCATCTGCTTGAGTTGTAGTATGCTGCTGCTCGTAGGTGTGATAAGTCTCTACTTTAGTCGCTAAAGGTGTTCATAATGCACTATGTCTCACTGATGAATTAGATGCTTTTTTAAAGTTGTCTTCTATTTATTTGGTACCTCAATACAAGCTAGTTCTGTTTTCTGACTTTAGCGTCGTCACTTTTTCTGGCTGTCACTTCTTTTAGATGTTTTGATTTGCATTTACAAACAGTTTCTCTTCTTCTTAGAACCATACGGTATGATGTGAACCCTTCCTAGCACTCTTACAGGTCTTCTTTCCAACGTTTTGTCATGCATTAATGTATGTATATCTTTAGTGTCTTGTCGTAGCATTGGTTCCCATTATTTGTATGCCACTGGTTTGCCAAGAAAGTGTGGAATATTGGTTTTGTTAATAATGTGAAAGTTTTGTTTTCTATCAGATTAATAATTAAACGAATCAGGTGCTGAGGAAATGTTGATATGCATTGTTTAGTAATTTAAGATTTGCATAGTTACTATTAAAAGCAAGGAACTGACTTTGAGACGAGGTGGTTGTACTTTTGCAGGTTGGCACATACGATCCATTCAGCGATGATCCACGATTAGCAATACAGAAGATTATCATGTGTCCGTTGAGTGAGATGTTAATCATTGGCGGCACAGCTGGACAGATAATCGTCATGCAGTTTGAACGTGACGAACACGATTTAGACATTCACAAAGTCAACGCAAACCTCATTGGAGATCGAGATAACTTTGTCTGGAAGGGTCATGACGCGTTGCCGTTGAAACGAGAAGTCAAGTTCCAGCCAGGATTTCAATGCGTCTGCATCGTGCAGTTGAATCCGCCGGCTACTATTACTGCACTTGCACTGCATTCTGAATGGCAGCTGTAAGTTTTTGGTTTCTTCAGAGACTTTTTGAAAATGACTGCTAGTAGAAGTGGATGATTATTCGTCGTAGTAAATTGCTAGATTTGCTTTTGCTCAGAAATAATTAGTATGAAATGGGTTAATGATATTTTGAAATTGCTAAGTTAACTACACTTTATTTTTATTCAGAACAATAGTTGATGCTAATTAGAGAATTACAGAAAAGTTTTTGAACACTGTTAGATGGTATTTATGTTCTACGAACGATGTGTAATTCCACTTTTTAACTGCCGTCAATTCTTCAAATTTTAGCCAGCAAGTAGATATATAAAGTTTTGTGATGCAGTACACGAATACATAGCAAATGACCCGAATCCTTCCTCATTTTGTCATATGTCATATATAGTAATTTAATGTCCCATTGTTTTAAAGTACCATGTAGTAATTGGCTTTATCTTTTAAGGTGAACTCTTACAATTTTGCTGTAGCACTTCTGTGGTAATTAAATGCAGAATGATGAGATAATTGTATTTTATGCAGCTCTTGCATAATTTTTGAGAGGGTATGACAAGTGTTTTATGTACAAATGTGTGGTTTTCCAGGTTGTCAGCGGGGACGGCTCATGGGTTGACTGTGATCGATTACATTCAACGAAGTGTCGTGCTGACCAAATGCACGCTTAATGCGAATGGTATGACCCTAAAAATGTTTACACACAGATTGGGTTCTGTAAAACTCAAAATAAATTAATCCAGTTTTTTCATTAAGATGTAATATTAATGTGATGGTCAAAGTTTAAAAAATGTAACATTTAGAAACGTTGTACATTTTAGATTCTGAAAGTCTTTGACCTTCAACGATTTAAATTCTTGTTTCACTTCTGGAGTTAGCAATAAATGTTCATGTATTCATTGCATATTATGAAATGTATTTTAGCTCATTAGCATTAGGTAATGAATATAGGCCTGTTTATCCCCAGCGATATAAACCAGTTAGGATGGTAGGGTAACTTTGAGGAAATATTATTGAGCCATGTGTATCCACTCAAACAGATGTCAGTGGTGTTGGAGAGAGTACGATGTCACGGAGAAAGTCTTTCAAGAAGTCGTTAAGGGAATCTTTCCGTCGACTGCGAAGCGGCCGTTCCCAGCGGCAACGGAGACACGGAAGCAAGAGCGACGACACTAGGATGCGACCGATGTAAGTGACAGATCTAACTCGATAGTTAGCTCATAGTATGTGTCTCTCATCAGTTCAGTAGTAAATCACTCGTAAAATCCCTCCACTCATACCTGTCATACCTGTCAGAGAAAGGATCATCTACAAAATTGCCATCACCTTCTAAAAAATTGCCATCATCATCATCTAGGATATTGCCATCATCTTCATCTACAAGTTGCCATCATCTGAAAAATTGCCTTCATCATCATCTGAAAAATTGCCATCATCATCTATAAATTGACATCATCTTCTACAAATTGCCATCATCATCTACAAATTCTCATCATCATCTACAACTCTGTGACAACATAATCTCCTTCATACCTCTCTCTGATCACCTTCAAAATCATATGCCTATAAGGAACATGTGATCATCCGGTAACTGAACACTCGCTAAAGATGAATTTTACTTGACCTTGCAGCAATTCACCCAGAAAAGGATTACGGCAAACGTCGTCTACTGCGTCACACCACCGAGATACGGATTCCTTTGAACGTGACACGACGAAACCTGTTGAGCGGCAGGTTGAAGCAAGGTCTTCGGAAGATGTTGCTGGTTCCATTGTCAGAACTCTCTACTTTGCAGACACATTCCTCATCAATGGTGATTCTTACATGTCAATTTCTAATGTCTTCATGACTAGAAAACCTAATTCGATGAACTCTTGTTTATTTATACCATGTAAGAGATTCGAGGATGTTATAGTATCTTGTGAGTATGCTAAATGTCTTATTGTATTTGCATTTATAAGCCCTTTGATGTAGAATGGAGTTTTTGTATTCACTTTGAACATTCATTGTTTTTCAGCTCAGGTCCACACTTCCACACTTTGGGCGGGAACAAATGGCGGCAGTATCTTTATTTACCAATTGACAATACCAACAAATGGCAAAAGAGACAGTCTGCCAGTTACATGTAGTATTGGTAAGATATTCTGATTATGCTTACTTACTTATGTTGGTCGTGTTAATTATCATCATCTGGCTCTATGATTGTTCTAGCTGGCTACAAATAAATCAACAGAATGCTAAATTAATTGAGGTACTTACCTCTATCTAATTCTATTCTGAAAATAGTCTTCAAAGCTGTGTCTGCATTCTTTGCCACTTGTAAAATTTCCAGTTGGTTTATAAATATAGTAAAATGATATTTGGAGGCTGATTTTCAAATTTGATATGGTGGTAGACTGGGGCTGAGTAATGCTCCCTTCATATCTTGCAAACTATACTGTGATTGCTTTCCAACATATTCGGAAGTTATGTTTTAATACAGGATTTATGCTTTGCATTCAAGTCTAGTTGCCATAATTTCCAAAAGCTTGCTGTCAACAACCTAATGTTTTGGTCGTTAGTATTTTTAATCCTTTTATTGCTAGAAGCTGACATATGTTATCTGTGTATTGGTTTTTCAATGTGTGTGGTCTTTAAAATTGTTTTCTATCATATCTGTGCTTGCTTTCTTTGTACAAGTACTTGTTAAATGTTTGTGGTCATTGTGATTGTTTTCTCTAATATTTCTGATGCCATTTTACTGCTGATGACAATGATGTCATACGTTGCATGGTTGTTTGTTAAGCTAAAGAAATTCGGTTGAAGCACCATGCTCCAGTCATCAGCATAAGTGTAGCATATATGTTGCATGTTTGTTTGTTAAGCTAAAGAAATTCGGTTGAAGCACCATGCTCCAGTCATCAGCATATGTGTAGCATATATGTTGCATGGTTGTTTGTTAAGCTAAAGAAATTCGGTTGAAGCACCATGCTCCAGTCATCAGCATATGTGTCATCGATCGCAATGCGACGCCACTTCCTGCTCCGTTTGAAGTTCAACATGAACGTGCAAAATGCCCCGACATGAGTGGAAATCACAGCGTCATCATTTGCTCTGAAGAACAGCTCAAGGTGCTTAAGAGATTTTAATTTAAAGAAAGCTATATAGCGACTTAGTGTTTATTCGACTGTGTCGATTTATGGAGATTATTTTTCTACTTATGGACTTTGGACTTTTAAGTTAGAGATGCACGGCAAGGTTATATATTGACTGTTTTATGGCATTTTGCTTCGTTGAAAGACAGAAAAAGCCTGCAGGCAGAAGGATTTGTGTCCTTCCAAGTGATTATTCGAGAAGTCCTGTAAATTTTTCGGGTGTCGTTGTTACTGTCTTTATCCTGCTTGCCATCGATAAAATATTTGTCCAGTTTTGTAAGCTGAACCTCTGCACCTGTGTTGATGACATTTTAAAAGGTATTTTCACTTCCAAGTCTTGGAGCTCGTGACAAAGTCAAACTTACTGCAGTCGAGGGCACCAAGGTGCGAAAAATCAGCTATGTCAACTTTCGAAGTCGAAGTGGTTAGCATTATTTTCGTTTGTTCAGATAAACTTTGTTATGGCATAATTTGCTTTGTCTTTGAGTAGTCAAATGAAATATTATTCATTTCAATCGAAGTTAACTTCAGGCAAAGAAAGGTTCTTCCTTTTTACTCTATTGTCAACTGCTTCTGGAGAAGACATTAATTATTGAAGGAACAGATAATGTTAAAAATATGAAATAAAAACAACAGCATTGACTTACATAAATTAAAGCTGAAGTTTCAAATCCTGGAAGTAATAAGCCTAGTATGTGAGTGTCGTTTGAACAATAATAAATTGTTGCTCGATTTTGATATATGTAATGGCTTCTGGTATTTTCAGATGAGACTTATGTGGAATGTGATTTAGTCTCGCTTACAAACCTGGGTGAAGTTCATGTATATGGTGTTCCAAATCTTCGGCGGCAGTTGAAGGTCGAGTGCATAAAAAAAGATAACATCATGTACGCATTTTTCAGATTCTTTAATTTTCTCAGCTGCTGCTGGTGATGTATTCAGTTAAGGTTTTAATTTTCAGCAGAAATAACAGTACTTTTCAGTTATTTGCATGTTTTTATTGTTCGTTTATTACATTTATTTTACAGAGTGACCAAGTTTATGAACAGAAAATTTTCATGCCTTGCATATTTCATTCTCAGTTTAAATGAACTGTTTATATAATGATTTGTTCAGTAAATGTAAGATCATTGTGACATGAAGTAAGCGTAACGTAAAGTAATGTTGGTCTAAGCTCCATGAAGTAACGTAATCCATTGGGTTGACGTTAGCTGTTTAAACATATTTTAATTTGTAATTATAATTTAACTTTCAGTTTATCCATTTTTCTTTTGTCTTACTAGCAATAAGACAACTTATTGTGATTGAAAGTATAAGATATGTAAAAGATGGTTACTATTAGGTTTTGTTTTAGTTTAATCTGCGATTTCATTTTCAGAGGCATTGGTTCGTGTACCTTTACGCAAAATGGTGAAGCATTTTACGTTTGTTCGCCGTCAGAGTTTTCTCGATTCTCAGTTTCAGCGCATTGCATCACTGCGCCAACATGTGTTATTCGAGTGCCTGATGAAAGTCTTAAAGCGTTAGTACTTACGGGCAAGGCGTCACCAAAGAACTCATCATCAGCCCACCGGAATACAGGGCAAAGGTTGGTTCATTGTTCTCTGTTATTGTTTCATGGTGACGTTATTTAGAGATGAGATCTGCCATTTCTGCTCTGTAATGTTTTGTGATAAAAATTTCATGGTGATTGTTTCAGCATTTTCAGATAATGATCATATTTTTACCAAACCTCTTTTACCAAACCTCTTTTTGGCATTGCAAACTTTGAAACGGTGTTGTGTTTGCATGACTTTGTGTATCCTTAATATCTTTTACTATTAGGCTGAAATTCTATTTTATTTAATTTTAAAGTTTCCATGGCATTGCATTCAGTGTATTTATTCAGTATCCTGAGAAGTAAAAGTTCATAATTGTTCATTACCAAAAGAGGAACATTGTGATAGTGGCTCATATTGGCCTCTAGTTAGTAAAAATTTGAAAAACTGCTCTATGCTGATTACAATTTACATTACTTACAGGTTAATTTAGATGAGCAAATTATGTACAGTGAACTATTGTGCTAGTTGTGTTCATTTGTTGTTATAGAGTTTAGATAGACTGATACTTTGCCATTGAAACTCTTGCTTCTTCAACACTGTTTCGTATTTTGTTAATGTTGCACTGTGGGTGATAGGATTTTCCTGGAATGGTATAATGACGTTACAGCAGGCATCTCTTTTCACAATATGACATATAATATATTTCTTTGTGTACTTTGCTTGGATTTAGAAAACTAACATTAGCAATGATAATTATACGACTATCTGGGCTTTTTTCTTACAAAATTTCCACTAATTTTTCAAACTTACTTTCCCTGAACGAAGCGTTAGTAGCACAGCATATCCAATGACTGCTAGGATTCCCACGTTAGGTGTGCACCACAAAAAAGACTTCCTTCAGTTAATTATGAGCCTTTGGCACATTTCAGCTTCTCTGACCAGTCACCTAGGGGTAAAGCTGCTTTCTATCTTTAAAGCATAGCTTATTTACCACTTAAACTGAGCAGTGTAGTATCTGTGGTTGATTACACCGTAATTTGTCTTATGCTGCGATCCAAAGAAAACCATTTTCTTTGTTCCTGTTGCGTTTCAAAGCCTAAGCGACATCGAATTATTCCTTTCTGACTGACAATTTTTTCCTTACCTTACAAAATGATGGCCACAGTCCTCCTGGAGTACTCCCTTTGTTGCTTTTAAAATCTGTTGCTGATGGTTGCTATGGCTTTTGTGATGTAACTAATGCTTTGACGGCTGTAATTGGCATGTGCGCTTTCAGCACGCCAGATTCCAGTGATGATATGCCATCGCCAACAAGCAATGCTGACAACCACACAATTAGTGTCACTGGTGATTTGGTGGCACCTGGTGATATAATGGTGGATAGTGTCAGATTATTCCAAGTCAGGTAAATGACGTAGTGGGGAGGTATTGTTTCTGATCATATTGGTTGATTTTCCAGCATGCTATATCTAAGTAAGTAAGTATATCCTTAGCTAATGCACAACACTGTACTTGACAAGCTTATACATTTAAGCAAACAAACAAATAAAAATTTATATATGCAAATCTAGAAGGGAATGAGAGAAGTTACTGAATAATAAAAGAGAACATGGGGAGACAGGGTTATGGTTAATCACAAGAGGAAAATGAAGAACTTAAATAGCCAGATAATGGTGACTTTGTTTATTTGTGTGGCATCCTAACAAGGAACCATATGTGAGTTAGATTTTCGAACATGGGAACTGGGGAGGTCACAGTTATGGTCGCAGGGAGTAGCAAGTTTACCTGATCGACAGCAATAGTTTATGCAGTACATGACCGGATTGTGCAGAATACAGGCGAAGAGTATGGCACCCACATTGTTGCAAAGAATGTCGAATTAGGGAGATGTTAGTGGTAGATACCTCTGGGGTGGGTATCAGCCTTTGGAAAATTCCCTTCAAAGTCCTTCATTCCCGCCCTATTGTGAATCCCCACCACAACACGTGCAAGCAATGCTGCTCCATACCAACCAACAATATTCGCCTTAGCCTCAAAGACTTTTAAGAGGTGTTTTAATAGAAGCCTGTCATGTATAGCTTTTCTGGTATAGCCTGGCTCACACACCTTAACTTTACAGAGACCAACTGTGCTGTATCTCAGATATCTCTAGATCTTTGTCTTTCGGTAAATTATATATATACCGGTACTAGTGATACGCATTATTATATACATTTATATGTAGGTGCCTCTGTAGATAATAACAAATTAATTGTATATGCAATAAGCCTACCAGTAAAACATACTAGGAATAGTCTTCCTCTTCTTGTTCTTTCTCAGTTATTATGAGCTGTTCTTTGCTGTGCCTGTAAGCTTGGCCTGTGCACTTCATCCCTCTTGTGCTAATCCCCAACATTCTGTTTGCGTTACCTTGGATCCTTGCGCCATCGATCATCGAAATGTCGATTGTTTGATCACTCTGCTGTTATCCCTCCTGTAAGCATATCAGAAGAATTAAGCTTCCTCTTCATTACTTAGTGTCTGTTGTTCCTACCCACGTGGCACTGCATTTGGGATCTTTTGTTGTCATCTGATTTGTTGCATATCATGTGCCAACAATTTGTCCTAGTCTAGAAACGTACGAGCTTCACATGTGCTGTCTGGCTAGCATATGAGTGATCACAATTTGGGAGAAAGTTTCAAATGAATTCCTCGCATGATGCTCTTGAGTTTTATTTGATTTTTACGATGTTTCATTTTTAGAACTCTCCTTTTGTTATTAAATCAGTTGAGCTGATCTACTTACAAATACATTGTTGGCCGATTTCTCGTTGAATCTTTTATGATAGGGATGTACTAAACGCGACTGGGGAACCAGTGCAGCTCATCATTAAAGTCTTAATCTGCAATGCATGCAATTATAAAAAAGTCCTATTTCGATGAGGTAATATGGGTTAATATGTATATATGATATTTTGACATATGTCCAGTGACGGGATTTCATCACAACCAACTGCTGTGCAGTCACCCAATCACTTAGTTACGACGTCTGAGAATTCCACAACTGTTATACAAAAAACAAGCGAACGAAGTGTGACCCATGTTTCAACTAACGTTCAGAGCATCACTGCTAGCAGTCCACCACATGTAGTAACACATGAAAAGAGTTTGCAATCGGCTAGAGGTTTGTTGGCTTTTTGCCCATCTAGTTGTTGTTGTCGTAACATTGAAGTATTCATGGCGAGATCTAGTCGTTACTTTGGGAGAATCTAATGAAAATACAAGAACAACGAACGTTTCTATGCAGCTGATGACAGCGAAAGGGAAAGTGTTGTATGTGCAGAGAAATGTAGCAGTCAGATGAAAGCAATTGTATGAGAGGAACAGTAACTTGTTTATCCCATAATGCAATTATTAGTTTAAGTGGTATAAATACCCACATTTAGCCTACATTTCTACTGCTGCTCTTGGGTGAGTGTACAGGATCAGTACAAAATAAAGATGAGTCTCTTGCTACTTCGAAAGGGTGGGTATACATTATACGGCTGTGACAGAACATGGGTTTAAATACACCTAGTTTTCAGTGCCTGTTAATATTGCTATTTCTTAAACATATATGCATCGTTTTTGTCTTAATTCATCTGTGTCATGCTTTGTTAGTTTTGCTTGCACTGCTGGTATCTATGCATTGCAACTCACCGTAATATATATATCCTAGTGAATTACGTAAACTAACTGTAATCTTTCGTTGAGCACTTGCAGTATTGAATGGAAATTTTGAGTTTCGTCTGAAACCTTAGGAACATCAGTTAATACCTCGTCATTAGACAGTGCTGCTTTACAGAAACTGCTTCTTATACTTCTTCAGTATTTGTGGACAGCACTTCTGATTTGGCTTCATGGTTTGTTTGCTGCCACTGAATGCACTTTTTTAGTTGCTGATTTGCACCAGAATGCAAGCATAAGTGTTATCTGTTCTCGCAGATACCAACAACAGTGCAATTCTGATGATTGATGAATTGGACGAGGAGGTTAGATCAGATGGATAGTCATCTAGATCTGAATTCACGTCCCTGCACTGCATGTACATGTGTATCTGACCCTTCCTTTAGACTTTAACAGCACGTGTTGTTATGTACGGTACCTACTATCCCACGTCAACAACTTACCCAACCACTCATATAGATAAAACCGTTTCATAGATATCCTGCATGTATCTCTTTTTTAGCTACATGTTATTGTTATGTTTTTACTCTAATATGTTCCTTTTGTGTTGCCACTGGATTGAATTGTAGTCTTCATGTAGCTAATACTACCTCCGTTAACCACCACTCTGTGCTGTTGTAGAATAAAGTATTACATCTGAATAGCAGTAGCCCCACCGCTTCCTTTATATTTGTGTGATTTTTCAGTGTGTTTTCATTTCCTCATAGCTCTAAATTGATGCCTTTTTGGTCAAACTAAAAAAGATTTTTGCATCGTGTATGGGTGTTTTAGACTAAATTTCAGTTTACCTGCAGAAGTTTATCTCGTTCTGCTGTTGGTTTCCACTCTCATTTTTCTGTTCTTAAATTCTTTTGCTATTTTCCTGCACAGTAGCTTAAATCTGTTGGAAATTTGTTGTCATTCAAAAATCCATCTATGGTACAGGTTTTCTTTTAATATTTCCTCTTGCTTGTTTTTTATGCACCGCTTTGTGTTTGCTTTATTAAAAACCTATTAGTTATTTCACAAAAAACTTCCGTATATTTTGTATTTATTAATATTTTCCAGTTCTTCCAGTAAATAAAGAGAATAAGTATTTATTTTGACCAGGATGCCACTCATCCATACAGGAATGTAGCAAGTCACACACACATATGTGTGCAGAATCTTAACATAAATGTAGGTGTAAAATATATCATGATGGAAATAAATAGCAGGTTGCATTTTGTGTTTATACGAGAACCGCTTTTTCAAATCTAGTAAACAGATTTCTTTAGTTTTTCATTGTATATTGTTCTTTTCCTTTTTAGTTTTGGGCTGCTACTTTTATAGTTCATTTACCTGCTCTAACTGTAGGCATTGTGAAAGTTTAAAATCAGTTGCATTAGTAAGTGACTAAGCGTGTGGTCTTTGCTGTTGAAATAGATATAAATATCATCTTTGTCGTACAAGGGTGTGATGTCAGTGAAGAGTTTTAGTAACAAAAGTCGGAAGTGCCATATTCCTGCATTGTCTTATTTGATCTTACAACCTGAATCACCTCTTTGATGTAGGCTGAAGAAGTAGCGTGCCCGTTTTCAATTACCGTAGCCATAAATTGTAGCTCTAAATTTACTGTCATTTTGGTCCTTGAGCTGGAAAAAATAGCGTCATAAACTAGTGCTTTGTATGATTTTGTAGACTTGCCAGTTCTCTGCACCTATCTATATGTTTCTGTCTGTCTGTCTAGCTGTTTCTGTCTGTCTGTCTAGCTGTTTCTTTCTGTCTGTCTCTGTCACTAAGTTAAACTGTTTGGTGGTAGAGCTGCACCTCATCCTGATAAAGCTTATCCACAGCTCTAAAACATCCCTTGCTAACTTGTTCTATGCACTCAATGGAGATTGCCGCGAGTTGGTGAATGACATTTATATTTATATCAACCTACGGTACACTCAACTGTACACAGTCAAAATTGGTCTTGTAAAGACCTAGAGTTCTTGTCATCATCGTGAACTTTGACCTGACAACTTCTTTTGCGGTTGGTTAAGCCTGACCAGTGCGGGTCGATCACAGGAGAGTTTCTTATTTACTAGAAGTTGAAAGACATTGCTAGATCGCATTTTCTATAAAAAAAAGTGAATCTTTCAAAGCTAGTTGCGTACAGAGGGATTCAGCCCATGCAAGTTTTGTCACAGATTCTTGTGCTGTATCCATTTCAGAACAGTGAGACCTTTGAGTTAGAAGAACTTCGAATTGTGGAAGAAGGCGACGAACTAACTCCGCTGGAATCATTTCCGTTGCCATTTTCTCAGTCAAGAAATGTCAAAATGCAGCCAGCAGGTGACGTCCATAGCCGCGATAGTAGCCACAACGTAATCCGTTATAGTACTGCCAGTAGCTCTAGTATCTCCAACCAGCAGCGGATGTCGTCCCGCCAGACGAGTTCAGCCAACCGGAACGGTAACATCGTTGCAAGCAGCACAAACGATCGTAACCCAAAGCCAGCATTTGACGATTTCAGAGTAAAACGTGTTTCCCCAAATTCTGGAATTCCCACAATTAAAATTACGGAAGCAGTTGGGGAAAACTTAGTTGAGTAAGTTTCCATTAGAAATTCTTATGCATGAAATTAGAACTGTGAAAAGGCTAAAGATCTAGTTATTTTAATTAAATTGTTGGTTGAACATTGTTTTACTATGTACAGATAATTTTTAAACTGTTATATTTTTAATAGTAATTGCAAATAGTATTTTTATAGATACCTAATACAAATAAAGTCATGCAAATTTTCGTTTTAGTTTTAATGGTTAATCAGATTTGTTAAATAGTCAAGTAAACTAAACGTCTAAATCATGAAGTGTGGCACGATTTCTTTCTTCAGTTAGATTGATTAGTTCTAAAGGAACAAAATAACTTTTTATAGGTAATGATAGATCACTCACATAATTATAATATGAGGTACC
Source organism: Lumbricus terrestris (assembly GCA_949752735.1). Classification (NCBI taxonomy): domain Eukaryota; kingdom Metazoa; phylum Annelida; class Clitellata; order Crassiclitellata; family Lumbricidae; genus Lumbricus; species Lumbricus terrestris. Next base: position 47,775,255 of record OX457039.1, read on the forward strand.
GTAATTATGTTCATAAACTCCTAATTGTAATATCTTCTCAATCCAAGGATTCTATATTACAGGACTTGGGAACATTTTGTGGTCATGAATTCACTCTGAGCAATAGATGGCGCTCCACTTAAAATTCCGTTTCTATCGCTAAGGATGATGTTTTGAATCTCCAAAGGTATCTGTTTATTTTGCAAACATAATTAGTCGTCAATCTGTTTTCATAGAAGTAACTAATTGAATGCTTTTATTTTGTAAATAAGATTTGAAATTTTCCGGAACTCCGATTATCGCCCAAAAACGTGTACAAGGCGGCTAAAGAAGAAGAAACCAGTCCTCTGTATAGAGTCCTTGTTCTCAATCCAGCTGCTTAACCTTGGATGCTTGGTAAATTCTCCATTAACCAGAGTAATATTCACATCATTTGTGATGATGTGTTGCTCTTTTTTAAAGTTCACATCAAGATATCAATAATTTGCAGTAATAACATATATAGTAACTGAAGAAAAATACTCACAGTAAGAAACGAATGGAGTGGAGATAAATGAGAGGAAGATGATGTTATTAATAATGTTTTCTTTATTGAACAATCCGGTTGACAGACCACACTGGTTACAGTGCACAGTTATGCAATTGAAACAATTCACAAGAGCACAAGTTACAGAAAACATAAATCTTAACTACTAACAGAACAGACAGCCTGCAATACACAGGGTGCTATTAGCAGTGGATTGGATGATGACAGTTGGTCGGAAAACTCAACAACAGTGAGTGGACATTTGAACTGCCTCACAAGGCAGTAACAATGGGCAAATTCTAGTGCACTAGTAGGCTACTGTAACAATGCGCAAGGCATCACTTGATGGCCGCAGTTACCCATTCGGTCTTTTGGCCAATTTCCAGGTCGAGTATGATCAAGGCCAGCTGAAAATCCGAGACAACTTGAAAGCAAACGTAGAAGGAAATCATACATAACGTGTCAAACACCTTGTTGCTTGCAATGAATGTCATTTTTTCATCTGAACTGTTGTGGGTTTTTCATTGTCCAAACAAAGTCACTGGAACAAGTTTCAATTCACAAGTGCGTGGTCAAAGCTGTGTTGACTGTATGGACTTGAAACTCAGTTTTTTTCTTCATGACTGGCCTTCATCTCGAAACAAGGTTTTTGATGCTTTAACTTAGAACCTATTTTCATGATCCCAGTCTTGAGGTTATTTCTTGACTTTTGGAAAACTTTTAAGGTGAAGTATTAAGCAATCTCAAGAGAAGCTGCACATAATGTCCACAGTCCATGCCTTATGAAATTGGCCTACAACTGATATGAACAATCTGGGAGAGGATTTGTCATCAAATTTAATATTTTTAATACTTGTAAGTAGAGAAAGTGATTGACCTATAGGACCGTCCATAAATGACGTCACACACATAGAGGGAGAGGTCACACATTTGTGACTGACATGTGACGGTCCCTTACTGGATATAAATTATGAATTTTGTGTGGACGAGTGGGAGGGTGGGTCAAAAATCGTCCTTAATTACGTGACGTCATTTATAGACGGACCCTTGCAAGTGATATAGTTGTAACCAGGCAAGCTCAGGGTCAACATTATACGAACCCTTGACAAGACCAAAGGGGTTTTCGTGGGCTTTTTTGATCCGTTAGCAGGCTAGGCAGCACAACATTTTGAGAATTTTGAGGCTCACGCAATGATCACATTTTTGGGGGTCTAACCGTCTAAGTCATGCGAGTTTTCCCATGGTAAAAGAGACAACTTGAAAGCAAACGTAGAAGGAAATCATACATTATGTGTCAAACGGAGTTGCAGAGCGTTGGGAAAGACCCAGTGGCGTAGACAAGGGGTCTTTAGGGGTTAAACCCCCATTGGTTTAGGAAAGTTTTTTTAAAGGTCATTTATCCACTAAAATAAGAAAAACAAAACAAGTGTTTTAGTAACAATTGTTTTTTCTTACTTTATTCCCTTTGTTACGGTCAGGCCGTGCTCTGAGTTTGGATGCCGCAATAGGGGCCAACCTCGCTGCAATCTACCTTCCATCCAGTTTGAGAATGTAGGGAAAAAACGGGTCAGACTATATAGTCCACGTGGAGTTGGGATGTGAACAGAAAACTACTATGGGGTCCAAAGAAAGACTAGATGGTGGGTGAATCCCTCAACCCCAATGCAATTCTTACCCTGCTTCCATCTATATTGACCTCAGCTGCCCGATCAGATTGGAAGAGTGACACATTCATAAAATTATGTGTGCATACCACGCAGTTTCGTTTGCGTTAGAGACTAAAACATTTGCATATGATCACAGCATTGTAAACGCAGGCGCGACTCAGCGAGTGAGGTCATTTCAAGCCCTAGGACTGAATGAACTGTTTTGCATAAGTAAACCAGAGCGGCTACACAGGGGTCTAAACCGGCTGACAGATCTAGTCATGGCTTTCTATATGGAAAGTCGTTGGATTACCTCATAGGCTAGATCAGTCTGCTGGTGCAAGGCTACTTTGGTATCGCCAGACGATCGAGGAGACAACACAGTATAATGGTCAGTGGCGTAGCAATAGGGCGTGCAACCTGTGCAGTGCACGAGGGCCCCCGGCTGTCAGGGGCCCCCGGGGTCCGAGTCAATTTTTTACTTTAATGATATTCAGAATGTATTCAAACTTACATCCAGTAAATTTTTTGGGTTTCAGCCGGAATGTCCGTGATTAGGCTACCTTATTACAAATATTTTCCGCATTTATGTTGCCTGCGGAGAGCAAACTTGCACCGATGACTACATCAGACATTGGGCAGAATCGAATTCCGGTTTGATCAGTGCAGAAATGGTGGTTGACATGGATATTGACACTGAGCCGAGTAGGTCTCGAATTTCAGAGGCTATGGTAGCAGTTACATCACCAATGGATTCAGGCCTGACGCCTCATAAGTGGTGGATATTTTTGCACAAGAGAAGGCGCTCAAACGAGCATTTTAGCATTTCGGAATTAGACCCACCCCCCGTAGTAGGTTAGCGGCAGACTTGATCGAGTAATCTCACACTTGCCAAATTCATTACATTTTCCCGCTCTTTTAATCAACAAACGGTTACAAACCCAACAGCTTGGAGAATTTAAGTAGGACCTATGGGTGATTGACGATTAATACTTCAAGAGATGAAGCAATTTTTTAATTACTTTTGTATGGTATTCTAGTTCAATTTTTCTCTGCTGATATGGAGAAGAATATGTTTCATTAGATAAATTTGTTAAAATAATAAAAATGTAGCTAGTTTATTTTCATTTAACTTTGGTGTGAAATATGCAAATTTCGTAAAGGGACCAGGCTTTGTTGTTTGAAATCGAATGGGCTTTAAGCATTTAAGGGCCCACCACCTAAGCCCTGCACATGGGCCCTCCAAGACCTTGCTACGCCACTGATAATGGTGTGGAGACAACTCCTAAGAACTTGGTACCATGTTATCATTTGCTCAGGAAACTATAGTAGGCTCATTCCTGAAATATTACTGCCTACACCAAAGGATTTAACTGTTAAAATCTTTGGCCTACACAGAAACACCGTGCAATCATCAGCGAAGTTTTTGATGACGTCTAATTGAACTATGCGTAGACGTCATCAAAGCTATGCGTATACGTCATCAGCCAGCCCATTGCCCTAAGTTCTTAACGCCCGAAATCCTCATTTGCAGTGGTCTGCGCTTTGAAGATAATTTTAAAGAAATCTCTGAATTGTACGATATTATTTTACACTTGTAAGCCTACTTTTTAAACTCGAAAATGTTTCGCTCTTTGCTGCGCTCTGTGGAATTTTTCGCAGCCGCTGGTAAGTTCAAATAGGCATAGGCCTACGTATAGTAGGCCTACAGTACGTAGGCTACTCGTCAGTAATTTGCATGTTTAGATCGAAATAACCAACATTCGTTGAACATGATAGGCTGATGACGTTGCATCGCAACTGAATTAATGCCTTTTCAATTCAGAGACGAGAGAATCTCAAACTTGTTGTTTTACTAGCTTACCCATACAAGACTTTCGCTTCAAGAGTCTCCAAACCAGTGGCATGGACAAGGGGTTTAACCCCCCACCCCATTGGCTTAGGGAAATAGTTTTTTAAAGGTAATTTATCCATTTATAAAAAAAACAATTGTTTGTAGTAACAATTTCTTTTCTTACTTTATTCCTTTTGTTACGTTATTCCCTTTTTATTTAGGCCTACTGTAATACTGTACAATAAAAGATTAACGCATGCGAAATGTGGATTTGGAGGAAGATGTTGAGAATATGACAGAGAAAAGAACGAACGGTTATATAAGAAAGGAGATATGATTGGAAAACGAAGAGTCGTTAAAGCAACTCGCGACAAGATTGAAGCGAAGATTCTTCGGGCATGTAATGCGATCTGATGGTCTGGAGAAGGAAATGATGCTGGCTTGTGGTGAGGGAAGGAGAAGACGCGGCAGACCAAGGATGAAATGGATGGACGAGATACACGACATAACTGGCATGAATTTGGAAGAACTGACGGACTTGTCTGCGAACAGAGAACAACGGAGAATGTGTGTCATGACAATCGCTAGAGCTCTACGAGTTGACAGGACAAGGTGAATACTGTTGCGTTGGTGTCAGGAAGGGCATCCGGCCATGAAATAAAACCCCGCAAGGGCCGCAACATAATTTCATGGCTACGCCACTGCTCTGCTCTAATCTACTTTGACGGCGCTACGGCTCACATGTCGAGATAATAAAAAAGCTTTCACTTCATACGCCGAGGCCGAGAAAACGACGGCGCTAATTTTCATACGCCGAAACCGAGAAAACGACGGCGCTAAGGTACATACGCCGAAACCGAGAAAACGACGGCGCTAAGGTTCATACGCCGAAACCGAGAAAACGACGGCGCTAAGGTTCATACGCCGAAACCGAGAAAACGACGGCGCTAAGGTTCATACGCCGAAACCGAGAAAACGACGGCGCTAAGGTACATACGCCGAAACCGAGAAAACGACGGCGCTAAGGTACATACGCCGAAACCGAGAAAACGACGGCGCTAAGGTTCATACGCCGAAACCGAGAAAACGACGGCGCTAATGTTCATACGCCGAAACCGAGAAAACGACGGCGCTAATGTTCATACGCCGAAACCGAGAAAACGACGGCGCTAAGGTTCATACGCCGAAACCGAGAAAACGACGGCGCTAAGGTTCATACGCCGAAACCGAGAAAACGACGGCGCTAAGGTACATACGCCGAAACCGAGAAAACGACGGCGCTAAGGTTCATACGCCGAAACCGAGAAAACGACGGCGCTAAGGTACATACGCCGAGGCCGAGAAAACGACGGCGCTAAGGTTCATACGCCGAAACCGAGAAAACGACGGCGCTAATGTTCATACGCCGAAACCGAGAAAACGACGGCGCTAAGGTTCATACGCCGAAACCGAGAAAACGACGGCGCTAAGGTACATACGCCGAAACCGAGAAAACGACGGCGCTAAGGTTCATACGCCGAAACCGAGAAAACGACGGCGCTAAGGTTCATACGCCGAAACCGAGAAAACGACGGCGCTAAGGTTCATACGCCGAAACCGAGAAAACGACGGCGCTAAGGTACATACGCCGAAACCGAGAAAACGACGGCGCTAAGGTTCATACGCCGAAACCGAGAAAACGACGGCGCTAAGGTTCATACGCCGAAACCGAGAAAACGACGGCGCTAAGGTTCATACGCCGAAACCGAGAAAACGACGGCGCTAAGGTTCATACGCCGAAACCGAGAAAACGACGGCGCTAAGGTTCATACGCCGAAACCGAGAAAACGACGGCGCTAAGGTTCATACGCCGAAACCGAGAAAACGACGGCGCTAAGGTTCATACGCCGAGGCCGAGAAAACGACGGCGCTAAGGTTCATACGCCGAAACCGAGAAAACGACGGCGCTAATTTTCATACGCCGAAACCGAGAAAACGACGGCGCTAATGTTCATACGCCGAAACCGAGAAAACGACGGCGCTAAGGTTCATACGCCGAAACCGAGAAAACGACGGCGCTAAGGTTCATACGCCGAAACCGAGAAAACGACGGCGCTAATGTTCATACGCCGAAACCGAGAAAACGACGGCGCTAATTTTCATACGCCGAAACCGAGAAAACGACGGCGCTAATTTTCATACGCCGAAACCGAGAAAACGACGGCGCTAAGGTTCATACGCCGAAACCGAGAAAACGACGGCGCTAAGGTTCATACGCCGAAACCGAGAAAACGACGGCGCTAATGTTCATACGCCGAAACCGAGAAAACGACGGCGCTAAGGTTCATACGCCGAAACCGAGAAAACGACGGCGCTAAGGTTCATACGCCGAAACCGAGAAAACGACGGCGCTAAGGTTCATACGCCGAAACCGAGAAAACGACGGCGCTAAGGTTCATACGCCGAAACCGAGAAAACGACGGCGCTAATGTTCATACGCCGAAACCGAGAAAACGACGGCGCTAAGGTACATACGCCGAGGCCGAGAAAACGACGGCGCTAAGGTACATACGCGGAAACCGAGAAAACGACGGCGCTAATGTTCATACGCCGAAACCGAGAAAACGACGGCGCTAAGGTTCATACGCCGAAACCGAGAAAACGACGGCGCTAAGGTTCATACGCCGAAACCGAGAAAACGACGGCGCTAAGGTTCATACGCCGAAACCGAGAAAACGACGGCGCTAAGGTTCATACGCCGAAACCGAGAAAACGACGGCGCTAAGGTTCATACGCCGAAACCGAGAAAACGACGGCGCTAAGGTTCATACGCCGAAACCGAGAAAACGACGGCGCTAATTTTCATACGCCGAAACCGAGAAAACGACGGCGCTAAGGTTCATACGCCGAAACCGAGAAAACGACGGCGCTAAGGTTCATACGCCGAAACCGAGAAAACGACGGCGCTAAGGTTCATACGCCGAAACCGAGAAAACGACGGCGCTAAGGTTCATACGCCGAAACCGAGAAAACGACGGCGCTAAGGTTCATACGCCGAAACCGAGAAAACGACGGCGCTAAGGTTCATACGCCGAAACCGAGAAAACGACGGCGCTAAGGTTCATACGCCGAAACCGAGAAAACGACGGCGCTAAGGTTCATACGCCGAAACCGAGAAAACGACGGCGCTAAGGTTCATACGCCGAAACCGAGAAAACGACGGCGCTAATGTTCATACGCCGAAACCGAGAAAACGACGGCGCTAATGTTCATACGCCGAAACCGAGAAAACGACGGCGCTAAGGTTCATACGCCGAAACCGAGAAAACGACGGCGCTAAGGTACATACGCCGAGGCCGAGAAAACGACGGCGCTAAGGTACATACGCCGAAACCGAGAAAAGGAAGGCGCTAATTTTCATACGCCGAGGCCGAGAAAATTAAAGACTAAGGTTCCATACTCGTAATCTCGGAAGAATGTGAATCTTGTGGGCGTGACTAATAGAGTTATGCAGACCAATGAGCAAGGTCTGTTTGAACTCTGGTCTACTGGCAAGCCATAATTATTATGACAGGTCGCTTATTTCAGTAGCTAGTTCCCAGGTCGCGGAACCAGATATAATAGCGAACGATCTAAAGGTAATATAATACAACTTTGCGTTCATGTACATCACAATCAGCCGGCCGTGCATAATATTATCTACTGGTCTGCCTAAGCTGCGTGTAGTGTAGATCTATATCCAGCCATATGCGATGTGCGCTATATTGCCCTTCCCCATACTCTGAAACAGAGGTTGTACACCACTACACCAGTCTGGCTGTGCCCCAGCCTAACAGCTTCTCAGGACATTAGACCTGCCTGCACAGCGCAAAAGATAAGTTTCTTTAGTAATGGAAAAATTACACCTCCAAATTCCAATATAATGTCCATGAGAGATCACATACGAATTGAAACAATATTTATAAAGTGTTCCAAAAAATTGGGTTTCTTTAAAGAGCCTTGTCTTCTTGACAGCTGGCATTGTTCCTGTTCATGAAAAAGAGAATGTCTTCGACGCTGCAGCCACTTCTGTACTTAAGACCTTCGACATCAGCCCTTCAAGCGGTCCAAAGGAAGATGTTGCATAATGACAAGTTGTTTCCACTAGGGAATTGCCTCTTTTCCTTGCGTTCCGCCCCTTCGAACGCCACTTTTAAAAAATATCAGCAAATAAATGCTATTAAATCCTTATCAGGGTGGCATGGGCTATAACCCGAACAGTCGAGTTCAACCGGAAGTGCAATCTTGAACGCTTTCTGTGAGTGCTATATAGGCTATGTCCAGAAATTTAGGTAGTAAAAAACACTACAAAGGTTCAAGTCCACATCCAATAGTATCTGGTAAATTTCTATATTCATTCATTCATTATTTGCATTTATATAACGCCTCCTCAAAGGGACTACTCAGAGGCGCTCCAAACCTCAGCACGGCCAAATAAAACTGTCTTAAGATGAGACAGAAAAGTCTGAGAAGGATTTTACAAAGAGAGCAGAGGGTCAGAGGAAGACCATTCCATTGTGGGGCGCGGTGGTGTAGTGGTGGCGTCGTTGCCTTGAAGCCGGAAGGTTCGAATCCACCTCGCCGCGTAAGGACCTTGGGCAAGTCCTTCACTCGCAATTGCTCAGCGCTTCGGCGTGAAACTCTGATGCAGTGTCCGTTCTGCATTCGGGAGCGCCTCTGAGTAGTAGAGAGAGCTTGAAGAGGCGCTATAACAAGTGCACATACAAACAGGTAAAAGGTCCTACCACAGCATATGCGGAAGAAGAGCCAACTGGATGTCGGCGATTTGCACAAAGGTGCATACAGTGAAGAGGAGTGGTTTCAACAAAAGTTGTGTAGGCAACAAAAATTCTAACAACGTCCACATTAGCGTATTTATAAATCCGCATTATCCTATAGTCAACCGATGGCATTTGATTGCGTTAAAATTACATTCTACTCAGATCTAAACAGTGAAACACGACAAACTCTAGCAATAAATTATGTTTTAAAAAAATAAATAGTTTTGCAGATGATTTTAGCTAATCAACTTTTGTAAGGGGCAGGGTAAGTAAAGTAAAGTCGTCCTTGGGTCTTGGCCCATAGGGCCGAAGACCCGCTGGTGAGGCGCTCATCTCATTTTAAATGGCCCTGAGCTGGCAATGGACGAATCCCAAGGAAGGGGCAGGGTATAGAAACTTATCTGTATGTATACATACGGGTTCCACAAAATGCAGGAGTCGCAATAGGGGAGAGGAAATACTTTTTAACATACATAATAATATGGTTGGGCACCCGACAGACTTCTACTGAGATAATACAGAGCTATTTCCACAGCCAAGCCCAGAAGTGTGTGATGAGTAAAGAATTATTCAGCAATAATTATTAACAATAGTTTCAAAATAGCTTGCAACATGTTCAGCATGGAAAAAATGAACATACCCACTACACCATGTATGGGGGATAGGGGTTAGAGCTGTATTAGCTGCAGTACAAAAGGAAATTCTACATTTTCTGAGTTTATACAAAATACAAGTCACCTGCTCATAATTATCTCAAAAACTCATACTCGGTTTACATGAACGAAATAAACATGTGATCACATTACAGCACACAGTACCAATTGGGGCTGTCCATAAATTCGTACGCAGGAGGGGGTCACCGGATTTAAGCAATCTGCGTATGGGGGTGTACGGCGGGAGGTCTCGACAAAATGTAAATACGCAAAATAAATGTCTAATTATGATATCCATAGTAGCCAATTTCTAACTGTATAATCCTATATTTGTCTTGTGGCTTTTGATTACATTGTAATTAAATTCTGTTCAAATCTAAATAGGAAACCATAAGAGTTAACAAATTTTAGCTAGCAAATATGAAGTTTAACAAAAATAAATAGCATCCAAAAGGAAAATTCCTGTTTTATAGATGACTTTAGAAAATGGGGATACAAAAGGTAAAGTTGCAACAGAGGGGTCGAAAATACATTTTTTGCGTAAAGGTACAGGGTGCGCCAAAAAAGTAATCCCCTACGGTTTTCAGCCCATATCTTGGCCAAACATACGAATTTTTAAATGAAAGGCAATTCATATTTACGCACAATGGTCGAATTACAAAACAATATTTCAAACAGAACAAAAGTTATATCACTTTTAGTGAGCCCATCCACCGTTTCAAAAAGGAAACGCAAAAACATTAGGTCTTTTGCTAATATCATGGCCAGAAGTAAGAATTTCAAAATGAATCTTTACAGGTTTAAAGACAATTCATATTTACACATGATGGTCAGATTTCATCAAAATATATGAAACACAACAAAAGTTATACCACTTTTAGTGAGGCCACCCACCGTTTTTGACCATTAAAAAACGTGATGAAACAAAAAGTAACAAAAACGTGATTTTATCAAGTCATATCTCAAATAACTGTTTGGATTCACAACTTGTGTTCAAGTGCTCACCACCAGTGCCAAAACTTCATTTGAGTCTCTTTGCAAAGTTCTTGATGGACCTGTTGATTAATCTGACAGATTTCTTATTTACCAATTTTATTGTCATATCTTGCTAAGTTATTTCACAGTGATGTGCAGCTACGCTGGTACCTGCTCCTTTTTTAAAATAGTAATAATAATGATCGTCTGGCATTATCAGTCTATTTGATAACAATTATTTGAGATGAGACTTAATAAAATCGTGTTTTTGCTACGTTATGTCTTTGAATCGTCAAAAAACGGTAGGTGGCCTCCTTAAAAGTGCCATAACTTTTGTTCTGTTTGAAATATTTTGCTGAAATCTGGCCATCATGTGTAGATATGAATTGTCTGTAAACCTGTAAAATTTTATTTTGAAATTCTTACTTCCGGCCAAGATATTGGCCAGAATAATTAAATTGGTTTTTTGTTAATTTTTTGTGCGTTGCGTTTTTGAATCGTCAAAAACGGTGGATAGCCTCACTAAAAGTGATATAACTTTCGTTATGTTTGAATTTTTTTCTAATTTGACCATTGTACGTAAATATGAATTGCCTTCAAGACTGTAAGGTTTCATTTAAAAATTCCTATATGTTTGGCCAAGATATGGGCTGAAAACCCTAGGGGATAACTTTTTTGGCGCACCCTGTATATGGATGGAGGCTTGTCGAAAATTTCTCAGTTTTTCAAAAAGTAATATAAAACAAAATAGCTAAAGGGGCACAATCAGGGTTTAAAGTGGGTGGGAACGACGTTCCCATTGATCTCAAATTTCTCTGCTTGCGTTACCACTGCTCACCATGCAAGGAACCCTGAAAGCATGGAAGCTCCCAATGAAACTTCATCAGCGTTCCCATTGCTCACAGTTGGCGTTCCCACTGCCCATCCAAACCACTTTAACCACTGGGCACAATATATAGGCCCCCAGAAATTCGCGATCTTGCGCAGCGCAAATTTTGCGCAAATTTCCAGGTTTAGCGCAACAGCGCAAAAATTGGTAATCCGCGCGATTTTAGCGCAAATTTTGACAAAATCTTGCTAATGTATCTAAATTGGACTTTGATTGACTTAAAATCACCGTGGCCCATGACAGTTCACATAGCAACGACGACCGATGTGCGATAATCAAAATGGCGCCGCCGAATGGGTTGAAATTATAGATGAATTTTTAGTTAAAGATCGATATTTTTGGTAGTAACGCACAAACTTATAGTATAAAAAATTTCAGAACTTCACGGCCACACAATAAAATGTGTTAGGCGAAGTTTCTGAAAGCGGTCACACAGCAGCGTCGCGTGCTGTCTCGACTTAAGACAGAACGAACGCATTTAATCTATAGGCGTCAGGCGTGCATACAAAGACAAAAGGCTAGCACTCAGCACGTTGTGTAACTTGGTGATTCATTATACTATAGGCATATATAATACTGTTTTGAAGTTACATTTGTAATGAGCGTAGATTTCGGTGGGCGTAAATTTTGCAAAAATAAAATTATTTGCGATCGTCTGAATGCATTAGTCTTATGGTTATAGGAACTTTATAACTGCATTTTTGGCTTGATTGTCTAATTTCTAGAACGCCAAAGCTTTACACTAAATGACAAAAACACTGTTAGATACTTTGGTACACTGAGTCAATGAAAAACTAACGAACATTTTTATTTTTTTACTTGCGCAAAATTCGCGCAAATTTATTGTTTTTGGTGCGCAATTTTTTCAATTTTTTTGCGCAAATTTCTGGGGGCCCTAAATATACAGTAAAACGTATTGGCAAGTACACATTACACAACCATTCGTAACTCCATAAACTAACACTAAACCAATATATAAGGATGCACAATGCACATACACTGAAAATTTACAGATTTATTTCATGAATAATGCAAAGCTATTGATTTCATCAAAAGCTCATTTGCAAAGACGTTTAAGATAAGCCACGATTTAACAAGGTACTGAACTACTGATTTGACAGCAGGTAAAGCATGAAAACAGCCCAACCCATTTTTGAGGGCAGACTGCAAGTCTGAAGTCAGCAACTAGGTAACATACAGTTGTAGCAGACACATTTCAAAGAATCTGTTACAGATTATAAGTTAATCATTATATGATACCATTACAATTGACCCTCCAGCACAATATCAATCGAATGTTTCAACATGAATATCAAAAATTTAAGAAATCGGTTACAGGTTATTGTATAATTACATAACATAGAAAATGATCTTTTTAGGCCCGTCCATCCACCCACCCTATAACACTCCATAATATTTCCTTTGAACCTCGGCGTTACGTATTTATTGTTACGAAAAATCATTTTAGATTTACTATGTGAACGTGCAATTATAATTCATATTTTATAGCACTTTTAAATAGTGTGCGACTTAGAGTTTGACAGCAAACCTAAAATATAGTGTTTCGTTTATAAAATAGGAATGTTTATATATTTAAAATTCTATTTTAAAGTTTTACATCAAGAGTATAAGTTTTATCCACTGCTGAAAGTTTCACGGACTAAATTGTTCGTTAATAATTTCGATAATTATTGATACAAATATTGCTTAGATTTTGTTGAGCATTTTTTTTTTAAATTGAAATTCATGTCCAATAAGTAAAATATGCCAAATAATAGCTCATCGATATCAAGAAACCAAGGAGAATTACCACGCTGTTCCTACAGTGAAACTCAATGATCCAAACAATGTGAACAGCAGTTTCAAATTTAGCCTACGCAAACAGGAGAACAAATACGCTGATCTGAAATTTCCCTGGTATCTGCAGGTCAGATCTTCTTTGGATTAGGCTACAGGCTATTTCGGTTAAGTTTTAAATCAATGGCACGAAGTTTAAGTTTCAATCACATCATGTCTAAAGTGCCGCTAGATTTTAAGTCAAAATTCATTCACAACTTAACTGTTGGTAAAGACTTAAGGGGTCATTGCATATTAAGTAACGCTCAAGGGTGGGTGGAGTCACTGAAAGTCACAAGACATTGTGGGTGGGTGTGGGGAGCTGAACGTTACATAATGCCTTTACCAACAGTTACATTGTAAAATAATTTTAAATAGGCTAAACATAGAATGACATGAGAAATGATGTAATAGAAGCATAAACTTCATGCCATTGATTAAAATCATAGCCAAAGTAGGCCTATAGCCTATATCCGAAGAAGTGAAACATCAGATCCGCATAGATATCTGCTCTCACTTGTGTGTAAACTGGGAACTACTGGCCAAATTTTTTGGACATAGTTTTACCGTTGGAATGTGGCAATTCTTCTTGGATTCCTGACCATTTTAAACATTATTTTACTTAGTGGACATGAATTTCAAATTGATGCTCGACAAAACTAAGCAACATTTTGTATTAATAATTATTTAAGTGCTCATCCTAAGCATATAATTAGTTCATCTTAATTTTTATTAATTATAAATGAGCAATTTAGTCTTTGAAACTTTCGGCAGTGTAAACTTTTACTCAACCCAAAACTTTACAAATTTCAATTTAATTTATAAGCTTATAAATCAATGGCATGAAGTTTAAGCTTCAATCGCATAGTTTAGGTCTTCTGTCAAATTCTAATTCACATAGGGCCTACTACCCGTAAATTAAATTCACTAGAAAATCTGAATTAAAATTGCATGTTCACATAAAAAATCTGAAATGATTTTCTGCAACAATATATATGTAACACTGTGGTGGGTGAAGGAAAACGTTACCATGCATTACAGGGTGGGTGGGTCAAAATGGGTCATTTTCAGCATATGTAATTATGCAATTACCCTTTACATAACGTTCAGCTCTCCACACCCACCCATGTAACATTTCTTAACTTTTCTATGACCCCACCCACCCTCAAGTGTTACGCAATCATGCAATGACCCCTTAGGTTCTTAAATATAAAAAATTGGAAAGAATATGGAACAGTATACTACCATACTAATAAAACCTAATAGTTTCACATGCATACCTTAAGAAATAAAAAAAAACTGGCAATATAAAGGTTTAAAATTAGTAATTGTATCACTATGCCTGACTCTCCGGACTTGACTCGCTGCCTATTGATTTTGTTTTGATTAAGCGCCTGTGAATAAGCTGGTTCCCGCGACTTGGCTTTTGTTGGCGCTGTAGAAGTCTCGAGATTGCGATTACTATTATGGTCTTCCTCAACTTCCACGACCTTTTGCGTGACCTTTCCCTCGACCAGCCTCAGCTTCAATGCTGAAAACGTCTCCAACAGATTGCAGAACATTAACATAGTCAAAACGAACAGCATGGGTCTTCCTTGACCGCAACGAAGACACGCATTGCAAACAGTCTCTTCGGGAGAAAGCTGGTTTTGAGTTTGGATGGCCTGACGCCATCGCCATATATTCCTGAATTGGCCGTCTTCGTGACGGTGACAGGAAAGCTTGTGTCTATTTCAGGAAATGGAAATTGAAGACTTTCGTCGTCAACTGAGAAGAGCTCCTGCCTTCTACGAAGTGGGCACTTCACATCCTGTCACGCTCCTACAACATGTTCAATTTTCTTGTACAGCAGTGTTTTATCTGAGAGGGAGAATGAGATCCCCTCCAGAAAAATTAGATGTGGTATTATACGAACATTGATAGGAATGAGATTGCCCCCAGAAAAACTACAGAGGTGTTTTACATACATATTGCATTATATGAATGGTGATAGGAATGACATTCCCCATAAAAAATAGAGAGATGCTTTTCACATGCATATTGCATTACATTAATGTTTAACAAGAAAAAATTATATACAAAAAAAGTCATCAGATTATAAATCTGTGATTTTGATTTAGTGCTGGCATTTGTACAGAGAGATTTTAACCCCAAAAAGGGGTACTAGATTAAACACTGGTTGTACATGTACCATTGTACCACTGGTGGGCATTTCCAGCCCTCCAGATATTAAAGGTGGCGGTGATTCCTGTGGTAGACTTCCATTGTCCGTAAACAGTAAACAATAGGTATATTAATAACAATATTAATAATAAAAAATATCGACGATTCAAGATGCGGGACTTCAGAATAATAAACAAATGTTAGTGGACAATTAATGATAAATGACAAAGAACAATTTTAATTATATAATTAATATTCATTAATAATTAATTTAAAAGGCTTCAAACACCTAAAGTGACGATGCTCTTTAACACTATAGATGTAGAAAAAACCGATGGAAACGGAATTTAAAAAATGATAAAAACGTCGTTTTTCTATAGAACTGCTTATGGAAAAAAATTGTGAGCGTTTTCGGGATGTGGGCTTTACCCCGGACAAAATAAAATCAGACGTTGGCACTGGCAGCTTTAAAACATGAAATAACTAATACTAATAATAATAATCCTTTATTGAACAATCCGGTTGACTAAACGCAACCGGTTACGTTGTTCAGTTATGCAATTTAAACACAATCACAAGAACGAAAGTCACAGAAAACACACATCTGAACTAGCCTACAAGCAGAACAGACAGGCCATTAAATCTATTTTACCCTTTTATCCACTCAGAGTCTCAGAGCAAGAATCTTCACGAAGTAATTTCGTAAAACTTCATTTTAGGTGCGTAAATTATTTCTCCATGTATACGCTTTCTTGATAAAATCGGAACTAGATCGTTGAAAATAATTACCGCGGGAGTAATAAATATTGTTACACATGAAATAGAAGCTGGATCGACGAAAACGTCTTGCTTAAATTGGAGCTGGATGGAGTAAAATGTATTGCCTTAAATTGGAGCTGGATTGAATAAAATATTAAATGGGAGCTGGATTCAAAAAAGCTTCGGAAATGGGGGCGGGAGGGATCAATGTATTTTATATCTTAAATAGAAGCTGGATTAATGTTTGATAGATCTTAAATAGAAGTTGGATGAATGATAAAACGCTTAAGAAATCGAAGCTGGATGAAGGTTTTATATCCATGAATTTGTCTTCCGCAACCGATTCCGTCATGAGGACATGTTTCTTACAGTGTTAACGATTATTTCAGACAACTATCCGGTTTGAAATCGTGAGAAATAATTTACGCACCTAAAATGAAGTTTTACCGCAATTTCCTTTTAACTTAACTTTCGCTTTATTAAGAAAACGATAACTTATTTAAACTGGATCTTTAGCAGTGTTGCCACTGAGGTTTCTGAAATAAACCCAGATTTTCTTCCGAAAAAACCCAGAAAAACCCAGACTATTCACATAAGCTATTTTAGACCCCCCTTGTTCAAATTAAGTTGGTTTTTCGCTTGTTCACATGAGGATTAACAACATGTTCGTCAAAAGAGTCGAATAAAATGTAATTACAACTTTAAAAGTATCAATTGTCAAAGTTGTCAGAGACTCGGGATCCATACTGACAATAAGCTTAATTGATACAGTCGTGTGCGCATGCACAGCGGGTCGAGTCTACCAGAATTGTAGCCTAAGCACATAACACACGTGGCTTAAGTTTACAAAGTTTTAAAGTTGTCCGAGGTTTCCAGCCAAATTTGCTTAATACACAAACAATCCAACGTTTTAAACACCCTGAACATTAATACTCTGCAACAACTTGGCTATTATACCACTATAATAGGATTGACCTGACCTACAGTGTATAACTGTATGCATGTTATAGATGTAATACGGCTTTACAACGAATGAGACTAGTGACCTGACCTATTTTGAAATGTCAAAATGGTTTATTTCTGTGCAAAACTATTCTTCAGGTTATAAATTATTTGTGAATTGACAACATGAGATCTTGATTTTGGAGTTTGACATTAGAATTAGTGGAAAAATTATGTATCACAACCATTTTACATTGAATTTCACAGAATATTCATGTGTTGTAAGTACAAAATGTCAACTCACCAAAATAAACCCAGATCTTGCCCAAAAAAACCCAGAAACCCAGGCGAAGGCCAAAAAACCCAGATCTAGTGGAAAAAACCCAGCTGTGGCATCACTGATCTTTAGAATGTATTGCAGTAGGCTCAACTGTTCAAACTTATACGAATCATAATGACCTAAAATTTAAACCTACCAATTCCGATCTTGTTCTTCTTTCTTTCTTTCCGCCCTCGTCGAATTAGCCAATCAGAAGCCTTCGCTACGCTTCAGCGATTTCTCTCCCTGGGAAAATGATATAGCGCAGTAATTTTATGTAGCTCTGAAGATTTATATGTAACAGAGCGAAATGAAAATATCGTAATCGTGAACTCGAAATTTCTAAAGCGCCACTCGAAAGCCAGGCGCCAAACATCTGCAGGTGTAAACCTATTCGCCCTGCAAATCGAGATTTTTGCCCCTAGCCAACACCGACCTAAGAATGACACCGACCGCACCATATTGGTAATAGGAATCATAAGATAGGACAGTGAGGCTGAGGACTGGCCAGCAGCTCTCGATCTTTATACCGTGATCTTATGTTGAGGCAATCGTCCTTCCGTCATCCCCCCTCGATGCCAGGGACTTGCAGAAGAAGTAGATTTGCCCCGTCTTGGTTTCACCTCTGACTACAGAGTAGGCCTACCAGACTCGTTTTGTACCGTTAGCCAACTACCGAAAAGACATAGGCCTAGATGACACTGTAAAGCTGTAAAGGAGAAAGACACTAGACCGATTAATCGATTACTATAATGCGTGTAGCATCCAAGAAAAACTGTTCGTTACTGGCACTTACTGCCATGCTTGCATTTAGTTGGGTGCTAAGGGTAGGGCCTACTGTAGCACACGGGCCCACAGTTCCGAGTGATTCGCAGCTATAAAATAATATATGAGTGTTTTCAGACACTGTAGGCCTTAGATTACTCTGATGAGTCCGGTGGCTGCCAGAGCGGGACCGTTGGAGCGTAGGCTAATCACAGCACCAGAGCCAGCACTAGCGGCCTTGATCACCAGAACGGGCAGAGTAACAAAATGTCCATGCGACAATAATTCGCTGCAGCCTGCAGGCCAGTCTTCTCCCCAGCCCAGCATCCAGATTCTCCCAGTCTACAGTCAGCATTCCGACCAAGGAACAAAGTTAAGGATTTATGACTTTTAAATATAGGCCTAATATTTCATATAGCCTAATTGACTATAATCAGTTAAAACAATTAGCTGAAAAATTATATATTGTATAGAAATTTAAACCGTAGGTCGTACATACACTTATTTTTTCAAGTTGTTACTAAAAAATTGCTCATAAAACCTTAAGATAGTTTAGGGGTCCTGACTGCTCTGCCTATGGGCCCTGAATTTCTGTCTTTGACGCTGTACCGTTGTGCCGTACAATGGTTGTCACCTCGGCTAAAGATGGAAGGTGATCTTAGTAATTGCGTTCGTGAACTCCAACTCTAAGCTTATAGAAGGCCACCTGAAAAGGGAGAAATAACTTAAGTCCCAGTGGTGTCCACAGTCCACGCCAGGGCAATTAGTTCAATAATTAACGTACAATTCCAGAGTTGCAATTAATTCCACCCTGGTTGTGCAAGTAATACTGGCAAGCCGGAATCAGAAATTTAATTTTAGTTTAATATTTCCACTTGGGTAGGAACTTGTCATGGAGTTGCTAACTTTTAAAAAAGTAATTTTGTGTATTTGCTACCAAATCAATTAGACCCTGACCTAGCTTCAATGGAAAGCATACACCCTGGGTCATTATTTTGATTCAGCCGTCTTTATGGCCTGCTTTTTTGTGAACTATCTTAACTGGTTGCCGATTGCTTACAGACTACAGTATACAAAATGTTCAGTTTCTAAAGTAACAATTATATTTTTATTTGATAGTAAAATGTTGAATGCTAGTCAGTGAATTACTGTAATTTTAATATTATAATAGTTGCTAACATATCACTTTCAAATGATTGAAAATGGTGTCTATCAATTCCTATATGAAATTATGATTAATGATGCTTGGATTCCACTTCAACTTTATAGTTGTATCACTTAAGTTGGT
Organism: Lumbricus terrestris; assembly: GCA_949752735.1. NCBI lineage: Eukaryota > Metazoa > Annelida > Clitellata > Crassiclitellata > Lumbricidae > Lumbricus > Lumbricus terrestris. The sequence continues at coordinate 47,794,628 of OX457039.1, forward strand.
GGAAGTAGTTTGCAGCTGGGTAGTCATTGTCTAGGAAATATAACGATCCAATATGTTGTAAATTTTAAAAGCATTTGGCTTGTTTTGCAGCAGTTTTTAAGACCTAATGTAGCAATTTTGTAGCATAGTGAGTAATTTCTAATTGGCTGGTATATTATCAAGGCAAGTTATCAATTTGCAGCCTTTTACATCTCATTCTCACTAACCTCTTTCATTTACTAACCAATTCAGCAACAGCAGTTCTGACTAAACTTTTCAATACCAGCAGAACTCAGAGAAGTAGCTAAAAATTTAATCTTTATGCACATATGTAAAAACTTAAATATTACAGAATTGTAAACGGTGATTCGCTTTTAGTTACCTGCCATTGATTATTATGTTTGCAAAGAACCAGTTAATACAATTAACACACATCAAAATAATAGAGTCTTTATCAAAAACATTTAAATACAAAGCTAACAAAAGTCAGTTTGTCAAGGCATCTCAAAGTACAGTTTTTTACATTTTAAATAAAAAAAGTAGGCTACCCGAAAATGTAAGCTAGTTTGGATCCATAGATAAGAAATGGATACATACACCAATTGTTTTACTAATTGAGTGGCAGTATATAATTTTTTTTAAATCACAATTACATCCGACTAAAATAAATTGCTTTCCAGGTAATTTTCAGGCTACGTCTTGACTGGTTAAAGAGATGACAATAGGGATAATAGGCAAAAAATTGTATGTAGTGCTCGAGACAAAACTTTCAGTTATATGGAGGTGGTTGAATTAAATGGAAAATTTCTCCTCTCTTAACCTGAAACTTTGTACTTTTTAAAAAGCGCCAATTCCAATCATCTTTGTTAAAGCACAAAGGTGTATGCAGGATACTACGATACTTAACCTGAGATATGAAGAGTTAATTTAAGCCAAGCGCGCATTGAGAAAACTGTGAAAACAAATTCAGTGGGTGTTTATGCCACTGCACACTGTTAACCCCAGGCAACATAACACTTTCACGGGGTGTGGGACAGTGTTAACCTGGGGCAACAAACCGATTTTCTGCTATCGCCATCTCGCGAATGCAAATCAATTTACAGAATAACCCCGCAAACCGCATATTTTTCGCATACGCGGAAGTTACTTTAATAAAATGTTAAAGTTTATCACCCATGGTTTTCGCTGTGCAATATAGGGTTAAAACTGTTGGTGACCATTTTAACCTGAGACCACATGAGCAGGAAAATTTTTTAAACTGACAACTCCGTATCACTGCAGTGACATCAAATTTCAACCGTAGACATTATGTACAAAAACGAGGCAATATGGATCATACTTCAAATTCAAACAGTTAATGAATATCATGTTCGCACATTAAAGCTTGGAAGGTATTTTGTTATCTTGCATACCATGCCTTTTACGCAGCATACCATGCTTCATGAATCGTGTCATGTTCCTTTGACTTCTATAAGGTAGATGCCAATACGTATATTCATTGAGCTACTTCTCTCCAAAATCAATTTGAAACAGTCTCTACGCTTTACTGCAGCTAAACCTACTGAGCAATTACATTTACCGAAATGTAAAGGCAACAACGTACGATCTGGCTAGAAGAAATGCACAGTCCAAAGATGTTATATAACTGTCACTCAGCATTAACATAAACAGGCAAACACTTGTCTTATTCACCAACATCAAAGCAACGAACAAAATTTTACAGGCAAATACTGTCGGTGATACACAAAAGAAACTAGCTGTCGTGACAAAAATAACTGTTACGGTGGACTAGGGCTTGGCCTATAACCAAGATCCGATACCAAGCTCTTTTTCAATTAGACTTGTGGCATCCATTCGTCCCATGACACGTAAAGAGTTCATGAGGTCAGTGATGGCGTTCTCTTCTCGATGTCTTGCCTCCCACAGGTCGAGAATGTGCTCGGTCGGGCTGAGCTTCGTCGCAAAGTAATTGATATACCTGGAGTCAGACAGAAGCACAATAGTCGTTACAAAACGCTATTGTCCTCGGACAACCATAAATAATGTCTACGATGACCAAGCAGAAGTGACCATAAATAACATTCACAATATATAATTAGTCATGGATTGACTGGTTTATGTGTAGAGTTCTATGAGCTGGACAGCTGTTGGTGGCTTCATCCATAAAACGGAACTGCCAAAGATCATAGAAGATCGCAAAAGGTGGAGAGAAATATCTGGGGTGACAATCAGGTACCACAGGTGAACACGATTAATTTATTACTGATCATTTAAATCTGCAGGGGGAAGAGTGGTTCAGAGTAATGGTTAACACTCCAGCAGGAAGAGCACACAGACACGGGATCGCTTCCCACTCCACTCCAAAAGATCCACTCAACCTTCTAATAGGCAGATGGCGATGGTAAAACGAGTAGTAAGGCGTAATGGGCGCCCAGTTAGCCGCTGACAGTCAAAGTCAACTCCTGTAATAACTTGTGATCATCCGTCATACTATGAATTGTAATCATACTGCACTGTGCCAGTTTGAAATTAAATGAAGATAAATTATGAGTAATTCTGTATGCATCTGTACACTTTTTAGTGGGCGTAGCTCTGAAAACTGATTAATCTAATTTTTCCAAGGCGCTTAACCACATAGGCATGTACTTCTCAACAAACATCGTGAAACTAAACAATTCTGTGTTTGTCTCACCATGTCATATTGAAGCAATTATATAGCCCAAGAAGAACAACATTGGAAGAAAGCTTGATGAAAATGCAGAATTATTGATATTGGAGTAAAGCATACGGCACGTGGGTTGATTTTTCAGTGGCCTGCCCAAACTTCCTAAATTTTTTTAATTTATGTAAAAATGAAGTAAAAGACAAAGTCACCGGCCAGGTCCGACCTACTTGCATAGCTATTCGTTCATAACACGGCTTATTATTGACAATGTGCTACGTGTGGCATACATACAAGCAATTATTTATCATCATTATTTCATAGTAAATTTCAATATTGTTAAAAATTGTCAATAAAATTATAGTTGTTGACTTTGAGCTTACTAATGCGGTCATTGGCTTCAAAAAACTAATTTCTTTGGTGGCCCAGAAACAAAAAGGCTAGACTGCACTGGCGTAGTGGTAAGCACACTGGAGTATCAAATCGAGAGGTGAGGAGTTTAAATCCTTGCCAGGACAGAAATGTGGCCAAATATTCTGCCTGGTCTGCACTCAGTGCACTCGGTACACTGTTGGCAGGGCTGAAAGTGGTTTGAAAAAAATTGCCGGGTCTCTTTAGGCCAGAAGGTGCTATTTATCAGTGTTTATTCAAGTGCCAAAGAATTAATGCCGGGTCTGAGACCCGGACAGACCCGGCTCACTTTCAGCCCTGACTGTTGGTGGACAATAAGATGGTAAAATGAGAGAACTGGCCACTCACCCTATATGCCATGGCTAAGAAAATGCAGTTACTAACACTTCAGAACCATGGTTTCCTCAGGGTCAGAATACGAAACTGCTCTTCTTCTTGTTGAAAGCAGATAAGAACTATACAAATATTTATGCCACTAGACTTCTCAAAAGTCAACACCTGCACCATCATGACCTGCTTGTTACCCAGCATAGCGCAAATTGCACAAAAACACCAGCCAGTCACCTTTGTGATTATTAAATAATACAGCCACACATACAATATATATGTGTATGTATGTTATGTAAATAATATATGCATGCAGTCTACATACCTATCTACATTTAGTCTTTGAGCCAACATTCTCCAGTCGTTACCGCGCGAGTTAGGCGGATCAAGAATAGCAGATAATTTACTCTTGATTTGAACTGGTAACCTGCATTTAAGCAAGATACAAAATAATCACATGTATGACTGCATTGACACAAAACAGATGTATGGTAAAAACAACACAGCCATTGCTAGAAATTCAAGTTATTTTGAAAAAGTATTCAAGTTATTCTGAAATACTAAATTCAAGTTATTCTGGACTACTATTAAAGTTATTCTGAAATACTAGATTCAAGTTATTCTGGACTACTATTAAAGTTATTCTGAAATACTAAATTCAATTTATTCTGGACTACTATTAAAGTTATTCTTAAATACGAAATTCAAGTTATTCTGGACTACTATTAAAGCTATTCTGAAATACTAAATTCAAGTTATTCTGGACTACTATTAAAAGTTATTCTTAAATACGAAATTCAAGTTATTCTGGACTACTATTAAAGTTATTCTTAAATACTAAATTCAAGCTATTCTGGGCTGCTATTAAAGTTATTCTGAAATACTAAATTCAAGTTATTCTGGACTACTATTAAAGTTATTCTGAAATACTAAATTCCAGTTGTTCTTAAGTATATGTAAATCTGAATATGGTTTTGCAAAGAAAAAAATTCATGTAAGATATTTAAAAAAAAAGATATATTCACATTGGTATTATTGCATGGTCATTCATATAGACCCTAACACAATAAAATATCTAAACAAAACAAGTTTAAAATAATCAGCAAATATTAACCAGCACAACTGAGTGTTCTTTATATATAATTTGTAGAGTTTAATTCTTAAACTAAAGAAAAAAGCATTAACAAAAGGCTTAACTCTTTGACTGCTGATCACAGCAATTGATGTGAACAATAAGCAATTTATCTGTAATGCTCTCTGTTATTTAATTGACAATTTAATCTCGCAGACCTGAATACTTTGTTTGGCTGATCTAGGTTAACAAAACCGTTGCTATTCACCGTCATCAGACGTTGTTGTGGTGGACGATACGTCGAATGACACGACGGACTAGAAAGAAGATTCTACAATTCAAATCACATGTACGAGACACAAACATTAACTTGCTTTCCATGCTTACTCTTTTCTGTTAAGAAAACATGGAGGTACGTGCCTATCATCAGTCACTGTTCACGACCACTTTTGGTTTAATTATCACTTATAAGTTTCTGCTTAGTTTAGAATTGCCAACATTATTAAACAGACTTAATGACTTTTAAAAGCAGTACCTTTCACATATGGCCTGCAATGCATTCATGCACAGCGCATTTCATGCACAGCGCGTTTAGGCCTATTAGCCTAATTTGTAAAATTTTAGCCTTATGATTAGTGATTAGCGCTCGACATCGCATTATAAGTAAATCAAGGACAACTCCGCTTGACATTCCTGTTCTGTGATTAGATTATTTTATGGGAAAGGATTAAAATGCTTTCTAGAGAACTGAAAAAATGAGCAAACCCAATAAATCCAGAAGGTCTACCTGCTTGGTTCTGTCACTTCACAGTGCTTTTGGTGTAAATTGCCCGAGGGCAGATAGGCAGAGGATGATGTCTTGTCACGAGGTGACCTCAATTATTTAGCCTGAACTTCATCAATAGCAATTTCATGAACCAGCCTAGCATGACTACCTATGATAAGAGGGCAGGCAGTCAGATACAGGGGCGTGTCAACAATGAACATGAGGAGAGGAGAAGAGTAAAGGTGGAGAACAGCTGCCCCAGAGGGTTCCATTAATTTCCCCACTCACATTTGAGGCATGTGGTGAGCACAGAAATGCCCCTCCACCACACTGAGTGACAAGAGAATTCTGCTGAGTAGCGTGTCATTAAACTTCATTGCCTGTGAAATTGAACATGTTGTGAACCTAAAGCATCATCAACACGGATCCCATGCCGCCATACATGCACAGGTAGTTTTTATATAAACGGACAAACTATTTCACAGCCCCGTTTATATAAGCTACTGCCATCATTCATGTATGTAACACAGGAACATGTCAGAACCACATAAATGAAGCACCCCAAAAAAACCTGAAACTGCAAAATGTCTCCATGTACGGTACTGGGGACAGAAAACAAACTACTTTTGACAAAACTTCTGGAACTCGGACTCAAGTTCAACTGCATAGCTAATTTTCTTCTGCTTTAGGAAGTAATGTTTAGAAGTGGAATGATTAAAATTCAGCATAACTAAGCTGCTGCTGTGGTATTCCCCTCACATTGGATGACAACCACAGAGAAACTTAGCAATCATAAAATCCTGAGTTAATTTAAGTAGAAATGCTTCATTTTACAAACCACATGCCAGATTCCCATTTCAGCAAAACTGCCTGCATAAAAAGTTGTTAATATATAATAATTGTTCAGAAACTATTTCAATTTTCATCTTGCAGGCAAATTCCAAATGTTGTGAGCTCAGTACCTTTATCCGAAATGCATGCTGCACAAATCTCCACCACACAATAAAAATATAACTTTCTTCATAATATACTAAGAAAATGGTTGAAGACTGTTGGTAACAAACCTCATTAAGAGAGTGCATAATACGAAGGATCTGTTGATTGCTGAGGAGGTCCGTTTGGAAAACGCGTATATTGCAGGACAGTCGTTGCTCTGATGGATCGATGTGTTCCAGGCTGAAGGAACAGTGCAACCCATTCTGCGTTCCATTCCATATATGTCGGAATGGAATTTCCTGCAGCAGAGGTAAGTTTGCAGGCAAACTAGACAACTTGATGATTTAAACTGAAAAAACTTAAATTTCTTTTTCGGTTTGAAAGGGCTGCTGATCAATTTGATATATTTATGAACTTCCAGGACTAATACAAGAACTAGATTTTGGTGTTAGGCAATATAGTTAACAAAGAACTACAGAAATCAATCAATCATAATCAATCAAATCAAAAACCGTTTATTGATTCAACAACAACAGAAATCTCAAGTAAACTGAGAAATGAAAAAGAAATAGAAAGTTCAAGATTAATCTGTGGATGTCGTCAAACCCTAAAGGACAAGAGAATCTGTTAGTGCAGATATGAAAATTACCCTCACGTCACATGACAATGTTCCAATTAACCTACTAAATTATAGAACACTAGCTGGGGTAACCTGGCATTACCTGGGAACTTTAAGATTTTTTACCCCCAACCTAGCCCACCAATCACCCATTCCCTTCCTTTTCTTCCCTTCCTTCCCACCCATCCTTTTTTCTCCACTTTCGTTCCGCCCCTTGGCCCCCTTCCCATCTCCCACAATAAAAATGCTAATTTATGTCCCTTTGCTAAGTCTACTTGGAATGGCCTTCCCCAATTCTGCTGGTTAAGCTCATGTCTGGGGCTCATCTTCGTATATACTCCTTGGCCGAAGGCATCTATCTTTATCCAGGGTTGTTGCACCGAGAGCACCTGATTTTCATGCTAAGCTTTGGCAAAAAATGATGTCAAAATGATGTAAAAAAAAGACTTCAAAAGCAAAGTGATCTCTATTGCAAAAACGATTAAAAATATGGCATCATATACAATTGCAGCGATAGCATTAGTAACACAATGAAATTTAAAATGTTTATATCTCGAGATTTAAAGTGAATAAAGAGCTGAAAATAGCTCTACTGGATGGTCCAGGTGAATGTCTGTTTATATACAATGTTTCAGGTCAGTAGCTGCAAAACTGTGAGCATGCATTCTGGACAAAGATACATACATACATACCCGCATAATTTCTTATAGATATAGATTTATGGATTCAAAGCTGCATATAAGCAGCACCACAAATCATTTACGGTAGTGCAGTCCAAACCTGGGTTTTTGAAATATATGACACAATAACTGTAAGAAGGGAATAAGGCAGGTAGGGCACTGTGCACAGTAGTCCGATAGTCAAAACTATTGAACTATGAACAGAACTGGGTTTTAATTGTCTGCAGAGGTTGTCTTGTCTGGTCTATTGTAGGGCTGCTCAACGATTAAAATTTTTAATCGCGATTAATCGTGCGATTAAAAAATTTAATCTCGATTAAACTTGCGATTAATCGCATGTTGATAAAATGGCAATTGATCTTTGCAAATCCTCATCGTTTACTACATTCAAAGGTCTACTATCCCTTGCTGTCCTCAAAGAAAGAGCATTACGGTCCTTTACCAATGGAGTTGTGCTTCTCTGAGTCATGGGTCCGCTCGTTTCAGTTAACATGCCATGACTTAGGCCTATATACAGAATATTTGTTCACAAACAAATGGATGTGAGATCAAATGCCCAGATGATTGTGACGATTTACAACAAAGAAACGGGCGCGGCTGACAAAAAAGCAAAGCATGCTTCGTGCGTGTATAATGCGAGAGAGCTATAGGTGTGCTATTTAAATTCCTACTTAAATTAGCGCTTTTTGTGCAAGACGTGTCTTGTTAAAGCGCGTTATAAATAATAAATTGTATTGTATTGTATGTATTAAATTGTTTGCCTGCTAACGCATGCCTATCTGCCGTTTTAAACGTAAACTAATAGTTTATTAGGCCTAATATTATATCGCTTGACCTTTTCTCTGCTTTTATCTCCGATATTTTCATTCTCAGATTGCAATAACCCACAAGAAAATAATATTATAATATGAATAGAAATCAAAGTAGGTCTACAGGAAGATAAACTTTCACAGAAGGGATAGGCTAAACATTTTTTAAACCCATTCTAGCCGCCATTAGGAAAACAGGAAATGGTTCTTGTTGCCGTCAAAACGGTCAAATACACCCAGCCCACCTCCATGAATTAAGCCCAATCTCGGCCAAAGATTTTAGGCTTTGACATTAACCGACGCATTGTAGTGTTCGGAAAATTTCTATCTAAAAGTGGTCTTTGCGATTAAAATTTAATCGCGATAAAAAATTTTAATCGCGTTAAACGTTAAAAAAATTAGCGCGTTAATCGCGCGCGTTAACTGCGATTAATCAGCAGCCCTAGTCTATTGTAGTCAACTGCATCCTCACAAAAGCCCTGCACTAGTCAAAGACACAGATTAGCACTAATTACCACATCAATATATAGTGACTGAATAAGCATTGGACTTTTGTTTGAAATCAGAGGCCATAACAAGGTTCTGTGAATCACATCACTACACATCATCTATTTATCTATCAATCTGTCTGCATGCCTGCTTGTCTCTCTGTCTGAGAAATTTATATAGCACCCTTTTAAAGATAACTATTAAGAGATAATGCCAAGCACAGCCACAGAGAATATTCCTGAGTAGTTTATAAAAAGAATTAGACAAGTCCTGCAGAAAGAAACGCAGGCCAAAGGGGAGAATATTCCAAACAGAGGGACCCACAATTGAGAATGCCTTATTACCTCATCTAACCTCACTACACACATCCCTACACAACTACATCACAACACAGATACATCGCACAGCCACGCTAGAAATAAGAGAAGAATCATAAACACCACACATTGGATACATTGATTAAGCACGTGCAATAATTCTCAGTACAATTATCGTGCCAGTATTATGTTACTTTAATACAATCATTACACCTACATACCAATATGTCTGGAAAACAGCTTTTTGCATTATTTATATTCAATCTAAATTTCTGAACATTACCAGCAATTCTCAATGAGTCTCTTTTTTCTTGAATAATTCGTTCAGAATTCCTACTATTAGTATCAGTTGTCCATTAGTCTCTTAACACCTCATAAACATAATCTCCCTCTTTTGGCCAAAGCAAAAAGAAACACATGTCCCTTCATAACACATTTGAATCTAAAGAACTCATAATTTGAAATACGTCCATAAGGATGAAATCTATGCAAAGAAAAGTGTACAACTCTCACTGATATATTTTGAACCACAATCATTGTTGTCCCCTTAGACTAAAATAACTACATTTTGCATGGAATTTTTTCATATTTTCCTAATTATACATACAATCTACTTATTTCCTTGCTCCATAAAAACTAATTTTAAAGAAAAAAAATAAAAAATAAAATAGAAACAAGGGGAAAGCATGACTGATCCGCTTGAATAGTTTTCACATGATCTGTCAAGCAGCAGTTTCTTCCCACAAATACTGACAAAGGGGGAATCTTCTAAAAGAGACCCCCCAAGTGTCCTCTGCACCATTAGTGTCCAATTTCCTGTAATTTTCTCCTCCCCTTGCATATGGTAAAGCTGTGATAGACCTGCGCCCAGCCATTCATATCAGCTTAATTACCCATTGCACCCTCTGGGCAAAAAGCCAGGGAAAAATCACAGGGCTGCATCACGTGACCCACACTCAGTAAAATGCAAGCAGAAAATTACTGTCATCAGCTACACATGTGATGGAAGAAGCAGCTCTAGGTCAATACAAGCAGCAGACATAATTGACCAGAACCATTGCGTGAGAACTCTGTAACAATGACGGACAACTGAAACAGTGTTAACAATTTCTAAATCAATCTTCTAATTTCCTCCTCCTCCGCACCTTTACATGGCAACATTCCCCTGCAACACACAACCGTCATAATTCCTGACTTCACTGAATTCCTCGACTGTTCAAACAAACAATTTACGGACGGTGGTTGAGAAATGACAGCATAAATACCGTACCTGGTAATTTGCAGGCATTTTGAATCGCCAGCCAGGTCCCAATTCCTCGATTGCTAGGCACAGATTGGCACCACCAAACTGGAACAGAATCTGCTGTGGCTCATCCAACAGACAGCCACCGAGTCTCTTCTCGACCAGCAACACGCCCTAAATTTACACAACACAAGTTCTGTAATCGTGTGAATTGAGCAAATTGTGTGTAATTGTCTAAATACACAGACATATCTATGGAATATATCATGCTACATACAAGAGTTAGTATGCATGCATTTAAAATGGGCATGAATGTACAGTCCCATTACATGTGAGAAGACAGAAGAAAATTCAGCTTAGGTCATCATGAGAAGTAACCTTGGATATGAAGTGTCAGCAACTACATGCTCTCTTGCCTTGGCATTATGAGGAAACTAAGGCGAATATATTTCTTATTATATCTGAGCCGTTGATGACAACAATTTTAATCTGGTGCCATGGTCCGTTTAGTAGAGACATGGACTGATGAGTATGTCTACTGCAGCTGCGCAATTATGTACATGATGAAGTCTACCACAGTATAGACCGCATAATTAACATCAACTTTGGATTCTGTTAGATTCTCTTTTCAGTTAATCCAGTAGCTCCTTGTATTCGAGTTTGTGAACTGCTTGCATGCCACACATAATGGGAATAAATCTGACAAGCCTCAGCTATCCATAAAACCCCACAACCATAGTTTGAGAATTTGTTACTTTTGGTTTTGAGATTCAACTGGCCTATGTCAGAGTTCATAGAAATTTGTTCAGCTACAATAATTGCTGGGGCCTCCTTTTTACATTGACAGCGAAGTTCTGCAAAAAAGCAGCATAAACAACAACAACAACATATAATTATGATGACATCACGATTTGTTGTGTTAAACTTCTGCTAGAATTTAATGTAAGATTCAGCATAATAATAATAGCCGTATTGCACAACCAGTTCATTTATTTAAAATCTAATTTCTCAAAGTTGTAAGAACATGAACCCAATCGGTAGCATGCAGTGATTTTTGAGGATGGGTTATCCGAAAACACAATGTTGTTTAAGCCACGGAATGTGTTGGTGACTCTGTCAGAATTCAGGAGCATTTACCATAGAAAAAATAATTTTATTATAAAACCAAGTCACTCAAACACCCCAGCTATATGACAGAATTCGAAGTTCAAGACTCTACTGGTATTCGTTTACTCCTGTGTTGCAAGCTAGTTTTTTTAATGAATGACTTATTGTCTATGACATCGACTTGTTCAAAAAGTTGAGAGCAAACAAGCAAAACAAAATAATAAAATTTGTTAATTCGTTGATATTCATGAAATGTTACAAATTTTGAATTTGTTAAATGCAAATTCTCGAACCATGCTCATAAGAGTTATGAAAGAAGACAGCAGGGATCAAAGAATTGTCAGAAAGACAGGCAGCAACATGAACTGGACAAGAAATCAATAGGCACTATGAGGACAGGAGACCAGTCTGAGCAGCACACGTTTCGTCTCACCTCAGCAGCAGGAAGCCGACTAATTGCTGCCCTATTGTAACAGTGCTTAGCAACAGACATGACGAACACATAGATACTGGGTAGCCAATCTTGACAGGTAGACAATGACAGAATCAGAGAAAGGCATTGCAGACAAAAGAAAAGATCCCTGCTGCTGCAGCTGAGAACACCTTGCTGCTGTCGTCGGCGACAGCATTCAGCAGTCGATGACTGAATCAGTGCGCAGCAGATGAATCAGAAACGTTCGCTAGTCCATTACACAGCCGAACAAGTGAAAGGATTTTTTTTTATTGCCTGGTGGTGACAGCAGCAGCCACATCTGACACAAGCTCTCAAATATATATATATATATATATATATATATATATATATATATATATATATATATATATATAATGCAGCTGAGATCCAATTCATCTTCTTACATTAGTCATCAAAATCTATTCAGCACAATTTAAAGCAGAACGACTTGAACTGAAAAGAGTTGCAATGATAATCTTTCTAACTTAAAACTTTAAATTATTCTGCTAATTTATTTCTGTTTATAGTTCTTGATTTTTGTGCTACTTACTTCCAGTGCGTCTTGTGTGTCCTCGACGAAGTAAACCCTGAGATTGTAGTCAGCAGACGACAGCATGCACGGCGCAAACACTGCCAGACGCAGTATCTTTACCGCTTTGCCACCTACGCCAGGTTCTCCAATGAGCGTATACCGAGTCAGACTGTCCGTCATTATGTGGCACTGCTCCATATCCGTCTGGATATAGACTGGTGTGTTGATTGTCTCTTGACCCAAAGTGCAAATGCACTGAAATACACACACACACACAATCACACATGCACATAACAATTTTCTAGACAAAATTACAATTGATTAGATCACAGCAGAAATCGTTTTTAATTTAGTATTTCAAATGGTGAAATTGGATACAACACAAATTGATGTACTTGCTCTTCTTCAAACAGTCCTATCATAGATTCAAAAATATGTATTTTAAACTGTTTATGGACATTAACCAATCCCAAATGTTGCCATAAAATTCAATTCTAGTGCAGGGTCACACTAAAACTTTTCATTCTAGCATCCTAAACGAAGAAATTTTCAAAAATGTCTAAATCTGATAATCTGGTATTAATTCACTTAAAGTGATTTTAAATGATGCTCTAAGGTCCACAGAAAAAAAACATGTCACACAATAATAAACGATTCTATTGCTTTATAAATTTAAGTGGATTACTCACATGCCACGATGGAGGTTCTTCGTAGGGCGAGTCGCTAGCATACGCCGACAACATCCATTGGCCGTGTTTGATGCTGGCACAGTGTGGAAATGACAGTATGACCGGCTTTGCGAGTTGCAGTGTTGAAGGTCCACACACAATAACAGGACTCAATACAGTTTGAACATCTACAGATATATAAAACCTTTTTTTATAAATTCATGTATTGCTGCACAACATTGGGTGATAAATCAAGAAAAATCTTTAAAAAGCAGCAAATATCTCATACGTAAAATCAAATTATAAAGCAAGTAATTAGATAAAAAAAATAACCATGTAAATAATAAGGAAAACTAAAAAAGAAATATTCACCTGTAAGTTTTGGACGATCTTTATCGTCTCGAGAAACAGCCAAGAAAATCTCGGATCGCTGGCCTTCGGGCAAGGCCCCCTGAGGTATTGTCATGCTTACATCTAGAAAATTAAAAAGAAATCACTCTGAATCTCAATCCACAGTCTACAACAAACATGGATCCTGCATAAGATAATTATAAGAATGTGTAATTTTTAAGAATATGTAATCAAACTTGCTTATGTACACTTGATTTCAGCAATCAGTTCAATCCTTAAGCTTTGCTACTTCTTGAAATATTTGGAGAAACATTATCCTGCTTTGGCATCGAAAATCAAAGCATCAGTTTCAAAATCAGACCTCTTAAATTATTCATCAGATTGTTCAAAATTCTTAAATGGAATGTTTTGACCTTGATTACAATGCATGATTTTAACTTCTTAAAACAAGTCCTCACTCTTGATTCGTACAAACCACACTACCTACCTGCAAAATAATTGTCCCATTAAGAAAACATTGAACCTACCTGAGTCAGGTAATGTGAGCCTGCCACCCGCATGTCCAACCATTGTCCACACGAGGGCATTAAGATCAATGTTAGTCGGCAACTGACAAGAAATGGCGCTGGGTCGGTTGTCAGTTTTTCCATCTGATGGTCCGGAGGCATTCCGACCAAGAGTGTGCTGACTACAGTCCGTTGTTCCTCCTCCGAGACATGGAAGCAGTCTCTGTGTGCTGATCATACTGTCTCGAGCGGTTTTCTCTGAGCAGCCAGAACTGTTGCTGCTGTTTGGACTGTCGCTGTGGTCGTCCTTGTTTGGAATCAGGACAGCCATCTTTGTCAGGTCAGGGGTCAGTGCCATACCTCAAATAAAAATTAGTAATTCATTGAGCACATGCTATGCAGAACAAAAATACATTTAAGATATTATTGATTTAGATTCAAATAAAACTTAACAGTTTACGTGTATTTCTTCGATGTTGTTCAATATTTGATTTTCCAAGCAATTTAGCAAACATTAGGCAATGTAGCAGTGTTATTTCTATTAACTGAAACTGTAACTGAAATAGCAGAATAACTGAAAAATCTTTGCCAGTTAACTGTAACTGAAACTGAAAATGTTTGAATAACTGAAACTGTAATAGAAACTGAAAAACAATAACTGTATAACTGAAGAATCAAAAGGAGTTAACTTGAAAATAAAACATGTGCTTTTTTTACTTACTTATTGAACGGAAATTCTACTCTACTACACGTTAAGTTCTCTATGTTCATTTCACTTCCGGTTCCTGTCCCTCTCCTATTCCTTTCCTGCTCAGGCTTCGGCGGTAAACCATTGAAGCGCTTCAAGCTCCTATCGCAGAATAACTGGACCAGAATCTCCTTGAGTTCAGCATTAAGGACGTCCGGTATCAATGGGGAGCTTGATCGATACTTGGCGGAAGCAACCACCTTCAGCGGTGACCTAGATAATGGACTGTCCTTCTGGGTGGATCGACAGAGCTCCTATCCACCTCTGGCCCTGATTGCAGAAGACTTCGTATCCGCGCCTGCTTCACAAGCATACGTTGAGCGCGTCTTCTCAGTCTGTGGGGACTTGTGTGCAAGAAAGCGAAACAGATTAAGTGTAAACCAGGAACGTCGTGTGTTCCTTAAAGTCAACCGACAATATGTAAAATCAGATTGATCTCCTATTCAACTTTCTGGGAACTTTGCGCAATATGTGTGACTGTGATCAGTGTCTTAGTAGTTGTGACGTTTGAATATACACGTAATAACTGTAACTGAAACTGTAACTGAAAAATAAGAAATAACTGTAACTGAAACTGAAAAATCTCATTGCAGTTAACTGTAACTGAAACTGTAACTGAAAAATTAAAAAATGGATAACTGTAACTGAAACTGTAATTGAAAAACCATAACTGAAATAACACTGCAATGTAGTTGCAAATCTTTCTTTAGAACATTACATTATATTTATATTAGAACAAGTTCCATTTTAATTTCTGGTGGCCATTCAAAGCAAATACTACATGATAGTTTTGAAAACAGACTACCTCAATACACAAATGTAAAAAAACCTTCAACCTTGTTATGTATGTATGTATGTATGTATGTATGTATGTGGACTTGTTATAGCGCCCCTTCAAGTTCGCTACTCAGAGGTGCTCCCGACTACAGCACGGACACTGCATCGAAGCTTCACGCTGGAGCAATTGCGCGTGAAGAACTTGCCCAAGGTCCCTATGCGGCGACATTAGGTCAATTTGAACCTGCAACCCTCCGACTGCAAGGCAACGAACATACCCACAACACCACCAATGTTAATGGGGCCGTAAATCACTGTCAATTTAGACCAGTGCACAGCTATGTTAACTAAGATCATTGTTTTGCCTACCAAGGTAAAAATAGCAATTGCTGCATGTATATCAAATTTATGTTATAAAAAGTCCATCAGAAATTTAACTTACCTCGGCTAATTTTGGAAGTCTGCTTGTCTTCAGACACTACAAATATAAATAATTTAAAAACCCAATTAATTATAAGCAATTAACTGCCATTTCAAACAGAAACACTGTAAACACAATAGATGACAAAACATAAAGTGAAAACCATTAAGAAGCAATATTTATCATTTCAGACCTTCATTTAACTCATGTAAAGAAGATGAAAAGAGTATTGTTTCTTAAGCCATCTATCCTTTTAGAACAGTTGCTGAAGATTTAAATGCAGGACCTTAAACTAATTGGATGCAGCATTGCCTCTATACCAAGAAACCACATAATTATGCCAAGAGGTGACGACAAAGTTAATTCCAGATCCATCAAAGAGGTCTTGCAATTATATTTATTTTCAGTTCTTCATCATCAATATCAAATCTACAAGAGATCAATTGAGTCAAACCACTTAAGTTGCCTTTATAATCAACACACCCATTCTTATTCTGGATAAAATCGTGCCTCAGGCAGCTACATGAAAGAGAGTAGTATCATTCCTAAGGGCACCCTCCCTCCAGTTCTACAACCAACAGTCACGAAGCAAGTTCACTAATATTTCAGAATCCTGTGAATCAATAAAAGAGAAAAAAATTAAATAACAGCTCAGAGTCATCTTTATCCTTAGAGATTTTCCATTTCCATCTAAATCACCTGTATGTTTTTCAAAACACATTAGGAACAATTCCACCTGCCACAAGAAATTGCAGCCAGCTCTGATGAAGGTACTGATGGTGAATTCTTAAACACCAATAAAGTCCAGAGCCTACAGAATTATGATTATAAATTAAAAACGATAAGAATTTCTTCTGATGAGCTAACCACGTGGCCGAGTCCGATGTCTTCGCAGAAGAATGATGATGCTCACAGAGACAATGAGAAGCAGAAGAAGAGCGACGGCCAGACCAACGTAGATTGCAATGCCACCTTTTTCTGCCTCAGCTGCTGCTATGGAAAAACCACCAGTGTAAATTAATAAAATAAGAACATTCAAAATAATAGGTAATATCAACTGACCGAAAATAATCATTTTCAAAATCCAAAAAAATTAGCATGAAAATACTTCATAAAATACAATCAAGCATATGGTCCATAAACAACACAGACAGCATTGAATGCAAAGCTGACAAGAACACTACGCAAGCTGTAAATGTTATAAATATCAATTTGATAAAGAATTCAAACCGTACTCTAAAGTCAACTTGCAATTTAGTAATACAGGTCTATAATTTAATTTGACATAAAAGCATCACGACTTTGACGTATAAA
Source organism: Lumbricus terrestris (assembly GCA_949752735.1). Taxonomy (NCBI): domain Eukaryota; kingdom Metazoa; phylum Annelida; class Clitellata; order Crassiclitellata; family Lumbricidae; genus Lumbricus; species Lumbricus terrestris. Next base: position 47,811,816 of record OX457039.1, read on the forward strand.
AAGCAATTAATTAAAACCTGCTTTTTCCTATATGAAATCAATTCGCTATTTTCAGACAAAAAAGTTAAGCTGTAATAAAAGTGGTATGTTATATATCTACAATTTAGCAAAACTTACGTAATCGGTCATCGACTAAACTGCCATCGTAACTTCCAAACAAATCTGCAATACCAAAATAAAAAAATTGCCAATTAAAAATCTGTCAAAGTGTATTAAGTAATGAGTAATGGATGAAAATGGTATTATAGAGTGAAACGCTGGGGGAAATGGCAAATTATAACTTCAATTATAATGTCCTGTATTCATACTTCAGTAAAGACTCATGAAATGAACATTGGTGAAAATAAGAAAAATTACGACCATGATTTTGATCCAACAGCTTCATCAAATCTAAAATCGTTAATATAACCAATGTTCTATAGCAAATGAGCGGGCATCAATCAATCGTACGCCCGAAAAGAATCGAAATCAGGTCAATTTCCAATGATCCATCCAATGAAACAGAAAGATATTCTAAGGAGGATAAACACACATCATCCAAAGCACCTCTAGCTAAGACTCAGCCTTCCACTCCATATAGGGCTAAAAATAATCAGTAGGACTGATGGGAACCTTGCAGGCTGCCATACAATCAAATTCGACTGCTGCTAAACTTGTTATGATCTGTAACTAATCTCTCATGTAATGTTACTGCATACTTGTCAGCTTCAATTAATAAATGAATATTTTATTAATATTATTAAAAACGGTCAAATGACAAAGCAGTTTCAGATGACCAGTGTCTAGATTGAATCTTGAAAGCAAAATCTGACCCACTGACCTTTGCACATTCCTCCCGTACAGTTCGATGTGTCGAGGTCACTGCCCGTACAGTACTGACCACCATTCTCAGGAGAAGGACTATCACATAGACGACGTCTGTGGTGCTTGCAATCCAAACTACACGTCGACCATGAAGACCAAGTTGACCAGTAGCCATCCACTAACAATATTAAATGGAGCTAATATAATTATCCATTGCTCAAACTCTTTTCTTCTTTCAAAAACACCTCAAAACTCTTTACTTCTCACTGGCCTTAAAAAACGTCATCTATCTGCATTCTGCACTTCCTCTGGTAACTCACTAACTACACCTCTGATTCACATTTCTGTATGACTTTTGCTAAATTGTCTATAATACCAATAATAATTATAATTTAATAATAATAATAATTTATCCTAATTAATAATAATCTCTATGTCCCAGGGGGGAATGAAGTACCTCGGGGCAAAACAAAAAAATAATAGTAATAATAATAATAGAAAACAAGATTGTTTCTAGGCTCTTACACGTACCTGTCTCACCTGGTCATTTGAATTTTATCCTTAACAATCTAATCTTATCCACAACTTGCACATAAGCCAGTTGCATAAAATTATTGAAGTGTCATCTGATAGCACAGAACATCTCAAAAGACAACGTGCAAGAGCAGTGCATAAAAAGAGAGACAACGAAGAAACACAGCAGATGGAATATTATTACGTTTGGTCTGAACTGATTAATATGCAGCAAATGCAGCAGCATAATTAGCATAATCAACATAATCAGCATAATCAACATAATCAGCATGGCTTATATCTCTTGACAGGATCGAAAAGCTTTCGTCATCAGACGTTGCTCGTCCGGATCAAATGACACAAGTTGTCAGATCACGAGTAATCCACTGGATGCTGGAGCCATGCAGGCGCTTCTGCCTAAGGTATATGCACACTTCCCACTAACGAGCAGGTGGCCACAGCAAGACAAATCGCTGCCTACAGCTACCTGAGTAGGATCACGCTGGGTCCTTTAACAGTTCAAAGGTTAGAGAATGGCCCTGCAGTGTGGCGAATGGACCAGACACATGGGCACATCAGCTGCAGTGGGATAATACTTGAGGCATTCTATTTGGTTCAATGGATGAATAGAATTCAAGGGAAATTAGGCTGATCCATTGAGAAGGCTTTAGGCACTCATCATCATTATCGGATTGTTCCACCTCTTGTCGAAAAACGGACCTATTCTAGAGTTCCAGCGGAACAAAGCCAGATCCAGTGTCGCCAGATCATTCAGACTTCCATTCTGCCAGATTCAATCAGATTCCAACATCTGTCAAAGGTTTTCAATTGTGGAACAGGAAATAGAAGAAACATCAACTCCAGACATGCACAGCTAACAATGCTGACCTCTGCATGGTGCCCCAGCACTGGTCAAGCCTAATCAGTGTCGCTCTTGGCAAGTGACCAGGATGACCAACAGCGGCTCAAATTATGCAAGTGGGCCAATGAAAGATTTAGTTACAGTTGTTGAGGGATGGCAGATGATTGACAATTCCACAGAACAGACAAAGTTATTCAACTATAAGCCCCCTGTTTACCAGAAATCCTCTGAAGGATTGATGTCTCTCAAGAATTAACTAATGCCACATAACCTCCAGTCAATGACAATCCAATTCAAAGCAAACAAGCAACTCCAGTTACTAAATACAAGCCATTTTACTGGTGTTAACTGACTAACTGCAGTACATATTCTGAATACTCCACAAATGTGACAATGCATATATATATATATGCATATATATTTAATATACACATACATAATTATATGTATATAAAACATGTGTGTATGCATATACATTGTGCAGTCATCAGAAGTGTGTGTATATATATATATATATATATAATTATTTATATATATATAATATCCATGTATACAGCAAGCAAAGCCCAGGAGATACTTAGAAGGACTGAAGATGACACATGGTAGGGGAGGGGCCTCCACTTGAATAAACTCACACACAGTCCATTGTGTAAACTTACCAAGGTGGTGGTGATGGGCAGCTGCCCTGAGACTGAATTCAATTGGCACTAAGCCCTGTGACATAATACACTGAAGGGAGATAGGAGGCCTCCTGCCCTCTGGCTTAGGAACCCTAACTACTTCAACAAATAATATATGCATTGTGTGTGTGTGCATGCGTGTGTTTGCGTGTGTGCGCGCACACGCGTGTTTGTGTGTGTGTGCGGACGTGGGTGTGACTGTGTGTGTGTCAATGCCACTGAAGGGTCAACAATCAAAATGGAAGTGAAAGGACTCATAGAGAAGACAGTCCCAGTAAATACAAAGTGGCATCCAACGATTTCTGCAGTAGTATTGATATCTTAATGTCAAGCTCCTCATTTATAATGGGCTGTGGGAATGGGTCAGCAATGTCCAAATGTCAAGTCCAATAGAAGAAGAACACACTAAAGGAGTTTCTTGATGCTGCTGGCATCATTGAAGATACTAGTGTCCAAGTAAAGCATGGTAATAAGAAGCCAGCCCTAGGCAGTAGGAAAAACAGTTACTGTCAATCATTCATTCATCCTGTCAACATTGATCAATCAACATCAATCAAATATCAAAGGAATAGCCAAGTAGATCAACAACCGATCATGACAGTCGGTCAGTGTGCAGGGTAGCTCAATAGCTCAACCAACATGTTTTATCATCTGTGCTATGATGTGAAGCAGGCCATGCAATTGAAAGTGACATTGTTACACTCATAGGTGCTTGGATCATCATGTCTCTGTCCAAAGATGTTTGAATCTATTGCATTGCTGTGTTATAGAACAACACAGCAATCAGGGCTTAAAGTGTGGCTGGACAGTCATGGACGGCTTGAAAAGGTAAGGAGCGACCACGCCGTCCAAGCACTTCTTTTGGAAAGGTAAGGGGCGCTGAGGCACTTCTTTTGGAAAGGTAAGGGGCGTCCAGGCACTTCTTTTGGAAAGGTAAGGGGCGTCCAGGCACTTCTGTTGGAAAGGTAAGGGGCGTCCAGGCACTTCTTTTGGAAAGGTAAGGGGCGTCCAGGCACTTCTGTTGGAAAGGTAAGGGGCGTCCAGGCACTTCTTTTGGAAAGGTAAGGGGCGTCCAGGCACTTCTTTTGGAAAGGTAAGGGGCATCCAGGCACTTCTTTTGGAAAGGTAAGGGGCATCCAGGCACTTCTTTTGGAAAGGTAAGGAGCGCTCAGGCACTTCTTTTGGAAAGGTAAAAAGCATCCAGGCACTTCTTTTGGAAAGGTAAGGGGTCCAGGTACTTATTTTCCCACACTTTAGGCACTGACAGCAATGTGATAGAATCCAAAATTAAATAATCATCCAAAAAATAAAATCATCAAGCAACGCTAAACTGTTTTTGGTTTAAAAAAATGCATTAAACAATTAGACGTCATTTGAGCCAACATACACTGCTGTCAATCCAGTGGACACACATTTACTGGAGGAGCACTTCTGAGTGTAGGGCCAGTGGTAAAAAAGCTTGCCGGCAGAGATCTTATCGAACGTACAACCAGATTAAGATAAGACAGAGACAGAAATCCAGCTGAAGAACATAGAGCTGGCCGACATGCATGTGGAGTCTTGTGGGACGTGGTGGTGCAGTGGATATGTTTGTTGCCTTGCAGCCGGAGGGTTGCAGGTTTGAATCCCCCTCAAGTCACCGAGTAGGGACCTTGGGCAAGTCCTTCACTTGAGTGTAGGACATTTCCCCCTCTGGACAAAACCCCCCCCGGACAAAACCCCCCGGACAAAACCCTCCCCGGACAATTCCCCCCCCAGGGTAGGACAATTCCCCCCCCTGTCGAACATATTGCGTGTAAGTGGTATTACTATAAAACGGCGGTCCTAAGTGTCCTAAGGTGGATTGATGAAAAGATATCTTGCTAAATAGAAGCCGGATTGATACAAACTAATTTTTACTTAAATGGAAGCTGGATTGATGAAAATATTCTTGCTTAAATTGGAGCTGGATTGATGAAAATATTCTTGCTGAAATTTGAGCTGGATTGATGAAAATATTCTTGCCTAAATTGGAGCTGGATTGATGAAAATATTCTTGCTTAAATGGAAGCTGGATTGAGGAAAATATTCTTGCTTAAATGGAAGCTGGATTGATGAAAATATTCTTGCTTAAATGGAAGCTGGATTGATGAAAATAATCTTGCTTAAATTGGAGCTGGATTGATGAAAATATTCTTGCTCAAATTTGAGCTGGATTGATGAAAATATTCTTGCCTAAATTGGAGCTGGATTGATGAAAATATTCTTGCTTAAATGGAAGCTGGATTGATGAAAATGTTCTTGCTTAAATTGGAGCTGGATGGATCAAAATAATTGTTATTTAAATAGAAGTTGGATTAAACGCATTTTTGCCTAAATGGAAGCAAAGGGGGGGAATTGTCCGGGGGGGTTAATGTCCTAGGCTAAATCAGGGGGGGAATTGTCCGGGGGGGGTTTGTCCGGGGGGGTTTTTGTCCGGGGGGGTTTTGTCCAGGGGGGAAATGTCCGCGCCCCCCTTCACTTGCTATTGCTCAGTGCTTCGGCGTGAAACTCTGATGCAGTGTTCACGCTGTAGTCGGAAGCACCTCTGAGTAGGTAGCTTGCAGGGGCGCTATAGCAAGTGCACATACAAACAAACAAACATACTACTATAGGAATAGCCCATCAAGGTATTTTGGACTCTGTTAAACTTCAAGTCAGCTTTAAACCTCAAGTCAACTTTGAAATGTGCAACAGTGAAATTCAATTGAAATTATGGGTTTTAACAGTGTCTCATAAAGTTCATATCAAACTTGAATCCCTGACGTCACAATAAAACACTTAGAATACACAAAATGATGATTTATTTGTATGCATTTAGATGTACGTACACCTGTATTTATGCGTGCATACACATGCAAGTACGCATGCATATGTACATTGTACAGAGTATGCAACTATGCATGCACTTGGCTATTGATGCAGTGCTGTAAAAGCCTAACAAAGGTGGTGAGAAAGAGGCTGTCACACTATCCATATATGAATTGGGTTTCTTACCTTGGCAGAGGGTGGTGCATGGTATTTTCTGGACGGTATCTCCAAGACATGGCGCTCCACCATTCAGTGGCATTGGATTATTACAGAGTCTGGTTCTGCGCTGGAGCCCTTTGACGCAACGTACACTGCAGTCACTCCACTGACCCCACGAAGACCAACCCCCATTAACTAAAAGAAAAAAATATGACGACAGTGTGATTAGTCTGCCCGCCTAACAAAGCTTGGGAATGAAAGCACAAAGATAAATCATAGAGGCTTTTTTTAAGCCCTGCCACAGGATGCTCAGATTTCCAATTACAGTCTAATGAATCACAAGCTTGATGTCTTGCATACTGTGTTTAAAAAGTCATCCAAGCGATATAGTCTCTCATGGTGGCGGAGAGACAGTCGCTGTCTATCACACAGAGGGAAGAAAGATAGCGCTCAAATTTCAACCTAATCTACATATATTCGTAAAGTAAACAGACCCTTGGTTTATGCGATATCTCCAAGCGTGGAATGCTGTGGTGAATGTTTAGAGATTTAGAGATTTGCTGATGCCCTTCCAACTACTAAAGTTATCTTCGTAAAACAAATCTGGCGTTAATCAAAGATCATCTCAGATCAATAAACTTTAGCCAAACTCCGTCTAAAGTTTCATGGCCACCCAGACAAAATGCTATCACTGCAATACCAACACAGATCGAATTTCCCTGTGTGCCAATATCTGCCAATGAAAACTTCAGAAAAAAAGTAGGCCAGAAGGAGTCTTTGGAGACATCACAAAAATAACCAACCAATCAACTAAACTGCTGGCATGTTTCTAATGTAAGTGAACCGTTTCTAATTCTGAACCATCATTAAGTGAACATTAAAAAAACATTCCTGCTATGTAGCTCAGACTCTAAGCTTCTGATAAACAAGCTACCCGTACCTTCTGTCAAGCTGTTCCTAATGATAGACATAAGCATAAACATTTTGACAACGGGAGACAGAAAGCTAAAACTTTGACATTTAAGACAGGAATATATATGGATTCATCCTATCATGTATGACAGCATTTGAAAACATGATCTTGCACCTTTTAATGAGATAAGCACTGCAACACATGGGGCAGTTTGGGGCAAGGACATCAACAACAACCCCACCCATCCAGACAAAACTCTCCCAAGGGTAGGACATAACTCCCGGGTGGTACAACATAAATTATTGCCTATAAGTGGTAATCCTCCAAATGGTGGTCTTAAGTTCAAAATACAAAAATCAAGTACAAAAGTTCGATTGATGAAAAGAATTCTTGCTAAACAGATGTCGGATTGATACAAAATCATTTTTTTATTTATATAGAAGTTGGATTGATGAAAATATTCTTACGCAGATTGGAGCTGGATTGATGAAAATGTCCTTGCTTAAAATGGAGCTGGACTGATGAAAAATAATTGTAATTCAAATAGAGGTTGGATTCATAAAAACAACATAGAAGCTGGACTGATTAAACGAATGTTGCATAAATGGAAGATGGATTGATGAAAAATACCGTAATTGATAAATCTAAATTAGAAGTTGGATTGGTAACAACAAATTGCTGTTATTTAAATATAAGCTGGATTGTTCAAACATGTTTTATTAATTAACTTCAGAAATAGGCTATATGCACAGAGAAATAGGTTATTTGCACACAGGAGGGGTTTGTCCATTTTTTCCTAGGCTAAATCAGCGGGGGTGCGTCCAGGGGAGTTTTTGTTTGGGGTGTTTTGTCCGGGGTGTATTGTCCAGGGGGTTAATGTCATGCACTCACAACACATATCTCATGCCAACAATAATTACAGTGGATGCAATCCATTATTAATAGTATTACTATTATCGTTATAAACATTTTATTTCATAATACAATAGTTCACATAGTGATGCATGCAGCGATTTGAGACATATACTTTCAAGGGATTATATTAAATGTCTCAACACATATATACATACAATACATACAGACAAGCATACATGCGTGCACACACATACAGAGATTTTTTACACACATAAATATATGCATACGTAGATTAAGAATAAATAAAGAAACTGGTATGCTGACCATAGACAGTGAGAGTAGAAGATTCACTGAGTTTTCTTCCAGCCAAATTCTGAGCCCCGCATGTGTAGTTTCCGGAGTCGCTTAGTCGAGCTTGGTTAATAATCAGACTGCCTTCATTCGATATAATAAAATTGATTTCTTTCTGAACATCGACCAGCTCACCATCTTGGAGCCAAAAAACCTAAAACACGGAAGTTTTAGTGTTTGCAAACAGGGTCATCAACTCTGGGGAGGGAAGGGGCGGGGGGAATTCCCTCCACACTTTTGAGCTTGGGAGGGAACATGAAGTGATCACCTCCCCACTAGTGGAAGTTTGGAATATTGTTTTGCTTAAATGCATCAAGTAATAATTGCAATTATTGTTAAGCATTGGGCAATGCTGTTACATGTGGGTTTCTAATGGAAGAATAACCCCTCCCAAAGAGACTTTTCCCTCGCCACATGTTGACACAGATTTGCAGTATTGTTTTGAATCACCAACAGTACTTAATTATCAATCAATCAATCAGTTTTTTTATTGGTCCGTGTGTATCAGGCACACTAAGGCAGGAATAAGGTTACACAAAGCATCACAAGTATCACAAATTAATCAGACAATAATCAAAGTGAAAACTTAATTAGTTAACGGAAGTTATATATAGTCAATGAGCTTATATTGGGATTAGCCCACAGGAATAGATAAGGAAAGATTATTTAGACCCAGTGATTATAAAGTTGAGTGATACGTACCAGTGTGATCAGTTAGCCCTAGACTTGGAGTGCAAGGTTAAAGAAAACTCTATAATAAAGAATTAGGACACAAAGGAGACCCAGAAGGGAGGAAATCCCACTAAATAGGGCCCCCAAGTAACTATGAAGACATTTAATTAATACACACCACAATTTGATGAAAAATAAACCAAAAAACAACAGCAGATGAGACAATTCAGTCACACTTATCACATCAAATCAATGGACGGGCACATCAATCCAACACACAATGCAAAGGGATTACATTTAAAATAATCTGATAACTAATTTAATATCAGTTATGGGTAACTATTAGCCATTTTCGTAGGTTTATTTTAAATAGGTTGATGTTAGGAGATGCCTTTAGGTTTTGTGGCAGACTATTCCATAATAGTGGAGCCCTACACTTCATAAAGAATTTGCGGCAGTTTGTTCTAGCAAATTCAGTTCTTAAACAAAGAGAACTTCTTGTTTCATATGAATGAAAGAATACTTCATTCTATCTGGGACAATACCTGTTTCTAGTGAGCAATTAAAAATTGAGCTAATGGGCTAGCTACTAATATTATATTAGGGCTGAGTAGTATACTAGGGTCAAGAAGATCTGGACCTGAACCATGTGATAGTTTCATCGAACGGTTAAGTAAAATTAATTCCTCAGGATAAGTTGGATAGAAGACAAAAGAGTCAACCAGTGGGGTGACGGGTAGTCAGTATAAATAGCATCAACTGCCGGTTTGACTTGAGATTCTGAGCTATTTCAGTAAAATAAGTGTTCAAATTATGGGCTTTGGCTCCTTATCTTTTATTTGGTAAGCTATATAGGCATATAGCCAAAATGATTAAACTTGTCTTGTTTAAAAGTACGGTACTATTTAGAAAGAACTACCGGTACAACATGAATCACAATCTAACTCCACAAGGGCTTAATCCTATACATTTTTAAGTCTACGGAGGTACTCAATTTTGCTTGGATGATGGATAATCTGAGCATGGCAACATTCACCTCTGAATCGCTTAATCATAGTGGTGATACTTTATAAAAACTGCAACCCAAACTTTTCACAGTTTCAAAACAGAAGATTTGTTATGATAAGAAATCTTGCAACTTTTGGATGCACATGAATCCATCTCCTGATTTTCACACGAAGATTGTGTTCTGAGATTCCAGAAACATACAGTCATCAATCGCCATCACATCAAAACTTATTTGTTCAAAGGAGTATTAGCATGTAATTGATGATGTAATGGAGAAAGAAAAAGCTATACAGTAGCTCACTAAAACCAGTATATACTATTAGCACAAGAAGGATTCAGTTAGTCATCAGAAATGGTTGATAATCAGCACAGTTAATGTCCAAAGAAAAAATGTAAAGGGCAGTTTGAAATCCTCCAAGACGAGAATCAGTCACAAAACAAAGTTTAATGTAATGAACTGAATTTTATATTTTAGACATGATGTTTCAAAAACAGCTCAAATAATTTCACAGCTGCATGATTTAATTTACATGTGTCTACACTTTTTAACACTTTAGCACATTGGTTTCGCCGGCACCGTTAGTAACTCTCATCATTAAAGTCTTTAGCATGCAAAACTATTGAATGCACATATTTTCATCTCCTTATTTTCACATGCAGATTGTTTTCTGAAATTTGAGAAAAATATTTAAACAGTTATCCATCAGTATTAACCGTGTTTAACCAGTGTTTGATTTCTTGATATTTCAACAGAACACTTATAGCTGCACTTCTAAATGTATCAGCAATACCATGGACTACATATGAAACAACCTAGAATTGCTGAATTACCATGCCGTATCACTATTTTTCAAAATTCCGAGATTAGAAGTTCTGGCAGCACTGGACTTTAAAATAAGAAATTCAGTGTGATAAATTTCGCGCATAGATGACATATTAAAACATCAGCATTGCATGAAGATGCTGCACTAAAATATTTGTCGTTTTGAGAAACTTTTTAAACCTTTTTCACCTTACAAAGATAACATATAATTTCTGCAAGAAATTGGAAATGTTAAACGCAACTAGTCACCAACAAAAGACTGAGGATAAGGCCAGTCATGTATACAACACACCTCAGCTTAACACTCGTTTTCATGGACTTTTCTCAGTAAGCCCATCCATACAAAAGCAATCAAGGTGTAGTCCATTACAGATCGCACTCACTCAAGGATTTCAGATTCAATGGCATGCCCGTAAATATTAGCCAAAGAGCTTAAATACAAATTATCGAGCCAGAGCAAACCTCCCAGTCGATTTACATTCGAGTTTGTTTACCCTGCTATTTGATGCACTAGGTCATGACAACGATATATTCAATGCATAGGGGAGGGGAGGGGTAGGGGGAGAGGGAGTTTGCTGTGCTGAACTGACTTCTGTGCGAAACCTGATGTCAATGATATTCTGAAGAACTAGAAAGGGATGCAAAACCATGAGGCGGCGGTTGACCCAGAGTCAAACGGGTTAATGCAAATAAAAACATGGGGCTTCGTAACCTGTCTGTCTGTGAAATGGTATTGAAGATGAGAGATGGTGAAAGAAATTCTGACTGCAAAAGGTTCTGAGAATACTAGGAATGGACAACAACACACTAGCAGAATCAACCGACATGTGTATGTCGAAACTGTATTCTGAACAAGGATAACTTGCCTTGAGAAATGAGACTGACACAATTCCATTTAGCAACAGCATCAAGAAGTGGAGACAAAGGCATCGATTGCTTTTCTACTATACCAATTACTGACCTACTCTAATGTAACATAATGGATCCGGACATTTATATAGCACCTGTTCAGTGCTTCCCACATGTCCTGATACTGAAACAGCATTGAAATATCCGTGCAAGGCATGCAAGTGAAAAGCAACGTTAAGCAAATTCAATCATTCTCAGACAACAAATCGTATGCAAGCTACAAAGTACTTAGATTTGTCAATAAGGAAATGATCAAGTACTAATGACCAGTGCTTAAAGTGCAAAAAAGAAGTGTCTGGATGCCCCTTACCTTTTCAGGTGTGCTGGCCAAATAAGTGGCAGGACAGCAGAGAGATCTTAAAATAAGTGCCAGGATGCTGTGCATGATAGTCCTGCCTCAAGCTGTCCTAATGACCACATAAATAGTTTAATTAACTCTTAAGAGCTTCAGGATGAAATACTTGAATAAGAAAGCAATGACAATAAATCATAGTTACGATCTATAATATAACTTACAATGTATAGCTGTTATTAATGTTTTATTAACATGTTTAATTAATTAAATTTTAATTTTGTTAAACTTACCTCAGGCGCTGGTAGCCCAACTGGCGGTAGGCATTGCAGTTGTGTGGTAGAACCAGCTTCCACGATTGTGTTAATTGGTTCACTCTCAAACCTCTTACGCAGATCTACAACGTACGATTATATATCTCAACAAATTGCATTATAAAGTGAGTTAACAGTTAACGCTGTTCAGTGAAAATCTCTTCCGCAGTAATTTTCCTTGGAATTTTCTGGAAATTAAACTGCAGCAGCATTGTAAATTAACTAAAACCAACTGAAGCAAGTCTTCATGGCTGAACGAGCAGACTAGGAGGTTCCATGTCAGCATAGACACACCTGTGACCAGTAATTCTTTTCATCCTCAGACAATTGAGCCAGAAATATTGCGTTGAAGACACGAAATGAGTCACAATTAAGTGATTTACTTACTTGCTAACCAGAAGTGCATCCTAGGAATCTGGGCAGAAGTGGAATGGTACACCTAAGTGAGTATGGAAAGCAGCAACTGGTTTGACAGGGCAGATATATATGCTCTCCAGCTGGCCTCTCCAACGCAGCCGCCTGCGCTAGATAAATGTTATGTTTTCAAAATGGCAAGTCCTAGCACGGAGGTCATTTCAAAGCCTCTTCACTGCTCTTCCCATCTGAATGTTTTGAGAGGCTTGACAAGACGAGGCAGCTGCAAACTTGTAAGAATATGCACTCTGAGAAGAATCAATTAAGAATGAATTCTGGCCAAGATGGAAGAGGCTGAGAAGTATTAAGACATCCAGAGCACACGTGTCCCTCTGCCGTGCTGCACCCAACGGACTGCCCTGCCAGCCTCTCCTCCCTCCTATGCTCCTCCTCACTCCCAATTCCCCCCCTGTAACAGGAGCCATGGTGCTTGAGAACAGGATAGCTCAAGGGGTTATAAGCATGGCTATGGAACCATTCTGCCTTCATAGTCAATTAGCTGCAGTTCAGCTGAACAGTTACCAGAAGCTTAGGCAAAACGACTGAGATGAGGGATCTTGAGGACCATCCCAACCACTCTCAGGGTCATTGGCATTTCTCACTTTTGTAACCCTATGGTCTCCATTCTCACACACAAGATCATTACAAAATATGATAAATATTCATTCATTCATTTCAAGAATTTACATAGTGCCCCTTCAAAGAGTCTAGTCAGAGGTGCTCCCAGCCCAACCACAGTGATACAACTGGGTCTCCAGGAGATTGCAAAACCATAACGAGTCAACACAAGGTAACAAGCATATCTCTAACGGTAAAGAGTAGCCTAAGAACAGCTTACATGCCACAAGGACTTGGCCCTTCTTGCTCTTAGCTGTTCTTGGCTGCGTCCCTGTTTGACTGTTGATGGCATGACATTCGCACCAGTATCCATCATCCCCAAAGTACTCGTCCACTTCTTCTTTAAGTATTTCCACACTGGTCTGGAGTTGCTGAGTCTGCGACTCTGGATCCGTGATCTGGGTGTTGGTGTGACGGGCTGGATCCACCCACTGTCCCGCACACTGGAGAAAGATCTGAACAGCGAAAGACGCTCGGCAAGTGATGGTCACTGGTTTTCCTTTGACGACGTAGTACACGTCGTCTGGCTCTCGGACAAAGATCGGTGACAGCTGAAAGTCAGAAGCATTGGCCTGCTGTCGGTGCACAGTGGGTACGGCTAAAGCAGAAAAGATTCACATGTGCTCGAAAATCAAATCAATTCTGTACGAAAACACGGAAATCTCTCTCACATCCTTTGACAAATCCCAGATTAGTCAAAAGAACATTTTCATCACAACAGCATTCACTATTTGATCATCGTCATTGTCTTTATGCATCATTTCATCATTAACACCACTGGCATTGCTATCATCACCAGCATCTGTTAACTGCTCAGAATGGGCCACGAAATTAGGCATTTCTGTAAAATTTATCAGCTTCCTGGTAAGCAAAGTATATGCAAAGAAAGCAGGCCTTTAGAAACATCTGGAACAGATGCCTTTATAAGCCACCTGCTGTCAGATGCTAATTCAGCCACTTATCAGGCTGCAAATGTACATGGGTGTTGAAGTGAGTAGTGATCCAATACAATAACAAAGTGAGGCATTAATCTTTAGATTAGAAACATTCTGAGAAGCTGAGTTACTCTGATGAGCAGTAGAAGTTAAAAGATGTACAAAGAAAGAATTGAAAGAAACCAGACCACCACTCCAGAAATCAGAAGCAAAAACCAATTTTCCTTGATCATGATGACACAGGCATGAAACCCATAAAAAAACTTTACTATAATTTTCTTTTAGAAAGAATTAAAAACGTGTAAAAAATTTGCACGAAAAATACTAAGACCTTAATTTCAACAGGAACACAAGTACACAGACTTCCATATACCACTAAACTTTCTGTGAAGAATAGACACCTTGAAACAGTGCTATGAAATAGCCAACACAACACACCATTTTTTAACCTATATATCCTTAAACGGAAACCTAATTAAACACTATAAACAGTGACGATAAATACCCGGGCAGCAGCATTCATTCTCGTCAGGGCTTTGAGACGAGTTACTTTATTCAACTCACAATCATTCATGCCCGGACTATAAAGCTAAAACATGGGGAGAAAGCTTCACGCTCAAATATCCAGTTCAGAATAGATCGCACTCAAACTACCACCAACAGTGCAGAACCAAACATTAACTTCAAACACAATGGAGTTCTTAGCATAGCTTTGCCATGTTATCATCAACGGTGTTTAAAATCATAAATTAAACTTAGAATAAGAAACAGTTTTTAATGGCCGCAATTTGTCACCAGCTCAATTGCAGTTGGTCGGTCGGTTGGTCGGTGTGAACCATAACCTTTTATAAATAAATATATTTTTACTAGTAAAATTATTATTTAGCACAACAATTAACTGGTTTAAAGTTACTGTTGTGCTTCGAATAAGCTCTAGATCATGAACTGATGGAATAAATCATTGATTTGGGGAGCAGAAAAAGAAAGTAGTAAAGCGGGCATGAAACCAACCATCTTATGAATTTCTTATGATATCATCAGTTATCACAGTATAAAATGGCCAGCACATCAAAACATCTGCAATAACTGATATTCATGTATTTTTATTAAAAAATTCTTGCATGTGATTAGATTATGATCAAAATTAGAATATCTGTTATATAACAGAATTATGTGACCCAAACATTCACTCATTAATTAATTAATTCATTCATTCATTACGCAAATCTGTATAGCACCTCTTCAAGGGACCACTCAGAGACGCTCCAAACCCCAGCACAGAGAAATAAAACTGTCTCAAGGTGAGAGAGGAATGTCTGAGATGGAGTTCCAGAAACTGAGCGTCAAGGGTGGCCACTGGCCATTCTGCCATTCCAGGTCAATCGGTATACCAGAGAAGGCATGGTTTTGCATAGTGGCTTCAGCATTCTGGATCAATTTTAGACATAACTATGACAAACATAGTGCAATTCAGTAAAATTCTCAGCCAAGGGTGAGTAAAGAAGATTAAAACCGAGTAAGCTGTCAACTAGACAAAAATCAATTCAAGCGATACAACACAAGGCAATCGAAACTGGAGGAAGACCAATGCAGGTAAAAGTGGTACAATGCGAAACCTGCCGGTCTGATTGATTGTTCCTGAAAAACTTCATTGAGTGGTGTTTTTATCATGACGCCAACGAACAGACAGACAGAGAGAGCAGGGAAGACGGACAGACAGATAGAGACAGAGGGAGAGAAAGAGGCAGAAATGGGATACTGGGTGATACACAAAGGCTGATAGATGATTTGTCTTCTTATCTGTGACACATCTCAGGCTCAGACACAGCGCCTCCTCTTCTCATAAAAGACAATCTTGTGTTTGGCAGAAGGGAGCAGAAATGCCCCACCATTCACTGAGTGCAGGTTACTCAGGTGCACAGCTCATTCGCCTATGGCTAACCTGACTGCAGGAGCTTTTCATGCCAGTGTCTGTTTACAACTAGAGGAGGGCGACAGGGAAGAAGGAGGGGAATGGGGAAAGGTGGAGGAGGATGCGGAGGAGGAGAAGAAGAGGAGGAGGAGCCGGAGAAGGAGGGAAGGGAGTGTTACTGCATAAGACAGTCACTCACAAAACCTTCAGTGATGTTCTGGACAGACAGAACTCATTTTGTGGTTATGTCCTCAATGTGAATTATAAGAGAATTAACCAAATTAAACGACAATGTACATATTACTGTAGTCACATGTTGACAATCTGACCAGAATTTGACAGCAACACAGCAAGCAGTCAATGATAGAGTAAAAAAAATCCGCAACTATATATGCAGCAACTAATATGTAAGACTGCTTTAAAAAGCAATGCAAAGTAAATACTAAGCAACAACACAAGGGAGCAACAAAAGCGCGGGATAAATGTTCACGAGCTGTGCTGGGTCTATTTTGGTAAGTCCTGCTCTTCCCTATTAAAACTGCTGCTTCAGTCTACCTAAAGCATTAATCTTAATGTTTGCTCAGTTTCACTGTTCACTTTCAGACTTTGCAAGGAGAGCATTTTACATTTTTATTGTATACCGTAATTTGAAAACAAGTAGAATATCTTTCAATAACTTAATTTACAACATCTGCTATATTAATCAGTTTCCATTGCTATTGCAATGAAGTTATTACTTCTGTAATGAAAATTTATTACACACACACACACACACACACACATTTTTCTTCACTGATAATTGCCACTTATATGCCTGAGGTTATGCATGGAAACTGCCTCAAGACGTTACAGGAAAATGCCAGTCACTCACAAGTGCTCTGGATGAAGGTAGGTCCGATTCTACCGGTGGAACAACCCATTCTACCTTCTTGACAGTGCATAAATGGGTAGTAGACTCATATACACCCGAAATATCTTGAGTGAGTGCTGAGTGCATAAATGGGCAGAAGACTCATATACACCAGAAATGTCTTGAGTGAGTGCTGAGTGCATAAATGGGCAGAAGACTCATATACACCAGAAATGTCTTGAGTGAGTGCTGAGTGCATAAATGGGCAGAAGACTCATATATACCAGAAATATCTTGAGTGAGTGAGTGCTGTGAAAGTCCAGGGTAATAGATCAACTCTATGGGCTGTAAAACCCCACCATAGATTTGAAACTGTCAGACCATTAAACAACAGCTGTGGAAACTGGACAGCTGAGTGGACCTGATGGCCAGTATCACTCTGTCCTGCTGACCAAGCATGTGTGTGTGTGTGTGCGTGTGTGTGTGCAGGCGCGTGTGTATGTATACAGTTGGTGTACAGTGATAATGTCCAGTTTGTTTCAACTCAGCCCTACTAGTGGCAAGTTCCATCTGAGGCTGCTCTCCATCTTTCTTATCAACCATGACTGGTTGGTGAATTCTGGTTCCAATCAGAGCAATGCCAATCAAAACCAATCATGTCCCAAAGGACCTGAAACCAAAGAACTATAGTGCCATATAGAATTTGTCCAATTAGAACAACTCACCAACACTCCTCTTTGGATTTCAGTGGCATAAGTGCAAGCAACCCTGACCTGTCTAATCATTAGTCCTAACCAAAACTATGTGGCCACTGGATCCTCTTGGGATTTCTTGGTTCTTCAACAACAAACAAATTACCAGTAAACATTAACACACCTCTACATCAGGAGGTTGAATAAAATGCATAATTCCAGAGAGCTAGAACCAATGGATGCCATCAGTATACCCAAACTGCAGCATTAGGCCTTCAACCATAATTTTAGTTTCTTTTTTAAAAAGAGCATGCCATCAGAAAGCCACACGGGCTCCATCCATAAATCAAAGCATGCTCCACAAAGCTCTTCTTTTCTATTTGGTTGATGACAGCAATGATGGGATTATTTGTGTTATTTTAACACAAAATATACATGTATAGTACAACAGCCTCCATTGCATAGTATTAATTGTCCTTGCCTCTGGCTTCACCCAGCAGACACAAACCATGAACCCTAATGCATCAATGTATTTATGTATGTGCACTTGTAACAGTGCCCATTCAAGATTTCTACTCAGAAGCGCTCCCGAATGCTGCGCAGACACTGAATCGGAGTTTCACACTGAAGCGCATGAGCAATTGCTAGTGAAAGACTTGCTCAAGGTCCCTACGAGGCAGGCGGCTTGAGGTGGATTTGAACCTGCAACCTTCCGGCTGCAAGGCAATGATGTTCATACCCATTACCCCACCACACTCCACATTAACCCTATACATACACAAGCTCTGGATGCAACAGCACCTGTGCTGTCATTAGGTTCTGACTGACAAACAGAGATGCCATCATTCATACAGATAGGACTAAAGGACTCCCTGCTATGTTAGTCTCTAACCAAGGCTCCCTCAATTGGGTCCAAGATTTGGTGCAGCAGGGCTCAACCACCCCAGACCAGACAATCTTCTAATTGAGTTAGATGGACTTTCTAATAAGGATGCAAGCTGATATCAACCAACAACTCTGGTTGAGCAGAACCCAGTGGCTGATTCACCAACCTGCCTCAGTCACTGACAACTGCCATAATTGGGATTTATTCACAGTTTTAATCCTACAGACTTGTCGGAGGGGTGGTGGTGGGGGGAAGGACTGATCTGTCAGCCAATAATTTCAGCTTCAAGACAACTCATGATGGATATTAGGAAGAAGTCTTTTCATCTCCGGGTAATACTCATTAGGCGGAAGACACGTCCTCTGGTCTTCGTCACTGTGATCTTTCCATCTATACCGCCTCCTTCCTTTGTCCTTTCCACCAAAAGATCACATCTTCCTCAACATTCACAAGTTGTTTATTCGTGTTTTTTAATTCTGATGCAAATGGGAACTGGCCTGGATTGTTATGGTTCTTCCAACAAGTGTCTGTGTTTCCATGTCTGTTTCTAACTATCTGTCTGCATGTCTGTGTGTCTGTTCTTTTCAGGTTGGTCAAACTCCAGAAGCCAGAGCATCATAAATATTCAAATATCGACTTATATTTTGTTTGATAGAAGCAGACATGTATGTTTAACAGCTTGCAGGAGCTCAATAAAAAGCAGCTTCAAAGTGTCTGAGATCGAGCTCTTAATATAACACCTTTATATGAAAGTAAGGAAAATCAGACATCCTCAGATAAGGTTAGACCTTTTGAATTTGCATGAACTGGACTGTATGGCTGTATATGCCTCTTCCAGCATTGTGTCTGTCTCTGTTTCTTCTGGGTATCTGTCTGCATGTCTGTGCGTCTGTTCTTTTCAGTCTAGTCCAGTGGTTCCCAACCTTTTTTGACTGTCGGGCCACTTTTTCTAAGTTGGAAGACACGAGGGCAACTTTCTCTTAGGACCTACTTGAAGGACATTAGGGGGCCACAAGGCTAAGATTTAATTAACTACATGCAGGCGTATAAAATTGTTATAATTGATTCAAAATAGAATGTTTGATACGATTTATTAACGTCCAAATAAAATAATTTGTAACAGAAAAGAATTATATATTCTATCATGGCCAAATTGTTAATTTTTACATTTTTCTTAATTCATTGAGGTGTGCCGGGCCATTTTTGTAGGCCAGGCGGGCCACTTTTGGCCCGCGGGCCACGGGGTTGGGAACCGCTGGTCTAGTCCAACTCAAGAAGCCAATATAATGTGAATCTGTCTGTCTGTCTGCCTGTCTGTTTCTCTTAGTATGTTCTTACACTGTGGTGGTATAATATAAAGCTTCATAGATCTCTAACAGTCATCTCAGTATATACAGACCTAATCACCTCTCTCTTTCATTGCCTCAATGTTATGCTTCATTATCTCAGAACTCTCTCAGATGTCTGTCTCTCTCTGTCTCTCTATCTCTGTCTCTCTGCTGCACTTTACCTACTTTCCTGTCTGCTGCCCTTTCACTGTGTCACTTGGCATCCGTCTGTTTGTATATGTTACCTGTCAATTATCCATTCCTGTGCCAGATTGCAAAGCATCTGTTCCCTTGCCTTACTCAATGAAAGTCTAAAAGCTTTCCTCCTTACACCACCAGGGTCTTCTTCATATACCAGTAGGTAAAAGGGTTAATGGCTGCTTTTAAGAAAGATAGGGATATGTGATGAGCAATTGAGCATCAAGATAACTAAAGGACTTCATCTAGATGCAAACCTGCATGACCATGACTCACAGCAAACTTAAACAAAAACTAATGAGAAACGGATTTCTAATCAAACATGTTGGAATGCAAGTAAGTATACAACAGTCATGACTGAGACTATTTGAAAGACCGCATGGATGACCCATGTCTGGACCAAAGCATAGACCAAGACAAAAAATTCTTGTGTGTCACAAACTCATAAATTACTTATCACTTCATTTAGTGAAATGTTCAACTTCCATAAGTATTCACCACACTCAGAATCACCCTTGACAGGGCATTATCAGCAGGGGTTTATCAAAGATTATTGCACTTCCTGAAACTTATATTCACTTGTCATCACCTCAGTTATTTAGAGTTAATTGCCCTTAAATGTCCTTTTTCCCCACCTGGTTCTGCTGATTAGATAAATTACAGTTTAATAAACAAATATTTATATTAAATCCGGTTTCACAGGTTACATGGGCATGTATCCAGGAAATCTTTGCCACCTACTCCCCCACTTCAAAAGTGTCACTGACACTAAAGATGTCAGGGTAATCAGTGTGGCATTTGGCTGCCTATATGGTCTTGATGCAGCACCCCATCAAACTGTTAAGCAGCC
Organism: Lumbricus terrestris; assembly: GCA_949752735.1. Lineage (NCBI taxonomy): Eukaryota > Metazoa > Annelida > Clitellata > Crassiclitellata > Lumbricidae > Lumbricus > Lumbricus terrestris. The sequence continues at coordinate 47,832,483 of OX457039.1, forward strand.
TTATCATCAGTCATTACCGCCCCAGAAATCCACCACCACCTTCCACTCCCCCCACCAATTAACAGATGCTGGCATCCTCATTAGTGGATCCAGAAGAGAAGAAGTCAGTATGGGAGGATATCATTAGCTAAACCAAACTCCAGGTAACTGTACTTAATCCCATGCATTCAGGCCTGCAGGGTAAGCATTAGTTATCTGAAGATAATCTCACCATCTAGAATAACTTCTAACTGGTTCCTCTACAGCTGCCACTCATTCTCTTGGTGCCCCCCACCGAGCACAACACAATATGAGAGCAGAAATGACAGCACCATATAAAGCCAGTGAATCTCACAAAGTGGAAGAATGCATAGTGACATAGGGAGAAGTGAGTCAAAACCTAGGAATGGTGGTTCATTATTACACTGCATCACCTAGGAAGAGAGTCTGTAGTTAGAATCTCAGTCCTTATGAATGTCCAATTGTATCCTTAATGTGGTGCTTACTCCGTCAGCAACTCGGGCATAGTTTACTACTGCTCGAGCTGTGTTTTTGTAAGTCTCCAACTCCAATATTTACAAAACAATAAATCACAACTGAACAATGTCATTAACAAGACATGGGGAAGGAAACTTACTGCTAGGAACAAAACACTGAGTAAGTCTTGACACTTGACTTACTTTTAATTCAGCTTTTCTGCAACAAGCTGTCTCCACTTAAGTGAACTGTTACTTTATTAAAGTTCAATAGAGTTTCTACTCCATCTTCCTATGCCTTGTGATGCACTACAGATGTCAGTGAGCACCACTGAGATCTAATAATTTCCTAAATAGCTTTGAGAAAATTTATGTCAACCAATTGAACACCCTCAACATCTTCATGACCCAGGTACAGTATATCAGAGGTAAAACTGGGCGTTGCCAAGCACAGGACAGAGGTGACCAGAGGCTGTCCGTAGAGGAATGGCTGATGGGGCCAGAAGTCAAAACAAATTTCCCACCACCCAGTACAAAGTCAAACACAGGATGCCCGTTTTTCCAAAGCAATATATTTAACTAAAATTTTGCTATTTAAACTGCTTGCTAGTATGTTATATGGTAACTTATGCATAATACTCAGAGAATAAAAGGAAGTTTTGTTCAAACGCTATTGCTAGGAATTGATCACTGGGTTCACCTCTGGATGAAGTTGAGGATACCTGGAAGGATTCATTATATATATATATATATATATATATATATACATACATAATGGATCAGATCAAAGCTTTGGATTCAACCTCTAAACCGGGTCTAATGAAATCTGTCACAGCAGGCAGACACACTGGTTCCACTGTAGGTCATTGTTGTCATGTAAATACACAGTTACATTTGCAATTACATGCAATTAAATGAGACAACCAGCTCACAGCTATATGCAAATCGCTGCTACACAAAGTCTGACCCTTGCACTGCCTACAAGAACATCCCAATCATTTAGCTTTCTCCACAGGCCATGTGTCCCTCCCAACAATCACCTGAACATAAAACTGGGGAAAAGACAGTTCCTCCCTTCCTTTCTGCATAAGGAACGGTCTCATTCAAAAGGTATACTGTGAGAAAAAGTTGACAGCCAGGTGAATCTGCCACACAGGGGGGGCCACCAGCAGAAGTCAGAGGCAAAAATGAGCCCTAAGATCAAAGGTGATGAGGTACAATATGTACCATGTTCCCACAGACGGCCAGTAAGAAAAGGGACTGGAAGTCTTGGAACTGACAGATGGCCTATGTGGTCTAATTATCAATTGGACACGCCTGGTTGAGGTGATGACTTTTAGATCATATACCATCACAAGATGATCACACACCAGTCCATCATACAGCTGGGATTACCAAGGCCCAATAACACTGGGCAGCTGCCACCATTGTCCACTGTTTTCCCTAACAAGCTTCCATCCATGGGTCACCTTCATTCTGCTGGTACCACCTCAATTTGTCCGCTTCACAGAAGCCTGTAATTTAAAGGAAGCTGGTGGTAAAATAATTACTGGCTCTACTAATAAGCAGTGTGGTCAGTTGATGTTGTGTTGCTGAAAGTTTGTTTTAGTAATAGAGGACCTGTCCATTTAATGAGCATCATAAAGTGCTGCTGGCTGAAGTCAGAGATAGAAATTTAAGTACTGCCAGTTCGGTTTCTGAAATTCCTTCCTTGTGGTTTTGGCTGGTGACAATACCAACAAGCATTAAGCATCCCTATGTGCACCAACTCCGCCACTGGTTGCACTCTGCCAGTGCCAGTCCCAAGCCTGGATAAAGGAGGAGGGCGCCGCTAATGGTCTTTGTTACCACACAGTGACATTAAACTGCAAATACCTACCTACCTATGTGCACCGGTCTCATCAACATCTATGGAAATTTAATCATATAAACAACAGAACAACCATCTATCGCTCGTACTTTGGCAGTGCCAGTCCCAAGCCTGGAGAAAGAAGGAGGGTGATGCTTATTATTCTTGATATGACACAGCGTCGTTAAATGGCAACAAGAATCATTGTCCTCCAAATTAAATTCAAACATGTTTCGTAATCGTAATCTCCAAGTTTCTAAAGCGACACTAGACTTGTTCGACTAGTCAGCTAGTCTCAGTTAGTCAGAGTACAACAAATGCAGCTATGGTCATCAGCTAGTCATCTACCATTTAAAATAAAACTTTCAAAGCAGTTTCATCATCATCATCATCATCATCATCATCTGTAGGATCCATCACATTCAGGCTTAAATCACTTTCAGCAAGGTCATCAGGTCTAGAATAAGATATCATAGCCCTGTGCAACTCCTAGATAAATACAGTAAGCCAGAGCAAATATACTGGAAGGACCAAATAACAAGGAGGGTATGCAGATCTTCTGCATGGAACTAATAGGCAGAGCTAATAACTGAAGTTCTGCGATGACTCATACATTTCTTAAGACAAACTATGACCTCATCAGCAATTCCAGCTTACCCATTGTTAGTTCCTGTAACATAACTATAGCCACACTTCCGTCAATATATCCAGGAAGAGGATATATAGTTCTCGGATATTTGTATACATAATATTATTTCACAATACATTTCATGTCCAACCATAAATAAATATTATATCAAATTATTAAATATACGGTGTCAGTTTAGTACTTCTAATAAACTAAATTGATCGATATTGATTGATTATATACGCATCATTTTAGTGTTTGAAACAGCTAGTATCATTATCATTATCATCCTGGTCATCCTCAGTTCCTAACACCAGCCATTTCGCAGGTATGGATATGAATAAATTATCCCCAATGTCTTCAGTAATTTGCCAAGTCAGTGTAAATACAGTAAATTCAAGTGATATTATGGCCTCATGTTTATTATCTAACCTGCTATATAACCATAACTTACAACTACAGTATCCCTCCAGAAGTTACTAAACATCGTAATTCTGCAAGATCAAAAAATATATTGAAAAATCAGGGATGATAGCCATTCTTGTAGAAAAATATCAGAATGTTTCTTGCACATTACATTAACAGATAATCCACATAGACATGTAAAAATATGACAACCTCGTTCAATGTCTTAAAAGCAATTGAAGATGCAGGATTGCAGGGTAAATACTGTCATTCTGTCTCCCCAAATCTGGTGACAGTTGACAGATAATCATCTCAGCCAAGCATAAGGAACACAAAGAATTTATGCTAAGCCATTATCAGTTTTTCTTGGATGGCCAAACTCTCAGTCATCACAGGGTTCTGTACTCTCATCAACTGAACTTAATGGACTATGTATACATACCCTGCTACAACAGCTTAGCCAATGAAGATGACTTGTGGGTAAGAGGATTGAAATCAGTTCTTTGTGCTGAGTTTTGTCCTCTTAGACTAACAACAGCTCCTCCTCAGCAAGGCTCTGACTGCATCAATAGAGCCTCAGGGCAACATTCAATTTCATTGACCGTGTCCAAAGCAAGCCATTGTGTGCGCTCTGTGGGGAATCTATATGAAGCCTGTTTGAAAAATCCACATTGCTTCATAAAAGCTTTGCAGACTGTGATATTAGACACAATGGCCACTGTCTTCTAAACAGGTTTTCCTACATACTGAGTGTCCATAAAATTTCAGATTAAATGCTCTTCAGTGGGTCCATAATAGAGTGGTTGCATGGGTAGGTCAGATTGTTTCGCAAAGGTAATCAACAAACTCTACCATGTGCAGCATTTGCTCATCCTCTTTTTTTATAAGCTTCGTGAATTTTACCAGAAGTTAGACTTAGGATCTCTGCATTTTAATTTAATGTCTGTTCAGTTTTCACTGACTGTCAACCTCCAATTGACCTTCAAAGTTTTCTCCAGTTTTTCCTTGTGTTCAGTAGCGCAGTCTACGCCTAACCTAGTCACTGTACTTCGGTATCTAAAGCTAGTGTATAAGTTTCTAAAGTTCTTAACTTGTTCAATTACAACAAAGCTCTTTTTCTTGTATTTTCTTCTTCGTTCATAACAACGCAAATAACACAACAATGCATCAACGACGACAAACGCTTGAATTCTACGACAGCAACGCAACTATTATTATCTAACTCCACTGTTCTCTAAAACGTCTTCTATTCTCTCTTTTCTACCAACTCCTTCTTCTACAACTATCTCACTGTCTGGGCGTACACTCTTCCCCTTGCCGCTCTGTCCTTCTATCTGCCTCTCTCCGTCTATCTGTCCGTCTGTCTGTCTATCTCTCTCTCTCTCTCTCGCTCTCCGGCGACGGTCGGCCGAGCCGCGCCAACTTTCCCGCCAGTCTGGCACCTGCAGGCCTAACTGTCTAGACGCTGACCTTGAGCTGGTCTATTCGTACGCCTAAACATCAACTGACCACATAGACTATACAAAATTAGCTCACATTACCTCCCTCCTTTCTTTTAAAGAGAGCTAATTATCTATAAAAATTAGCGAACGTACCTTAACTAAACAATGCAAATAGTCCATAACATAATACATCATAAAATATCTTACACTACAATCTAGACAGACAATCAGCTACTATATTCAATTTACCTTTCTTATAGTTCAACAGAATGTCAAAATTTTGCAATGATAAAGACCATCTGACTAATTTAGCAGATTTCGACATTGATTCAGTCAAATAAACTAAAGGATTATGGTCTGTAAACACATTGATTTTAGAACCAATAAGAATTTCTTTCAACTTGTTTAAAGCCCATATGATTGCATAGGCTTCCTTCTCAATCGTTGCCCACCTCCTCTGAGTATCTGTCAGCTTCTGACTGATAAATGAAACAGGACGTTCAATCCCTTCCTCGTCCACCTGAGACAGTACAGCTCCCACAGCAAAATCACTGCTATCACAGTACAAATTAAATGGTTTCCCAACCTCAAACATATATAGAATCACATTTGATAAGACAATCTGTTTAAGGGAATCAAAAGATTTCTGATGTGCATCAGTCCAAACAATGTTATCAGGTACTTTCTTGCTGGTCAAGTCTGTCAATGGTTTAGCAATTTCAGCAAAATTACAAATAAACTGTCTGTAAAACCCAAAAAATCCTAAGACTTGCTTCACTTCCTTCCTGTTTTCAGGTTTCTTCAAATTAATTAAACTGTCAATCCTGTCTGGATTCATCATCTTCTTCCCTGATCCTATGAGGTGACCGATGAACTTCACCTCACTCTTACCAAACACACATTTCTTCAAGTTCAATGTTACATTATGCAGTCTTATTTGTTTCAAAAATAATTCCAAATGTCTTAAATGAATGTCCCAATCATTAGAATGCACTGCAATGTCATCAACATAAGGTTCAGTAAAATCATGAATCGGTTGCAAAATCATATTTATCGCTTTTACAAAAGTCCGTCCAGAGTTAATCATTCCAAACGGAACACGCGTAAATTCATACAGTCCATTATGTGTAACAAACGCAGTCTTCCATTGGTCACTCTTTTTCACAGGACAAGTCCAATATGCACTGCGACAGTCCATAACAGAAATGAACTTGGATTTTCCAACTTTGCTCAAAACATCGTTGACGATTGGCATAGGATATCGGCAATTTTCAGTAAAAGAGTTAATGTACCTGTAGTCACAAGCCAATCTCAAGGATCCATTCTTCTTTTTGACAATGACAAGTGGACTTGCCATTCTGCTTGACGATGGTTGAATGATGTTTTCTTTCAGCATCTCTTGTATTTGTTTTTCCACTTCTGCTCGGTATATTAGTGGTATTCGATATGCCACGAATTCTTTTTCTCGAAAGTCTGGTCTCAGCACCACTTCGTGTTCTACTAATGTACATAGTCCAGGTTGGTCTGAAAATCTGTCTGCATATCGATTCAGTACATCAAGTAATTGTTTCTGCTGTTCGCTGGTCAGATGTCCAATTTGTTCGTAATCCAATTGAAGTGACTTCTGTTTTGTCTCTGAATAGTCTTCCTTCAGCGGTATTTCTACCACTGATCCAAATTCGTCATCCTCTTCCACGATCAGACCACAAGACAATGTTCTCGTAATGAACTTCCTCATCTTGTTAGCATGAATAATCCGTCGACCGTTTTCGTTCATGTCCACCAGATACGAATATTTGGATCTTCTTTGCAGGACCGTGCATGGACCATGCCATCGGGAGATCAATTTATTGGTTGACGTTGGATACAGCACGATGACGTTCTCTCCTGGCTCGAATTCTTTATCTTTTGCTCTTTTGTTGTATTGACAGGCGTACTGTTTTTGCTTTTCTTCAGCACAGCTCTCGGCGAATGTCAAGGCCTTTTCCATGTCTGCTCTTAAATTCTTCAGGTATTTTGCCGGTTGCACTCCAATGTTCGGTGGTAGATTTATTTCTTTGGTCCAGCTTTCTTTAAGGATGGTGAGTGGCCCTCTCGGCAACTTTCCATAGACCAGCAAATACGGTGCCACTCCTGTAGTTGCATTAGGCACTTCTCTCAATGCCCAGACTGTAAATGGAATAATTTTATGCCACTGTCTCGGATTTTCCACAACGACATGATGAATCATTTTCTTGAACGTTTGATTCCATCTCTCCACCAATCCTGCCGCTTCTGGATGTCCTGGCGAATCGAATCGAGGACAACACCCCATCAGTTTCAGAAATTCTCTTGTTAGACTGGCTGTAAAATTCGTCCCTCTATCGCTCGTTATTACTGACGGAACTCCCACATCCATGAACAGCTTCATCAAAGCTTCACATACAGCCTTAGCGGTCAATGACTTCATCAAGAATATTGTCGGCCATCTTGTACATGAGTCCACGATGCACAAACAATACTTATGCCCTGCTGCTGAAGTCGGTTCGATTGGTCCTACGACGTCCATGGTCATTCTTCTGAACGGTACATCCTCTCTTGGTATTGGTGTAATCGGCACTCGATCCATCACCAAACTTCGTGCTTTCAACTGACACTTCTCACAGGACTTGCAGAACTTCACCACATCTCTACGCATTCTTGGCCACACAAAGGACAACTTGATACGTTCCCTTGTCTTCTCTTCTCCCAAGTGTCCGCCAAATACTGATTCATGTGCCAATTCCATCACCTGAATTCTTCTTTCTTTCGGCAACACCAACTGATACACCAACTGGTCCAATATTTGATGCTTCTTATACATCAGCCCATTCACCACACTAAACTCTGATCCTTTGTCTTCAGCTATCTTCCACCACGACCTCAGTGACTCGTCATTTCTCTGCTGCTCTTCAAATTTCTTTGCGTCTGCCAATTGTCTTTCATCACTCGTATTCTCGGCAAACAAATCCCTCATACTCGTGTCTATTTCACCATCACTCTCAGAATCATCATCATTATCACGTTCACATGCAACCATCTCTTCTTCAATTTCATTGTTTCCAGATGTTATTCCTTCTTCTTCTTCTTGAACGCCTTGTTCATCATCGCTTTCTGTGTCCTCATCTAGCAAACTTTCATTTGACTTTTCCTCTTCTCCTTCTTCCACTTCTCTTCTCCGACTCTGTGCTCTTGTAGTCACATTCGCTTGCAATTCTCCTTGTAATACATTCACTGGTGGAACCTCTTTCAGTTCTGCGATTATCTCTGGATGCAGCAAGAACTTTTCTTTGTTATCTTTGCACAAGACTGCCGGAATGCTGGCACACACCAAGGTTAAATATGGCGCGATATTTACTCCCTTGTCTTTCAAATCTCCTCCTTCGTTATGACAACTCATCCGCACTTCGATTTTCACCAACTTAGCTGGAATGGGTTCTCCAGCCACACATTGCAAATGTACTCTGCCAATTTCTTCCACTGTCGCTCCTTTCAACAATTCCTCATTGATTACTGGAATCTCAGTACCAGAGTCAATCAGCGCTCTGACTTGCACGGGATGACAACTGTCATCATTTCCACGTATCTCTACATTGACATGCTGTAGTAAAGACTTCTTCGTACGTTGACACTCATCTTTGCTTTCTGTTTCTCGACCAGTATCTTTAATTGGAGCAGAATTTACTATTTCTCTCTGTATAGCAAATTGAGGCGTGCACTTCATCACTGACTTCACTTCCGTTTCGCGGTTGTCTTGTTCTTCAGACTGATTCGGTGCATTCATTACTTGTATCTGATTTACTCTGAGATTTTCTGCACTTCGAGTAAACCTATTTCTCAGATTTGTCATTCTGGGTGGTACTTTGCAATACTTTATCAGATGTCGGTCTGACTGACAATTATGGCAACGTTTCTTAACAATCCCTCTCTGTTCAGTGCTCTCCCGCCTGTAATTGTACGCTGCATTGTTTTCTCTTTGGCGTCCCATCACTGGAATTCGACTGTACATTTGTCTGTCACTCGTTGCTTCTCTTCTATCTTGACCAAACTGTCTTCCAGGAGCACCATCATTCCTTGCTTCGTTATTTCTGGCTTGGTTTCCTGTTTCTTTGTTATTACTATTCCACCTGGGTTGCTTCGAACTATTTCCCCATGCTTCATATTTCGGTTTGTCTTGAAACATTAGACCAATTCGATTGTTCACGTGTACGTCTGCGAGTTCTGCAACATTACTAGCTTCAAAGCATTCAGTACCCTCTTTTGCTAGTACGAACTGTAGTGGACCCGGTGGTAGACATTCTTTCAATTTATCCGCCACCAACAGATCAAATAACTTCTCGTAGCTTTTGCCCACTCGCCTACTTCTGACATAATAGTTCAACAGATTCTTCAATCTTGCTGTAAACATCGTGTATGTTTCTTCTGCCGTTTTCCTCGCATCTCCAAATCGTGATCGATATTCTCTCGCTGTCAATTTGAATTCTTTCAGTAAATGTTCTTTCACTATGTCGTAATCGTCTAGATCATCGAAAGACAATCGGTTCAACACCGTTCTTGCTCTTGGCGTCATTAGTGGCAACAGCAATTTGACCCAAAACTGCTTTTCCACCGTAAAACTGTTGAATGCATTCTCAACTGTCTCAAAATATAATGGCACCTCCATCATATCATATGGCATCTTAGGTAATACGTGTTTCATTGCATCACCTATCCTTTTAATCTTGGACACCATTGTCTCACTTTCTCTGATCCTGTTTCGTTCTGACTCCTCACGGCTTCTTCTTTCGTCTTCATTTCGTTCCCTCAGTCTATTTTGATCTTCTACCCTACGCAGTTCTTCTTGTTCTATCTTTTGCTGCAACAATTCTAACTGTTTTCTGCGTTCCTCCTTTTCAATAGCCATTTCTCGGAGCTGAGCTTCCTTAAGAGCGAGTTTCTGTTGTTCTAATTCTAATTGTTCTTCCCTTTCTCTTTCCGCTTTTTCCAAATTTTCTTTCTCCATTTTCAATTCTTCCTGTCGAATCTCTTCGGCTCTTTGTAATTCTGCCAAACGCATGGCTTCTTTGTCTTCCTCACGAATCTTTTGCTCTTCCATCTGTTGTTTTCGTATTTCTTCATCACTTTTCCTTGCTCTCTCGTATTCTATCATCAATTCCATTCTTCTTCGTTCAGCTTCGTCACGATCTCTTTTCAGTTGTTCTAGCTGAAGCTGGAACTGCTGCTTCTGCATCTGTATCTCTTCTTGTCTCCGTTCTTTCTCCTCCTGTCTCCGTTTCTCCTCTTTCTCTTTCTCTTCTTGTTTTTGTTCTTTCTCCTCTTGTCTCCGTTCTTTTTCTTCTTGTCTGCGTTGCTCCTCTTTCGCTTTCTCTTCTTGTCTGCGTTGCTCCTCTTTCGCTTTCTCTTCTTGCCTGCGTTGCTCCTCCCTCATCATCATAAATTGCATCAACGCCTCCATAGACATCGGTGCCGGTGGTTTTTCAATGGGTTTCTCCTCAACACCACCCACAGCACCTTTCTCTTCAGCTTCCTTTTTAAGCCAAACCTCTGCTAATGCTCCCATCAAATTTTCTCTAGACATCTCTTCGACTTCTTCTACGTCTAGACCCTCTTCAATTAATAACTTTATTAATCGGTCAGAAGACATCTTCTTTATACTGGCTTGCTTTTGTTCTGTAAGTTTCTCCATCTTTCTTCTTTACTTCAGTGATTACCGTGAAGAAATCAAGGGAGTGGCTATGAATATCTGTGATTGGCTGACTTTAATTCTTATGGCTCCTTGGGTAAACAAGCAAGTTTTGTATACCTCTCTCTGGCGTTGCGTTGTCGTAATGTCGTTCGTATGCCCGTTGTATCTTCTCACCAGTTGTTCGGATGCTCGGATTGCTTCTCCGGTGTGGTCGGCTCCTCAGATTGATTCGATATTCACCGTCCGTAACTTGGCGTCGAAAACGCTTCGTAAGCAAAATCCACCGTAAATATTCCTCCAATTGAAAATATTCCTCCAATTGAAAATATTCCTCCGACTGAAAATATTCCTCCAATTGAAAATATTCCTCCAAATGAAAATATTCCTCCAATTGAAAATATTCCTCCGACTGAAAATATTCCTCCAATTGAAAATATTCCTCCAATTGAAAATATTCCTCCAATTGAGTTCGCTATCCCAACGTCCTTTGCTTGAATTCAGTATCCCACCGCTGCCACCATGATGTCAACCTCCAATTGACCTTCAAAGTTTTCTCCAGTTTTTCCTTGTGTTCAGTAGCGCAGTCTACGCCTAACCTAGTCACTGTACTTCGGTATCTAAAGCTAGTGTATAAGTTTCTAAAGTTCTTAACTTGTTCAATTACAACAAAGCTCTTTTTCTTGTATTTTCTTCTTCGTTCATAACAACGCAAATAACACAACAATGCATCAACGACGACAAACGCTTGAATTCTACGACAGCAACGCAACTATTATTATCTAACTCCACTGTTCTCTAAAACGTCTTCTATTCTCTCTTTTCTACCAACTCCTTCTTCTACAACTATCTCACTGTCTGGGCGTACACTCTTCCCCTTGCCGCTCTGTCCTTCTATCTGCCTCTCTCCGTCTATCTGTCCGTCTGTCTGTCTATCTCTCTCTCTCTCTCTCGCTCTCCGGCGACGGTCGGCCGAGCCGCGCCAACTTTCCCGCCAGTCTGGCACCTGCAGGCCTAACTGTCTAGACGCTGACCTTGAGCTGGTCTATTCGTACGCCTAAACATCAACTGACCACATAGACTATACAAAATTAGCTCACACTGACATTCATTTCTTTAAATTGAATACTGCTCTTCTGGATGATGCACTAATTAAAAACCAGAAAACAATGTTAACAGTAGACCTGATATGAGCCCCAACGTAGTTTTTAAAGAGACAAGATTAATGCTGACAGCACATGCATTTCAAAGATCTTCAAACATTAAAAAATTAAAAGGATATTAGAGACAGGTCAGAGAGTATAAAGCCATTTGCCTTTTTGATGAAACACGGCTGAGACTGATGAGGACTAAATCAAAGGGCTTCCGGTTACTGGAATTGCTTTTCCTTGACCTCTGAACCCATGCATGAACTCTGGTTGGTGAACACAGTGTGTGGCCAGTGGTTAAACACTAGACCACGTAGGCAGACACTCACACCACCAAAGAATACCCAATAAGAAAATCAAAGTCATGATGAAAGCCAACACTATAATATGAGGTTGGTGCAGGGTGGATTAAATATGAACTCTGCTGAGTGATCTTCGTTGAGAAAGTCAACAAGAATTTCAGGCTTTGATGAAAACATGACAAATGAACAATTTAATCAATTCTGATAATCAGATCTACGCTTGAAAATTAACGAAATCTAATTTAATGGATCATACAGGATCCTTGATCCTTATCACATATATATATATATATATATATATATATATATATATATATACATAAACATATATATATATATATATATATAAAGCACATCAACACAAATCAATGGTCACTTCAACAAAGACCACTTGAAAACTTGCAAGTCACAAATCCCTTAGAGAAACCAGCTAAAATCCCACTGAGTCCCATTCCAGCTATACATCGATCAGCATAACATCATCTTCCTTGACCCATCCATGGCTTAAAAAATTCTAAGATTTATTCACAGAAATTATAAATTGCCTAACAGCTTGAAATTTCCCACCAGTATTCTCCATGTCGTGGTGTCTGGAACTATGGTGACCTGCAGTGTATGCTGTAGTACACTCTGGCTTGGTTGAGGTGGGGGTGGATATGCTGGTCAGCTAGAAAGCCCATGATGAACAGGCTGATGCACCAGGGTTACATTCACTGAAATAATCCCATAGTTGAACAACTCTGTAGCCTTGCTACACTCTCTGTTTCCGGCTGTCCATGGTAACCTTGGCTATGTCCTTCATAGGCTGCTCCCATCTGCTATTAAACCTGAGGATTTATTGTTCGCAGGCAAACAGCAGTAAAACGTCATAGTCAGAATGCTGTACACATACGGACGATTTGACTTACTAACTGGATTTTTCTTTGAAATCATACTTTACATTTTTTATTTATTCATCCAAGATGTTTGACCACCAAAGTGCTGTTTCGTAGCAGGTTTAATAAAGAATATTCTTACTGAAGTTACAGTAACTTGGAATTTACAGGTCCCATAACTCCATCTATCAATGGCTAGCTAACCAGCATAGTCCTAACAGATTGACACATTATCTAAAATCTAAATTATATCCATGGCTAACTTTTCTAGTTCTTGTATATGATAATCCTTTAAACCATTCACTGGTCTATATTTAAGCCAGCCCTCTGGCATTTAATTGAGCAAGTGCTCTCTCAAGGTCACATGCTAAAGTGACAACTCGGTTTCTCACATGTGCTATGTAACCATTGGCCTCCAGGCAGTTACAATGGCCTCACTGTTATAGCTCTGTAACTGGGGTGCCCAATCTTAGCCCTAGGCTGTCACTCACCAGGTCCCAAGTCTTCTGCCCTATTCTCAAGCCCTGAAGGAAGTACCCTTATTAAGGGCAGCCTGGAAAATCTGAGATAAGACCTGTCTCATGTCAAAGGTCTATTACTTATAGATAGCTAAATGTCACTTGTAACTATGACCAGGTTTGGCTGAAGTTCCTCAAGCAAGTACTTTGGACACCACATGTAGGATGGCAGCCCCTGATATGTCACCTAGCATGTGGTTCTCATCATTGCCTTGATTTTGTAAGGTTCTCCAAGAACAAACACAGCAGTTACCTATCAACCTAAGCTCGCTCTCGCTCTCTCTCTCTCTCTCTCTCTCTCTCTCTCTCTCTCTCTCTCTTTTTCTCTCTGTTTGTCTGTCTGTCTGCCTGTGTGTGTGTGTGTGTGTGAGTGTGTGTGTGTGTTTCTGCCTGCTTGTCTCTCTCTTTCTCTCTGTGTCTCTCTCTGTATGCCTATCTGTCTCTCTCTGTCTGCCTATCTGTCTGCCTTTGTCTTTCACTCTGTCTTTCTTACTCCCTGTCTTTCTTTTCTTCTCTGTCTTTCTCTCTTTCTCTCTCGTTCTCTTTCTTTCTCTCTGTTTCTTTCTTTCTGTCTCTCTGTCTGTCTATGTCTCTCTGTTTGTCTGTCCCACTCTATCTGTCTGCATCACTCTCTCTGTTCATCCATCCGTCTGTCTCTGCCTGTCTGTCTCTCTTCTCCTTTGCCCGTGCCTTTGTATGTCTATTTCCCTCGCTGTCACTAATAAAAATCTACCTTGTGATCCACTAAACCGACAAAGATGTACACGCCATCAGTGAAGTATACATGAGAAATCCTGATTGAAATAAATCATGTAAGGGAAAATGCATAATCAGTAACAGATGAAATGGAAAGAAATTATATATTCACAACTTATAAAGTGCTATGTATAAATAAAACCCTCAAGTTAAAACTAATAAACTGAAATCATTTTTATTTAGGCGTGGCTTTTTTTAACGAATCATGTAGAATTGTTACTGAAAGAGACATGTATATCAGACAACACTAAAATAGATATGCAAACCCTAATACCATAGTGCAAAACTGTAGACTGCAGGGCAGTGCAGGTCTATGTCATAAGACATCTTTGATTATAAAATTTTCATCAACAATCAAAAGACACAATCTAACACTTTAGTGGATCTTTTGTGAAGGCATATATTACAATGATATAAAATAATTACAATTACATTCAACATATCCATAAAAGATTTTTAAAAATGGTAAAAAAATATGGAATAAGAGAAAAAAAATTGTCATGGTTGAAATTTCTTTAATTCTTTGGTCTCCTTTGCATCTGACCCCCCTCCTGTTATCTTCCTATAATTCTCATGTTGGGTCTACATCAACAAACCACTGCATCTGCTATAAATAAAGCCTTCACTCACTTAGCTCAAATGCACCAACTCTCAAGTACCATCATATATGCATAGCTCTTCACAGTCAATTAAGATGTTAACTCCTTTTAAGAGTTGCCTGCAAAGTGTAGATAGGTAAGCTTTATATCCAGAGTGATGGCTACATGTGAGAGCTATTCTTTCATAATATGCTACATGAACAAGGTATATGACTGTCTCAGAAGGAAGGCAGTGACTACATTAAATGTAAGACATCAAAGGGATACTTAACAAACAGTTAGATTACTCTTCACTTAATGCCTGTATGTGCACTTGTTAAAGCACCCCTTCAAGATTACTATTCAGAAGCTCTTCCGACTACAGCGCAGACACTGAATCAGAGTTTCACGCGGAAGTGCATGAGCCATTGCGAGTGAAGGACTTGCTCAAGGTCCCTACGAGGTGGCTTGATGTGGATTCGAACCTGCAACCCTCCGGCTGCAAGGCACCGAACATACCCACAACACAAACGCCCCACAAACTTAAAGCAAGAGTCAACACAATACCAATGCATGGCATCAACAAAAGCAGCAGTTAATAAATGAGTCAAGCAGTTAGACACATGTATACGTTCAGTATAAAATAACAGCATTTATACAGTGCTACATAAACTCTGCCCCTGAAACCACTAAAGTGCTATTCTTTGCTGCCAAACAAAGATCAGGTGAACACAAAAATCAGGCAAACTTACATGGTTAAATTCTTCAGTTTGCCACATGTGCAAAATAAAATAGAAGCCAGGCCCAAGGTAATAATGCTATACACAGTATTATACACATATCGTGAGTACTGAAAGTTCATTGCTCCAAAGCCAATCTTAGCATATGTCTGAAGGTTCAGTCTCATTGTCAGGGTGGGTGCCATGAAATAAAGTCTCCTCTCCCCCTACCCCCCCCCCATACAATGTCCCCGAAACAGTCTCCTCGGAAAATTTCTTCCAATACAGAGGTTTAGACATGGCTAAACCTCTGTATTGGAAGAAATTTTCTGATATAAAAGTATGTAGGCTATACATTCTTGTCAACTAATTTAATAGCAACCTAAACTAACCGTTAAACCTGCTCATCAATAAGTTTATGCGATTGTAGCCCATTTCACACTGAACGGGGGAGACTTTATTTCGTAGACGCAGGAAATATTCTCTCCTCCTGAGACTTTAATCAGGAATGTATACTCTCCGGGGGTGGGGGCGAATTTATTCGGGGGGGGGGGGGACTTTTAGGGAGGAGACTCTGTCACGAGACATCGGCCTTAGGCATAGACAAAGCAGGCAGTTGCCTGGGGCAAAAAGTTCTAGGGGCCATCATTTAAACAAAAGGGGACCCCAAAAAAGTGTATTTTAATTAGCTTTTTTCCACTTATAACCATCATCCACAAAATTGAATATTATCCACCCTTCATTGTACTAATAAATAAAAAAGAATAAATGTACTCAGGCGAGTGTACAAAAGGTTCTGGCTACTTCATTGTTACATTCTGACGGGGCTGAACAATTGAGTGGGAATCTGAGGGTGCCAAATGTAGGCCCATACTTTGCCTGGGGCGCCAAATGTATGCTTTGTCTGGGGTGCAAAAATGCATGCTTTGCCTGGGCACCATGTGGCCTATAAGACCGGCCATGCTCATTATTAATATATTATCATTTTATATTTCACAATTACACATGAAATCAATGCTGTTGTACCAGCACTCGTTGGCAACTCCAATGAAGTACGAAAATCAAATGTTTTGTGATTCAATATTTACAAAGAAAACATATTTCTGCATATAATCATAAGTAATATTATAAATATATTACAAGTAAAGTCTACATTTCTATCCCAAAGCAAGATTTTATATTAAATTTGTTTTGTTTCGTCAATCTACTCTAGTAAATTGTGTGGGGCAACAGAAATATGCAAGGCATCAATTAAAGGTTAAAAAACAAATAAAAACGAGTGATGCAAGGTTCTTGAGTGGTGGTAGGGTGGCTGATTGACTATAGTGCACTCAGCCTGTAATGCCAAGAGTACAGGTTTGAACCTCCCCCCCCCCTCAGGCAGATATATGCAATGCATATAAGGACCTTCAGTAATATCTGTCACAATTTGTCACATGGGCCTACAGTTGCTCAATGTCATTTATAATCTGTCCAATGGTCGCATGCATTTATGAACATTATAAGGATGACAATTACAAAATGCAGTTGCATTGTATTGTATTGCATTGTATTGATCTGTCAACACAAACTTCCAGGATAGCGAAATACACTAAAGTATCAAAACTAGATATGAATCAAAACCAGCAAAAACATTATAACACAAAATGATAAAGTGAATGCTGAAAGATTGCCTACCTGAACCGAGAGCAACGTTCAGCGTCAACAATAGGAACAGCACAACAGAAAGATGCAGGTACTGCATAATGCACAGCTGAAGCAAGGTTCTTCCTCTGAAAGCCATCATCTGTTGAGCACAGCAAGTTCTTTCACGCTTGCTTTCACTCAGCACGAATTGAACTGAATGAAAGACTCTTTCAAATATCTACCGGTAGCCTAAAGCCCCAGTGTTAACCGTCCAGGCTAATCGAAGAACTACAACATAGGCCTACTCGAGTCAAATTTATTAAAAGCTTATTCGCCGTCACGGCACACCTAAGCCACGCTTTTGAATCGGTGATCGTCTGGTCTAACGCGACACCCCTACCACCAAAGCCTCTTCAGCTGTTATTATCTCAACCCAATAACTTAACCACGCTCGACGTACGACCACTCGAAGCGGCGTCGGCGGCGATTTCACGCGGTGTTTACACAAACCGACAAACTTGGCAGCGAATGTAAATTATGCAAATTTCCCTCCGGTTTTAACATTTCGCACGCGAGCGGAACAGGGAAACGCTCCAGCTGCGCAGCATCGCCTTTTCATCCGCTGTGTTTCAACTCCATGCCCCTCGTATTATCGCCCACAGGCGGCGGCAGCGGTGTGCGCAATGGCCAATGGCAGCGCAGATTTAATTTGCGCTCAAGTCCTATAGGTCGGCGTTTTGACGCTGTCAATCATCGACGTTGTCGAGAGTTTGTTCTGTGTTTCATGTCGGCTACCCTTCCATCCTTACTACGACATCTTGGTGTTTATTTTGCTTAGGTTGCACGGGTCGTTGCTTGTGATATGGTTGCTCAGCTCAGTCGTACTAAGAACGCTTTGAAAGAGTCTCGACCAGCTTAAAGACCGATTAAATCAATCGATTTACTTACCGCGTTCATAATTTGGATTGGCGGTGGCGTTTAACAGCTCGCTATAGTGGCTAGTAGGCCTAGAGAACTCAAATCCCAGCCAGAGTAAAAAATTTGTTAGAGATTTCTGCCCCACCAGCTCCCCGACTCCCCTAGCCAAATCAGCTATGATGAGTACACAGTAGGCTAGCCTACACTATCGATGGGAACTTGGGCAGGTGAAACGGTGGTGAGGGAGGGCCTGGAGAGGATTGGCCACCCCGGCTACCATGGCACCATTACAATGTAGAAACTCAACAAGAACTTATTATTATTATTGTAAAAGTTCATTTATTGAAGTATTAGACCTCTCTTATTATCACTGAAATAGCAGCTATAGGCCTAGGCCTAATGGTTATTATCCTGCATGTTAGAAGTCGACTTCAAGTCGAAAGTCGGTTGTTTTTTTACCAAGTCGGGTCAAGTCATTTTGACTCTAAGCCGTCGACTTCAAGACGACCTCAGGTCACTTTAGGGTCAAGTCAAGTGGGATCAGATTGGCTGACCAAAGTCACTCCCAGTCCCAGGTCTACCCCTGCACAAAACCTCTCCCGGACATTTCCCCCTTCCCAGTGGCGGCGCCAGTATTCACAGTTTTGGGCGGGGCTGAAATCTCGCGGAGGAAATTTTCCCTTTTCATCCGCGAAAATTTCTGACGACCTTTTTAAAAATCTCATGTCTGTGTATCTTTTTTAGCAGTCCAAAAACACCGGATGGCCTTTTTAAATGGGGACTTTTTAGGAGCTAGGGGCTTAGCCCCTAGCCTCCCGCCCCGCCACTGCCCCTTCCAACCACCCCACCCCCTATTATAGGAGCGGTAGATGTTGCTTGACGAATCATGCACTTGATGCTTTGAATTCAAATGCATTCCTTCGCAAAAATACAAAGGCCTACGTGTATGGAGTTTGTCAGTAGCAGTTGAACCTTTATGTATAGGCCTATAATTGAGCAAAATGTGACATCAATTTTGATGAGCCTTATGACTTGATAGGAAAGTTCGTGTTCTTCTTCAGCACGGCGGAAGAAACATGGCACTTTTTATCTGTTATTTTATTAGACATAGGCCTATAAATGCCATTGGGAAGCAAAATTTGTCGGACATAGGTCTAGCCTATATGCTTACAGGTATATCATAATTATATTGTAGTGTATCGTACCGTGAGAAGGAGCAGAGACGCCTATAATTTATCATCATCATCTATGTTACGACGACGTCGTTAGATAAACGTCACACACCAGAGGGAGCACTGTGGCTGCATGCTTGCCTGTGTCACGAAATAGAGTATTCCCCCGTATTCATTGTATCCCCCAAATTAAAAAAAGTCGAAAAAACCGCTTCCGCGTGTATTTTTTGGGCAAATGAATTTTCATCTGCTTTGTTTAGAACAATGACACTAACAGGTATGTTTATTCCTACTATAGATAATTTGTTTTGCCCTGTTTTTAGAGCACTTGAAACATTTAAAACACTTAAGAACACTCAGAGTCACTAAATAAATTCGAGTTGCCTTTATCTGAGGGGCCGTCCATAAAGTACGTCACGCTCCAGGGGGAGGGGGTGTAAGAAAGTGTGACAGTTTGTGACAGGGGGAGGGGGTCAGGCCATGTGTGACGTCACACATTTATTTTTAAATTCTTTTTTATTTTTTTTGTTTTTAGTACCTAAAATCCGACCCGGCCCAGCCAGGCGTGTCTAAAACCCGGCCTGGCGGGATAAAAGTTGATTTCCCGTCACTATCAAAGCGTTTAGGGACACACGTCACTATCAGAGGGATTAGGGATAGTATCCTAGGGTTTAGAGGGTTAGGTAAATGGTTATGTTTTTTTTAATTTTTTTTGTTCTAAAGTGTGACGTACTTTAGGGGGGGGTCCGAGATTTGTGACAGTTTGTGACAAGGGGGAGGGGGGTCAAAAATGGTCAAAAATAGCGTGACGTACTTTGTGGACGGCCCCTGAGCATTGCTTAGAACACCTAAAACAATTAGTCACTTTAAATTTTGATTACATCATAAAAAAAATTATGCGCATTTTTCAAAAATGGGGATAGAATGGTTTATCCCCCGGATAGTATAGACCGGTTAATTCCATCCGGGGATAGATTAATTCACCCACCCCCCGGATAGCTTTAAAAGGGGATACTCCGTTTCGTGTCACCTGCACGTTGGGTAATTATTCGTTCAGCGTTGCAGTGCACATTTCCGTTACGCAACAGTATAATTATTCTGACTTAGATATGGGATCCTCTCTCTATCTGCAGTTACGTTAGACAGGGGTTATTCGGTGCAAACATTCGTTCAGCGTTGCAGTGAACTTTACCCATGCATGCACTCGTTCATGTTAATGGAATTGGATTAGGCCTATAGCCTAGGCTACTGCAATTGGAAAATCAAACGGACAAACACTGCGGCGGCTTGGTTATGTGCACACCAGCGATGTGCAGACAGTGCAGTGAATGTCAGCGACAAGCTAGAATGTTAAGAAAACAGATCCGTGGTTATCACTGGCTACGTATAGCCTACAGAGACTGCGCAACAGAAAATGAGTTATACATTCATTACAATTATTTGGCCTGTATATCGTAGCATTCTACTATAAGCTTACTGAATGCCTATATAGGCTTACGAACCAGTGGCGGCGTTAGGGGGGCATGGGGGGGGGGTTAAGCCTCACCCTATAAAAGGCTAAGCCCCCTTAAAAAGGTCCATCAGGTTTTTTACACGTAAAAGTTAACTATTCCAACGCTAAGCTCGCAAAGAATTAAAACATACACGAGATTTCGGTCGGATGACTAGAAAAAGGTCATCAGAAATTTTGGCGGATGAAAATGGGAAATTTCCTCCGCGAGGCTTCAGCCCCCTCCCCAAACTGAAATCCTGGCGCCGCCACTGTTATACGGACTATCTGATGTAGGCCTAACTTTGATGTGCTTCCATCATAATATATATACTGACAGTAGTAGATACGAGGAGTTATAGACTGCAGATCAATTTTCACTTTTTTAAGCGTGAAAGTAGGCCTATATAATAGGAAAGAGTCGGCATTTGCTTAATTGCGTATATAGTGACATCTTGTAAACCAATAGTTTAATCATTTAAAAATGAGATGTATGAATCCTGATACTAAATTAATCCTTCAAGGTGTAGCCTATAAGTCTTACTGCAGGTCTACGCACACTCACATGCACACGCACGAGCGCACGCACGCACACACACACACACACACACATACACACACACACGCACACATCTGTATGAGTACAGCCTATGTAAGAGTATACGTGGCAAGGGAATGTCTTCTTCATCTTTACGACGAACTCGCATCTCGTCTTACTTCTCGTTTCACCTAAATCTTTGTTAATTGCATCTGCCATGCATGTCATCCGAAAGTATACCCTCCTCCTCCTCCACATATGCATCTATAAATAACCCCGAAGAGTCTGCAGCAGGGCACACCTCTCTGCACGCAGGAATAATATGCTGACGGACGGACGGACGTATACAGAGAGACCAACGGACGAACAGAGAGACAAAACGGAAGTAGGCCTATAGGCTCATGACCGATATGTGCGGTGAGACATATAGTGCGAAACAGCAGACAGACAGACAGACAGACAGACAGACAGACAGACACACGCACACACACACTTACACACATACCATATATTATATATATAACACATGCAATTATACATATATATA
This sequence comes from Lumbricus terrestris, assembly GCA_949752735.1. Lineage (NCBI taxonomy): Eukaryota > Metazoa > Annelida > Clitellata > Crassiclitellata > Lumbricidae > Lumbricus > Lumbricus terrestris. The sequence goes on from OX457039.1 coordinate 47,854,149, forward strand.
TATATATATATATATATATATACGGCATCGTTAAGCAACATCAGCGTTCTCTGATTTCGTATACCATATTCCATGTTTTTTTATCTGTAATGTATACAGACGTAGGTCTATACGTCGGATACAATGGTCATCTTCACGTCTCCTTATTCTGCATGCACAAGACAATATGTAGTCCTATAGTATAGACATAATATACATAGCGTAATGGTGAACACTTCTATTCTTATATATAATGCTATATGCATCATATAGGCTATGTTTGATATTAATGACGGTCATTCTTAATCTGACCCATATAGCATAGACGTATATAGTATACGTGGTATACAATTGATCATAATCCTTTGATCCTGTCTCTCATTCATCATGATGAGAGACTCCGCATGCGGTGTTTATAATCTAAGACTTCATCTTTCCATGCAGTCTTTATCTGTTATTAGTTCCTCCGTTTAAAGCTCGCGCTTCGACTTCAGCAGAGGTGCTCATAATATTGAAAGAGAGCCACAACTCATGATATATGGAAAAATATTCATTAATTCGAATCATTAGGTTCGAAGACGTCGTGTACATTGCAAGCAATCGCTGCTCTATGCATCCACCAGGGGTCGCGGCAGGTCATTTGACCTTTGACCTGCCAAAACAAGCTTGAAGTTCATATTCCTTATGATATATACATTTAATAATTCTTCGACCTGCTGAATATACATGTATAGCTCTCAGGAACCATGCATGATGAAATCACACCCATGCATGGCAGCAGTGCTCGAGTTTTCATGGTGCATGGTGGTATACTTGCAGTTTAGCGTCACTGTGTCGTAACAAAGACCATTAGAGACGCCCTCCTCCTTTATCCAGGCTTGGTACTGGCACTGGCAGAGTGCAACCAGTGGCGGAGTTCGAGTTTTCTCATCGTTTTCGGGAGCGACTATATAGGTCAGTACTCAGTAGTAGGCTATAGGCCTACAGGCCCGTGCATACAAGGATGGACATGCAGTAAATGTAGTTGAGTATAGGCAGTACACGTCTGTAATTGAAATTACGTAATTTAAATTATGTTTCCTTAAATTGATAGTTTGCAATTTGATGCGCTCTGCATCAAAGTAGGCCTAATAGAGGCCCAATCATTTGCAATTCAATCAGGGCCCAACGTTTAATAGTCCCCCCTGCTTGGGTGATTCGGGTTTCTGGGGTGCAGGGGGGAAGAAATAATCCGTTTTGGCCGGACATTTTGAGCGGATGGCTGTGCACGGGTCGCCGTCGACAGACGAAATCTTCATAAAAAATTACAGACGACCTTTTTTAGTCTTTCCTTCGATTTTTTTTACCGAAACTTACCAATAGGTCTTCGTCCGTTTATGCATGGACGCAAGCCCGGCTTTTTTTTCCGGGGTGAGGGGAATTCTACACATTGACTTTTCGGGGGGGAATGGCACCTGTTTAGCCTACATGTATAGGCCTACACCACGTCGCGATTTTTCCTGCATGGGGAAATCCAATCGAGGGGCTTCCCCCTTCCGAGACGTCTAGATTGATTAAACACTGATTAGGGCCTATTTACTTCACGTATAGACCTAATTTAAAATTTCAATTACATTCTGCAAAATGCTGCAGAATCTTGTCCCTTTTGTCCACGTGTCCTATAGATTGCATGCTGCGTTTATATATAGGCCTATAATTATATAGGCTATCTGCGCCGCCATCCATGATAAAAAAAATGGCGACGTCAAATAGTAGACATGTATGCGGGATAAGCTTACTTGAATACCAATATGGAAATAATTGTCATAAATATATACGGGAGTAATAATAAAAATGATCGTGTCAAACATTTGACCCGAAAAGTGACTATTTGTGCTATATATATAATTTATGTTCCATGGGATTAATATTTGGTCAAATTATAACCTGTTTCTCTGCTTCTGTTCTTTGTAATGTATATCCTCAAAAATTTGCTAAAAATACTGGGATAATAGCACGCATACTGCAAATATACCTCTTATGCATCCCCCTATATTCAAGTAAAACTATATTATTCGCCAAGGCTGTTTTTAAGGGAATTTTAGAACTGCACAACTTCTTATTTTCCTTCCCATCCTCCATGGTAAATTAGGCCTACTTCCAATCGGGGGACAATGACCTTTTTGCTAGTTTTCACTGTACATAAGTGCTTCTACAGCTGCACAAATACATTTAGTACTGCGCATTTTGTGTACAACTGCACGTTAAAAAGCCCTGTTATTCGCTTGTGTGTCCACACTTAGCAATCACTATATGCAATAGCATTATTTCAGCACATGAAAAGGAGGAGACAGACAGACACAGGTAAACAGGCAGACATCACAGATGTCACCTGCACCGAAGAGACATTTGTTTCCGTCATTTCTCGGTCGGACTATACACGTATAGTCTATGCCTATTATATACGACCGAAAGATATCGATCTCTCTCATATCTTTTACTCATCTCGTTCTTCATTTAACTTCTTAGTTCATAGTGTTATATATATATACGTCCATGCTCTTCAAAGTGCCATCGCTTCTGCCTAATTGTCTCACTCCTTGAGGCGTCTCTTCTTCGGGTCTTTCCCCCTCTTGGCCTTTCCCCTTTTTTATCCCCTTTGCCATCTCGCATAGCCCCCGGCTGCATGACGGTCAGTCGGTCAGCGGCCGCGAGGTTCATGTCAGCGCCCCCTCTCGCTCGATCAAATAGCCGGGCGTCGTTCGAGGCTTGCTGCTGCTGAAGTCTGTACCTCCTCAATCACCTGCTTGACCAGACAAGATTTGCCGCTGGCCAAAGACAATTTTCCACGCTTTCTGCAAATGAGCAAACGAACTGTCAGCGCCCAAAGAAGAACACAGGTCGTCTGAATAGGAGGCGCTAAGCTCAGATAATGGAGAGACGAGAGATCGGAAAGAGGGACAGAAAGAGCAAGGAGAGAGGATTATGCAGAGACATATAGATAGACGGACAGACAGGCAGACAGACGGACGGACACAGACAGTGGGAAGAGAGCAGATTAAGAGGTAGACACTGAGATACAGATAGGGAGGAAGACAGCAGAGAGCGAGAGGGAAAGAGAGAGAAAGAGAAAGTGAGAGAAAGACAGACAGAGACAGACAGACAGACAGACAGATAGACAGACAGACAGAGGGAGAGGGAGTGAGTGAGTGAGTGAGTGAATGAGTGAGTGAGTGAGTGAGGAGAGAGTATATTGGGGAGGGAGCTAAATGCAGATAAACGGGCAGTAAGGAGGTGACGAAGAGACGGCATACAGAGACACAGAGACAGAGAGACAGAGATAGACAGTGAGACAACGAAAAAAGGATGACATGGTGAAGTGAAGGACAGGCAGAGAGGGAGTGAAAGGGAAGCTTCTTCGTAGGGGGGGGGGGTGTTGGATGGCGTCACTGCGTCCAGACAAGACAGACTGCCTGGCCCTTCGGTCTTTGTGTAAATAGCGATGCCGTGGCCGATAAGAAGGCGTCTAATGGCGAAGAAGAAGACGACGATGACGATGCCAAAGCACACGGAGAAGAAAAAGGAATTCACATCGCCCGCCAAATGCCGACCAAATGTTGGGTGCTAATGGTTTTCATTGAGTAACTATATTGGCAGATGATTAAGTATCGAGATAGCTGAAGACTAAGTCAACTGTGGCTCATTTAACGTCTTCAATATAATGCATATACCTAACGTATACGACCATATTAACTGATCATAAACAAAGCCATTTATTGTTTAGTTCCATCCAGGTGTGATCTGGGTCACATATGCCAGCGAACAAGCCTCGGGTCCACATCTGTCCATCTGTCTGTTTGTCGTTCTGTCTTTCTGCCTGTCTGTCTTTCGTGCTGTCCGTCTGTCCATCTGTCTGTTTGATTAATGTCTATGAACCAATCTAGCAATCTGCACATCTCGCATGAAGCCATTTCACTGGATTTGACGACAATTCAGGAAATTGAAATGAACTTGACACAACGAGATGGAACTGTCGGAAACCTTTCTGACCTTTGTCTCGCATCAATGGAATTCTAAAAGTTACAGAGAGACGAGTCAAGAGGACTCGCGTGAAGGACATGGTCCACGGAGTCAAAAGCAGCACTGCTGCCGTCTGCCATCATGAAGGGTAGCCTGGTAAATAGAACCCAGGTGAACCCCATGCATACAGAACCTGGATGGTTCCCACATAATATGGATGAAAATTCTGAATGTGAATTAAGAGACTGACTTCATGCACACATATAACTGGTTAATTATCATTCGATGAAAGTTCACATAACCTATATAGACGACTACGACGACGGCGACGACGACGATGGTGGTGGTGGTGGTGGTGCCGGTGTCACGAAATAAAGTCTCCCCCCGATACAAAGTCTCTCCCCGAAACATAGTCTCCCCCTGGCAGAAACTCTGTATTGGAAGAAATTTTCTGAAGTAAAAGTATTATATGCTTTCTTGTTATATAATCTGGCAACATAAATTAACCGTTTAACCTGCTCATCTCTAAATTTGATGCAACTGTAGCCAATTTTACGCTGAACGGGGGAGACTTTATTTCGTGGACGGCGGAAATATTCTCTCCCCCACGGAGACTTTATTTCAGAATATACTCTCCGGGGGCGAATTTATTCTGGAACAGATCCTCCGGGGAGAATCTGTTTCGAAATAAAGTCTCCGGGGGGAGACTTTTAGGGGGGAGACTCTGTCACGCGACACCGGCGGCGGCGGAGATGATGATGATGATGATGATGATGATGATGATGATGATGATGATGATGATGATGATGATGATGATGATGATGATGATGATGATGATGATGATGATGATGATGATGATGATGATGATGATGATGATGACGATATAGAACAAGAACGCTGATCGACCTATTATATAGCAAGCACTGCAGTCCTTTGATATTATATTGCTTGGTGTAGCCTAGATCTACCGGTACTTAATATGATTTTATGTCGGAACGACTCATGTTGCACTGACGACCATTGATTGACCCCTCATGATGACCCCTATGCTATCAGCCCGTGTTTGCTTAGCGCCTTTAGAACTGCAATTTATTCGTCGTATACATGAAGATGCAGAGCATGATCAAATATAGGTTGATGATGATGCACTCCCACAGTTACATATAATATACTTATGAACGAGTGATCTGTGTGTAATCAAGGTTTTTGGGTTTTAGACTTTCTCACGAATCAGCCGTTGTATAACAGTCTTCCCTCCCTCTCCCCCTCCCACTCATCAACGTTCGTCCTTGAGTCGATAAACTGTGGAACTGCATAAAGATCTGTTATGATCACAGGAAACAGGCTGATCACAGGCTGCATCGAAGCAATAAGCAGCGAAAGCTACTGAAAGTAACAGACGGATGGGACATAAGCATATATATACAGGGTGCGCCAAAAAGACCCCCCTAGGTTTTTGACAATATCTTGGCCAAAAGTAAGAATTTCGAAATGAAATTTTACAATCTTAAAGACAATTATAACTTTTGTTCTGTTTCAAATATTTTGATGAAATCTGGCCATGATGTGTAAATATGAATTGTCTATAATATAAGCCCGTAAGATTTCATTTCGAAATTCTTACTCCACAGATTTCTATACGTATAGGTATATATGCCTAATTGACGGGAAAAGCCGGGGTTCGGCTCAATATATATATGTACTTTTTATGATATGATTCAAATAGAGTGCAATAAGCATATATATATACACATGTCTATATATATATATATATATATATATATATATATATATATATATATATATATATGGACAACTCGGCAGACGACGATAATGATGATGATGCTGCAATGGAGGGTAGCCTATACTGGGGTAGGCCTGTATAAGATACTGCAGGATGCATATGCATCTGTCATTGCTTGCCCGACTGTTAGTCTGCATGCAGTCGTCATAAAGTGCGTTGATGATATAGCTTAATAATAATCGTCCATATGGCCTACTCCTTAATTCCCATGGATGATGATGATATTGTTATGACTGCATGTGTAACAGCCGTCGCCTGTCTGTCTGCATAACTCACTTTCAATGTGTCTTTGTGTCTGTCTGTTTACTACCGACGCCGACACCGACGCCTCTTCTGTAATTAATCTCATTAGTCGGCAGAGTTTTTGGTCTGCAGGGAGACAGAGAAGAGGAGGAGATTGGCGGGAGGAGGAGAGAACGATGGTGCCAAACTGGCGAGCATCTTGCACCGGAGTTTCCTTGCCCTGCATGTGTTCTCAGAGACGGACGTAGGTCCTCTGGAACACAACAGTCAGAAGCCCCTCCCTCCCCTCGTAGCTATTACCTCGGGCCCACTATATCCTTCCAACTCACCGAACTCTCTAGTACGAGGCATATGAGCGCGGCACAGCTTCTGGCTGAACTAATGAGGCATACGCCCGGACTTCGACGGATGATTCCAAGAATTAACAGTCTGTCGCCGTTCCAGTTGTATTTAGACCGGCATCCACTTCGTCCCTGTGTATGTATGCTTGCGGATGTGTCGGGGTGTGGACGCTTGTTAGCCTTCGTGTGTTCCGATTGTGATCCGACCATCCTGCTTTCGGGATGATGGGCAGAAGGACGGACGAAGAGACGAGTGGTTGTCGCTCAATTTTCGCTTAATTGCGATATTTATTTGCACGGAGCAGAGGCCGATCAGTCATCGGACAAACCGGATTAGGAAAGAAAAGCCCAGCACCACCACCACCACCAGCAGCAGCAGCAGCAGCCACCACCACCACCACCACCACCAGCACCAGCAGCAGCCACCGAGGCGCCAACCATAGATGCCTTTCTTTGCAGTCTCTCCATCTCCCACTAGACGTGTCTGTGTCGCTCGTTCGCCTGGAAAAACTGAGAGGGAAAAACGATATGGAAGTTGATATGGAATCGATGCACGTGGTCTACATTGCACGCCTGGTATATAGCCTCCTATATAACAGTCTCCCCTGGAGTGACTCATTATTAAATAAAGACAATAGCAGCTCTGCAGAAGTTATTGTATTAGCTCTAGCTTATAATCTGCTTTGGTTCGACTGCAAAGCTATAGAGATCTATCGATCGCATAGATACCGCATTATCTCTGTCCCTATACGCGCGTTTATCTCTGTCGAAACCAAGTTGTAAATCGTTTCCTAAAGATCGGTGAGCTCTTAATTGATGCCCGGCTCAACAGTTAAGCCTTTAAAATAACCATTTAACTTGGATTAGTTCCGCTACGGCCGATGATTTCCCTTTGAAAGCGACTGACAACACCCAGCAGGCTGAACGACGACGACCCCGATTGCAGTTACCAGCGAAACCCTGCAGCGGTGACTCTGCGGGAAGATTCGGGATGAAAGAAAGATGCCGCAGCGGCAGTAGCAGCAGCGGCAGTATTAGTATTTAGCAGCAGCAGCAGCAGCAGCCTCTGTTCCCTTTTCATCTTCCGTAGCACGTCCCAAAGGAGTCACTACTAAGTCTGACGAAAGGGCCTGCCAGCAGCGTTGATGACCCTTTCCAGCATGCACTTGACTTCTTACTCCAACTCCAACACGCAGTCCTCCTCCTCCTCGTCTTCGTCCTACTCCTCCTCCTCGCCTTCCTCCTCGTCTTCCTCCTCCGCCTCCTCCTCCTCGTCTTCCTCCTCCACCTCCTCGTTTTCTTCTTCTTCTTCTTCCTCCTCCTCCTCCTCCTCCTCGTCTTCCTCCTCCTCCTCCTCCTTCTCCTCGTATACGGAAGAGCCGTCTTCGTCAATTAACTAATCGTCGCTATAGCAGGCAAAACAAACACATCAGACGAATGTTTGCTCAGCCTGTCTCTGCATTCGCCCTCGGGGACCTCACGGGGCCCGCTTTCATATAGGACGATGCGACCAACTGAAGCCACGACAACGACGACGACGACGACGACGACGACGACCCGTCAACGCCACAAGATAGTTCCGGAGTAATTGCTAATGAAGAACGGTAAACAGACGCGACACTTTGAAGTGCAGACCTGGTTACTGTACGACAGATTGACATATAAATCATAGCACATTCCTACATAGACCTAAACGCTCATGTATATAGGCAACGGCCTATATTCTAGCATTCTACACAAGTAAACCTCTTGTAGGCTGCAATGAAGTAAAATATACCAACAAGCAAATACATGAATACAATGGTAGGCTACACTGCAGTAGTCTACATTATTTTTCTCGAACGAAAAAGATGAGTTTCGGACGTAGGCTAAGCCAAAAGCATAGGCCTACAATTGCACTAACTCACAAAATTAAAAACATAAGGCCTGTGTAGCCTACACAATCATGTAGCCTATTCAATGACAGTAATTCAACATCAACTGTCTGTTTTAACATCAGCAACATGACTGATGGGTGCCAGCTCATGGCTGCCGCAGCTTTATTACATTATTATTATTACTAAGCTTTATTATAACGTCTGTATATTATTTTACGTCTCTGACCTGTAACCTGGTGCAGTAGCCTATGTCACCTGGATTTGTCTTACTTTGAAATTAAAAGAATATACATTATATACTACTACTACTCATATTCACCTTTTGACGTTTGGAATCGTGTAGGCTATATATAGCCTACTCTAGCCTACTTGATATGATTAACCGCAGCATGCAGTTCGTCAGGACTCAGGTTCGATGTTTGAAATTTGAATTTAGTACACTGGTGGATGATCTCTTGTAATAAGTCGCTGTGTATACTGGCGAATAGAGAAATTCAAAGCTGTCAAGAGCGAACAGAGAGGACAGGGAACAGAAGAGTTTTTTTATGTGGCGTAATTTTTCAAGATTCCGCATAGACCATTTTTCGACGCTCCAAATTTTTATAGGTCTCTTCATAATCTCTGAAAGTTTGAAGGGCTGCTTTCAATTCCATGTCTGAAATTGTTTATCCCAATTTGAGTCATCATTCTTCTTCATCGACCGAGTTTGGTTTCTTGCAATATTTTAGTAGCTTATACATATAAATATACATATATATATATATATATATATATATAGGCTATAAATAATAATATATAATTATGCTTTACGTTTTTTTAGAAAAAAACCGGTCGTCATAACGCGACAGTTCGCAAGAGTAAGCTTATAGGCCTATACAGTGGATAAAACCTATACAGTGGATAAAACATATATATGAAAAACACATTTGATCAGCATTCGTGTTATGATTCATGTAGTTCTTATTGTTCTTGCTGGTATACATATATATATAAGTTGAAATGGATGAGATCTGGAGCGCTGAGTGTATAGCCAGCTCTTTGGAACGGACTCCCAACATACCCCCCTTCCCAAATTCAACCTCTCCTCCGCTTGCACTCTCTACTGCTTTCCATTCACGACTGAAAATCGAACTCCTCAAGCTATCCTATCCAGATTCCAATCAGGTTCCATCACCCAACTAACTACCACAAGGTCCATCACCGACAACCACCGTAGCACCACGCTGTCTCCTCGGCTTGACCTCCTCGAATTTTGACCTGGCACCGGAACGAAAACGGCAGCTCTGGCTATTGCGGACTTGATTTGATATAGCGCCGGTGAATAAGCTGGTCTCCCCGACGTGGCTTTTGTGGGCGCTGAGAAATTCTCGAAGATTTACATTACATTTACATTACAACCACTAGCTAATTGGTTATGTGGACAACAATAGTCGTACAAATATTCGTACTCACGTGTGTACAGGTATTTAGTGTCGCGGTATCAAATGTCGCGGGATAACGTGTCGCCGGGATTAACTGTCGCCGGGATTAAATGTCGCCGGGACTTAGTGTCCGGGATTAACTGTTGCGGTATTAAGTGTCGCGAGATTAAATGTCGTGCTACCCTTATTACAGAGTGAATAAATTGATAAGCTATTAAATAACCTTCCATCTCTCATTTTGAATAAGTTTGGTTGCGACTTAGGTTAGATTAAAATCCCTACTACCCATGCAGTATCCCGATCATCCAGTGACTTTTGTGCCTCAAATTTCGTATTTATCTATGATCATCGAATCACGTGTGTACAGGTACAGGTAACTGTGCTTTTAGAGTTTAGTTAAGGTGTGTGCTTTTTAATTTCCATAGTTGTTTTGACTCATTATAACTTATGCCATGCAGGACCACTCTACGGCGACCTAACGGCCTTCATCATCATGGTATAACCGCCCCTGCAGGGGACTCACCTAGCGGGGTTGCAAGACCCCTTCCGGGTCCCCTGTGCAACCAAATGGAAACTACAGGCATCATTAGTTAAGTACTGCTTTATCATATTTGTTAACTTTATTTTCTTTGATGCTTGTTTTGATTTGTTCTTTTTCTTGGTTGCCAAATGAATGATTTGATTTGATTGTCATTTTCAGTTTTCTCTTTAGTCTAATTTTTATGGTCACTTTCACCTTCACCTTCACCTTCACCGCCACTAATGTCATAGTCTATTTCATAGACGTTTACTACTGGAGTTAAAACTGCATTGCGTCGTTCGGACTTTGTATCATCTTCGTCACTGACTTTTATGCAGGCGACAATCAGTTCCCTCCCACTGTAGCAAATTCTGGAGTAATATTTGAAGTGGGGCAGCAAATCTGGTAGGATAATTTGGCTTAGCTGGAAGTCTTTATCCAGCACTATTATCTTCTCTTTACACACCGGACACGATGACTTGAAACCAGTCGGGTATGTTTGCGCAACGACGTGTCTGTAGCCTAAAGCAATGAATTGATTAGGACTTAGACATTGTCTGTGCATTGATGCATGTTCCCTATCCTGTAGGTATATACCATGCATCATTGATTCATGTCTTGACGAGTCGTACATGCGTCTCACAACTCCCTCTTGTATGAGTAGCAATCTCTTTGTGCCTCGGCCACAAACACTGACGACAATTTCATCATAATTGGTCAACTCGGCTTGGCATATTGTCATGTCTTCGTATTCAATAGGCAGAACAAACTTCTGAACTACAGCGCCATCTTTGTTGCACATTTTCAGAGTGGTACTCCGAAATAAAGGACTTTCTGCAAGAAGCACTTTGCCACCATGATTCACGGATATAGACGACACATTCGGCAATTCAATCCATCTGCTGAGTTTAAGCTTGTTGCTCAAAGTCCAGATCCAGTCGTAAGCAACAATGAATAAAGAGTTAAACTCTGAACCAGCGGCAATTGTCACAACTTGCCCGATCTCTGGTGGAAGGGCAGTGTATGAGCGGCGCTTAAATTCGTTGGAATCGTCGAAGCCTTTCGCGCGGTAGAAGAAGACTAAGAACTTGTTTGTGGCCACACAGATTGTTTTGTTCCATCCGACCACCCCCTTTATGTGCTCAAAATCAAAACCGTCAAGTGTCGCTTTAAGCCGCAGTGAAACCAAGTTCATTTCTACAATAATTATATATAGGCCTAGTTACATATGTTAAGTTTATTTTTCAGGTGCATATGAAAATGTAAGACCTAACTGATGAGTATAATTTATTCAAAGACTAACGCCATGTGCCGCTCACGGATTCTGATTTCTGAACCACACATCGGTTACACGGACGAATAAACCAATCGGGACTAAATGAAAATTATAGCCTATACAAGAAAGTAGTCTACCTCTGTCGTAATGGACATGGGACGAATAGGTGCCATATACATAGAATAGATGCCTACTTATATAGTCGAAGTAGGCCTACCATATGATGACCGCCACTGTTCATACTCTGACGGTGCCGGTCTCAAGTCTCAACGACGGAGGAGGGCGCCACTTTTTTTTTATCACAGCGTCGTTAAGATGAAACTACTACTATAGGCTTTGGCTATAATGACTTATTAGTCTATGCTGCTAAAAAAAACTATAGCGCCCCTTCAAGCTCTCTCTGCTCACAGGCGCTCTCGACTACAGATCGGACACTGCATCTGTATTTCACGCCGAAGCACACAAGCAATTGCAAGTGAAGTGCTTGCTCAAGGTCCATACGTGGCGGCTTGAGGAGGATTCGAACCTGGTACTCCACGGCTCCAAGGCACAGAAAAACAGCCACCACTACTCCACCGCTCCCCGCAAATAATTATAATGCTGCATACATTAGAATAGAGGCGTCGTCCAACAGGTGCGATAAAAATCATGTCCTGCATCGATCGATCTACCGCAATTTTAGCAAAGACTGAAATTGGTAGGCCTATTCTGTTTACCCTCACCTGCACGAGGAGTGTCTATGCCAGGGTCAAGTTGTTCTGATACGGTTATCACCACAGTCTCACAGTCCGGTTGAGACTTCGAAGCCATTGTTTTTTTACGGAGCTCTGTCACAGCACTATCTTAAAAAGTAAAATAGCCTATAGCAGGGGTCTCAAACACGCGGCCCGCGGGCCGCATGCGGCCCGCGAAACCGATCAATGCGGCCCGCGAACAGCTACCTGTTTTTTTATTTTTCAAGTAAAGAAATCGGTTTAACAGAATTTTGCAGTTCTTTTACGATTTGAGCCAAGGTTTAAACTGCTTTCTACTCCTTTTGCTGTGTACATAGATTTCACAACAGCAGATATAGGCAAATGCAGATGGGGTTAAGATTTAGTGGACCTTCAGTGCGATGCAGCGCCAAAGCAGAAGTACAGGAGTAGGCTACAGCGAAGTTTGTGTGCCGGTGTCGCAAAATAGAGTATCCTGTAATAGTCGAATCCCAAGATGACGAGAAGTTGAAAAATGTCACTTCCGCGTATTTTTTGTTTTACAAATTAATTTCCATTTGCTTTGTTTTCAACAATGACACTAACAGGTATATTTATTCCTTTTGGGGTTTTGGTTTAGAACAATTAGAAAATTTAGAATACTCAAGAACGCTCAGAGTCTCTAAATTTTCGAGTTGCCTTGCTCTGAACTTTGCTTAGGATAGATATTTAAAACAATTAGAGTCAATTAATTTTTAATTTTGACTACAGCATAAATTTTTCAATTATAGCGCCCACGGATTTTTAAATAATTGGGATAGAATGGTTTTCAAGTTTGTTTGTATATACAGTAGTACTAGTATTATAATGGTTACCTGTACACTCAAAATATAATATTATGTGAATTTTACAAGGTTATATTATCATTACAGTAGGCCTACTCTATGATGCAATGACAAATAACTAATTCTATAGTTTCACAAGAACGATTATATTTTTATGTTGCGGCCCGCGAGTCATTACAAATTTTCAAATGCGGCCCACATGCTGACTTGAGTTTGAGACCCCTGGCCTATAGGCATGGGCGCCCGCACATAGGGGCAAGGGGGGCACTTGCCCCCCCTGGAAAATTGGAAAACCTATGTTTTTAACTACCCCTTTTGGGTTTTTAACAAATTTCTTTGCATGAATGCACCAATGATACGAATGATACAGACAGTGAAAGTCAGAAATCTACATTTAGAGATCTCTATAGAAATAAACATGCTGTTATAACTTTCTGCCTTGCATGTTCAAGCTCTTTCTAGAAACTGTAATGACCATTGGCCTTCAACTCTCCTGCGGGCACCCATGCAAACAGCAGGTTTATCGATTATGGCCTACTTGAGTGGAATCTAGCTGTAGTGCAAATAATCACAACTGCAAAACAATTAAATACTAATGCAAAAATTTCAAAATTCCTCAAAGTACACTGAAATTACATCAGGGGGATCTACACTGAAATTACATCAGGAGGATCTGCTTATTCACCAGCAATTAGGCTAATTGTAATTATACAAACCAAGTCTGCTATGAGCCATGCAGGCTGCATTTTGTCCATTTTGCAAGCTGCCAGTACAGAATCCAGGGAGGTCAAACTGTAGATAAACTTGGATAAGGGGCTCTGATTCTCGTGCCTCGGGATTTAGCCTACACCCAAATCTGACAAAGAGATCTGTTCGAAATAATTGATACCCACACTCATCTGATCCGCAGATCCTCCACCTTCCTAAACGACACCAGCATTAACAGTTACTCTGACCCTCTGGCTACCAGACTCGGACCTCTTTCTGACTACACTTCGGAATAAGCTTCTGACTCGATGCAGCACATGTGAAAAAGATGGTGCCCTTTGAATGACTTTAGAGTGGCGCTTTAGAAGCAGCTAGAGGAAAACTGACACCTATTTTTCATTCATTTATTCATTCGTTCATTCTATGGACGTCTATAGCGCACCTTTAGGAATTACTACGTTTTAACATATACTTTTTGATTTTTAACAAATTTCTAAGGAAACTATTCGTATTAAAAATTATATACAAAATGAAACTGAGAAATTTGCATAAGAAACCTCTTTGAAAAATACCCGTAACCTATTCTTAATTTCCAGCTTTGCATTTTTCAAGCTCCTGCTACTAAAAAATTTAACCGTGACTATCGCAAAAATTTTGCCCCCCCTGCAAAAATTTCTGCGGGCGCCCATGCCTATAGGCCTACTGCAGTTAGTTACTCTAAACAAAAACTTCAAAATATGAGTTATTCTCGCACGAACACGGATGATTCTTAGAGTGACTAGCGTGACAACAGTGGCGGCGCCAGGATTTCAGTTTCGGGGGGGCTGAAGCCTCGCGGCGAAAATTTCCCATTTTCATCCGTCAAAATTTCTTACGACCTTTTTTTCGTTGTCAGCCGAAAATTTGGATATTTTAATGTAAAAAATTCGGATGGCCCTTTTTTAGGGGGGCTGAGCCTCTTGTAGGGAGGGCTTAGCCCCCCAACCCCCCTAGCGCCGCCACTGCGTGACAAGTAGGAAGCCCGCACGCATGCCCCATCCTGAGACATTGAATGCATTGTAAGCCTACACATTCGCGTTTCTGCTTAACAGAAAACTGATTTTTTTTTAAACGATGCGTTGATTGATCACACTCGTTCTTCAGATTGAATTTGCGTATGCCTATATTTACCTGGTTAAAGGCGAAGAAACTGATTTCACAAAACAATTTTACCAATCTGTAACTTCTGAAAGTCTACGCAAACGTCACCAATAATATTAGCCACAAAAGTCCACTGGTGTGTGAGCTGAAACATTGGTCAAATTGTATCTACGACACTTGAAATGCACAAGAGGCTAATCAGATTGATCCTTAGACTCTATTGCGGCGTTAGTGCCCTTCAATGTTGATAGTAGCATAGCGACCAGCAAATCTCTCCTTTTCATCTTGCAATAGCCTACACATCATGCTATGCTAGAAACCTCATTGATAGAACTCTATTTTCTAAAATGTGGCACGAATATAAACATTATTTAGATTAGAAATAGATCTAACCTTCAATTAGATCTGTAGAGTAGCCTATTCGTATCATGGAGCTGCTGATTACCTTAAATAGTGATGTGGCGCTATGATATACAGTAGCGGCGCCAGGGGGGCTAAGCCCCCTAAAGGGCCATCTATTTGTTCCCATGTAAAAATGAAATATTTGCATGTTTAGCCCCCTTAAAAACTTAAACGCAAACGCATGCACGAGAGTTGTCAGAAACCTATCCGGATGAAACAGGACCATTTCCCAAGAATTCGATCAAATGACTATAAAAAAGGTCGTCAGATTTTTTGACGGCCAAAATGGGGAAATTTTCGTGAGGTTTTGGCCGAATGACTAAAAAAAGAAGGTCGTCAGAAATTTCCTCCCGCAGATTCAGCCCCCCAAAACTGAAATCCTGGCGCCGCCACTGGCTAACTGTCCGTTGATATTGGGTAATGAATTCGCCATTGCCTCAGCAAAAGTGGCACTAAGCGTGCACCAAAGCCGCAAAGCGTCACAGTCACCTCTTTATCCGGTGAATCTGGACAACGTCATGCGCTGGCATGCAGCTGATTGAGAAGTTTTCGTAAAGAGGCTCACTTCCATAGGATAATAATAATAATAATAATATTCGTTTTATTGAAAAACCAGTCGACATAACGCGACAGTTAACAAGCACAGAGGAGCAGCGAATAAAGTCTAGTAAACGTTTTTATACAGCATCCGTGTTATGAAATTGTTATTGTTTTTATTGTTTTTATTGGTAAGTTCGAATAGGATAGCCTACCATCGTATACCACTGCCTGTGTTTATGGTACAAGGGCTTTATCATTGATCTACATGTAGGGCTATATGGTTGTGTCTCTAGGGTTACCCAGAACTTTTAGCGACAAATGAGAAATGACCATGTGAACATTATTTTTAAAAAAACGCTAACTATTCCTACGTGGCAAGAATTTCTCTCATCGATTGTTTGATTCGCCACTTGCTACAGTTACTTCATTTTTGATTGACGTGTGCCATCTAGCGAATGAAAACGACGCTTTTCAGTCATCGGTCGGTAGACCAACTTCTTTGACGTTAGAAGCACCACCTTACGAATAAATTGTGAACAAATTGAAATACCTTGCAATTCAACGTGACGGCAACTTTTTGAGTTCAGGCGTCGTCAAGCTTCTTACAATTATAGTGGTCTTGCAACTCAATACCTCAGCGAATTCGTCGCTATCCAGCCATCTTACTATACTCCATTACTGTATATTGTGTGCATCAGAATGCTATCAGGATGGGTAAATATATGTTACGTTGCACTCACTTTAAATTGACCCGTAAGGCTATTTTCTATTAGAATTACATGGGTCATTGGAAGCTTGTTCGCATTGGTTAAATTTTTGATAATATTATTGTTTAATCTACTCTAATCACTCATTTAGATAGGCCTATTGTCAACAGGAATATGATCTATTATAGGCCCCTACTCTACTAGATATGATTAGAGCCAGATCTGTTGTTTGTCCCAATGCTCCACAATTCCACATGCGTTGTCCCAATGCAGGACGTCATGGCCTGGATTGGGACACATTTTTTCACAAAGGAAAATTCTAAAAATTTTGGCTTTATTCTTGTGATAAAATTACAATAAAATCATTTTCGGTTCATGAAACGTTGCTGTTTCGGACTATATCAACAATATACATCTACTACAACTAACACAGATTATATGCCTTAAAATGTAAAAATTGTCCCAATGCATGACATTCTCCCCCTATAATTAATTATTGACATTATAATAATAATTAGATCGATGATCATATTAATAGCCCACTGCAGTCTACAGATCAACAAACGGAAATACTCTTTAAGAGGCATGTAGGCCTACAGCAGAGTGAGTATATGCAATTGGCTTTATGAAAAATATACTTACTTACTAACTTTCTAAGTTTCTATGCAGGGTTTAGTTGTCTGGTCAAAAAATTTATCCTTTACCATTGTCACCATCGGCGCCGTCGTCGTCGTCGTCGTCGTCGTAATCATCACTATCGTTGTCGTTATTGTCGTCATCATAAAACTCCTCCTCCTCCTCCTCCTCCTCATCATCATCATCATCATTACCCCATTGTCATCGTTGTCGTCATTGGCATCGTCATCGCCACCGCCATCGCCGCCGCCACCGGCCCTATCACAACCACCACCACCACCACCACCACCACCACCACCACCACCACCACCACCACCACCACCACCACCACCACCACCACCACCACCACCACCACCACCACCACCACCACCACCACCACCACCACCACCACCACCACAACAACCCACTACCAACAACAACAACCCACCACCAACAACAACAACAACAACAACATCAACAACAACAGCAACACTTGAACTGTCTCGTATTTCTCGGACCTTGTGTTTAGGTCTCGCAGTTTTCTGCCTTGCATACAAGTCTTGACAATATCGCACTTGGCTAATTGTTTTTTGCGGTTCGGCCGTTTGGCACAAATTTCTCCAGATATGCGATCTCGCTCTGAACATTTCTAGAGGTAGGCCTAACAAATTAATTAGGCTACCGGTACTGCAGCATTTAGAAAACGCAGTAAATGTCTGCAGATGATAAAGTAATGAGAAAGAAGGTATCGTATTGACGATGACGTTTATTTGCTGTGTAGGGGCAATGGTATTAGCGGTTCTACATAATTCGGGCGTTTTCTCTTTCTCTAGATTTGCGTATTTACGCGAGATTCTCTATTTATACTTCCTGGAATGTACTGCCAATTTCGGTCTTCGGCGTCATTACAGGCCTGTGAAGCATCAGCAGCAGCGGCAGCAGCGGCAGCAGCAGCAGCAGTGGCAGCAGCAGCCGCATTATCAGCAGATGTCCAAATGCGAAGACGACAACGACGACAAGAACTTTGCAGACGACGTGAAGCAAAACATGTCAACCGCTGTGGCTCAGTGACGCAGCGAGTGCGTCACAACCGACGTCACGAGGTGCACCCGCCCTCCTTCCATCCATCCACCCTACGGTTCTTTTCTCTTCCCTCCTCTGTTCTGATGACGAGGTGTTCCATCGAAATGTCGGTATGACATTAGTACATAATCTAATACAGGTCTACCCCAGATACCGGAAAATAGAAGCGCGTGGTTAAAAATAGCCCAGCTGGCTCAGTCGTCTCTGGCGTCCGCGCATCTCCTGCGCCATAGATACAAGCGAACGCTGAGCTGCCGCCACCTGGTAGTGAGTCGTGTTGTTGCAGACCGCCTCTGTCGGCTGTCATTCCAACGACGACGTGTCTACATTATAGCATACAGCCTGTAGGCTGCCTAACTGTAGGACTTAGAGGCGCTGGTGTCACGAAGTAGAGCATCCCCAGATGAAGAGAAGTTGAAATAAGTCACATCCCCGAATGTGCTAGTTTTTGCAAATTAACCTCCATTTGCTTTTACAAACAGTGCCACTAACAGATATGTGTTTATTCATGCTAGCTAACTTTGTTTGCTTTTCCTTTTAGAGCACTTAGAACCAGGGCTGTTTCTAAGAAATTTTTAGAACTGCACAACTCCTTCTTTTCTTTCCCATCATCCATGGTAAATTACTTCCAATCGAAGGACAATGACCTTTTTTGCTAGTTTTAACTGTAAGCTACAGAAGTGTTTCTACAACTGCACAAATCCATGTAGAACTTCACATTTTGTGTACAACTGCACGTTAAAAAGCCCTGCTTAGAACATTTAGAACACTCTAGACCTAGAACAGTGCTGTCCAACCTTTTTTGACACCGCGGGCCACGAAATAACTTTTCTTGAAACCGAGGGCAGCACCGGTGAACTCAAAGGCAACAACTACATCATGTATGATAAAATGTAAATTTTTAAGCTGTATCGAAATTTACTAAGAACAAATTAATCATGGCGGATGCATCGTGGAGACATGATTTTATTTTCCCATTGCCAAATAACATAGCAACTTGTAGCCACTAGCCATTATTTGGTCTGCGATTTGTTTTTCTTCATTTTCGAAAATTAATTTTTAAAAATTCAGTAGCTTAGGCGGGCCACTTAAAACCATGCGGTCCGCGATCCACAGGTTGGACAGCACTGCTCTAGAACATCTAGAGTCACTAAATAATATCGAGTTGCCTTGCTTTGAACATTACTTAGGAGTCAGGACACTAAAGACAACTAGTCATTTTACATTTTGATTTCAGCATAAATTTATCAATTATATGCGTTTTTCAATAATTGGGATGGGATGGTTTATCCCCCGGATACTCTATATTCCATCCCTCCGGAGAACTTTTAGGGGGAATAGAATATCCTGTGATACCGGGAAATAGCAACCTACGGATCACGTGGGCGTCATTTTGCCTCAATCCGCGCCCGTTGACCTCGGGTTGGTCAGTAAATTTCGATCGTTCTCAACACATACGTTGCAATCCATGTCATTCTCGGTGTTTATTATCTTGGCATTTAGGCCTATGTGGCGCATTGGCTTTGAATGATATTCGAATGACTGGAAAGGTCTCCGCTGACAAGCTCTTGCAGACACGTAGAACTCGAATGAGCATTGGCAGAATCATCCCTTCCCTAGCTATAGGCATAATGTTTGTCGACTTAGTCAAACCAAAGAATCAATGAAGTAAGGTCACTCGCTGGTCTACTTTACAGAGTTGTTCTTGGCACTTGGCGACCGCGCATTCTCGGTTGCTGGTCCCAGATGCTGGAACAGTCTTCCACCGGACATTAGATTGGCCGCCTCAGTGGACTCTTTTAAAACAGAGCTCAAAACTTATCTGTTTGCTAAGGCGTATCCCGCAGTTGGCCGTTTGTGAGGCGCCCTTGTAGCGGTATGGCCGCGTTACGGCGCCATATAAATTGTCGTTATTATTACTGTAATCGTCAGCGGCGTAGACAAGGGAGTTAGAGGGTTACACCCCATGGCTAAGATGGCTTAGGAAAAAGTTTTTAAAAGGTTATTTATCCACTTAAATATAAAAAAACAATTGTTTGAAGTAGCAATTGTTTTTCTTACTTTATTCCGTTTGTTACTTTATTCCCTTTTTATTTGCTGTAATCGGCCTGTTTGAAGTAACAATAACTATTGTTTTATAATATAATAAATAATAGCTGAGTAATAGTATATTATATCAAAGTCAGAGCCTATTGCATATATAAAATTAATTATACACCGGTGCATGCATGAGTGAGAATATGTTGACCCACCCTGTGCGCGGTGCACTCCAGTCTCCAGGAATAAGACGACGACGACGACGACGACAACGTCGTTATAAATAGCCGTAGGTGGTCGACGTTGGTCGTTAGGGGAGAGGCAGAGAGAAGGAGGAGAGAAAGAGAGTAGGAGAGAAAGAGAGGAGGAGAGACAGAGAGGAGGAATAGGATAGACAGAGAGGAGGAAAGATAGGGGAAAGGTGAAGCAGGGAGGAGGAGAGACAGGGAGAAGGTGAAACAGGGAGGAGGTGAAGCAGGGAGGAGGAGAAGCAAAGATGGAGGGGCAGAGAAGAGGAGAGGAAGGGAGGAGGAGAGGCAGAGAGGAGGAGAGGCAGGGAGGAGAAGAGGCAGGGAGGAGGAGAGGCAGGGCGGAGGAGAGACAGAAGAGGAGAAGCAGAGAAGGAGGAGAGGCAGAGAGGACGAGAGACAGGGAGGATGAGAGACAGGGAGGATGAGAGACGGAAAGAGGAGAAGCAGGGAAGGAGGAGAGACAGAGAGGACGAAAGACAGGGAGGATGAGAGATAGGGAAGAGGAGAGCTAGGAAAGAGAAGAGGCAGGGAGGAGGAGGAGGAGAGCAGAGATGAAGACAGGCAGGAAGCGCTGGGGAGACGAATGCAGCAGAAGAAAGACGAAGGGAGGTTGGCAGAGAAGGAGGGAGGTCAGAGGAGAATAAGGATGGCTGCAGTGTGGTCGTCATTGAGCATCTCTGGCCGTCGAAGAAAGTCGGCGCTTGGAACCATCGTCACCGGTAACATCAGCAGCAGCAGCAGCAGCAGCAGCAGCAGCAGCAGCAGCAGCAGCAGCAGCAGCAGCAGCAGCAGCAGCAGCAGCAGCAGCAGCAGCAGCAGCAGCAGCAGCAGCAGCAGCAGCAGCAGAAGCAGCAGCAGCAGCAGCAGCAGCACCTTCAGCAGCATCTGCAACGGAGGAGAGAGGAGGAAAGAGTGGCTGCTGCATCAGACGGAAACTCAATGGCGCTCAGTTCCTTGGCTTTATTGAGGCGGGGAAGAGGAGGACGAGGAAGAGGAAGAGGAAGAGGAAGAAGAAGGAGAGAGTGTATACAGGCGAAGAGGGGTCGTGACGTAGGCTCTCTTTTCTCGGCGTCTATATTCGACGACCAAAGATGCTCAATGACTTACACGCCGAGTAGGAGGATGAGAGGGAGGAAGGAGGAGTAGCGACAGCAGGAGGAGGAGGAGGATGAAGAGGAGTAGGAGGTGGATGGTGGTTTAAGCGCCTGCTTTTAAATCCGAAGAGGAACAGCGCGGACGATATATCAGTCGAATCGAATGGACGAGAAATGCGAATCAGAGGGTGATGTATGGAAATCATCATCATCATCATCATCATCATCATCATCATCATCATCATCATCATCATCATCATCATCATCATCATCATCATCATCATCATCATCATCATCATCATCATCATCATCATCATCATCATCATCATCATCATCATCATCATCATCATCATCATCATCATCATCATCATCATCATCATCATCATCATCGTCGTCGTCGTCGTCGTCGTCGTCGTCGTCGTCGTCGTCGTCGTCGTCGTCGTCGTCGTCGTCGTCGTCGTCGTCGTCGTCGTCATCGTCATCATCATCATCATCATCATCATCATCATCATCTGCATCATCATCATCATCATCATCATCATCATCATCATCATCATCATCATCATCGCCACCGTCACGTGTATTGTCTCTCCGGATAAAAACATCTGAGAACGATAAACAGATGAGCGCTCTAAACGACAAAAAGTCGACTACAATAGTAGACTGAAGACATACAAGCGATCATATTCACTGCACGATGAACGAAAGCCACGTTATAGGCTTATTCGTTAACCATAACAATAAATATTATTGAACCGAAGCATCGGTGGAAGTATCTCTCTCAGGCCATGATGGCGCTTTAGAAGTAATTGAATTTAACAAAATATTGAGTGGGGAGGGTGTATTGACACTCTGCTTCCCCCTTTTACTGTTGTAGACTATCCAATGAGAGAGTGTATCATTACAGGTCGCCGGGTCGTCGGAAACGAAAGACTTTGATGACAGGAGTTGTTCTCTTTGGATTGGACTTACAGTAGATGTCTTCCGACGCCAGAGCTGGTGGTGGACGAGGTGGTGGAGGCGGTAGAAGTGTCAGATGGAACGGTGGGTCTTGGCTTCGTCAGCGTCGCCGGAAGTGGTCAGCAGCTGAGTTGACCGGACTGTTGCTCTTCATTGCTTCCATTCTCCTGCTGGTCATCGGATTGCTTCTCACAGGTCAGTCACACGGAAGGAAATTAATTATTATGTTATACTTGAACAGACACGCAGGTCCACAGGCACTCTCAAAGAAGCAGACAAGCAAACAGACAGGCAGACAGGCAGACAGACAGACAGACAGACAGACAGACCAATATACTGCCTTCAGTTGAACAGCCACGTATGCTCGTATATAGCTTCCTCTTGATTGCATATAGCCTATACAAGGTGGGCCAAAAAATCTAGTTTTTTTGCTAATATCTTGACCAAAAGTAAGAATCTCAAAATTAAATTTTACAGCCTTATAGACAATTCATATTTACACATCATGGCCAGATTTCATCAAAATATTTCAAACAGACCAAACGTTATATCACTTTTAGTGAGGCCACATACCGTTTTTTGATGATTCAAAAACGCGACGCAACAAAAAGTAACAAAAAACCAATTTAATTATTCTGGCCAATATCTTGGCCAGAAGTAAGAATATCGAAATGAAATTTTAGAGGCTTAAAGACAATTCATATCATCTGCATATGATGGCCAGATTTTATCAAAATATTTCGAAAAGAACAAAAGTTGTATCACCTTTAGTGAGGCCACCCACCGGTTTTTGACGATTCAAAAACGTAACGCAACAAAAAGTACCAAAACAATGATTTTATTAAGTCTCATCTCAAATAATTGTTATCAGATAGCCTTGATATTGCCAGATAATCATTATTACTACTATTTTAAACAGAAACAGGGTACCAGCGTAGCTGCACGTTACCATGAAGTCCCTTAGGAAGATGGCAATCAAGTTGGTAAACAAGGAATCTGTCAGATTATTAATTTTGTTATTAAAGCAATGCAATTCAAATTTTAAAAAAAATGGCCAAGGTGTCAATGACAGACAAAATGTGTATTCAGACACCTCTTGAGCAAGATCCTATGAGCAAGTTGCTCATAGGATCTTGAGTAGACGTTGCTCAGAGCAACGTCTACTCTGATAAACAGTGAGAGCGCAAAAATTAAGAGTTGAGCTGAGAGTAAAGAGATTTGCAGTAAATGAAAGGAGATCGGCTCGATTGTTCTGGTTTCATTGAGAAAGCAAATGGCCCCAAATCCCCGGATTTAAACCCGATGGATTGATAATCAATTGAGGAGAGCTACATTGTATGCTGAAGAATAATCACTATCTGCAACCAAAACCAAGAACGGTAAGAGAATTGATGGACGCATTGGAGTTAACATGGGCATATTTGCCTTTGTAACGCATCAACAGAGCCATCAAGAACTTTGCAAAGATGATCAAAAGAAGTTTTGGCACTGGTGGTGGGCACATTGAACACAAGTTGTGAAGCACTATCAGGTCAATTTCCAAACAATTATTTGAGATATGACTTGATAACATCACGTTTTTGTTGCGTTACGTTTTTGAATGGTAAAAAAACGGTGGGTGGCCTCACTAAAAGTGATATTACTTTTGTTCTGTTCAAAATATTTTTATGAAATCTGGCCATGATGTGTAAATATGAATTGTCTATAAGCCTGTAAAATTTCAGTTGGAAATTCTTGCTTTTGGTCAAGATATTGACAAAAAACTTATGAATGGTCTTTTTTGGCCTACCCTGTATATATTATATATGTATATATATATATATATATATAATTATATATAGTCAACCTGGTCTATGCAAGTATATTTATAGCAAGTAGGCCTACCGTACCCGTACAGCTGACAGAAAAATCTTGCATTAGGTTTTAGTTGATGTAGCGATATACTCTGCACGATTGAAGACACAAAGAGATGCATTACGGTATGTCAGATATCAGGTTGACTATAATATAGATGCAGAGTTGCAGACTGTGCAATGATGCAATTAATGATATTTTAAGGCACAAAGCAAGGAAGAAATCACAAGATGCACAGCACCATTTAACGAATAAAACTATGACCAAGCAAATTGCAGGCTTGCATGCAAGAGACCGAGACCAAGACCAAGACCAAGACCATGTGTTCCTGGACCAAGACACAAGATACGAGACAGTTTGAGACAGTTCAAGAATGAGGACTGAGGATTTCGGTGTTTCGTTTCGTAGGGCAGGACACGTATATGGGGCCATATCATGGGTTCATATGAATACCGTCGCAACGTAGACAAAAATAGTTTTAAATTTTCAGATATTATTTCAACCCGTTTATAGGCTACAGTCATGTTTTGTCTCACAAGGACGCTTCAATGAGACATTAAAGATTTTGTAAGGTAGGTCTACTTAAAAATTGTCATAGTTAATCATTGATAATAATCAAGTGTATAATCCGCACATAGATGACTACATACGTTAACGTATACCTTTAGCAATAGCCTACTGCCTGCATAATTATACGAGAGCCTATTGTAATTGGTGGAATTTTAGCAAGAAACCAAACTCAGCGGTGTAAAAATTGATCAGCTGCTGGTTATGCAAATCTATTACTGTAATTCCTGGCTCAGCTGATGGACATTATTTTGAGGTGTCAACAACATTAATTTACTATTACGTCCATGGGCGTAGCCAGCTATCAGAAAGTGGGGTGGTTAGGAAAAATGCAATTACTATAATAGAAGTGTAGGTCACTGCTACAAGCTCTTTGAAATTGAGCAGTTTTAAAAAATAAAGGTTTGTTTTTAATGTTCACTGATTGTCCTGTAAGCAAATTGACTTGATAAATTGATTTTTATAAGACTGGCAAGACTCTCAGACATGCAACATTTTTAGCAAGCTTTTCTCGACCCCTCCCCACAGGGATGCCACTCTGAATTAAAAACAGTGAGATCTGGCCGAAAAAAGGTAGAAAAAGCTAGATTTCGAAATTTTTTAGAAATGCATCGGATTTTCAGACGTGAAATTTAAAATTTCCAGATTTTCCTCTTGTCACTTCTCATAATTGGTGACGAACTTTTAAAAATCTTATATCTTTGACTTTTGCTCGTCTTTTCTTCGTTTTTACCTCAAAATGTGCATTAATGCCTTAAAAAGTCAGAAAACCGCCGTAAGAAAAAAATAGATCTTGACAAAAAACCTAGAAGCCTACACAAGACCGAAAAAACCTAGATCTAGGTGGAAAAGCTATGAGTGGCAAAACTGTGGCATCCCTGACTGTGAATAAGCTGCAAATACAGAGCAGTAATGCACTGTCTCTAAAATGTTGAAAAGATCATCATCATCATCATCAGCGTCGTCGTCATCGTCATTATCGTCATCACCATCGCCACCATCGCCACCATCACCATCACCATCACCATCACCATCATCATCATCATCATCATCCATGGGTTCATCGCCCGTATGTGCTTGATGCCCGAGATTTTGAATCTCTGAAATAGCCACCTTCGGGAAGCGAACCGCACGGTCTTTTTCACAGAGTTGCGTAAAGACGCACTGCTTACGCAATTACCGATGTAGCTAAGCGACCTAGTCTTTTCTTATTTGAATGCAGCTAACGTATTTATATATGCTTATAGCTTAGATTGACAACTGTTTGAAAGGTGTCTAAGTAAATATTAAATATTCCCGCGTTATAGGTGCCATCTTGCGATCTCGCGTAAACATTGATGCCGATACAACCCTACGTCACGTAAATACTCGTATACTTTCGAAAAGACCGTCGTGAGAAAAAAGTTAGATCCTGAAAAGAAAAACCTATAGAAACTTAGACAAGGCCGAAAACCTAGATCTAGGTGGAAAGCCATGAGTGACATCCTTGCCTCCTCATACCCGAACGAAAACTCAACTGGATTGAGCAAATTGTGTGGATTATATTTCCAGAGGGCTGTGGTTCAAACCACCCCAAAATACCTCAAACTTCCCAAAGCACTCCGTGTTAACGCCAAATTTTGTGGGGCGGTGGTGTAGAGGGTATTGTTTGTATGTGCACATGTTATAGCGCCCCTTCAAGCTCTCTACTCAGAGGTGTCCCCGGGACCCCGACTACAGCGCGGACACTGCATCGGAGTTTCACGCCGAAGCGCTGAGCAATTGCGAGGGAAGGAAGCTTGCCCAAGGTCCCTACGCGGCGACTTGAGGTGGATTCGAACCTACAACCCACCGGCTGCAAGGAAACGAACATACCCACTACACCACCGCGCCTCTGGGCATTTTCGTGGCCCTGCAGCTGGAGGGTTGCAGGTTCTAATGATCGAATCCACCTCAAGCCGCCTCGTGAGGGACCTTGGGCAAGTCCTTCCCTTCCAAGTGCTCAGCGCTTTGGCGTCAAAGTCCGATTCAGTGTCCACGCGGTAGTCGGGAGCGCTTCTGAGTAGAATCTCGAAGGGGCGCTATAACAAGTGCACATACAAACATAAAAAATGGTTACGTTGCACTTACAAAGCTATAGCCTAAGACAAACGGATCAGCGGCTATGTAGGCTATAGCCTACCTCTGAAACAGAGTTAGGCTATGTTCAATTCAGCCGAGACTTTGTCTTTCTTCCAATTTCGACCGACGTTGCTAAGTGCTAACTGACCGACTCTTTAGGCAATAGGCATAGATCTATAATAAACAAAGACGGTCGCATCGTTACTGTCGCATCATAGACTATTATTCATGGGCACTTTAGGCCCTAGTCGGTATTTGGAATCTATTATCGTCCTTTCAGTTCAACATGTCAGCAAGCACCAGCTGTCCAGCTGCTCAGACATCATAGCTGCTAGCCAATGCCATGCACGGGTGCCTATCACCGCTATCAGTTGCAAATAATAAGGGATATTTTACTCTGCTATTTGTTCTTCAGCCTCCTTCCTATTCCTGAAGCTGAAGCAGGCTTATTATAGCAGCCAAGACGAAGTATTTGCCCGTAGGTGTATATAACGCGCTGTTCTTATTTAGTGCTGGGCTTTGGAAAGCAGAGTGGCGATGAACCGAAGATGGCCGAAGGGGGAGAAGGGAGTAAGACGCACCACCACCGCCACCGCCACCATCAGCAGCTGCTGCTGCTGCAGATCGCCGGTCCATCGTGTCTGTCTATGACGACGATCATCTGGGTGGCTGGCTGCATCTTCGTGCGGCTGTGGAGGGCCGAGCAGCGCCAGCACAACGCTTCTCTCACCGAGTTAAACGACCGACTTCACCTGCACGCCGTCGCCAGAGACCTCCTTGCGGCCAGCCACCACCACCGCCTCCGCCGACACTCCGCCGCCTCCGCCGCCGCCGCCTCCGCCGCAGCGTCGTCGATGAGCCTCCGATCGCCCAGCAGCAGCCTCATCGCCTACGACGCTCAACTCAAGCGTCTTCTCAGCCGTCATCTCCAACGTCATCACAAGTCAACTGCGGCGGATCGCAGGTTCGTCTAACCTGATTTTAGCCGCCATGCTCGATAAGAAAATATGTTCCCATTCGTCATAGGCTACCACAGTCTGGTGTTAACTCAAATCATCCAGAGAGCATGTCCAGCAGGACATTATATTAATGTTGATAATAATTATAGTAATTAATTAATTATAGTGATTAATGTTAATAATAATTATATTAATGCTATTCATTCACTTCGAGAATTTATAGGGCTTCAACAAGAGACATGCTCACAGGCGCTTCCAGCCACGACCGTTTCAATCACAGCCCAACCACTGCTACAAATGTATGACTTGCGTGACTTATTAGCTCTCAGATCGTGTTAGTTCATCCTTTAAATTCAACGATAATTACATATAGTAGTGGAATGGAGAAACTGCATTGCCCGATGTGCAGAGCTGCACCAGAAGGACTAAGGTCTAAGGTAAGGAGGTAGCACAGAAGGCTTGGCTTAATAAGCTATAGCCATTAAAGTCAATTCAATATAATATTTGAAAAGTGTATGTGATGCTCGCATATAGGCCTATTTATGCTTAGTCGTAATTTTTTCACTTGTGCACTCATAGGCCTATAACAAGCTCTGACTAATATGCCGGAAGGAAACCAAACTCGTTGCGCTATTTAGGCTACATAATTTTATTATGTAGGCCATACAGTAAAACTAAACTTTCGGCTGCAGACTGCAGTGAGTTATAGCCTAGGCTATATCTAAATCATTCGTATTTGCTAGTTAGTAAAAGAGGTTTTTTTGTCACCTTCACGGTTCAAAGTTTAAGAAATAAATTTATTATGGATTCGAGGGCAGCAGGTCTATAGGTTGTAGTATTGAACAAGTCCTTCTTGCTCAGCTGGCTGAAATGTATCTCTATGCGGATATCATTTGCTATCATGATCATCGATCGGTAATTGAACTTCAGGTCATACTTGAGTACCAGATTAATGTGGCATAGGCCTATAATTATACACAAAGTTAGCAGCCAGTTGAACTTGACATTCGGTTGTTCTAAGTCCTGTCGCATGGCCTTTGGTCCTTGATGGAAAATTCATATATAATCCCTTCTGTTGAACTGTCGGACTTAAAATGCTAGATTCAGCATCAGTTTTATCTGCTGATAGTAAAATGTGCAGTTCACATGGTAACATATAGAATGAAAATTCTGTTTTTCTTTAAACTCTGCCCGTCTTGTAGGTCAGCTGAGTCTGGCTCGAGGCGTGGCTCTCATTGCTCGATGGTTGTGAGTTCCAAGTGCCGTCCATCCAGCCTCCTGTCCTCCTCATCTACCATCAAGGCCTGCAGTCACGTATCTGTTGACGCAGGGAGCACGGAGTCCGCCCCGAAGTCCGGAGGGAGCCACCACCGGCGTCGTCGCTCCAGAGCCGCCGTCAACGGATCCTTAAGCATCGATTCGACGACGGAGGATCTTGAGCACTTCATCATCATCCACAGCAAGGCCTCCACTTGCAGTTCGCTATCGCTGGCCGGAAGTCGGAGCAGCCGAACGTCGAGCAGCATCGGGTCCTTCTTCTGGGACATCCAGACGCCAGCCGCTGAGGCCCCGCCCCCGCCAGACCCAGCTAGAAACAGTTCAACGTCCTGCAGAAGACGTGGATCGAGGGATCTTAACGAAACAAAGGAGGGTTCCGTGGCCGCCCCTTCGCAACCGAAGAGGGGGTCGGCATCGATGCTGGAGGTGTCCTACCATCCGCTTTTCCTTGCATCAACGAGACGGAACTCTAGCTCGTCTTGTAGCGGATCGAAGAGAACGCCGCCGCCTGGAGGTGGGGATCGACGCCCGTCATGGACCGCTGGGACACTGTCGCCCCCTTCAGCGGCGTCCTCTGCTGCTGCTGCTGCTGCACCAGCCGCACTCAGACGATCTCGTCAGTCTCAGCCGTCCATCGCAGACAACACGATGCCTACCTCTTAAAGACAAAGACCACAGCTTCTGCCTTTTTTATTCGCATCTCCACAATATTGCAGTCATCTTCGACATGAGTCTGATTTTTTCCGATCACAACACCCTGCTATCTCGCGCCTGCTATATGCACACCCGTAACCGTCGTCGACTTCGCACAATACTCGATTAAATCATCCCTCTGTTCCCATCCTAATCTAACCTCTCATCCGCTTGCACCCTCTTCTGATATCTTCCACTCACGACTGAAAAATCGAACCCATCATCAAACTAAGCTTATCCTATCCTGATTTTGCTCAGTTTTTACCACAGACCAAACGACACATATCACCGATCATCACTGTAGCAGTGTAGCACCACGTTCTGCTTGATCGCACATTCTCACCTATTTTGACCTGGCATCCGAACGATGCAGTTTAGCTATTGCGATTTGATTTGATTTGATATAGCGCCGGTGATTGAGCTGGTCTCTGTCACGTGACCCTTTTAGGGCGCTGATGAATTATCAAAGGCTTAATTACATTACACTACATTAAATTTTCGTCGTTCCATCCTAAAACTAGGATCCAGACAACTGGCAACAACAGCGAACTCCCTTTTCTCGTCTCCCTGTGTTCTCCTGGCTACATGTATGTGTGTTTCTGTTGAGAATAATTAATTGTCAGTCTCTTTTTAGACCTATGTGTAGGCCCTATGCGCCTGTCACTATGGCCTGGTATGCAGATCGCTGGCGTGAACTTCAATGTGCACATGTAGAACTGTAGATACTATATTAATCATTATTTTCAACAATGAGTGTTTGTATTTTGCCTGCTATGTATTATTGACGCAATAAAAACTATAGGCCTATAGCCTGCGATATAAAAGTTTAATGTAGGGGTCAGAAAGAGATGATTTCTACCGGCTACGGTTCGAAATCAGGTTCGAACCAGGGAATCAATTTCGGGTCTTGTCTTTTAAGATTAAATCCGGTAGCCTACTGTCAGCTACTGAAAGTTTGAGCCGATCGAGCCGCGGTTGACCGAATCATTAAATTTTAAGAAACATAGGCAGAATGGCTTAGACGAGACCAAGTCTAATGACCGAATCATTAAATTTTAAGAAACATAGGCAGACGACGTTACTAAGGTCTACGTTGGTTATGTCAGTTATAGCACTTAATTGCATTGATTAAGAGTCAGAGTAGGCCTATATATAATTATATGTAGCGTCGCTGTGGATACAGAATGGCTTAGACGAGACCAAGTCTAATGACCGAATCATTAAATTTTAAGAAACATAGGCAGAATGGCTTAGACGAGACCAAGTCTAATGACCGAATCATTAAATTTTAAGAAACATAGGCAGACGACGTTACTAAGGTCTACGTTGGTTATGTCAGTTATAGCACTTAATTGCATTGATTAAGAGTCAGAGTAGGCCTATATATAATTATATGTAGCGTCGCTGTGGATACAGAATGGCTTAGACGAGACCAAGTCTGAGGAAACGACTATTCTTTCTTTAGATAGGCCTACTATCCTTAATCGCAGGAGAGGACAATTTCACAGTATAAATAACAAACAGCAGGTCTACGTCGACTCCCAGCCTCTACTGCAGTCAGAATGCGTGACTGATTTTAGAGTAGTCCGCCATCTTCAGGGTAAGTGGTTTACGACGTCGCAATGCGTGTTGCCCATAGCAACGTTGAAAGACTCATTTTACTATATGTACATTTAATTCTCTACACCACTCCTTTAAGTCATCTCATAAAATCCTAGTCTGTTGACCACCATCTCTATGCAGACGACACCCAACTCTTCATATCCTTTTCCCCAGGCTCTTTCTCCACCTCCATTGCTGAACTTCTCAATGTGGTCAATCTGATCTCTCAATGGATGTCGTCCAACCTCCTCTGCCTCAACCCCTCCAAAACAGAGTTCATTATTCTAGGCCTTCCTGACCAAATCAAGAAAATCCCTGACCCGTCAATACACCTATCGACTAACTCTTCATCTCTTACCTTCGCCTCTGATGTTCCGGTCCGCAATCTTGGTGTAATGTTTGATTCACACCTCTCCTTCTCTAACCACATCTCTAATCTATCGCGTTCCTGCTTCATGCACATCCGGGACCTCCGACGCATCCGACCCATGCTTGATTTCAAAACTGCCTCCACCATTGCTACGTCCATCGTCCACTCAAAGCTTGACTATTGCAATTCCCTGTTCTTAAACCTTGATTCCACACAACTTAAGCGCCTCCAACTCATACAAAATTCTCTTGCTAGAGCCGTCACCAGAACACCCAGACATCATCACATCACCCCCATCCTCAAGTCTCTTCACTGGTTGAAAATTCCAGAGCGAATTCACTTCAAAGTTCTCTCCTTAACATACAACTCCTTACAATGCTCCCAGCCCAGATATCTTCGCGAACTGTTCACCATCCAGCCTACCCGTTCTACCCGATCATCCGCCTGCCTTACACTCTCTCGACCGCCGGTCACAAGTCATCTCAAGTTCTCCAACCGAGCCATATCCAACTCAGCACCACGCCTTTGGAATGATCTGCCTGCTGAGTTCCGATCCTTTTCAGTTCCTCCTCCGTCATTACTAATCACACACCATCACCTTCCTCAGGCTCCTCTATCCATCACACCTCGGGCCTTTCACTCGAAACTAAAGACACTCCTTTTCAAGAACTCTTATCCTGTTTCATCTGATCCCCCATCCTCAAATTCCCGGCTCAGACGACACCCACCTTAGTAGCTGTTCCACCCCTCTGATCCTACGGTACCTCGACCCGGACCACCATGGACTACTCTTACGGACAACCATTTTGACTCAACGCATTTGATCCTGATCTATGGTAACTCGACCCGGACCACCACGGACTACTCTCACGGACAACCCTTCTAACGCAACGCAGCGCTCGTGAATAAGCCGGTGCCCCGCACTTGGCTTTCCAGTGGCGCTTTAGAAATTAGGAGATTACGATTACGATTACGATTACATTATCTTACGTGTGAATTTATTCTTTCAAAATGGCGCTGACCAGAAAAACAAGTCAACAGGCAGCAATGCGAGTCGATGACGTACTGTCTTGTTATTTATACTGTGAAAATATCTAATTAACAAAAACCAATAAATATAGGAACAAACAGTGTGCCAAGTTGCCAACTGAAGCTGCAGCTGATGGTCTTTGTTGCCACTTTCATGGTCCAAGTTTATCCTACTTGCTCATAGTTATAAGAGCCACCTAGCGAATTCAACGCAATTGCTCAGCGCTTCGGCGTGAAACTCCAATGCAGTGTTGTCGAGCGTATTGCAACATTTTGATGGGTTCCGCATAAATCTTTTCAGGGAACGGAACCATGGAGCACTAAATGATTTTGGAAGTAAAAATCCTGTTGACTCTGTAGCGTAGCCAGGAATTTGTGATGGGGAGGTGGGTGGTGGTTATGGCTCAGCGCTTCGGCGTGAAACTCCGATAGTGTCCGCTCTGTAGTCGGGAGCGCCTTTGAGTATGGAGCTTGAAGGGCGCCGTAACAAGTTCACATACAAACCCAACAGTATTACAGTAAATAAAACGATAATAAAGTAACAAAGGGGATAAAGTAAGAAATGCAATTGTTACTACAAACAATTGTTTTGTTTTTCTTATTTAAGTGGGTAAATTACCGTAAATAACCTTCTTAAAACTTGTTCCTAAGCCAATGGGGGGTTTAACCTCTAACCCCCTTGTCTACGCCACTGGGTTGACCTGTTTATATTTCCATATGGGGACCATTTAATGACAGATTCAGAAATCGAGAAAGATTCTGTTCCTTTATGCCATTGAGGCGTTGACAGTTTTGACGACTTTTACTTTAGGCCTAATAGTTATGTTCATGTTATGGTTTAATTGGTCATGTAGACTGTAGACTGTAGAAAGTGTAGATTATTTGACAGACCGCCGACTGGCTAAAACCAGTCCCACTGTTCCACGCATGCGCTGTACGTGTCCTTTGACTCAGCAGTTACTGTTGAAGAGTGAAGACACGACCTCAAACCCAATCACGAAGTGGACTGGCTCAAGGACCTCTACATATTAATCCCTTGACTGGTTTTACCAAGTCACCATCATGTCACACAGTTTGCCCGAGTCACTCAGTAGGCTCACTAGGCTGGCTACAAATCACGCACGGCAATCAGTGGCTTGTTCGATAAGTAGCCTGAGTCACGAAGTTGACATTACGAACGATTCAATTGAAAAAGAATCTTAGTCAAATCCGAGATGCATAAAATTAACCACATCCTCCATGCTCAGGAATGCTGGTCCGTAAAATTAGTTCCATTTCAGCCATTTCATTTCATTTTGTTGAAGACGTGAACCTTTTATGTGGAGAAAGATCGGCCTAAGAATTAATGTGTATTTTAAGACTGAGACCTTTACAAGATATAAAAATATTTCTTTTATGTGACAATGTATATTCAGAAACTGATCATAAAATGTGTTTTTATTTTGTGAGGCGCGGTGGTGTAGTGGTGGCGTCGTTGCCTTGAAGCCGGAAGGTTCGAGGTTCGAATCCACCTCAAGTCGCTGCGTACGGTAGGGACCTTGGGCAAGTCCTTTACTCGCAATTGCTCAGCGCTTCGGGCCTTCGGCGTGAAACTCCGATGCAGTGTCCGTTCTGCAGTCGGGAGCGCCTCTGAGTAGAGTGTGCTTGAAGGGGCGCTATAACAAGTGCAGGTAGTGCACATACAAACAAGCTCATTTACGCGGTCCAGGCCAAGCCCAAGTCGTGTCCCTAGTGAAAAATTCAAGGCCGATGTACGCCCAGTAGGCCTAAACTTAGGCCTATAGATCTGTGAAGGACAGCTTAGGAGTGTTGTTCGTGACAGTCGTGCTACTCGTGCACTATGCTTGCACAGCTGCACCTGTCATTTGACGCACGAAGCTCCACCAATGTGCATTAGTCCTATTGAGAGCTGAGACAATAATTTAGGCCCTAAGTTGCACCGAAGAGAGCGGAAGTTTGTATTCATTCAGGTGCTCGACACCGCGCAGACAGACGCTTCTATCTAAAGCAGCCTTGCGAACAGATATTAAAAACGCACTGCTAAATGCAGCGATCGTCAAATGTTGCAGATGATGATAACAACAACAGCAGCACGGGATTGAACATTGCACTGTGCAGCCCCCGCTGGCCCGGCCGCTGCTCTCGGGCGTCGGCTAATCCAATGCAATTTATTTCTCGTGCTTTCCATTTGACGTCCTGCAGTACGCCTTCCACCGTTATTGCCACAACAGACTTGAATGAATAGGGACCTCTTCCGCCGTCTGTCCATTAGCAGCACCTACTGCGTGCTGTGTGTGTGTGTGTGTGTGTGTGTGTGTGTGTGTGTGTGTGTGTGTGTGTGTGTGTGTGTGTGTGTGTGTGTGAGAGAGAGAGCCAAGTCTATTTCCGGCATTATCAGATCTTGGAGTCAAAGACTCAAAATGCCGCTCTGACCACTTTATGTTGATTTGCAGTTTTCTCCAAGTTCCTACTGCAATTTGCATGACGAATGCCAATCGTATTACATAATATGCCATTTAAACCATTTTATTACTTTTTGCTTTTTGAATATTGCTGACTCGATCTGGTGTAGGCCTAGGCCTATGCAGCGCAGTAGGCCTGCATAATAGCCTATTAATTGCACATCTTACTATTTTATGATGTGTAATTGTATTATTACCTATTATAGCATAATCATTAGGCCCAGAGCCTTCTATTAATAGAAGGTTCTGATTAGGCCTATGCTGTTTACGCTACCTTGCAAGCTTTAGCATATATGTCTAGCCTACCTGGGAGCAGAAAGATCACGACTATTCAGAAAGCAATGAGCGACAAGATCGAGACTGCAGGTAAGCTAATGGCGAATGAGTGGCATTTACCCAAGTGTGCTTTGGAGACCAGAAAGAGCAAAGTGGTCCTGAGCTGACTTCCCATAACCGCGCGCATTATAACTGAGCAGTTAATGCGCGCGGTTATGGGAAGTCAGCTCAGGACCTGGAATTCAAGCGTACATTATAAGTAAAAATAGTGCAAAGCGAGGGATTCGAGTTATGAACCTAGCTGAAGCATCTAAGACCGATTGAAGACGATGTTTCAGGAGCTCTAGGTCTGTTGTCTTAACATCGTCGTGATTTGCCGTAGTCAAGGCGGGCGCAGAGAAACGCGTAAACTACGGTCATATTTCACCCGCATTCATTAACTGGTATAGCCAGTGGTAATGTTTGAAAATGCCGATAGGCATGGACCTGTATAGCTTACAGGACGTGACTCTGCTGGCTCTTTCTACCGTCTTCTCAAGACCTTTCTCTTTGACCAGGCCTGGGTTGGGAGCGCCTCTGAGTAGAGATCTTGAAGGGGCGCTATATAAATTCATGTGATTGATTGATTGATTGACTCATGCATGAAATCCAGGTTTTCAGCAGACTTACACATTTAATCGCCAGATGACGCGTGGCGCTGTATTTTCATAATCGCAATCCGATATATTTCTAAAATGCACAAAAAGACAAAGTCGCATGAACAAATGATTATGATATATATTGTTTTTGTTTTGGTAAAGCGCATATAATTATAGGTTACATATACATAAATATATATAATTATAACCTATAATTATATGCGCTTTACCAAAACAAAATCGATGGGCTGATGTATAAAAATCGGTTAATGCCGATGAATTAAGATCCAATTAAATGGTTAGGCAGACAATCTCTGAATGCCTGTTAGCCTAAATGGCGACGATTCTCGTTTAAGGGTTAAAGGTAGGCTATTATATAGCACTTCTGACTCAACGCAGCGCTCGTGAATAAGCTGGTGCCTTGGCTTTCGAGCGGCGTTAAAAATTTGGAGATTACGATTAGGCCTACGATTACGACGAGGCTTTCAAATTTCCGCCGTGTAGGCTGCGTCAAAGCACGACACGGAGGTAGACGAGTCGTCTATCGAGGATCAAACTGGAATGCATAGATCAAACACAGATGAAACCTTCAGGAGATACTCTGGAATAGATCGTTCTGGAGGGAAGAGGGAAGTAGCTGCACATGCAGAGGTTACACGTCGAGCTGCCGCCACTGTGGGCTCAATGAATTGCGCAGAAGCCTTACGATAAAATATGCCTATGGAGGAACGTCTCGGCTCGTAGGCACTGACGTAGGGCGGGGGTTGCTGCTGCCGCTGCTGCTGCTGCTGCTGCTGCCGCTGCCGCTGCAGGCACCTCCTATCCTCGTTGGGTGCCATAAATCGATGCTTGCTCCGTGTGCGTGAGAGAGAGAGAGAGAGAGAGAGAGAGAGAGAGAGAGAGAGAGAGAGAGAGAGAGAGAGAGAGAGAGAGAGAGAGATTATGAAACTAGGTCGATGGCATTGATATCCTGCGAAACATGGTCAGCGCTAGTAACGTGGGGTCGATTGGGAAACGATTGACGAAGCTTTTGACGATGACCTGCGCAGTAATTCTTAGTTATAGCAAAGACCATAGAGTTTCACTATAGTAGTTAACATTCGGACGGCAAGTTACTGTTACTGTCGATGGACCTGCGAAGTGTAGTAGCATCGATCGCGAGTGTAGGCTTAGTCTCGTGTTGTGTCTGAACGGCTAAATTTAGTCAAAGGTCGAATTATTGCTGCAGAATGTGAAGAAGTGCAGCGTTTCGTCTGCCGTTGGGCGCACAACAACCGAATCAGAGTGATTTCTATTTGCCAGAAGTTGAAGTTTCGACGGAATTCTCTAGATCTGTTTGATTTTGGTTTACATCGTCGTAACATCATCGGTCGTTATACGTCGCTTTACAGTATACTATCTGACAGTATGTATCCTGCATTCTTGCTATTTTTATTTTATTTATATTGTGCTATTCTTAGCCCTGCAAAAACGCAAGTGCTGTCGTACGAGTGGGATTTTGCCTTTTTTGGGACTGCCACTGAAAAATTATCAAATTATATTTCGTGATAGGCCTACGTAGGATCCGAAGTATTCAAACTCGTCTATTCTTATATATCAGAACCAATCGGTCTATTTTATAGAGATAGGCTATTCAAATATTGCATCTAGTCCTTGGGAATAGACCTAGGGCCTATACAGGCTCTCCAGTCTCCATGACAGTAGGCCTATGCAAATAGTATACATATATATAATAATAATTCATTTGAAATCTGATTGAGTCTTACATTCTGGGGTGGTGGTTATACACAGATATTTCAAAGGATGTGCAGTCCCAAAAAATGTGACTCAACCATTGAAGCTAATCTGTATCTATGAAAATATGACGATTGATCAGCATAGCAACAATATGTCCTTATTACAGTAATAAGCAATAAAGTAGCATGTCGTGCGTGATCGCCTAATGGATAGAGTGCTTGACATGTTACATGGAGATTACAGGTTCGAACTTCCACTCAGACGATCACCATGTAGCGACCTTCAGCAAGTCCTTTTAACTCTTTATGCACAATTTTTGGTCTGTTCCATTGAAGTTCTGTCACATGATCATGTGTGCGCATCTGGAATTTGGAAGGAGGAAAATATCAAAATATTTGTCAACTTTGTGGTTTAACTAGGTACAGAGATAAAAATGTTACATTTTAAATTGCGTGTCTTTAATTGTAATGTATTTGAGCATTTGCTAAGTGCCTTTAGCAAGGTGAGCGATTCAGAAGTGCTCTCAGTGGACAGCACTGCTCACGGACAAACAGGTCTATAATGGTTTCTTAAGCATTGTGTAAGAGAATCTT
Organism: Lumbricus terrestris; assembly: GCA_949752735.1. Classification (NCBI taxonomy): domain Eukaryota; kingdom Metazoa; phylum Annelida; class Clitellata; order Crassiclitellata; family Lumbricidae; genus Lumbricus; species Lumbricus terrestris. Next base: position 47,892,841 of record OX457039.1, read on the forward strand.
TTTATTTGAAAAATGTTGGTTGAGATGACAAATGTTTGGTTAAAAAAATGCAGTGGTGCAGCCTGTAGAGTGTATCCTATATAGTCCGAAATATCGCCAATGAACTTACTAGATCTTAAATCTAAACACCATCCACCTTAGCCATACAACTCTCTGCTAGATACTGAATCTTGACCTGGAACTGAATCTGATTTTACCTGCTAATTAATTTTGATTTGACTGTGCAGTGTGCACCTGTGAGTAAGCCGCAGAATCTATAAAGTATGATTACAATTACGATATTGCTTGTGTAGTTTGTACTTATAGTATATTCGTTTGATTTCAAAAGCACGACAAATCCAGGTAACATTCCGCACCAGGTTACAGGTCAGAGATGTAAAATAAAACGAATAAATGACTAGAAGTAATTAAAAGGTTTAGTAATAATAATTTATGTAATAAATTTTACAATACTTTGACAGTGATGAATAAGGATGGGCATTTGGGTGTCTAACTACACGCCTTCCAGTATATCCCAGTAATAATCTTTTAATCTTAGATATAGATTACGGAGTAAGATGAAATGAGATATTGTTATTTTATTTGACGCCTCAGCATATCAGATGTATTCTGCCGTTTCTGTCTCTCGGTCCTCACTGTTTTTTTCTCATATAGAGTTTAGTCAACTTGGGGCGGTACAAGAAATTTCTGGGAATGTCCAAAATGGTTAATCAGAAACTTTTTGCTTTGACTGGCCTTCTCTGTTGCTGAAGAAATTTATTATGACTAGTCTAGGGCCTACCACTATTCCTTAATGGCAGTCAAATATAGGCTATACATGGGCGGAGTTTATCAGGGGCTGGGGGTTAAGCCCCCCCCCAAGAAGACCCAGAGTCATTTTTTTATCGTGTAAATGGTATATTCCTCTCCCCCCCCAAGAAGGTGCAGACTCGGAAATTTTTTCGGGGAAGATGGATGTGTTTAACGAACGCGTAACTTACGAATGACTAAAAAAAAATTAAAATCTGTCGTCAACTTTTTTGGCCTGAGAAAATATTTTTCGGCACCGCTCGTTCTGGACCGAGTCTCAGCCCCAACAAATTTAGCCCCTCCAAGAACAGAAGCCAAACTCCCCCCATGATGCTATAGCCAACAGAATGACATGCTCTATCATACATGCTGTTTAGACCTGTCAGAGCTGTTTATCTTTATGATCAATCAGACTTTACAATCTGTTATAATATTGCATCATTTGTTTTCTGCTTGCATTGTGTAACTATGTTTTGCTATTAGTTAAATTAATTATTATTATTAATAATTGCTATTATTATTAAATGCATCGTGCCACTGTTTTGCTATTGCGTGCATTGTTTTGCTGTACATAGAGTGTAGGTGTTTGCATCACACTAATCAGGTTTACTTCTTACTTACTTAATGTGTGAAGTAGTAAATTGGCGGATATTTACGCTGTTAAACCTTAACCATCTATCTCGGGTGTGAACCTAAAGCTAATGTTGTCACAGCCAGTTTCTGATTAATACATTAACTAATCACTTCTCCCATCAGAAAATTGATTTAGGCTGGGAAGCCTTAATGTGATACTAGCCAGTTAAGCTTGAAGCCATAGAGGCTTAGACTTTAGACCTTAGTCCTTCCCATGCAGGACTGCACATAGGACAATGCAGCTCTTCCATTCTCATCTGTCCATCGCCACCTCGACAGCATCACATCTACCGGTAATCAAATCTAATCAAATAAAATAAAATCTAATTTATTGCTCTCACAAAACAATTAGACATTATGCAATGTATGAAATGATCGACAATATAGATAAATGAGTGATTACTGCTGATTAGATGTATAGATAGTTGGAAGTAAGGGTCAATAGGAGCCCCAGAAGGGAAGATCCTAATAGATAGGGGCCCTAGATAGTTGGATATAATTTATATAGCCCGAAATGAAATAATAAACTTTGCCGTAATATGATATAATTTCTGTTTTCTTGAATACAATTCAATCCACCCACGTCATCGATTTGAATGTGTCTTCTGTGCTGCTTCCATTCCTAAAGCTGTTTTACCTGGGTGGGATGCAAGCCCACCACAGAACCCTTCTCCTTTATTATCCTGGCTTGGAACAGGCACAGACTACTCCTATGGGCAGCCTGTTGCTTGAAGCAGTTTTTGGGGAAATAGAGCGTGCATTTGTGGGTTGCATTCTGCCTACTCTTACATCTACTCTTACGACTTGTGTTTAAGATACAGGTTTTTAAAAACAAGAAACTAAAAAGGACTGATTAACTGTGTTGAATATTGTTAGCAGAGCAAATGAAAACAACTCAGCAGTTGAATGTGCAGTTATGTTTGATGAATGTCAATAGTGCTGGATTTGAACTGCAGTCTGCATGATTAGACTCTCCATTGTATTGTCTAAAATCTGTGCTTCATTTGACTCACACAACGCATTGCCATATAGAAACATGTGGTTGGTGATAATCTCTTGCATGGTGGAGACTCACAGATCACTCTGTGGACAGTTCAATGTCTTACTGATTGAAATTAACAGCCGCAATTGGTATAGTCTCTCAAAGGTAATGATTTTCTTCTGCATATGCTTCTCTAGGAGTTGCCTCTGATGAATGTACCAAACCTCCAGCATCTGTCTCACCAGAGATTGTTCTTTTCAGCTTCTCTGTTTCTCTGGATGACTGACTCTGATGTCCATTAAACGATAACAAACTCATTTATCAGATGTCATCCATGGGGTGGGGAGATGGTTGAATGGCAACATGCTGGCACAAAGATCAGCAGGACAGGGTTCTGTACCTCTATTCACTTAAGGTTGAGTTAGCTCTTTACTCCTTATGTAAGATAATTATAAGCAGTATGACAGATAGAACCTTGATGCCATACAGTTGAATTTGTTTGACTCCTGTAAACTTGTTATCCTATGTTACTACTATTTCATGTACTTTTACTGCATGCCTGTCAGCTTGAATTAAATAACAAATAATAATAATATTCATTTTCGTTTATTCAACAATCCGGTTGACAGACCGCTACTGGTACCGTTACAGTGTACAATTGTGCAGTTGAAACAGTATACAGGAACTCAGATTACAGAATACACATAAAACTTAACTACTAACAGAGCAGACAGCCTGCAATGATTTGTTAATATAATTATTAACCTCGTATAAAACTCCACAGCTGCTCATACTCTAGCAGTGCCAATCTCAAGGCAAGATAAAGGAGGAGGGCGATGCTAAGATCTTTGTTCTCTCAGCATTGCTAAACTGAAGCTGCTATTAATCTCATTCAAGATGTAACTTGTCTCCAAGTCAGGGAATCTGGTGCATGAATGAATGTTACCAATTGCTTACACATCATCTCTTAATTTTTCGTCTTCCTCTTCTGTCTTAGCTTAGTTTACACGAAACAGACGTGGCTAATCGTTTCATTAACAAAGGGTCGTCTTTGATAGAAACACTGGTCTCAGAGTTCTCTATGATGCCACCTGACACATGCCTTGTGTTATCATGGCTGATATTTGTGAGATGTCCTTTCTCGTATTCGTAAGGCATACTTTCCCTTCAGTGAACTAACTGATGAGTTTTCATTAGAGACTTGTCACTTCTGGTAAAATTCAGCTGTTCTCTTGTTTCATATGTTTTGCTGCAAGCACCAGAAACTGTCTCAGCAACCTTGGTCTTGATATTTTATACTGTATACAAACCAAATGGGCTAAATGTTGAGGACTTGACCAATTATAGTCCAATCTCTAACCTGTATCTTGTTTATCAAAGCTGGTTGAGAAGATTTTGCTGATTATGCAGTTGATATTGGGACTGGAGATTAATTGCTATTGCCAAGAGAATCAGGATTGACCAGCAAGCGATCTAGTTTTCAGAAGGTTTCATTTCGCAGAGTCCTTGTGATCTCGATTATTGTTGATCCTTTTAGGTCTGTTTATTGGGTCAAGGTTCCATGCTTCTTACTCTGTTTATATGTTACGCTGTTGACCATCAAATTCTGTTAGAGTCACCCAATAAGTCATTTTGTATTCTGGACCAATGACTGTCCTTTTTTATCTCTGGCTGTACTCTTTTTGTTCTACTCGCTCAACCTGGCCCTTGACTTCATTTGAACTGGCACAGGGTTGTATTGTAGGTTTGTATCCTTTACAGTGGTGGCACCACCATGGCTGCAGCAGGTAATTGAACACACTTCCTATTTACTCTTGTTCTGCCTGATTCTTTGTAATTTTTAATATATTTCTTTACGATTAATTCCTTCAACCTTCAAATGACTCCCTTGACCTTGATGAAACCTGCTGAAATTGTTTACCTGGTGCTGCCACCAGGGCTGTACTCAGAACTTTTGAGGTGAGTACACGCTGCAGCCGAAAAAAATCGACTTTTTTTAGTCTTCGAAGCTTTTCTCTTGAGTTTTGTCTGGAAAACCTTTCAAACAGCGTAAAACGCTTTACTTTCATTATTTTTTACCTTCGTAATTCGCCTGCGTATACCCACTTGGTCTTGCTGAGGTGGGTATATGCTGTATACCAGCGTGTACCATCATTTTTTGAGGTGAGTATACGCTGTCATTTTTCCCGGAGGTGAGTATATGCCATAGATGTAAAAAACGATGAAAAGAAAATAAAAAACGGTAAAAAACGTCGTTTTTTTCGAAATAATAAAAAACGAAAAAAAACCGAAAAAAAACGGAAACGGAAAATAATTTGCCTTTGTTACATCTGAAATTTCATTTTCAGCTTACAAACCTTAATTGCTTATGCAATTTTATTAAGAAACTGCAAATAACACAACTTTATTATTAGGCCAAAATAATTGCTATAAGTAACAATTATCTACCACAGTTATTTTTTCTTATAACTTTCGTTTAATAAGAAATTCGGACAAATTAAAGGTATTGAAATCTTTTCAAATTTAAATTGTAGACATAGGCCTAAGTCGATATTATAAGGTTATGCTGATCGACATAACACAATTAAAATCTAACCAGAAGCAAAAACCACAGATGTTTACTAAATTATATATTGTACATTATTTTGTGCTTAAAATTGCTACTTATAAATATTAATAATTATGCCCAAGAATTTTATATCAAAATAACTCTTAGAAATTTCATTTCTTGTAGAGATCTACTATATGTATTTCTCAAAATTATGACTTAAACAATTACATAAGGACCCTGTACTGTAGTTAGCTGCATCCGTGAGAGTAGGCTACGGTGAAAACGTATGGAATATCAGGCAAAAATTAAATTAAGGAAAATAATATTAGACAGCAAATAATTAAATAAAGTTACATAGAAATCGAAAAAAACGATAAAAAACGATGGGAAAAATAAAAAACGAAAAAAACGACGTTTTTTGGGAAAGAATAAAAAACGAAAAAAACGATTTTTACAACTATGGTATATGCCATATACCCTTGAGTACAGCCCTGGCTGCCACTGATCCTTTACACTGCAGACCAAAGTTCTGTTTATTCTTCCCTGGGAGATGCTGCTCACTAGTATGCTGAGGCATATATTTATGACCATGTTACAGATTCAATCTCCTTAGCAGAGTATATGGTTGAGAAGTCTGTGTGTGAATATCATCCATCTGCCTCTGTCGTATACTCCTGGAAAATTCAACTGATCTCACTGGGCTTCCCTCAGCAGCTTGACTTTCAAAATGCATCCTTATCTACTTCAGTGCACGACCTGATTGCAACTCTAGACCAGGAATTCTCTATTAGCATGTATGTGAAATATGTATGGCTAGTCTGTTGTGAAATGTGCCTAAGTCATGTGGAGTTTGTCATTTCAAAAGCAAATTTCAACAGTGTCCAGATTGTTTGTTTGTTTTGTTTGTTTGTATGTGCACTTGTTATAGCGCCCCTTCAAGCTATCTCTACTCAGAGGCGCTCCCGAATGCAGAGCGGACACTGCATCGGAGTTTCACGCCGAAGCGCTGAGCAATTGTGAGTGAAGGACTTGCCCAAGGTCCTTACGCGGCGAGGTGGATTCGAACCCCGAACCTTCCGGCCTCAAGGCGACGACGCCACCACTACACCACCGCGCCGCGTTTATGCAGGATGAATTGGTTTAATTACAAATTTTCATTCTAAATTGCCCTTGTATTCTCAAATCCTCATTGTATGTGTAGTACCTATGATGTCCAACCATTCAAATGTCTTTTCCATACCTAGTTAAAGTCATAAATGTCATGTGATATAAGAAGTTGGTCATAATAAAGAATATAATATTTACAGCCTACTTGCTTTCTTACTCACTATTCATGCCTGAAACTTTGAATGTTGACTATCCACATGGAAATTTCTTCTGATATTGAAATGGATATCCTCTTGTCAGTCTATGTAATTTATCTGAAGTCTGTGGCAAGGAGGTAAACATTAGATTAAGGTTCAGTGTGCCTTGCACCCATTTGTCTAAGCCATCCAACCTACTTCAGCTATACTTTGCTAGCTTGGAAATCTTTCCTGCGGCTCAGCCCTTGTCCTAATTTTGTTTGAACTCTTTCTGATCTGAATTAGCAGAGGAACTATAGTTTCTGCAATTTAATTTACTGCAATTTGTCAAGAATGGAAATGCAAGAAGTTAAGCTTGGCATGGAATATCTTGGCACCCCATCAAAAGAGCGACCTGCAAAAGAGCGACCGACACATTAATTTTGAGCGAACAAAAGTTGAATTTCTTACATGAAATGCATTGAGAAATTATTATCCTAAAAGATTATTTGAAATAGTAATAATAATAATAGCTTACCTCGAATGATATCGATAAATCTGCAGCACATAATATTTATATAGGGTAAAACGCATAGGCGGAGACCTGCGCCGAGAATTGGGGGGGACGGAAAGACGCGAGATTTTCCGAAAATTTCTGACGACCGGCGAAATCTCGGAAAATTTTCTATTTTCGCCGCCAAAAAAGTTGACTTTTTTTTTTTTTTTTTTTTTTTTTTTTTTTAGTCATCCGGCTAAATCTCGCCCAAATCCCGAAGAAATTTTCTATTTTCGCAGCCCAAACAAGTCTTGACGCTCAAACATTGGGGGGGACAAATGCATGGGCCGTCCCCCCCAACACTTTTATTGGGGGGGACCGTCCCCCCCTAGGTCTCCGCCACTGGTAAAACGGTAGTTGAGGTTGGTCAATTGTTGCTGTGTACTTCAGACTGGCAATTACCGGTATTTCAACCTCTCTTTAAGCCATAGTTGTAAAAAACGTTTTTTTCGTTTTTTATTCTCTCCCAAAAAACGTCGTTTTTTTCGTTTTTTATTTTTCCCATCGTTTTTTATCGTTTTTTATTTTTTCTTTGACTTTATTTATTCATTTACTTTCTGTTATTATTTTCCTTAATTTTAATTTTTTCTGATATTTTTTATGTTTTCCGCCAAATCTCAAGGATTCAACTAACTAAAGTCACTATTTCATCGTTTAACATCATCATTTAAGAGATAGCCTACGTGTAGTAGGTTCCTAATCAATGTTTTCAAGGTTGAAATGCGGTTTTAGATGTAGCAAAGTCAAATTCTTTACCGTTTCCGTTTTTTATCGTTTTTTTGTCGTTTTTTATTTTTTCGAAAAAAACGACGTTTTTTACCGTTTTTTATTCCGTTTCCATCGTTTTTTACATCTATGCTTTAAGCAAAGAATTAGTTCATTCTGTCCAGCTTTTATTTAGGCAAAAATTTATTTTAATCTATCCAGCTTCTATTTAAGCAAGGAATTACTTTCATCAATCTAACTTCTATCCGAGCAAGGAATAATTTTCATCAATTACAAGAAAAACCACAAAAATGCATTTTATATCATTCACATAATTTCTCAACCTGAAGCACATTTTTGTTATCACAGAACAAATTTATCAGCCTAAATTAGCCTAATAATTTATTGATATCATTAGAGGTATTATATTATTATAAACAAACTTTAGCAGAATATTTTTCAGTGCATTTCATAAAAGAAATTAAACTGTCGTTCGCTTAAACATGTTGGCGCTTTTTGTCGGTCGCTCTTTTGTCGGTCGCTTTTTTGTCGGCGCTCTTTTGATGGGTCACCGAATATTTAAATACAAATAGAGATTATCTAACAAAAGTAATGAGAAGGCGTTGATGGGTCTAATTACAAATTAAGGTAGTTGACATCCTCTGTTATCTAAACGAACAGAATTCAATTTCTTTGATGAAATAGGATCAAACTGATAGGATCTAATTTGCTTGGCAAAGGATATAATTGGATTATAAACTAATGATATATAATTAATCTAGAAAGTGATATAATTAGTTAAAAACTGATATGATCTAATTTACCTGGCAAAGTATATAATGTGATCTAAGCTAGTAGGATCTAATTAATCTGGTAAAGGATATAATGGGATGATTTTATGCATGGGGAGGGTCTACCCAAATCAAGACTGTTTTGGATCTAATTTACCTGACAGAGACTTCTATGATGTAAGTTTCTAATTCTAACATAATTCGATATTGGTACAGGAGTCGGGTTTGATGTCTGGTAGGCCCTATATGGTGATATGATAATTCTTACCTGTTACCTTTATGTAGATCAATTCCAAATTCATGTTGATGTTCCGGAGGGTTTCTTTATGAAATATATCGCATGGTACAGATGAATGCTTGTTCGCTATATACTTAGAATGGATTTTCCCTGCCTCCCAGACAATAATCGAAGCATAGAATCACTGCTCGAGTCTGGTGCCGCATCCTATTCCTCACTCCTGCCTAGCTTTGCTAGCATTGTAACCGTACTGTTAGTAGGGCTAACTCGCCACTAACTATCTCTTCATTCGACCAAACAAAGTCTGCTTTCCGTCCCCTTTACATTTTTGGTGGTAGAACCCCTGTCCTGGAATGGCCTCTTCTTGACGTGAAGCATGGTGGCCAATTGGATAGAGGGGTCAGCCTGTTACGCGTAGAGTACGGGTTCGATTCTCGTCCGAGGTGGTTTTCTGTGTAGGGACCTTGAGCAAGTCCTTCACTCACAATAAATGCTCTGCGATATAATTGCACCGTTGAGGCGTATGTGCACTTCTGAGTTTTGTAAGAAGGGCAAAATCAAATTGCATTTTTATTATATTGTATTGACAATTCTCTTCATCTCTAGAACTCCTTCTCAGGCCCAGTCTTCTCTCATCTTAAGAGTTTTATTTGGCCATGCTAGGCTGGGAGCACCCCGAGTAGTCCCCTTGAAGAGGCACTATACAAATTCATTTAATGAATTACTGAATGAATGACTAAATGAATGTACAATTGTCTAGTAGTTGAATGTTTTTATATTAGTATCTAAACATATTGTGTAGCAAATTTAAAGTGCCTCATAAAAAGCACTGCCTACCCCAGATTATAAGCTATTAAAGTTTATTGAGAATATTATTAGGCCAAAAAAAATGTTGTGTTTCCGGTAACCCGACCGACCCTCTTTTATTGCCGCGACTCAAATAATTTTGTAAAATAATTTTATTTTAAAAAAGTTATAAAAAAAAATTTTATAAAAAAAATTTTTCATTTTTTTTTCAATTTTTTTATTAACATAATACAATGGCATTGCCTTCCATTTAAAGTTGGATCTTAGCACACAAAAAGTGTTTCCGGTAACTCGACCGTCTCACTTTTATTGCCACGACTCGGAAAATTTAATGGAATTTTTTTACAGTGGCATTGTCTTCCGTATATGAGATGTACATAGCATTCACTAAGCCAGGCGACGATCGTAAGCAGCCGTCTTTCAAGGTATATAATGGTCTGTTAATTAGAGCAATCAATAGTTTCCCACATAGTTTGACAAGGCAGGCGGTTATGGGGTGGATGGGGGGAGAGAGTAATAGATCTGGAAGGAAAGCTCTTGAGTGCTGTAATACGCTGAGCAAATTTCTGTCCAGGGTAACGGCCTCTGTTGTCATAGACCCTGGTCAAATCGGATCCATCCATCTCACGGTAGCTCGTTTTGCTCACTTTAACTTCCTAAGCTGACTAGGCTCTCTTGTGATCACTGTGCCCTCCTTTGCTCTCTGCCTCTTTCTGCTCTCTTTTGCTCCGTGTGCTCTTGTGTTTATTGTGCCTTTTTGTGCTCAGAGTGCTCTCTTCTACTAACTCTGCTCTCTTCCGCTCACTGAGCAGTTATCTTTTATTTCGAGCACTCTTTGGTGAAGGATTTAACATTCATTCATTCAAGTAGTTATATAGCACCTCTTCAAGGAAACTACTCAGAGGGGCTCCTGACTCCAGCATGGCCAAAAAGAACAGTTTTCAAGTGAATAGAATGTCTCATTTTATTTTATTGATCTCTCAATATCTATAGCACCTGTTCAAGCTAACTACTCAGAAGGGCTCCCAACTACAGTGTGGACACTGCATTAGAGTTTTACGCCTGCTTAACTACTTCCTGGCTGTCAGTCTTGAGAAACCTCTAGCCTTATCATTCTCACTTGAGCCACCTCTAACGTTGACTAGGGAAAATAGATCTAGCGACCTCTAGGTGTAACTAGTAACTGGCTCGGCTAGTCTGGAACGACCCCTAGCAGTGATGTTCTGTTCGCACTCATCTTCCCCTTCCCTTCCCACTTTATCTTACCAGAAAAGATGTTAACAAAATGAAATTAATAGAACTGTTTTCTAGAGCAGTTTTAGGTGCAGACAGTCGAGGAAATAGGCAATTTATACTTGCTTAAAACAAGTACTTTGCTGCAGTGTGTACCTTTTACACAAAAAAGAGTAGTGGGGTATAATTTTTCGGAAAAATCACTGTATAAAAATATTTTACAAAATAAAAATATTTTTCGACCTACCTACCCAATTTTTTTTAGCTCTGTTACCGGAAACACAGCATTATTTTTTTTGGCCTTAAGAATGACTGGACTCTGGAGCAAATCCAGTCACCGTGTAGTTGGCGAAAACATAAGGAAAGTCAGTAGCGTGGGATTTTTAATTTGATACTTAGAAGTTACAAGAACCATTAAAGGGATAAAATGCCCCATTAAAGGAATTAAAAGGACTAATAAGGGGAAGCAATAAAGAAGCCGCTAAGGGAGAGTAGAAAAGAGATTTATGGCATTAGGAGAGTGACCCTGCATTAATTTGAGGGTAATTTGTTTGGTCTTGATGTGCTTTGGGTCAACAGAAAAGGTTAGGCATGTGGGAGGCCGACCATAAAATCAGAGTTACAGAGTCTTATTGGACTACAAGACGAATCATGATAATCTGATATGCTTAGCTGTGGCAATGATTTGCTCTATTTTATTGTAAGGTTAATTGTTCAGCAGCAAGGCTGCGCTTTGATGGTTAGCCATTTAGAGAAAATAGTGGACTGTTGGCTTTATAATTAAGAGTAGAATTGGTTAGTATTTGATGAGGTTTTGAAAGTGCTAAGAATCAGTAACAGTAACGTTCACTTTGTTTGGCAGTATTAAGAGATGAAAATTTTCAGATAATAAGAGGACCATTAATTGGCCACATTAAAACACCAGCTGTCTGATTATAATGGAGTTTGGTCATTGAGTTCTTCCGTCAGCCATCCTTTTGCTGTGACCATGAAGCACCAGTACAAGTGTATTTATATCACAATCATAGTTGTAATCTCGAGATGCGCATAGTACCCAAAAAGTGAAGTCATATAGACATAGCTTATTCACAGATAGATGCTCAGTGAAACGAAAATGAATAGCCAGGCTAGATGAACATCAGTTCCAAGTTAAGATCCAGGGAGTCTAGCAGACATTCAATCAGCTGGCTATTAGTGGACAGCGTTATTAATAAAAGTGGTGGGTTTAGGTGGAGGAGGGGGGTAGGGAGAAGAGATGAAATCAATGACGAATTTGGGGAAACTGTACAATGGACTAAAGCCACTGCATGATCTAAAAATGATCTTCAAGCACTGCATGGCGCATTTGTCATTTTCAGGTTTAATAAGAACCGTTGATAGAGAATATGCTAGTTAAAATATGCTCGGATCAAGGATTAATCAACACCATGTTGAGAAAATCTTGACAGTGTATAGACCCACTGACGATATTCAAGACTATCATATTATACCTGTGACTGAATGAAGAAGTCTGTGATGCTGTATAAGATGTCTGATAAGCAATCTGCCCTATGATTCATGATTGGAATCAGGATTCATGATCTGATGAGATATTTTATATATGTATGTATATTATCTAAATAATATATATATAATTATATATATTTATTTGTTATGCTATTTTATTTTTAGATTATGAATTTTCTTGCTTTTGCTTCTAATAAGTAAAGTCATATAATAAATAACTTAGAATACAAGTCAGAGGTATACAGCTTGCACTAAAATGAATATATGAATATAATTGGATCATTACTGGGAAACAACAACAACAAATGAAATATACGAACCATAAATCTTACTCTAATGTTGTAATGAACAACACAGTGATCAGTTTTTGCTGATGGGGGGGTGGGGGGGCAGAGGGGGGGTTGTATCTAGTCGGTTGCATACGTATGGTATTTTGATGATACTTCTTTTTGTACAGGTTCTGTCTTAGGTGAATAAAACTTTGCTTTAAATAACAATTTCAATCTCTGGATGACGACCAGTACTAAAATGCCCCAATGAATCATTGTATTTGGCATGCCGATGCCTTTCATTTCATATTTGTTTGGATGACTAATGGCTACGGAGGAACTTGCAATATAATAAGCATGGAAACATTTATTCATCGCAGAATTGGCTTGAAGATGTATCAGATCTCTCATTTCCAGCATAGGTACCTTTTGCCTTTACCAATGACACAAACTTGGCATCAAAAAGAAATAAACTTGCATTCATCAAATTGGTTTTTGGGATGGTGGATTTTATTGTCTCATTTACTGAAATCATGAAACACGTAGCCGAGAGAAATGTTGGCTGCTGTGCAATTTCAGTGGCTGACTGATGAACAAATTGCCTGTTGCCATGAACTAAATGCATTGACTTTTATTCCCACTAGCCGCAAGATTTTAACCTCAAATGCCTAGCAGCTGATGTCCTTTTGCAAACGAGACTAAGTGTTTGAACATCAAGCGACTAAATTGAGGACGCAAGAAGAAACATTTAAAAAAGATTTGTTGAAGATTTCAAGTCACACAACAGGTCTACAGAATTATTTAAATTGTCCACTGTTCCAATTATGTTCCATTTTCAATGCAATGGCACATATTGAATTCAAGAATGGTCATAAACTTTTAAAAATTCTTTGTTGTTTTACCTTTTAACATTTTGCATACAGGATGCATGATGACCTTGATGATTAGTTGCAGCTTCCTATGACTAAGACTGTTGATGAAAGTTGACTTGATATTAATCTATTATGCTGTCACCAACATTCAACAGTATAATATGATATACTGAATGGCTGATGAAAATATAGTTTTTATTCTTTGAAAACCTGCTTCACAAATTTTTATATGTTATGAAGCATACAAAATCGTGGGTCATAATTATTGTCTGGCTTATAATGAAACTGCACCATTTGTATTTACCCAACTGACTAAACAGATTCAGTCAGAGGTGATAATATAAATGCACGAAGAGGTAAGTCAACTGCTCCACTTTTTAAGTGGCAACAACTGCTAGATGTGATAAACAAGTTGAAAACAGGAAAACAACGTGCATGGAAAATGATGACTGATGAAAGAAAAAACATCCAGACAATACCCATTCTAAAGCAGATTAGTTTAGAAGTAACTGATAACGTTTTCTGTGAATTGTGTTCCAGGTTAATTTTCATATCCATTTTCCAGTGTTATTTTTTTAGACGTCTGCTCTATATCTATGTGTCCTCTAGCAACATCAGCTTTTACAGTCATTGGTATTGCACTGGCAATGAGATGAATATAGCAGTTTAGGAGAGCACTGATCACCTGACCTCATATGCCAAGACAACGAAAAATGAAGGCACTAGCAGGTCATGCAATTGGCTTGGGTTAAACTTATTTAAGAGAAAATGCTCTTTCTTCATCTCAAATGTTTTAATATTAGTGAAGATCTTGGTTTTTCCAAGGCCGGTTTGCTTAAATAACAAATAACATGTTTGCTTGCAGTCTATCACTTCCAACTTCTAAGCTCTCACTTCTTTTCTCGATCTTTTCTTCCAAGCTGTCGGTCTTTGATTCTTCTGTTCGTCTCTCCTAATGATTTATCTTCCGCTTTCTTGTGTCATAATCACTTGGGTTGTTTAATGTTTATCTACTCAAAGCTATGCTTCTATTGCCAGGAACATCGACTACTTGAATTTCTGCTACATTGTTGTTAGGAAGCATAATGTGCAGGTGAATTAATGGTGAATTTGGCTAAACTAATATTTTAAATGTCAATGTAATGAAGATTTGTGACAAGTTTAACATTTTTAGGCTAGAACTGTAGCCTATCTGATCAATAAAGTCTACTAGAGGTAAGAAGAAAGCATGAAAGGAACTCTGAGTTATTGAAGGTCAGGCTTCATTATGCACATTTAATAAGCTGCTCTATGAGATTGCACTGATGTGTGTTTGTTATTCATGAATCTTAAATTTGAAACTTGAGAGCCAAGTAGCATAACTAATCTAAGGAACTGAGTGGCGTATGCTTACTGGTCTTGTACTACAACTGCAACGGTTTGACCCCAGCCTTATCCACTTGAGCTACGTGCTATTTCAGCCTTGAGGAGAAAGAAAGGTGGGTTATATTCCATGATGATCCTCAGGCTGAGGCTGAAGACCTAGGAGTTTGGGATTGCAAAATTCCTTCTGGCAACAGATCTGCTGGTCTAGTTTGCTGTGGAGAGCCAGTCAAGTTGTAAAATCGGGCAGAAATGATTCCATCTGATAATAGTACTGCAACGTTAGTTCGTACCAGCCTAACTTGTTTTCGCCTCAACCCAGCTCTTAAGTACCTGTTCGTGACTAGCACAGCTGTTTCTAATAAGAATTTAGCAAGGTGGTTTTGAAAGCCAGGTTGATATTGAGTTGGGCTTTTGCAGTTTGCATCCGGTTGTTCCAAAGCAGAGCCTGCAGAAAATTTTCCTCACCAATCATCCATATCTGATCTTGGCCTCAGTGCTGCAACCAATTTGATGCTGGCATTTACCCTGTGAGTGATAGTTCCCTTTTCTAAGAAAATGCTTCATGCTAGGCTGGTTCGGATTTCCTTCAAACAGGAGCACGCCCAGACCCCACATAAATAAATTAGACAACAGGTTACTAAACACTGTGGAGCTCTACATCAACATGTCTGTTAATGTAATTATGAAGCTAATGTGATTGGAGTATACATGTATGTGGTTGGGATGAGAGATTGCTGAAGAAGCAGTGCTCTTTATCTCTCTGTGTCAGGTTTTTATCCTATTATATAATATTCATTTAGCCTATATCAAAGCTTGTAACATGTAATGGGAGGTTGAACATGTTATGAATCATATTACTTAAATAATTACTTTTCCATTACGGTACCTTACAACCTGTTTCAGAGTAGACTGCTGATAGATAATACTAAATTACTTTACTTTATGAATTAACTTTATGAATATTTTGATACAAGACACGGATATCTATTACCAGAAATTTATGCCTTTTTTAAAAACTTTAGTATCAGTTGCTAGAGACTAATAAGAGCGTAAAACATTGCATCATGTACTACTCCTACTTAGAAGTTGTACTTAATAATTGATTTTACAGTAAAATAGGTCTGTATCTAGTATTCTTCGATGACTGAACAAGCAAGAAATCTTTAAAAACATTTATGCTTAATAGGAAACATTTATACTTAAATAAAACCTTTCACAACAGTTTTATGGGTGATGCAAATTTGGGCCATTTGCACCATATTTTCACTTTCTATGGTGCTTATTGTTTGCCTGAGTTACAATTGCTGGTGATTAGAAGCGTTTTTTATTACTAGTTTAGTTAGTCATCTTTATGATTCAAATGGCTGGTTAATTAATACCCAGACTGAAAACTATTACACAGATATGATTAAAGGTGGTCTAGTACGGTAACTGAAGACGTCTATTGCAATGTAATTCTAAACAAGCAAGTGCATGTGATGATGAATATAATTATGGACGAATTGCAAATCATTCTGTCTGGCTTGTGAGAGTCGACTGGCATGCTTGACTTTGAAATGAGAAGTTGTGGGTACAATCCCAGCTTTGGCAGAAAGAAACTTTCGTATGATTTCTGCTCCATTTGTGCCCCTAGCAAACTCGGTCATAAAATGGAGACATTGGCTTTACACTGTTAGTGATAAGAGGCAGAAAATCAGACATCAGATGCATAGGTAAAGAAAAAAAATGTGTCTAGCACTTCAATATAAATGGTGTCTCTCGAGTTTTGCTTAAGGGCCTGCTCTCCATATCTTTCATCTGTAGCACTTTTAAAGTTTTTATATAAAGGTCTTCTGGGAAAACTGGCAAGGTCCAGAGATGGAGCCTGGGAACGACAGACGGCTTGTACTATTTAGAAGACGAGATCTATGAAAAAATACGATATCGATTGGAGGCTTAATACAGAGATGGATTCTGATGGAAGATTTAATTCACAAGATGGATGAGTTGTATATGGGAAGTGGATAATGCAGAAACTCTTTGCGACAGTCAATAGAAAAGATTAAGCACATCAATTTGATAAGTGCAGCGGCCATGGCAGAAATTTGACAAGGTATAACTGAACTAATTATATTAAGAACTGATCATAATATTTCTTGTGCTGTTATTGAGCTGCCTTTGTTCATTTCTTGGTTGGTTGTACTGACTATTCTGCTTCTCCGTGCTACCTGTTATCCATGAAGAACTAGTGGCATTTATATTTGAGAAAATAGATGATCGATTTGAACCAGGAGGTGAATCTATATCTTGGAATGTTCATTTTAGAAAATGTGAAACCTCAACTGGTGTGTGTGTGTGTGTGTGTGTGTGTGTGTGTGTGTGTGTGTGTGTGTGTGTGCAGGGCCGTCTTATCCAGTAGGCACAGTAGGCACTGTGCCTAGGGCCTACGAACTTACCAGGGGCCTACGAAATCCTGAAAAAATATATTAAAAAATAAATGCAGTGATTGGTCAATGAACGGAAAAACAAACAGAAAACGAAAACTTGAAAATTTAATATTAACGGGCTAACTTTTTAAGGCTAGAGTTAGCTAATGAAACAGTAACATTGGCTAAGCTATAATTTTTTTATTATGTTAACTTTGCGGCTCTTTGCATTCGCAAAATCGCTTATAACGTCTTCAAAATGTCATTTCTCGCATTAAGTCGCTTTCAATTGAAAGTAATGCAAGGGAGGATAATCTTGCCTGTCCCATCGTTGACCGAAGGTAATTTTTGATAATTTTCAGTTTCGAAAAAGAACGTTCACCTTCACAACTTGTTCCAAAAATAGAAGGATAAATCCGAAAAGCAAAAACTGGAGACCAGCTTGTCAGCCATTTGTGACATAATCATTTCAGCTACAGATTTATTGTCTGCAAAGATTTCGAGAAAACAAAAGAAATTCGTCAATAAATGCATCTTCTAGATCACATAGATATATCTAAATTAATGCCTTTGCTCTAATCACTATTTCTCCAGTAGATTAAATAATAATGTTGATAAAGTTCTGTCAAGGAGAAAATTGAATCTTTCTTGTAGGCTAGACTAAGTGTTGCATAAGCTGCTAGCCGCTTTCAATCTCAGTTAGGCCTATAAGTATGTCTATGATCACGTAGAAAGTCTGGGTGCGGAATTAATCTAGACCTATTCGTAGGCCATAGGGGCCTACGAATAGATTAATATGCAAAAGTGCCTAGGGCCTACAATGACCATAAGACGGCCCTGTGTGTGTGTGTGTGTGTGTGTGTGTGTGTGTGTGTGTGTGTGTGTGTGTGTGTGTGTGTGTGTGTGTGTAAGAGGGAGTGTAATAAATTATCTTAAAACTTTTTATGGGTTTCATGGGGATGAAAGATGGCAAGATTAGAGATTAATAAATGTATAGCTAATTAATTACTTAATCAATTAATTTACTCATTCATTCATTAATTCACTGTAAGAATTTACAGTATCTCTTCAGAGGTGCTTTAAGGATGCATTGCTTTCCCAATCGCTTTTAGTACAAGTCTCTCAATAAAAGGTTAAATCAATCAGATGTTATTAAGGTATTCAAGAGGATATGTTGAATATTAATTGACTACAATTGAAACTGATAACTCATTTGTTTTGTGGTTTTTGCCGTGGTGTAATAAGCAAGTAATGGATGCAGAAATTAAATTGTTGGTGCTGCAGTAGTTTTTAATTGAGCAATTACGGTAATGATTCTTGGTCTATAACCTGCCTGTCAGTCTGTCGCAAATTTTCATTGCTCTGAATTTGTCATTTGTGGTAATAACTTTTCTTTAGATTGTGTGTTCTTTAGCTAGGGAACACAAACACTGCATACACCTTTTACAAGCATCTGAAAACTGTTATTTATGGCCAGAGTTGGGCTTGGAGTGCCGATATGAGTAGGTGTCTGGGAGGAGTGTTAAGCAAGTCCTCTGAAAAAATGAATGAATGAATAAAGTAAGTTTATTCCTTTCCATGTTTACAATGGCAAGGAACCTTTAAAAAGGTTCCATAGATCCTTGGCATGTCCAGGCGCATCTAAGACGTCCAAAGCCCAGCTAATGAATAAATGAATGAGTGAAGAAAACAAGTTTATTCCTTTCCATGTCTCCTCTTGTCATGTCTGTCAGACTAACAACTGCTTGGGTTACAAGTATTGTGTGCCTGTATCGGCTGCTTTCAGTGGAATGAAAAGGTTTGCCTATATAATTTCGTAAATCCGTCATTCTTGTCAAAATGAGATGTAATAGAAGACACTTAGTACATTACCTTTGGTGTCTCTATACTATTATATGACCTTTAAAGAAGTAATCCATCCAGGAGTATCTAAGAAGCTGTCCAATGCCCATTCACTGTATACGAACCATTGTACTAATTTGCATTGCTTGGTTACCTAACTGTTAAATTGATCAATTCTTCTAGTAAGGTTTAATTTATACGAGCAGTTTTTTTTAGAACTTACCAGAACGAAATCGGCTCAGATTGTTTAATGTCATTCGAAAAAAAGGCTCACGAAGTTCAGAGGCTGTGTAGACTGCTATTTGCCAAAGAGAGAGTGATGAAACGAGATTTGAGTCTCGGTAGCAATCTTTTGGGTTAAGTGCATCTTTTCTCTGACTGTCAGTCTCTCAGTGCCTGTCTTATTCCTATCATGTATGGTACCCAGTAATTGTAATTTTACAATAAAATAACTTCTATTGAGCCATTTGGAACCGTATGGTAGGGCCTACCCGGTAATTGTAATTTCACAATAAAATAACTTCTATTGAGCCATTTGGAACCGTATGGTACCCGGTAATTATAATTTCACAATAAAATAACTTCTATTGAGCCATTTGGAACCGTATGGTACCCGGTAATTATAATTTTACAATAAAATAACTTCTATTGAGCAAGTTTCTTATGCACAAGGAATCACAAGGAATCAATCGACTGTGCATTAACGGAAAGCTGCAATGAGGACAATATAAAGAAAATTAGTTTGCCAAGAAAGACAGATAGGCATATTGAAAAGTTCAGTCACAATTTGTGAGTGAACTGGCAAAAATGAGTGGACAAAACAGACAGGTACAGAGAGTGAGCTCCTAAATCTAGGTCCAGCAATTGAACAAGGTCATACATGAAAGACGCTGCTAGTGTTAGATATGATCAGACATAGATGTAAATCAGTTTGAAAATGGTAAGTGTGGAAATAAGGATACTGATAATTTAAGTGTAGTGGTTGGTTGTTCAGGGTTAAGTGTTTAATAAGCGATTAGCCCGTTTGAAACAAATCAGATGATAAGAGGACGCCAATGCAAATATTTAAGCACAGAGGTTACTGGCTGTGTTCGTATTTTGATATATTAGCTATGGCTGTTGGCTTGTCATCTGTCCATGTTTGTCAGAGGTCTGTTCCGAATTTAGTCTGCTACTGAAAACGAAGTGTATTCCTGCTTAGAGCACTAATTCTAGTGCACGTTCACTGTCGTTCAGCTGAAATTTTATTAATGCACATTCTAATATGAAGTTACTTGAAATTGTATTCGTGCACATTCAAATGTTAAGTTGCTGGAAATTTTATTAGTACACTTTCTAACACTAAGTTGCTTGAAATTTTATTAGTGCACATTCTAATACTAAGTTGTTTGACATTTTATTAATGCACGTTCTAATATTAAATTGCTTGAAATTTTATTAGTGCACATTCTAACACTAAGTTGCTTGTAATTTTATTTAGTGCATGTTCTAATAAGGCCTACTGAATTGCTGTTCAGCAGTTGCCCTTGTCCAATGGACACAGGTGAGCACGTGCAGTTGATTTGCCTGCACTGCACCGGGGCCTCGCTGGGCCGAAGCTCAGGGTCCTTCTATAAGCCGTTGCTGGCGGAGATCTATAGACGTTGTCATTCTGGCCTTCTTTTCCCCGGCTGGTGGCCTTCGCTTGCGAAGGTCGTCATTGTGCTGAGATCCAGGCCTCGAGAAGACGTCGCTCGACGGCCGATAAAAACAGATGACTACATAATTAATATTCCTTAGTACAGACTGCACTGTGATATGCATTTCCTTACAGCATCCTGTTGACGACACGGAACCATATCTAGCACAGATTATATATAGTAGCCTAGCAGCCCTAGCTACGTCTTGTGAGTTGTGAATATGAACCAGTGAAAAACTTCGTTGTTATATTATGCGAGATGTTTTGATTTATCTGCCGATCATGTACGTCGTACGCACTCCGCTATAATGATTCTACGCTGCTTAACCTTAGAACCGACCTCTGTTGTTGGAGGTTTCTGTGCTGAGTCTGGGTCCGTGTTTGTTGTCGGTCCGTAGCTATTGTCTCAGCTGACAGAAATTATGTAAGTCCTTCACCACCACCCCCCCCCCACCCTCCACCCAGCCGTCCACCGAACAAGCCATGAAGGCATCTATTCAAGCATCCGTTCGTCACGTTCCTCTGTCTGTCAGCCATCCTTCCTAGAGTCTGTCTGTCTGCCTGTCTGTCTCTCTCTCCGTCCGTACCTCATCCACCCGGATGCAAATACTCGCACTCCCACACCCAAGCAAACAAGCAAACGCCACCTACTTACCTACCTACCTACTGACGCAACTTGTGTGCAACCAACGACGGCGCGTATGCCTGCTTGTCCTACCCCTTAGCCGACCGACCGTTGCTACCGTACGCGTGCATCAGTCTGTCTGTGTCTGTTCCTATTCGTGACCAAAGTGCAGCCTGGGCTGTTAGCCGCCGCCGCCCGCAAGCGCCTCCGTATCGTACGCCGCGGCCGATCACCGCTGCTATATCGGGCGGCTGGGCGCTGGCCTATTTAGCAAGGCCAACCAATCGCAGCCAAGGCCTCCTTCGGCTCGCAAGGCCTCCGCAGGACCGACCGCCGCCGTAGCCTAACTCTACGTCCGTCCGTTCGTTCGCCCGTTCACCCGTCCTTTGCGTGTGCCTCTGAGGCAGGCTGCGAAGTCCGGGCTAGATAGCGAGGCAGCCTCGCACACGGCGGCGGCAGAGGCGGCGGGGACGGTTGTCGATGTCCTAGTCTTCGTCGTAGCGATCCGTCGTGATAGAGAAATTATTTCAGTCGAGTTCGTCGCGTATTGAATGCGTTTAGACGACGACGTCAGCTTCGATCACGCAATTTAGACGCCGCACCCTCTACCACCTCCACCTCCTACTCCACCTCCTACTCCACCTTCTCCGTCTGTTCGTGTCTAACGCTTGGATTATTATAGTTCGACGATTTGCGTACCGTGTTAAAACTTCACTTTAAAAATTAATCGTCTGCTACCGGAAAAATACGAGTGTAAAAAACGACTTCTCATTGACGTGTAAACTCTGATCTCTTCGACTGGTGGTAAAGTACGGTAAGTTGAACTTCCTGGAAAATTTTGGGACTTAACTAATGCTCTTTCATCCTGGTCTAACTGAAGTGGTAGGACTTAGTACTTGGTATAGGCCTATAGGTTTCATAATATGATGAAATGGTCTGTGAATAGCATAGGTCTAGGTTACGTCTTCTTATGAAATAATATTATGTGAATGCGTAGATTTTTATGATCTGATTAAATAAACGGGTTAGGCAAAGTGAGGTAAGAGGCAGTTGAGCTTGGCAGGTTGACCCTGAAAAAACTGTGCATAGAAGTTGATTGACTATGTGTGTCTGCTAAATCTGTGAATCCTGCGTAGAATGGGGTGAGGAGATGGTTGAGTGGTTAAACGTTGGCACGAAGATAAGAAGGGTGCAGGCTCGATACCCGCCTGCAACTCCACCACGGGTTGTTCTATGCCAGTGCCAGTCCCAAGCTTGGATAAAGGAGGAGGGCGACTCTAATCATCTTTGATATGGCAGTGTTGTTAAACATGTAACAAGGGATACCCACCTGCCCCTTATGGTTTACTCAACCTTCCATTCACTAGGAAGTGACTGTAAAATGAGCTGGAGGATGGAAGGGTGCTTTTCAGGCTGTAATGCAGTTAAATTTAGCTACTGTTAAACTTGTTGTCTTCTGTTACTACAATAATTATCATGTAATCATTCTGGGTACTTGTTAGTTTGAATTAATGAAGAATGTTAAAAAATCGTCTGCTGTAACTCAGTTGGACTGTTTTTTGAGAGTCTTACTTCTGAATTCAGAAAACACTTCATCTGGTTTGCATGGAAGTCCACAAATACTCGATACCCGCCTGCAACTCCACCACGGGTTGTTCTATGCCAGTGCCAGTCCCAAGCTTGGATAAAGGAGGAGGGCGACTCTAATCATCTTTGATATGGCAGTGTTGTTAAACATGTAACAAGGGATACCCACCTGCCCCTTATGGTTTACTCAACCTTCCATTCACTAGGAAGTGACTGTAAAATGAGCTGGAGGATGGAAGGGTGCTTTTCAGGCTGTAATGCAGTTAAATTTAGCTACTGTTAAACTTGTTGTCTTCTGTTACTACAATAATTATCATGTAATCATTCTGGGTACTTGTTAGTTTGAATTAATGAAGAATGTTAAAAAATCGTCTGCTGTAACTCAGTTGGACTGTTTTTTGAGAGTCTTACTTCTGAATTCAGAAAACACTTCATCTGGTTTGCATGGAAGTCCACAAACCACAACATGAGAGACTGGCCTCCCAGAGGCTTGATTTAGAAACAGGAATAGGGCTGAAGCATTCATAGCGTGGAGAACTAACTGTTGTTGAAATACCTCTACCGTGTTTGTTTCTGTTTCCAGCTTTTCTCCTTCCTTTTCGTCATACATCACATAACGATTAATCAGATATTCTAGTCACGATTTTCACCCTTTTGCCAAAACCTTACGAACCCACTTTGTCAATCAGTTCCTCTCATCACTTTTTGTTTTTATCTTTCAGTCTCATCCATCTTCTTGTTGCACGGTCTGCGGAGTGCGTCCAATGTTTTCCATTACCCTGCTTTCTTGCTTTTATTATAGCCATTTATCCTGATTTATTTAGGTTCCGTTGTGCTCTGCAGACTTGCTTTCTAATTAAGGCATTTTCTTGATGTGAAAATCGTGTGCTCATTTTTCCATAAAATAAAGAAATGGACAAAGTGTAGTATATTGTGATCAGGGTTATGATCAGTTGATGATCACCTTGTCTCCCAAGTGCGGCATCATCTTATCGCTAAAGTAGTGTGTTTTACTGAAAACAGAAATGCAATTTCTAATTGAGGTGTATGGTAGTTTATGATGGTATTGAATGCCACAGATGAATTGAAATGTTCTGTAGTTGTATTCATGTACATTTGGCCAAGGCAGGACTGTAATTTGATTTACGAGTATGAATTCAAATGACATGCTTCAGGTGTAAGAGAAGGGGTTAGGTGTTGTGTGCTAGAGGCAATAAAAGTGGTGTGAGAAGAAACGCTGAAAAGGGTAGAAGTCTCGTGTGTGGAAATAACAAAGATATATAACAATATGAAAAGGGTAGAAGTCTCGTGTGTGGAAATAACAAAGATATATAACAATATTAAAAGCGGCAAAGTCACAATCGATGCAAGGATTATGAAACAACAGAGGAGTTTTTCTGTTATCTTAAGAGAAGGTTTGTACAACGCTAATACAAACAATGAGATTTGTTTACTTTATCATATCACCATTTTGTCTTAAATTATTTGTGTGACCTGAATTCTGATGATTGGTGTTTTCATGCACTCGACTTATTTGTTGATTGATATTTGTCAGATGATTTCATCGTGAGCTTCGTGGTCCACTGGAAACAGTTGACTATGAAGCTCATGATGGCTGTTTCCAGTTGACTACATGCCATCATAACTCCTGCCATGTTGCTAGTCCAATCTTTTTTCTCTGACTATACATGTGACAACTTATTTAATGGAATTTAAGCTGAATGTATCATTAATATAATCAGTTCTTGTCTTGTCAGCTGTGCTCCGGTGCACAAGACTCTTATAAGAACTGATAACTGTTTAGTTATTGGAAAAGCTTGTCAAAATGAGAGTATGCAATCAGAGAATTGTTGAAGTTTGATTCGCTACCATACATCTGGAGCATCTCAATATAACGTGGGTTCTGATATGACACTGATCCAAATTGAATTAAGCTCTAGAAAAGGGCTTCAGCATTATGCAACCCTGTCACCAGGTGATCTTTAATATGGCTAATAGAGGCAGCATTAGAATTACTTTCCAGTGTATACAGCAACTCCCGTGTAAATTGGAAGCTGTATCCAGGGCCACATCAGGTCTGGTGTGGGTGCTATGATTACCTACCCAGTCCATCATGCACATGTCTATGACATGCTTATTATTGAGTGTTAACTGCCTGTAAAGGTGCTTTTCTCATGTTTTTTTTGTTTCTACCGACAAATACAGAGCAGACTACCACAGTAGGCTACAGTAAGTACCATGAATCATGTTCATTTGCTGTCAGTAATTAAATTAATAATGACTTCGTATGTATTATTATGTGGCAACATTCTCATTGAAATTTTGTCACTTCTGAAAATAAGGGCCCCTCAGAACAGTGGGCCCTAATAAATAACTGCAGGTCCAGGTGCTGCATCAATCTTAGCACCTCCTCTAATGCAAGCCTAGCTGTATCCTTACTGGTTACCAGACCTTATCTCTGCTACACTGTATGCAAAGTTATAAGCATGAGTATTATAAAAATCAGTCATTCAAGTTCAGCCTGAGAAAGAAGCAGACATGATTGATGTGCTAAGAGCTCGACATTCTTTGCATTGGCTTAGAGAGAATAATATGTTAACCGAATGCAAGACTTAAAAAGACGAGTGTTGAGGAAGTGAGAAAATCCAGACTAGTGGATCTAAAATCCTCATAATATCACCCTTGTAGCCTGGATTTCGGAAGGGTTTGATGCTCCGGTCATTGTTATTCAATACATTTTGTTGGTCTGTTGATGTAATATCTCCAGCCAGCAAGTGAATAATTTCAGACTTCATTAAGATTTAGCTGGTGCTACTTGGTTAGTCATTTTGATTCAGTAACAAACACTGTTCAGTGGTCTATGCTAATTATTTTAAGGATTTTTTATTGTGGTTGACCGATGGCTTGAGGAGGTATTTGGTAGTCATTGTTGCTAATCTGCAGGATTGTTGTGGCAGGTTGCATGCATGATGTATTCATGACAGGTTTATTCAAAATAAGCTGCGGCACATAAAGAAAAGCCACAGGATACAAATACACTGAAACCACAGATTTACACACATGCAGACAGCAACACCAATGCACCCATAAATCTACCAGTGTAAATTATAAATTTGTACACTTGTACGTATTATGTTTGCAAATGTCCTGTTTTCTTAATGCTACAAATGTCCTGCGGTGATTAACTTCTATTGCATATTTAATTACTTTGATATTCAATTAAGCCAAACCTTATTATAAAATTTGCGGACCTTTGTTTAATTATTTCTGTTTTATTGTATTGGTTTTCATTGTCACTGCTCAAGAGTTTATTTTATGCATGCAGAATTGAAGAGGTCATGTAAGGCCAAGACTGTGCAGGTTCGGCAGTGTTAGTGAGGATTTGAAAAGATTTCTACGAACCATGGGAAAACGCTGAACCTGATGTACATTGTAATGGAAATCTCCTTCTCACCTATTGAAGCCATATGGTTGGAGCTTGTAACTGGAAATAACGGTGATGTTGATTCTAATAATAAGATCTTCCTTCTCCCATGCAGTCTGTCTTCGTAAATGGAGCAGTGTAGAAACAGTTACCACTTACCTGAAATATCCCTAGGGCTCTGTTCTTGGATCATTTTCTCTTTGTAAACCTCCTCTCAACTAAGTGCTGTGCTGATGTCAGAGTGCTCTGAAATGACACCTTTATGCTGCAGACACTTAGCTTCACATTTTCTTCCATATTAAATGTGCAATTCATCCTCATTCTACTCTCTCGCTAAGTTATCTAATGTCTTCGCTAAGTTATCTAAATGTCTTCGCTAAGTCATCTAATGTCTTCGATTGAGTTAAGTTTTTGATGGCAGTTGGGTGTATTGCTTTTGAATTCATCCAAAACTGAGTTTCTCCTTTTTGGAACCTCGCAGTAACTGAAAATATTTGTTCTTATCTCTTATACAATGTGCACAGCTGTTCAGAGGACAGTTTGTGTAGTTTGTTTGACTCAACATGTCACTCGGTGAACATTTTAACTGTGTATACATTCTACCCTCTACCACATCTGTTATATCAATAGATGCTAGTTTTCCTTTTCTGCTCCGGTTTGTTTGTCTAATGCTTCAAAGGTCTCTAGCTGTCTTGGCTACTGGAACTCACTTTTTGCTGAAATGTTCAGTGCTAACTTATGGAGCTTCAAATAGTCCACAACGCCACTCATGGTCAGAAATAGTCCACGACACCATCCATGGTCAGAGCTAGCTAGCACTAACTCCTAAATAAATGCTAGGAATAACTGCTTATTCAACTCAGGGCCAGTTTCTGTTTTTGTTCGTCTAATGCACTTGATTGAGCAGTTCAGTTCAGCTGTTCGTATAAATTGGGAAATGGATGCTATATTGCAATGCCTTGAACCCATACTAGGCCAACAAAAGCTGGCTTGTTCATGAAATGCAACTAAGCAGCTCTAGCCATTCAGCCGTCAAAAGGAGGCAGCCCAAGAAACCCAAGATTTTGCACTTGAGGAGGCTGTAGTAGTGCTGGTTCATTGGCAGGGGTCCATGTATCTCAGCTGCTTTTAATCAAGAGGCAGAGGAAATTGCATAAGGAAATGTATTTACATGAAATGATCCTCACTTTTTTTGGCAGTTTGTGTTGGGGTAAGAGTTCAGACATATGGTTGCAATTTTGGTTGCTATGTATTTTCGAACTGCATGTATTTCAACTGTTGTAGCACAAGCTGATTAGAGACAATGGCTATCTTACTTGACTTGTCTTTCGTATATGGTTAGATTTTGTGAAGGACAACTTTCATAGCCTTAACTGACACTTGCATTTGACTGAAGATACCATTCGGAAAGGATACAATTCTATCTGTATATGTCTGTCTGTCTATCTATCTGTCTATCTGTCTCTATTTGTCCATCTGATGAATTTATATAGTGCCCCTCAAGATAACTATTCTTGAGCACTGAGTAGTTTCTAAAATGCAGGCCAAAGGGGAGACTATTCCAAATATTTTGTCTGCAGTGCATAAAAATACTACAGAATTCATGGTATGGAGAACAATGTATTGCACAAGGAACAGTTACAGACCAACAAATACACCAGCAACTACAACAATGACTTCAACAACAACAACAGGAGCAAACAGGGTTTACAGTCATTTCAGTTTACAACCTTATCCTACTCTGGTATATCAGATTATATGGTATACATGGAATCAGTAATTGTGTGACGGGTTTGGTACAAATTGTGTTAGACATTCAAAGCTACAGACCATTAAGCAAATCTTCTTTATGTTGCTCAATAAATCATCTACATGTAGACATCTTTGTGCTGTGTGGTATTTAGGTCACTGACTTTTTTAAAATAGCTGAGCTTGGTCTTGTATCTTTCGTGTAGCCAGCCGATAACATTACCCTTGGTTCAATGAATTATGGTTGAATTTCCATTATCTTTTATGGACACATGTTGCTAAGCTGCAAATGATCACGTTATGGCTCAGTGTTAAATGAAATGCTATGAATGCATGATTCTCCTGTAGTTACTGAAATTACAGAGAATGCGATGACATGCATGCTGCAAATGTCTGGTTTTTATAAAGAGTAATAGTGAATACTTGCAGAAGTTGCCTTCCATCTTGTCATGCTAGGCCTGGAAGTTACTTTCTGTTTATGGTACTAGGCCTAGAAGTGGAATTCTAGTTTTTTGCTTTTTCTGGTTAAAAGTGAATAAGTTTCTAGCCTTTTAATGGCAGGACAAGTGCTCAATTTGTACAAAATGGACAGGTGTTGTGGATAGATTGATAAAAGCCCAGAATGGTCCATTAGCTACTATCAGAGCAGTGAACAATTCTGATGCCTATTTCGAGATGGCAAACTGTTAGAAGAACATTTGGTGAGTTCATTGATAGCCAATTGATGCTGCAGATTTGATGTATTTTTAGTATAGTGCCCAATAAGAGGACTCGAGATGCAATATTCTTGGCAACAGATGGCGTGCTCCTGTACTCTTTATTGTTTTACGCTCACACGAGAAGCATGTGAAAATCAAAGGGCAAGGGATGTAGGCGTCATTGAAATTATCCAGAAAGAAGTAGTTATTCCATGAAGATGATGCTACTCATAGTGGGGCTGTATTATTATTATTGCACAGCATCTCATTTTTCTTACAATACCAAATATACAGAGTTTCCATACGATTAAGATTCATGGAGTCAATTAAATAGCAGTGACTGCAGATACAAACAACATGTATATCATTGTCGTGTATGGTGAAGATGACAAAGCATATGCGGTTTGTGCTTTGTGCTTGTTGGCTGCTGATGAGATGCTTTGCTTTTATTGTTTGGTCCTTCTTCAGATTGACAGTTTGGCCACAGTTGACCTTCTGGTAGATGCTATAAAGCTCCAACTCCATTCGTCTTGTTTCTCAGTAAAACAACTCACTGCATAGACTGAAAGAAATCCTGACCTCAGCAAATGCATTATAGTTCTGTTTTCATCCTGCATTTGTGTTTGTTTGGTTTTGCACTCAAGACTGCTCTAGGGTTTGTTATTTTTCTTTCCCGTCGTTTAGTTTCGTAACAGCACTTGATTACAGTAATGCTTTTAAAAATGATACGGAGCATGTCGATTTGTTGTTGACTGCAAACTGGCTTTATTCTCTGCAGATCTGTTAATAATGTATGAAGTGTGTTTTAATGCCAGGAGGGTGGACGGTGATGGAGACAAATTTATTTAAAAAGAGTTCAGGCATTCCGGTCACCATGCAGTGGTCAGAAGTTGAGTTCCAAGTTAAAAGAGTTAAATATTAAAACGTCATGCACATCAGACAACGACCAGTGTTTGGTTGGAAGATGAAGTGGTGGCAGTGACACAGGCTTTGATTTTGACGATATGCCTTCTGGTCTGAGAGACAGATCATAAAGGAAATGGTTTTCTTAGAAGGAAATGATTGGGAAGGATGTGAACATTTGCGTTCATCCAGAGGGTGGTTTACCCATAAATGGTTTATTATGATGAAGATGGTTAGTTACCCCACCCACCCATAAATTGCATGCTAACAATTAATTATCTGGCATGTTGGAGTTTTTGAGGACGTCCTGCTGCCATAAGCAATGCTGAGCTGTTAGTTGTTGTTGTTGTTGGAACTGCTTACAGTGCTTAGGGTGAGACAACGAGCCAAGGTGGATTTAAGTATCAGTAGTGTGTTAAGTTGAGAATTTGTCTAACAGGAGGATTTCATGCTTGTTGATATGATAACGCTGAAGTGACCTCAGGTGAGATGTATGAAGGGGTTGATTTGGCCTTGTATGACAGCTGAGTGCCCCTCAGCATTTCATAGTTGAGGAGAATTGGGTATAAATTATATGACCAGTGAATATGGAGATCTTGCTGAACCTCTGATTGATAGAAGGAATTACTGACAGCTGGAGGAACCTGCTGCACACACACCATTCATTAGGCAAAAAAAATAATGCTGTGTTTCCGGTAACAGAGCTCTAAAAAATTGGGTAGGTAGGTCGAAAAATATTTTTATTTTGGTAAAATATTTTTATACAGTGACTATCCGAAAAATTATACCCAACTACTCTTTTTTGCATAAAGGTACACGCTGCAACAAAGTACGTGTTCTAAGCAAGTATAAACTGCCTATTTCCCGACTGTCTGTACCTAAAATTGCTCTAGAAAACAATTCTATTAATTTCATTTTGTTGATATCTTTTCTGGTAAGATAAAGTGGGAAGGGAAGGGGAAGATGAGCGCGAACAAAACATCACTGCTAGGGGTCGTTCCAGACTGGCCGAGCCAGTGGCTAGTTAGGCTACACCTAGAGGTTGCTAGATTTATTTTCCCTAGTCACCGTTAGAGGTGGCTCAAGTGAAAATGATAAGGCTAGAGGTTTCTCAAGACTGGCAACCAGGTAGTACTTAGGCAGGCGTGAAACTCTAAGTCACTGTAAATAAACAAATTTGCACAAAATTTTCCGAGTCGCAACAATAAAAGTGAGTTGTCGGGTTACCGGAAACACAACATATTTTTGGCCTAAGATACAACTATATACAGAAGGCAATGTCGCCGTATTATGTCAATAAAAAATTTGAAAAAACTAATTTGTTTTAATTAAAAAAAATTTTTTGGCAAAATTTTTTTTTAAATAAATTTTTTTTACAAAATTATTTGAGTCGCGGCGATAAAAGAGGGTCGGTCGGGTTACCGGAAACACAACATTATTTTTTTTTGGCCTTAGTCTGCTTGCTTTTCACGACCTTAGGCACCTCTGCTTAATGTGGAAGTGTTAGGACCATTAGCGGGAAATAAACATAAACGTAGAACTTACAAATAAAGCAGTTGTTATTGTAGATGTAATAATAATAATTACTAATAATGCCAGCGATAAGCTTTTCAGCCACAAACCAAGAGCAAACCAAGAGCAAACCAAGAGCGGCGCGTACACTGGTCTTCTTCCAGGTTGTTTGGCATTTCCGGACTGATCCGCATTGCTCAGAATTTTCACTTGATTCCATTCAACCCGTTCCCTCTAAGCTGCAAAGTCATTCGATAGCGCTTTGTTTCTTGATGCACTGCAATTCGGTGCAAAACTAGATGCAGTCATTTGCAGACTCTTTGCTTGCAACAGGTTTGGCAGTCTGCCATTGAAACTGTTGCATTAGATGAATGCTCATTGATTCCATCCGAGAATTTGTGATGTAAGCAATTTAAAATTCTTTTTGCCAATTATCGATTCATTCATTAGGAAGTTTTCTAATTCTATGGCCTATAACCTTCCAAGGTTACTGTAAACCCAGGAGCACTCTAAACACCGGGTGAAAAGGATGATTTAATGCTGCTACAGAATGAAGCTGAGGAGTATAGGCAAAAGCTTAAAGTGAATGGGAACCCATTCCATACCATGGAGCCAACAGCAGAGAAAGCACGGTGCTGTTTAGGAGCAGTTTGCACTTGGGAATGAGAAGTGTCCCTGCACACCTAAAGTAGAGCAGAAGAGCCCTTGCAAATATGCAGGAGTTGCGCCTAGGAGGCACCGCCACGCCAAAGAAGATCCTCGGAATATGATCCATATAATCTACTGCATCTCATCCGTGATATGACTGAATTTTGGGGTATGACCATTGAGTATCCACAAGTCATCATGGCCTCTGGTGAAGTGGTGTAAAGTAGGTTGACATTTTATATATATATATATATATATATATATGACATTTGAAGGTCTTCTGAAAGCCATGTGGAAATTATGGTCAGGCCAGTTCCTTTCATTCATCTGGTTTGGACTGATCTTTGTAAGATTCAGTAATCCCAATCAAGCATGGTTGATATTGGGTAGCCAGGAGCCCATTTCCTTCTCTTCCTCAGAATCAGGTTGTCTAATGAATACTTCATTACAGTAATGACAGGAGGATGGTTTTGTTACGCCTGCTGCTGCTGTCAGGACTATAGGATGCTTAGCAGTGTTGTTGAAACCAATGAAAACACAGCCAGGTTGTCCATCTATATTCAGCTCAGTGGAATTTAGTGCTTGGGTGGGTGTGATGAATTGGTTGTCTCAGTAATGCACTTTGGCACAATAGGTCTCTAGCACTTAGAGATTAGCTCTCTGATATTGCATTTTTAAATTCGACCAATACAGGAGATTTATCCTCGTAGAGCCGTAGACTTATTATTTGGAGGAGATTTATCTTCATAAGAATTTTTGCCCTGAAAATATTTCAGGTGCCGAGTATCCTGTGTTGGTGGCTCGGTCTCTGATGTATGGATGAAAAAATAGCTGCATTCATGTATATATATATATATATGATATATATATATATATATATATATATATATATATATATATATAAGAGAAGGCAGCAGCTTCCCTGCAGTGCAGTAGAATTTTTAAGTGGAGGCTTTTCTGTTATTTCGTGATTGCACTGCACAGCACTGTAATCGATTTGCCCGTTCATTTGAATATCTGAGTCATTATGCAGAATATATCTGTTATTTTTTTAATTCTTAGTTGGACAGATTAACTGAGCAAAGCTTGATGTACAAAGTCCTATTTATGTGGAACAGTAAGATGTTTTTTTGTTTTTAAATTACGATCTTTATGATCGGCTGTGGAATCAAACACTGATATGTAAGGCTAAGTTTTGGGTAAGTATGAGTAGACATTGTAGGAAAGTTTGGCCAGACACAGAAATTGGCTGGTAACAGAGTTTAGAAGCTGGTTACTGTAGAGAGCCACTTAGAAATTCCTTGCTGTCAGCCACTTCATGTTATATGCAGGTCCAAATACATTCGAGCAGCAGCGCTATCGTTCACACGCTACATTCTTAAGAAACTTGTTTGCCATTTTGTCATGTTTGCCATTGTCTTATGTAATGCTGCAAGTGTGGCATATGTTGCATGACTTACATAAGGCAGTATGATAAACAACTGGATATTGCTGTAGACTTATTTGTGGGGCTGTTAAGAGTACACTGACTGTACACCTTGATTAGGACATCAGCTGGTAAGGAGGAAGATGGACCTCCACCCATTCTCATTTACCAGTCAATCAATCAATCATTTATTTTCACAACCAAAGATTTTTTTACAGTTATATATTGCAAGTCACATTTTCAAAGGGGAATGGCTACAAGTATAGGCCCTGAAGGAATCACTGACCCCGCTAGATAGGGACACCTAGGTACATGTAAAAAAGTGACATCAGTATGGAGCACTTCTGCTCATGATTGCCTCACCGGGGAGCTTGAAGGGCTGTTTTTCGTATAGTTTTACACTTCTATAACTAGACTGGCATTGTGTTGACAGATTTTGTGTGATATTGACACTTCCTATAGGCAAAGAAAGCATTCTTTGCACCTGTGCTTTCATGTTACTCTTTAGGAATATTTTTGCATATCATCCATGGGACTTGTATACTCGTTACAAGTATTTCCTTATTTTTCTTGTTTTCTATAAATCCTGTAGGTTTGCTACTAGTCTTGTCTGATCATTGATAAGTTTGCAAGATTGCAGTTTTATATTCATTCATTTATTCATTCATTCTAGTATAAATTTATATGCTTGAATGAGTGAATGAATGAATGAATGAATGAATGAATATAAAACTGATAGATGATTTTGTCTGCACTAGACTCGGGACAGCAGAATGTTCTTTTATTATGGATCATCCATGGCATTGCCATATTCAGCTTCTCTCATGCAGAACATTCTGTTCATGAGTCCCTGGTCATTCTGAATTAGAAAGTGTTCAAAGCACCCCTGCCTATTTACTTTATACCAATAGAGCACTTGAAGGTATAGAGCTATGGCAAATTTAACTGTGAGAATTACCTTCAAGGTGGCCTTTTAAAAGGATTGGCTGTTAAATTTGTTGATTCAGTTGACATTTGGTGTCCCTGGGTTGAATAATGACCTTCTAAGTTTAAGAGATACCTGAACTACCTGAGACAATCAGGAAGCACACCTTCCACATGTTTGAGAGGCATTTTTTCAATGGAGGAGGGGGCACATGTAGGACTCTTCTGTTACTTGCATTTAACCTGCTCTGCAATTGTCTAGTGACAGGTATACTGGATGGTCAAATCCTGAGGTTGGTGATTCAATTCTGGTGAGGGCAGAATGGTTCTAATGGAATTTTTATGGTTTATATCCTGCTGTGGCCCTTCTGAATTCAGCGACAAAATAAATGCTTTTAGCTGATGAAGAAGAAGAGATTAGCTAAATTTAAATTAAGCTAGCAATTTATACTCCAGTTTGATTTCTGGAGTAGATATCGTTGGTTGCTATTTTTCTTAGTGATTGGCAGTTGCAATCAGTCCTATGGGGGGTGGGGGGGGACATATTAATCCCAATGAATGTTAGATGTTTTTGCTGAAGGAATTTCTCCCTGGATGCAATGTTTTTCAGTGTGATGTAATGTACTTTGACATGCTGCTTGTAGCACAAGTACAAGTAATAACAGTGAGTCATTTCGCTCATCTGGTGGTTTGAGTTTCAATTTGTTTTAAGTGACTCTGCACTTGGATTATGTGTTAGCTTCTACAGTTTTGCATCTGTTTTCGCTTACGACCAATCCTGATGAAATTGTCAGCATGCTAGTTATCGGCCTGACTGTTAAATCAGTCCTTAGGTTTATATTATCTGTCAGTGTTGTGAACAAGGTGCTGTGGAGGTTGACAAAACCACTTGCTGCCTCCATCTGACTGAGAAATATCCTCTGAATGCACACTCCCTCCATCCCCCTCCCTCTTCCACCCTGAAGACCATTCGGTGGGTCTGGTGCCAGACAGCTCCAGGTTTGAAATTGTTTACAAGCCTCAATGGCAAGTTCTATCTGGCTGGGGAAGCTTTGCAGAACTGACTGCAGTGATGGATTAATCTAGTGCTTGTGAGATATGCTTTCCATTTATTTTTCCATGTAGTTCATGCATCTGCTGTAGCATATAAGACCGCCATGGTGATGATGGTGACCTTGTGCATGTTCTCCTGCCTTCATAGATAACCACCGCAAGGGAATCAGCATAAAATCCGGCCATTATGCCCGTCAGCATTCTTCCATATGTTGGCGTCTTCGATATCGCTTGAGACGGACCTGTGACCTTAGCAGTGCAACTGAGTGCAGACTTAACTGTCTTCTCCATTGGGGACCCAGATATTTCATTGATGCCTACAGCCATTCACTGATGTATGCAATGCGTGTATCAGATTCAGAAGCGTCTCTTTTATGTTCATCTGCTTCAGCATAATTCTGAAAATTTCACACACCACTCTGCACTTATACTGATTTCTAGTGGTTCTGCTGTGATTATTGCTGGTCAATTGTTCGATTTATGTTCAGCGAATATTATACAGCCCATTTTCACTCTGTGTACGTGGTGCTAATAATTAACATGTCTTTAAATGATCAGATCAGAATTTTCCATGCATTGTTTATGTGTGTGACCTGTCACCACGAAATCAGTCGCTTGTTGCAAATGTCATTAGGCAGAAAATTACCAAAAATGATGGGAAACCTCAAAATGGTCGTAAAATTTGACATCAATGCAAAAACAAGCAATATCCAGTTTTTCTATTAAATTCCTACTGTTTCTGTTTCTGTTGTTTTATGGAATTGTTTTCTTTCAGGACTCTGTTAAGCAGTAGTTTAGAGATCATGAACATTACAATTCAATGCCTTTGATGAGAGTTAAAGGTGCTGTGTATACATACTGATTCACACTTTGGTGTAACATTACGCGCGTAATAAATTTATGTAATAATGATACTGGCACATACATACTATATATTACAAGTAAGGCACTTCAGTCACAGTTGAAATATGATGAATGATGATCATCAGCAGTTTCCTGCACTGTACAACCTGTGAGCAGATTCTCTGTATTAATACCTGGTCAGGTTATTCTCTTACCATGTGTGCAATACCTGCAAGATATTAATATCAAATGAAATACTGCCATTGCTTCAAGATGCCGCTTCACTTGTTTACTACTAATGTCCTGTGTGTGTTTCATGTTTATATTCATGCCAATTATTAGTTGCTTAGTCATCGATTTTGGTCTTCCCTGTTGTCCAAACTCTTAACATGGTCTCTGTCTGGATTGGTCAGCTGATTCTGTCAGCTCCTCTCACCGCTTGGGGGCTTATTGGGGCAGATGACCTGGGAATGGTGAGTGACACAGTGCATGTCTTGGGTTAAAGATTTTCTGGTTGTCTAGATACAGTATCCATCTATCCATCGATGAGTAGTTTACTCATCGTGACTGTGTGACGAAGACTATAAAGGACTATAAAGCGCCAGATTTATTGCTGCTGAATATCACCTGATGATTGGATCAGACCACCAGGAATAACACCACCACCGACCGACCAACCTTACGACCACCAACCGAACGACCATGCACGCGAAGCACTTGCTCGGCATGACCAAGTGCCAGCAGCGATGGTTTCCAAGCAAGGCAATATCCTTTCACCATTGGACTTTGGTGGTGGATATAGAGTAGCTCTCTCTCTCTGTATGCTGTTTGTCTCAATGGTGTTACTTGCACGTCTACTTGTACTGAATTAATGGCCGTGAAATGCTGTGGACACATAGTCGCTCGATCTAGACGTTTATGAAGTATGAGCTCAGAGACATAATGGTTTGATTTTTTTTATTACAAAATGCGTTTAAGGAGCAAACTTACTACCTGAAAGTTTGGGTAATAAATACAAAATTCCTTGCTATCTATGACTGTATTTTGATTGTATGTGTACAACAATACACCTAGACCACTCTCAGACGCTTTCTATAAGCATTTAAAAACTGTTCTTTTTGGCCGTGCTGGAGTTGGGAGCACTTCTGAGTTGTTTCCTTGAAAATATGCTATTTGAATCCTTGAATGAATGAATGAATGAATGCATGGATTTATTTCTGCATTAGGTGTGTGTGTGTGTGTGCTCACCGATTTAATATTTTAATGAAAGGCATGCACTATGCAGTTAGAATGAATTGGCCTTTGAAGAAAATTGGATTTTTCAGTTCTGGGTGTCCCTTAAAGCAGTCTGCACTGGATCGGTGTCACTTGCTTGAGTCATTTCATCTGATAATCTGATTCCCTTCATCTGATAATGTGATTCTGTGTATTATTATTTGCGTAATCTGTTATCGATGCAGGACCTGGTGGCAGGAAACACGGATCTGAATGAATTTTATTAAAATACCAAAACCCTTTATGCTAGTGTATTGCTTAGTGCTCAAGAATTGTTACTGCCAACAGTTTTCATACTTATGTTCAATTTTTATATGGTATTTGGCATCCTGATAATATTTTCAAGACTGAATATATTTGGGTTTTGTATAAATGGAAATAAAACACTTTTGGAGAAAATTAAACTTCTTGGTGGAATTTTGGACTGTATGTTGCTTCAATATATATATACTTTGTTTATTCAAGAAAAACTAAGTTGACACACCGCAACTTATTACATGAAACAAAAACAAAAAGTATTTTAAAGAAGTAAATAGGCTGAAGTAACGATTGTCCACAGAATTCAGGCTGGAAGCGAAAGATAGATTACTTTCTAGTTCTTAGAATTTACACTGCGAACAGTCTTAAAAAGAACACGAGAGATGAAATTAAAGTCATCTTTTCTAGGCAGTTCAAAGTTGTGAGGTCGCGAACGCAGAGCATAAGGCCTTTTAACAATAGGTGGAAATAGGCTTCGGAGTACATGATTTAAATTCCAGATGACACACTTTAAGAGTCTAAAGTCTGCATCATCAATCAAGCGGTCAAGATCAGGGTAATGAGAAGGGAGGTATCCCAATCGCTTGACTTTTTGTAGGAAGCGTTGAAGTTTGAGGCGATCAATTGCAGTGGTGTATCCCCACCAAGCAGGGGAGGCATACAGAAGACGAGAGATGGTTGTTGCACGGGCTACCTCATGGAGGGCAGAAGAGGGGAGACCATGGGCTCGTAGGACTCTAAGCGCGAAGAGCGACCCAGAGCAGGTACTTAGAACAGCATTGACATGTGATGTTGCTCCAAGATCATCATTGATGGTCACGCCTAGTATGAGCATTGAAGTTACTCTCTCGATTTCCAGGGATGGGCAGTAATTTAATTGAGTAATTGAAATTACGTAATTTAAACTACAATTGTAATTGGTAATTTGTAATTTGATGCTCTTCATCAAAGTAATTTGTAATTTGTAATTCAATTACATTTGTTCCTGTAATTTGTAATTTCAATTACATTCTTCAAAATCAAATTACTTTGAATGGCCTATATTAGAATTCTTTGATGAATCATGCGATCCTTGCAACAGTGAATCATCCGTAGGCTATTTAAAGTTAGGGCCTATGTGGCTACCTGCACAGTTTGCAGACCAAACTAAAAGAATACATGAGTTGCTAGTAACAACATCTGAATATACCACCGGTAGCGAAAAACATACTGAGCATCTAGTGGTCATAAAGAAGAAAATGAAGAGGACGAATTTAATGGTTTTAATGCGCAGCGTGTTAGTGACCATAAATTAAGTCAACTAGCAGAAACAAAAACCATTTATAAATCTTGCAGATTATGGAATATGACAGAAAAGGGAACTAATAATGCCTCATAGCTCTACAACTACTAACAAATTCTTTAAATACAATTTAATGATGCCCTGCCAGTAGATAGATATAGGCTCTTTAGTTTTACAGGCATGATTGCTAGGCGTAACAAACGATCAGATAGGCCTAACTTGTTTGAACGGCTGCTACTTCTAAAAGAAAGCTACACAATAAATAATGATACAAGTAGAAATAAGGGAAAAGGCATGCACTTTCTGCCTGAGATTTTTATTCCAATGATTTAAGCCCCAAAGTAATTTGTAATTGATGTAATTGAAATTACGTAATTTGTAATTTGTAATTTGAGGCTCTGAGTCAAAAGTAATTTGTAATTTGTAATTCAATTACATTTTCTCCAGTAATTGGTAATTTGTAATTGAATTACATGCTGCCCTGTAATTTGCCCATCCCTGTCGATTTCCAATTCGGGAGGAGCAATTTTTGCTTTGGAACTGCGACGGAAGATAATCATTTCCTTGGATTTTCCT
This sequence comes from Lumbricus terrestris, assembly GCA_949752735.1. Lineage (NCBI taxonomy): Eukaryota > Metazoa > Annelida > Clitellata > Crassiclitellata > Lumbricidae > Lumbricus > Lumbricus terrestris. The sequence goes on from OX457039.1 coordinate 47,932,129, forward strand.
GCATTAAGTCTAAGATTGTTTCGTTCGGCCCAATCGGAAACATTATCAAGTTCCTCTTGAGTTGTATTTCGCATTGAGGCGCCAATGAGTAAATAAGTGTCATCTGCATATTTCTTCATTTTGTTTTGTGCATGTATCGACGTTGTATCGTATATATGTAGTATCGTGATGTTAAAATTTGGTACGTTTAGTTTTCTTACTTAAGTTTTGATTTATTATGATGGAATATGGAATATAATTTTTTTGTACTGAACCTTGTACCAAAAAATGTGCATAGGTGGCCTAATCAGCGGGACTCTGCAGTCCCTTCTGGGTTTCCTTTGTTGCCAAGAGTGTTCATGTTTATTTTAATGTGATGCTATATCTTGTTTGCTTCTGGGCTCATTAAAAAATTGATTGATTGATTGATTGATTGATTGATTGAATATATCTAACCAGCAGGAAGACTCAAGCCTTCAGAAACCTCTTTTCTTGTCCATTCGTAGAGGATTTGTTTTTTGTTTAATATTGCAAAATATAGTACCGAAAAAGTGCAGTCACTGAAAACTTAGAATTTCAGAGGGTTTGTGTAATATGTAATTTACAGGGTCGATAAATTTTGTGACCATTTAAGCAGACAGCGTTTAAGTGTTGCATCTGCTGTAAAAGGTCTATTCTGATAAAAAAATCATTGACAGGCTATTTTGCTATAGAAAGACTAAAATATGCTGGCACTTGCCCTAATTTTCTTTTTTTACAATATTAATTCTGAATGCATTGTACAACTTGCAGATAGCACAAAAATCTCACATTCTGTAAAAGCGTATGCATAAATGTGTCTGTGTGCCTGTGCGTGATTTTTTAAAGTGCTTCATTAAATTTTGTGTAGCTCAATGGAGTGTACGGAACTGACAAAGCTGCTTGTTATTATAAGCCTTAGCTACATTCTCAGTTGCCTGTGGATACCAATAGAAGGGTGGGGTAGGTGTATGGGTGTAGACGGGTGTTTTGATTGAGGATTTTTGGATGGGTGACAAGTGGATAATTGCATGGGTGGATTGATGGAGGACAGAAGAGACGGGTGTGTACCAGGTGTACTGTGGTGCTTTTTCTGCGGAGATACTAAAGCATGAAGTATATTTAGTGGGCATTTGCTTGTGAGTGACGTGGAATATGTGAGGCTTCCTGAGAAGAGTTGGTCTGATTTTGAGATGTTGAGTTACTGTCCCTTCCAGGGTTTGCTTGCCCATTACTCACTATGTGGCAGGAATTGGCACAAAGCTGTAATCTATGGCAATGCAACAGTTTTTTTAGTTGTCGGTGTTTTGACATGCAGTGTTTAGGATATACTGGCAAGAGGATAAGTAGTTGTCTATTCTTGTGAATGTGGTGGCATTGTGTGGGACAGAAGTACAACAATAAATGTTCTGATTGAGCCTATTGAAATGCAAATCTGCAATATTCTTTTGTAAACAAATGTTGAATGCTTTTCGATCCAGTGTTTTAGAATGAAAATCTGTGGCATAGTTGTTCCAAAGGTTCTCTCTCTTTATTTTCTTTATCTAGCAAGGAAGAAGGAGCAAAATATCAAATACCCACCTTTTCCCTCAAAGTTGAAATTCCAAGCCCAGGTGATTCAGTAGGCCTGTAGCCACTTTGGATCCAAAGTGGAATAGGATATAAGTGGTTGATTTTGTCTTGTGCTATGTGCTATTGTTTATTTACTGAGTAATATGGAGAAGTCAGAAATAAAATCTTATTCCAGCCTGACTTCATAGGTGCAAAAGTGGTTGTTTAGGTAGTGAGTAAGTCAACCTGTCCATGTGTCTATCCATCCATCCATCCGTCCGTCCATCCATCCAAGGGCTCGTATATTATATATCCAGACCTGTACGATCCATCTATCTGTCCAGAAATCAACCAATCACAACATGACCCTGGGAGTTTGTCAGTGAATATTTTGCAGACGGATTTTGTTTGTTTGAACTTTGAGTTGGCGATATCACATTTACAATTGCCATACTTTTTTTTATTATATTGTATTATATTATATATTTATATAGCACCATTCGCTTTTTGCCCTCACAGTCGCTCTCAGAGCAAAAACTCCAACGGGAGAGGAGCAAATATCTTTAAAGGATGAGAGATTGATGAGGAAAAACAAAGTCATTAGCATCTAACGCCCGCAGTGTGAGAGGAAGCTCAGTCCAAAAGGAGGAACCAACCCCAGAAAACACTGGGATTTTGGGCAAGAGCAGCCATAGTCCTGAGAACAATATTAGATCAAGACAATCAGCAGAATGCCATGAGGGAGATGAAGATGCGAATAACGGCATTTGCATATAGTAGCTCGAGAGGTATTCTGTATATTGTGCAAGGTGCTATGATTTAGTTGGCACAGTTTCGGTGCTGATGAATTATGTAAATTGGATGAGCCTGCCTAAGCATATTATGCGCCTTGTTCTGTTGAAACGTTTGTAATGGAATAAGTCGTGCACTTGTTTTTCTATGTGATAATAGTATTGGATATCTGATTTGCTCTGAACAAACTGGTTGAATTTGTGTGGGAATGTCATTTCAGCATGATGCTCCATCAATGCTCCATGCTGCTGCTGCTGCTGCTGCTGCTGCTGCTGTTGGTCTGAATAACCCCTCTCCCATTTCACAGTGATTCCAGTCATCAAAGGCCACTGGCCTGCCTCATATTGAGTGACCCTTCAATCTCTTTGAGCTTGTGCAGTGGGTCTCCTTCCTTGGAACTCATTTTCTGGTTAGCCTATTAACAACATCAGGATAAACCCATGGTCCATAATTGAGATCAGGAGTGGGTCTGTGTTAAATTTTCACAGGATTTCAGACAATGATCACCCTACCTTGGGCATTCTGTAAATTACCTCTGAGCCTGAGAAGCTGCCTGGGCGTATGAACAAATGTGGTGGTGTTGTTCAATAAAACTGTGGTGGGCCCCATCTCCAAAGATCACGACAAAAGGACACATGAAACGTATTGTATTCAAGGACGGAATTTTTAAGCAGTGTCAACAGGCTGTAAATAAAAATGCAGACTTTTACAAGTCGCCCATAAAAAAAGACCAGGGTGTGTCATGAAAGAAACTCGTGTTCATTTCGAGAGAAGTATCTCTGCAGTATGCTTTATAGTCTGTCAAATTAGTATTACCCTATGCAGCATGGGAACAATATTTCATTTACTATTGTTTTTCGCAGTGACGTTAGTAGTAATTCGTAAAGCAAATGAGTATATTCGGCACAGTGCATGAAATAAAATGATGACATTTTACAATGTGTCACAGTGGCATAGACAAGGTGGGGTTTCTGGGGTTAAACCCCCCATTGGCCTAGGAGAAAGTTTTTAAAAAGGTTTTTGTGTCCACTTAAATAAGAAGAAAACAAAGCAATTGTTTTGAGTAACAATTGTTTTTCTTACTTTATTCCCTTTCTTACTTTATTCCCTTTCTTACTTTATTCCCTTTTTATTTACTGTAATACTGTTGGGTTGGTGTCAGTAAGGCAATCCGGCCATGCCATAAAAAACCCAAACCCCTCCATCATGAGTTCCTGGCTACGCCACTGATGTGTCACATAGTGCTTGAGTTCTGGTCAGGTGAGGCAATAAATGTTTAAATAAGCCAGAAAACAGGCCTGCTGTTAACATTTCTGCCTGATTTTGAGATGAATTTGCCTGGCAATGAAAAATCAAATGTTCACCCACACATAAGAGAAATGTGTGTATATTAATTTAAATTAATGCTTTTGAACAATTAATTTGTTCTGACTTTTATCTTCTTTTACTATTTTTGCATTTGTGATGACCCATAAAGTGTGGCTTCCCTGTTCGGTTGAACATGTCTTAATCCACCCCTGCTAAAAGACCAAGACTGAACGAACACAAAGAGAGAGTACGGTAGGGTCCTTATGAATTGCCGGTAGTCTGTATTTGAGATCAGCTTGTTAAGTGGACTCATTCTTAGATATGTGCCTAGATTTTTGTGTAGCATAGTGGTGGTGTAGGGGTATGCTTGGTGCCTTGGAGCCAGAAGGTTGCGGTTTGAATCCACCTCAAGCCGCCACATAGGGACCCTGAGCAAGCCATTCACTTGCAATTGCTCATGTGCTTTGGCATGAAACTCCAATGCAGTGTCTATGCTGGAGTCGGGAGCGCCTCTGAGTAGAAATCTTGAAGGGGCGCTATAACAAATACTCATGCATATATCCATACATACACATATATATTCATGCATGCATGCATACATACATACATACATACATAGGCTATCAGTAAGTTTTTCTAACACACTTGTGAACAAGGAAGCATACATGTACAGTGTACACTTGTACAGTAATTATGTAAAACTGCAAAATGTATACCAGCCATGATACAATGGATCGAGTTTTATTAGCCACAGATTCAACCCACATGGCTAGGCTAATCGTATTTATACAGAGATCACGTGCCATAAGATATAATTATGCATTATCCTAAAATATGATGTGATTATGATCAAATTTCTTAGGTATTTGCAGTAGTGGCATTTTTTATCTGTTGACAGGCGCTAATATATGTGTATATATATGTAATTATACATATATACATATATATGTATATGTAATTTTTATATACATATATATTTGCAATATTGATTAGATGTGTATGGGTTATTAGTAGTAAACATATATAATGACTGTTCACCATCTGTTATTATTATTATTGCTGTTGACTAGCAATCATTGGTCGTGTGATCTTCGTGTGACTGAGTTTTAATACAAGCCAGAACAACAAGCCTCCTTGTACATGTAATTCAGTGGCCCTAGAATCAAAAAAGGTTTGGAACCACTGATGTAATTAGACACGACTTACTTGGGTTTTGCAGTGAATTTAGACTTGATTCATTTCACTCTTCATGCAAAATCAATATTCACCACCTTCTTGAAGTCAGCATCTCAGGCTCCATTAATTAAGGCTGACTGTGATCACAATCGTCGTCACTCGAAAGAGACCAGACCATGGATCGCTTCATGAAGGAGGTGGCTTTTCTCAGAGATTCAAATCTCTAGTACATTCCGTGCATTTGGACGTTAAATGGTGCGGCGCCCATTCAGACGGATGACGAGTAATGGTGAAGGATCTCGGGCGATCAATGCATTGAAAAATGGGAATGGTCGTCGTGGCCATAGACAGTTGCCATAGATGGTTGCTATAGACGGTTGCTATCGACGGTTGCCATAGACGGTTGCCATAGGAAAGTCGAGAATATTTACGTTTACCGTACAGGATCATGGTGATGCTACAATGAGTGTACGGCGTACACTCATTGTAGCATCACCATGATCGTTTATTAGGCACACACTGCTGGTGGTGTGCCTCCATTGCCCTCCCAGCTCGTCTTTTCTGTTACTTTCTTATGGTGATGATCATGATCGCATCCATCACTGATGACCTTGTTTCGTTCTTGCCAGATCAATCGTGTGGCTGGGTGGTGTTCGGAGCGGTTTCAGGTGTGCTCTATGTGCTCCATATTGCTCCGGTCGCATCTGATTTTGTGCTTTGCTGAATCAGAGCGCTTTCCGCCTAGTATACAGAGCAGCTTTTTAAATCAGTTTTTGCTCACTTAGAAGAATCTTTGCAGAATATATAAACAGTTGTTTACAAATTTTTTAATTCTGGTCGTTTGTCGTTAGTCCTATCTATCTCTTACATCGTGGTCGGTGCACAAGTAATGAAGCTGTGTGTTGTTATACTGCACTGGTTCTGGACTTAATAATTTACGTAACTGTTTACAGCTTGCTGTCTTAGAAGCCTGTTTTCTTATAGATGGATGTCATTATTATAATGTCGAAATTGGCTTGGAGTGCTTAACTTATGAGGTTGCATTGCTTCGCTGTGTGTAAAGGGACAGTATAAGTGCATCGGGATGATAAAGTTTTTTATGATTAGGATTACTAAGCTAATCCCATACCTAATGCCTATTGGTAATGGAATTATGCTTGTCTATTGGTGCTAAAATTTATATGTCCTTTGGACCGGTATTGGTATCAAAATGTATATCTATTGGTGCCAAAATACTTCATATATGTGCATGATTTAGTCATTGACGGATCAGGTTGTTTGGACACTAAGCTTATTATTTAGAATAAGAACAGTGATAACAGTTATAGAGATTATTGTGAGCTCTTGATGCTCTGAGATCTATGTTTATTTTTGTCAGCGTCCAAAGCCGTCCATGTTGCATCCTAGGTTTAAGACTTGCCCCGTAATTCCACGTACTATGAAAGTCTCCTATCGTAACCGTTTTTTGAGTGAAACTTAACAAGATAGAGACCATGCTTGGATTGATAAAGTCCAGTGAAGACATAATAACATCACCTGGACTAAGAGATGCAGTGGATTTAACAAAGACCGCAGAGATGGTGCAGACAATGGAGATAATTTATTCATGCAATGTAGCAGTCAGATGAGTTGAAATGACTGGTGTCCAGATTCCAGACCAGATAATGATGATGCTGAATTGGTAAATTCTAGGACAAGTGAAACTGTGTGGCAGATGTTTATTGTTTAATGCCTATTAATTATTCAGTCACTGGCCATTGAATCAGTAATGTGTGTGTACTCATATATGTCGCTTCGCTTTATGTAGTGCCTTTTAGGTATCTCTCAACAAGACCACTGCTTGATAATTGGTTTGTTTAATTGTGACTCAGGTGTAAGTCTTGTTCTGTTGTCTTCTTTTCAGATTCAACTTCTGAAGGAGTTCTATTGTTCCATTTTGGATTCCCTTGCTCTGGATTATCAATCAGCGAAGAAGCGATAAACAGTTGATTGTCGTTGGAGTTCAGATTTGGGCGCAGCTGCACTTTGGCAGATGTTCTTCATTAGGTGGTTGTCTGTTGCTTCTGTCTGTGTGATTCTGCCACCTGGTGACAGAAGCTGCACAATGATCGTCTAACGGTGACCACCAGGAGCCTTGATCCGGAAAGTCACTCGACCATAGCGTCGTCTGCCAGTGACCTTCGGATGGATGATCGCAAGGACTTTGGCACCCTGGACCATTCTCGTCTTGCCTCCGCAACCGCAGGAGGCCTCTACGGACCCTCAGCTGTAGCAGCAGCTGCTGCAGCTGCTGTCAATTCCGGGCTGATGCAGCTTCCATCTCTGGCCGACACGGCTGGGCGACTGGGCGTCATGGAAGGCTGCCCGGGTTTGACACCGACCTTTGGCTGTCCACCAGGTCTTCACGTGGATTATCCGGGTGGAGCAATTTCAGCCATCGGTTCTCTGGCTCAGCTGCGTGGATGGTATGGACCAGGAGCGCAAAGTCAAGGTCAGTGCTCTGAGTAATGGGTCTTCATCCTCTACTCCAGTTCATTCCTAGATTCTTTGCTAGGTGCCCTTCTTATGGTATTACAGCCGGCCGCACCGTAGAAATTGTTCTTATAATTTGCAGTTGTCACGTTGTCACATCTAATAAGATGCCGGATCCAGTTGTGTTATGAATGATGTTGATTTTTATCTGTTCTGCTCGACGTTGTATCTGTCTCAGAGTGATGAGTCTTCTTACCAGAGTTATTCACATAACCGATGCATAATTTCCTTAGTGCTAGTAAAGCTTATAGAACCTAAGTTGCAGTGGAGTGACGGGGGGGAATTTAACTGCAAAATTTTTTTACAAAGAGGTCAAGCAATCTGCCATAAATGAGTCCTATCTGCCAGGGTATAATCAACTGTGCATATTAGTTTCGGTTATTTAATACTGATGTGCATAAAACTGTGTTTGCATTCATGTATGATTTACCAATCTAAAAATAAGGTTTGGTTGCAGACTTGATGGGAAGTAATTGCGCTAGACAACATGTCTCGTGCTTCATAAATATTTTGCTCTTGTCTAAGCCTCTAATGTGACAGCCAAGGAAGTTGGCAAAGCAGAGGGATTTAATTATTCAGAAGAGAAGTTGCAAATATAATTTAATTGATTTAGCCTTAATTTTTCTTCCCCTGTTGAAAACCTATACTTTGGAAGCTAGGTTTTGAAGCTATTCCATATGGTGTCAGATTTGATATGTTTGTATGGGCTCTTGTTATAGTGCCTCTTCAAGCTCACTATGCATAAGTTCTCCCGACTGGAGCGCGGACACTGCATCGGAGTTTCATGCCGAAGCGCTGAGTACTTGCTAGTGAAGGACTTGCTCAAGGTCCCTACGCGGCAATGTGAGGTGGATTCGAACCTGCAACCCTCGGGCTGCAAGGCAATGAACATGCCCACTGCCCCACAAAAATTGATGTGTTTTTTTACAAATAGTTGATGGGTAAGATATGTTGTAGGATGCACTGTATTTTGACTGATAAGAGAAATTAGGGATTACTAGGCAGAGCCTTCATTGGGCCCATAAACTGTCGTAAAACTTTGTGAGAAAATTTTTCAAGAAAAATATCTAATTAGTAAAAGTGAACAAATGACCTATATGATATAAGATTTACACAATTATTCGATTCTATTGTTAATTTTACTGATTGTATTTAAGTGTCAGTAATTTTATATTTACCGTAAAATGACATAATTTGTAAACTTTGTATGTTTATAAATCAAACCCCTAGAGTTGCTGGGACCCTGGGCATTAGTGTATCTTATATTACCTTTATTTAAGGTTGGGTTAAATTTTTGACCCATTTAGGATACCCTTAATCTATTTGTTGTTGATGCTAGATTTCAAAGGTTATCCTCATTTTAGACCATTGCACTAATAATGGTTGCTGGATCCTAAAAGCAATTCAATACAGATTTGATATAAAAAGTGATGAAACAAAGAGAAAACGATGGCTTGAAAGATTAACAATAGAACATCATATCTGTTGAATTTTTAAGTGGTTTTCTGTTAGGCCTAGCAACCTTTACATAGAAGTTTTTGACTCAGGAGTGGGTTTGGGTGGGTGGGTGCTGGACCAACAATGATGAAACTCTAGTACAAAGAGTGGAACATCAAGCTGGAAGTGGGATTGTTACCCCTACCCCATAAAGGTTGAATCAGTGCTCAAGTCCCTAGGTGGTGTCAATAAAAGTGAACAGTAGGATATATGGATGCCATGTATGGCTGCCTTGTATGGATACCATTCAGTCAAATCCAACTCCTGTTAAGCTTGTCATCATCTGTTACTACCATAACACAAGAGTCTTACTGTGTTTCGAACTTGTTAAAATAAACACAAATGTTTAAAGAAGAAGCTTATTTTAAAAATATATACATGCATACTGAGCACAATTAAGGTACTTATGGCATGTCTTTTCAACTGGACAGACTTTGTATTTGTTCTGCATAAATTGACTGAGGGAGGAACTGAAATTTGAGGGACCTATACAATATACATGTGCGTAGTTACTGTGTTAGATATATGGTGTGCAGTCTAGAAGTGGTATCTGGTAACAGCAGGTACCTCTGTTGACTTAGAGGTCACTGACCTCACAGCATGCAGTGGAGTTTGTTAATGGGTGGGACCTTATTTCTGGGCCACAGTGCTTTTGTTCATGATTAGCAGAGCATGTGTTCAAGGTGTTTTTAACTGCTTTGTTGACTGACTAGCTGGTGTTAGCAGTTATTAATTAGGCTGATGCAATGCCATCAATCATGTTCTTGACATGAGACTGGGAGAGTCCTGCAGGCAATTGGTAGAATCTTCAATTAGGATTGTAGTCAGCAGGTTTTATGCTCTGAATGGAGGTGGTGGTTGGCTAGAGCACTCCGCCTGTGATGCGAAGAGCATGGGTTTGAGTCTTGGTTCAGAGTCTCGCCCAGAGGGATGTTATATGATTATCGGAAATCTGATTATCGCTTTCTAAGACCGTTATCGGATTTTATTGCACTTACAAACAGACGTTCGAATTAATTTTAAAATATTTTAAAATTATAAGAGATGATTCATACATTCTGAATATTAGCTTAAAGGTTGCCATGAGAACTAATTGCAACAAATAAATGTAGCTGTGACACTGCGGTACCCACGTCCCTTTATAACTAATTGGTCATTGATCGAACGGTGAGATAGTACGGTTGGCGTACTGTAGTGCGGCACTTCGATGCAACATTGTCACACATTTCATCAAATTATAACATTTTGTGATGGTGAATATGAAATTCGCTGTTAGCGAATGAGATGAATTAATTACAGAACCTCTTAAACACTTTTTATGAAAAAAATGTCGTCGAATGCAATTAATCCCAGTGACTGCCATCTTTGTTTACACTGCCAACCAGGAAAATAGGATTTTCTATTACGCCAATAAAAAACCTGATAATCGGTTTAAGATTTCTAAAAGTTAAAATCGGTTTGCCAAAAACTGATATTAACAACCCTGGTCTTTTTGCCCAAAGCAGCTACCGTGTCGGAAGGTAGATATGTATCTTGAGAAAGTCCTTCACGTATTGTTTTTCTGTACCATCGATCAATGTTTTGTCCCGGTTGATTTGATGTTTTGCTGTATGGTCGTGTATGCTGATGTGCTGCTCCAAACTTAGGAAGGAGAGCAATATCAAAACATGGTTGTATTGTATTGTACAAGAAGGCATTGAGATTCACTTATGGAAGGAAATGCTCAGAAATATAGGGGGAAAAGTTTACGTTGTGCTTTGATTATCATGGTCTATGGTCAGCATGGAATAAATGGCAGATCAAATTCTGGAAATCCATTGATGTGACACTTCAGCGTCAGTTGGATCAGGTGAGTACAGGTGAGTGACGATAATTGTTCACAGTGTGGCAAATAATTTGAATGCTTCCACTTCACAATCAGTTATTAACAGAGCTCAGTCATTAACAGAAATAGGTGATTTATGGAGAAGTTGGGTAAGACTATAGATGGGGTGGGTGACTGTGAAAAGGAAAAGTGTGAGACTGGGCAAATTTAGGAAATTTTCTGGGCTGTGAATCACTCTTTGTCAGTTTGGTGGTTGTAGAAGTTTTAGTCATAGGTGTTTAAGGCTTCTTTCAGTGAAAAGTTTTATTAGCAGTCTGTTAGTTGCTGGTGAGAGTTTGAGTATTAAACAGGGTAAGTCCAGGAATTTTTATGAGCTCAGCCGATGACAGCTGTTGTTGTTTTTGCTGACTTGGGAAATATTTATGGTGTGAGCTGAAGCTGAATGTCATCAGGATCATTCTCAGATCATGAATACAGTAACTGAGAAATATAGTGACTGACTGTTAGAAATACTAATGTCGCTATGAACTGCAATTTCGGTTGGGTAAGCTCCTGGTAATCAATGTTACTTTATAAATTGTCTTATTATTGTTGTTGTTGTTATTAATATTATTAGTGATAATCATTAGTTTAAGGGTAAGCCTCAGACAGGATACAGTTAGAAATTAGATTTTTAAATGAGTTTGATTTAACTTTTGGCATAAATTTCTCTTATGCTGCTACCAGGTATAGCCTAACATAGTGTAACAGAATGTTTACATTTAATATACTGTTCAATCTCCTTTAAAACGTGCATTTGCCACTTTTTCAGGTTATATGCTTTGTGTTATTTGAATGTCATGCCTTGTAAATCATAGTGCAGTATAAATAATTGGTCATTATAAGAACATATTTATATTGGATTTAGGATTTTGTGTTTGACTATTGATTGGCTATAATTATAGATTATGTACATTTATTATACAATTCTGTCCTCTGTACACCAAAATGCGGATAGCAATTGGTCTATTACAGAATATTCTTATCTTATATCATGAGCTTAACTCTTAGCAAAGCTTAGAAGTGACTATGTTTAATACTTTTGATTTCTTAAATGATTGATGATTTCATCAATCCTATCAACTCCAGTTTACAATGAAACATACATTGGTTGACCAATATGAACAAAGTTGTGTACAGGTTTAGAAAACCGAGGGTGTAATTCCTACGCTGGGCAAGTACGGTAACAGGATGGACCCACTATCTTTGCAGTGCTCATGCAGTTGTTATAATACTGCACATGTCGAATGCTTTCCCTCAGCCCTTTATCCTATTATAACAGAGAGTGTTAGTGCATGAAAAGGATGGAGCTCTGAAGCTCTTGCAAAAACGGAAGCTGCCAAAGTTTTATATATATATATATAATTATATATATATATATCTGTCATGAGACTCGTGAATGATGAACACTATGCCAACCATGTGGCTTCTGTTTTCAAGCAGCGTGTTTCTCTGCAAAATGAGATTACTGCCTTTTTCTGCCTTTTCCCTGGACCCTGTAATTGCTGCTATTGCAACACACTTGGCCAAATTAAGAAGCCACAGCTGGAGACGTTTCTTACTTTGTTGTCGTCATCCTATTTCTATCCCATTGGCATTGTTTAGTCTCTGAGCAGTAATTTTGAGGGACTTGTACTGTTATTTTTACTATTCTCCTAATGTTAATTTACGATAAATTGAGATTACCAAGATATATGTCGAGCTCTTGTGGGGGATTCATAAATGTTCACACGTGCATTCTCTCTATGATTTACACGGTTATAAAGCCACATTTTTCTGCAAAATATTTGTCAATGATTTATATGTCTGACAAGACATGTGGATGCTTCATTTATCCTCTTTATTGCGTCATCTCTACTGTATTTGTAGATCTAACAATTTAATAAGTGCCCCTCACACATTTCATACTATTCAGCATGGAAGCTCCAGGGAAAAGCAGAAATTCTTTGAGAGAGCAAGAGTAAAACTCAATGAAAAAATGAATAAATGACTGCAATAGAAATGGACTGAAATAGAAATCTTTCTTCAGCAATCAAGGTCACTCAAAGATAAGAATTTAGTATATGCTATTATGTTATTCATAACTCAATTAGGTCTAATTTCAGCAGCTTGTTTTAACTTGGTAAAAATGATTAGAAAATTGGTGAGATGTTTGCTGAATTGCATTGTGATTAAAAATCTGTTAAACTTTGTATAAACTATTTTACCAAGATATATATTGAGATTATTAACTGCTTAGAGAGAATTCTGACTACATAACTTAGACTGTCAGCTGGGACATCCGGATATATGTGACATTATGAAGCACAGCACAGAATAACAACCCATGATAAAGAGTTAAAAATTTATTTTTGATGCCTGATGCCACTACATTTGTCTACATACAGTGCTGGTTGTCTCTGGAATGGATATAAGACTAGCTGGAAATCCATTGATGTGCCAGTGTGCCTGTTTTGAGACTTGTTAATATGCTGCTGTGTGAGTGTAGGTTCAACTAAACTTTTGCTTTGCCTCTGGTAATTGTTGAAAGTTTAATATGCAGCTTACAATTTCTATAGGATTATTTCCCTTCTGATCTTTCTCTTTGGTTCCCTTCTTGATGCTGTTTGGCTGCCTAACTAGCAGCCTGGTGCCATGTTGTGTCTGCATGCCTGTCTTCAGATGATTAAAAGTGAAGGGATGTTTTTTGAATGGTAATTGGAAGGAGGCACAGGTTTCAGAGCTAATTTGTTTAAATCTTGAGTGTTATATGTTAATTGCTGAACAATGCCCAAAACTCTGCTGCACAGATAACAGATGTTTGTTATATTCCACTGAGAGAAAGAAATAGGGAGGGAAATAGGGAGAGAGAGGGAGAGAGAGAAAGAGAGAGAGAGGGAGGGAGGGAGGGCGACAGAGAGAGAGGGGAGGGAGGGAAGGAGGGAGGGAGGGAGGGAGGGAGAGAGAGAGAGGGAGAGAGGAGGGAGGGGAGAGAGAGAGAGAGAGAGAGAGAGAGAGAGAGAGAGAGAGAGAGAGAGAGAGAGAGAGAGAGAGAGAGGAAGTGCATAAAAGTAATAAGATATGTGGCTTATTATGCACGTTCATGTTTTTGGTTCATGGTCAGACATTATCATTTAATAAGAGGCATTTTCCCTCTTCCTCATCCTCCGCATACTCTTCCTGTCCTGCCCCTACTCCTTTGCTGGAGTTATGGTCAATGGTTGCATTCAAGGAGGAGGTCCTGTCACTCAGGCCGACCGCCTCCGGTGCAGCTGCCGCCGCCGGGCCGTCACCACCGCCACTGCCGAGTCATTCTACGCAGTTGGAACTGTGCCAGAATTTATCCATTGGCAATCTTTGGTCTGTTTCCTGTCCTTCAAGGCTGTTGCTCTTCCCTGTCAGGTTGGTTGACCCTAAATAGATTGAACCAAGTAACCAGGCCTGGTAGTAGTCCTTCACCTGTGCCAGTCCGAGAAGGTTCTGCAGACGGTCTCTTTAGTGGTGGCTGGTGGCTGTCTTGGCTTAATTCAGAAATTTGGAGATTACAGTTAGGATCTGGTGTTCTTTTCATGTGCACTCCGATTTAACTATCAAAGTGTGTAAAGCACAATCCGATCAGAATTGGTGTTTTTCATCTTTGGAAGGGGGATGAAAGCAGTGCTTTTCGGCATTTCTACAATAATTTATAAAGCACTTGTTGGATATGACCATGCACGCTGCATTTGTGCCATTTGCACTCTTGGTGTTCTCAGAAGTAAACAACTAATAAAGTGGGTTCAGTGGGTGAACAATGAACATTTCCAATCAGAGTCTCTCTGCCTGGAAAATTTTGCTAGTGGAAAGATTCAACAAGCGTTGATTTAGAACTGACCAGTTGCACAGTCTGTAACACTGAATTTTAAGAGCGTGCTTTGTACTGTATACTGTGTATAGTCCTCCCAGATTCAATGGTGTGTAAACAATGCCATTGTAATGCCTAACACCTTTGAAAGGCTAAGGGTCAAGCATCCCTGTAAGTGCTTGGCAGAATTGGAATCGGGTTCTGGGATTGACATGTTTTACAGATGCCGGTCCCATTCTTTTTTCTGGGTACATTTACTGCCCAAGGCTTTTGAGTAATACTAACTGTTTTCTCAGGTGAGCAGCTGAATTGTAACACAGAGCTCTGCCTGTCTATGTTTGCCATGGAAGTCTATATAAATGGTTTAAAGGTTTTCTGATTTGCACAGCTCTTAGCATGACATTGGGGATGAAAGCATGGATAGGCACTGAAACATTTCTATACTGTAAAAAGTCATATTGGGCACTATACATATATATATATATATATATATATATATATATATATATATATATATATACATATATATATATTATATATATATATATATATTTGTGGGGCTTGGTGGCGTATTGGATATCACACTGGCATAGAGAATGGTAGAGCTGAGTTCGATTCCTGAAGGGCTTCGGAAATTGAAATCACTCAAAAAACTAGAAAAGCTGAACAGGAAAAAGACTTGTCAATAAATCAAGCAAAGTCTACGACAGGAAATTAAACCATGCGCATGATTTTTAAGCTAAGCTAGAACGCAGCCATATTTAAAAATGAATGTGCACCGATATCCACTCGATGTGCAGATCTATGAAACTTTAAGCTCACTGCATTCATGCCTAGCAAGTCAGGTTAGGCTAATGTCATGTTTATTCATGAGCACCGCAATAAAACTGAAAAAGACCGAGTTAAAATGTAAACGAGAACACGGAGACTGTAATGCTTATCTTACAGTTTTATTCTTATTTTTTTACCATTGATTGACACTTGCGATATTCAGTTAATTGTTCAGTTGTTTCGTTCAATGATTGGTAGGTAGGTCAGTCAAGAAGTGAGTTGAATAGTCAGTAAGGCAATCAGTGATTTGATCAGGACATAAGTCAGTAATTCAGACAAGCAGTTGATAGGTATGCAGCCAACCAGTTATGTGTCATCCAGACAAAAGGAGCAAGGTCAAGCCTCACCATTGGATCTTTATCTTGGTGGATCAGGTTGTTATTATTGGATTTGATGGAGCATACATTTATCTATCAATCAAATCAATCGATCAATCAATCAATCATTATAAGCATGATGGATGTTGTTCCATATTTATAGTTGTGCATGAACTTCAACAATATGTCTATATTTTCCTATTAATGAATGGCACTGGACACACGATTATGATGATTATGGAAGACATGATTAAGATATGACTTGGTTTATTCATTTCAGGTGCTTCATATTCGGATTTGTTTGGTGCTTATGCTGGGCCAGGCAGCAACTGGAGAAGCCTATCCACTCCTCCAGCACCTGACCACTTCCACAGTCCACTGCCTGGAATGACCCATCCAATGTGGCCATGTCCACCGACTCCAGTTCCATGCAGTGATGGTGAGTACTTTCTCTGAATTTCTCAACTAGAATGCTGATCTTTGGCTTAAATTCCGCATAAATGTGGCACATTTACCATTTTTCTTTCAACCCATTTGTGTACTTGTAGCGCTAGTGCTGAACACTAGTAAGGGTGTCAAACGTTTGGTAAAATATGGGTGTAGGTACAACAGTCAGTTGTCATCGGATACCAGTAGCTCCTCATTGTAAAAGGAATCAATCATCCAGCAGGATTCATGAGAGTTATAGCACACACATGTGCACTGACACATGTGCACACACATATATGTGCACACCCACATGTGCAAACACGCACGCGCGCATGCACACACACACACACTGGGCATTCAAAGTTATTTGAGCAATGATCCCACCCACGAAACCACAACATCTTTCACCAGTGTTACAGTGCACTAATTTCTGTTCATTCCCTAAAGAATGGATGACATTTGTTATTCTATATGCTCCATTGATTGATTACATTCTACTTTAGCCTGATTATTCCACCCTATGACTTCATAGACCATAGACGATGACAGCACCCCAGAAAGCTGTTAGAAAGCTGCGACTAACACAGGAATCTGTATACAATTATCGTGTTGGCCAGTTTTGGGCTTATGATTCAGGGCCATGGTGCAAACCTTTTGTGGATACATGGACCTTGTCACTGCAGGAATCGGGGTCTATTTCTTTAAAAATGGTTGCCATGTATTTTTTTTATGGTTTGAACGGGTTGTTGTAGGTAGTAAACTATGCTGCAAACGGATTCTGTTGCCCGTAGGATGATTTTTGCCATGACGGTGAAGTGGTGTGATAGCCTTGTCACCAAGTAATTGGATGCTGCGTGGCAATCAGCCCATATTAGTTGTTGGCTAGAGTCACAATGATGGCAGAAAGATAGAAACTTCATAGTAGAAACTTACGACCTAACTACACTAAATATAACTCTTTGTGGATTGTGTATAATGACGAGAGAAAGAGTACAAACCCCGCTGACCATCAATATGTTTCTCTCTGCGATCACCATTGTATGGCTGACTTCAGGCATTGATTTTCATATTCAGGATGAAGGTACACGGACCTCTAAGAGGAATAATTTTTATGGCTTCTTAAAAGCTTGATATTATACAATTCGGTATTTCTGTACATGTAGCTGTAGTCCAGATTTCTTCTAATTTCTTTTATCTATTGGCAGTATGGTTAAGACTGAAGATGATGTTGTGACTGGCTAGCTTTATAGATGAGTGAAACATAAAAATTAGGTTGCTGATAATATTTTGGGAAATCTACTAGATCACTATTAGCAACAAATTATGTTGTTTACACAATGTCATGCAGCTTTGTAATAGCGTCCTGTGCTAGTTCATTATTATACAGTTATAATATAAAATAATTAGACATTTACAATGTGTACTTCAATGTACTAACCCAGTGTCACATGGATTATTGTGATAATTACTTTTTTTTAGAAAACATATTGTTAATAATTATACTGTCAAAGCTATGTTGGTCATGTCACCTGATTTTTTATTATTATTATTATTATTATTATTATTATTATTATTATTATTATTATTGCTCTGGAATATATAGAACAGCAGTTCCCAACCTGTGGCCCGCTGGTCAAAAGTGGCCCACCAGGCCTGAGAAAATGGCCCCTCATCTCTCAAAGAATTAACAAAAATATATGAAAAATGACAATTTGGACAGGATAGAACACATAATTATTTTCTATAGCAAATCGTTTTATTTTGACATCTATAAATAACATCAAATATTCTATTTTGAATCCATTACAACAATTGTATATGCTCTTAGTTAATTAGATTTTAGCCTTGTGGCCCCCTAATGCCCTTCGACTAAGAAAAAGTGGCTCTCGTATCCTCCAACTTATAAAAAGTGGCCCTAAAGTCAAAAAAGGTTGGGAACCACTGATATAGAATGACTTATTATTTTTATTGGACTTCCATTGTATTAATCAATAAGTGAAAGTTCACATTTGTAAAAAAAAGACCTCTTGAGCATGATACTTCTGCAGTAACAATTGATGCTTTTTGCCCATGACCCTAACTAACTCTGACCTCAATTAGGGCCCCCAGAAATTTGCGCCCAAAAATTGAAAAAATTGCGCGCCAAAAACGATAAATTTGCGCGAATTTTACGCAAGTTAAAAAATCAAAATGTTCGTTATTTTTTTTCATTGAATCAGTGTACCAAAGTATCTAACAGTGTTTTTGTCATTTAGTGTAAAGCTTTGGCGTTCTAGGAATTAGACAATCAAGCCAAAATGCAGTTATAAAGTTCCTATAACCATAAGATTAATGTATTCAGACGATCGCAAATAATTTTAATTTTGCAAAATTTACGCCCACCGAAATCTACGCTGATTACAAATGTAACTTCAAAATAGTATTATATATCCCTATACTATAATGAATCACCAAGTTACACAACGTGCTGAGTACTAGCCTTCCGTCTTTGTGTGCACGCCTGACGCCTATAGATAAAATGCGTTCGTTCTGTCTTAAGCCGAGACAGCACGCGACGCTCCTGTGCGACCGCTTTGAGAAACTTCGTCTAACACATTTGACTCTAGTTCTATTGTGTGGCCGTGAAGTTATGGGATTTTTTATACTTTAAGTTTGTGCATTACTACTAAAAATGATGATCTTTAACTAAAATTTCATCCC
Organism: Lumbricus terrestris; assembly: GCA_949752735.1. Lineage (NCBI taxonomy): Eukaryota > Metazoa > Annelida > Clitellata > Crassiclitellata > Lumbricidae > Lumbricus > Lumbricus terrestris. The sequence goes on from OX457039.1 coordinate 47,950,943, forward strand.
ATTCGGCGGCCGCCATTTTGATTATCGCACATCGGTCGTCGTTGCTATGCTGAACTTTCGCGATTTTTAAGTCAATCAAAGCTCAATTTAGATAAATTAGCAAGATTTTGTCAAAATTTGCGCTAAAATCGCGCAGATTGCCAATTTTTGCGCTCTTGCGCTAAACCTGAAAATTTGCGCAAAATTTGCGCTGCGCAAGATCGCGAATTTCTGGGGGCCCTACTCAATGCTCTTAACTTGCCAGTGTGTGCAAGTAAAGCTCATGAATAAGGTTGTCAGCAGGACACCCAGGGCTGGGATATCCACCTAAAAGGTCATTCACCCATGGTGAACACAGCATGGGACATTCTTCCCTTTATAAGCATTATTGTGAAGGGAGAGCCACCCACCTCCTGAGATGCCAGTGTTGCCCATGAAACAGCTGCTGTCTTCTCTGTATACAGAGCAGCTGAGTTCAGACTGAAGTCAACACCCCCCAACTCCAGCAGTTGCTGACTTGGCTAGCATAGCATGGGAGTGGTGGGGGAACAACTACCCTGGCAGTATCTTGGGTGTGGTGTTAATTTGTGGCTGTGGAAAATTCATCTGCTGGAAACCGCCCTGCTTGGATTAATTCTACAGGCAAAAATGTATCTAGAATTATTTCCACGATTTTGCCTTTGCTAACGAGTACACTTAGTATTGTTCTCACCTGATATTTGCATATCCTGATAGATGTGCCATTATAATAGTAATTTTAACCAATGACTACGTGATGGTAGCCTAATCAGTTACCAGTTCATAGTAATTTAATGAGTACTAGAACCACATTTGACTTAATTTTACACATATAGTAGTGACTAGCTTTTATACCCGGCTTCGCCCGGGTTCCGTCAATTTTTCCCCCCAAATTTCCCCAACCCCATCCCCACCCCCTCCACAACACGCCACCACTAACTCCGACCTCCACCGGTACGCCACCCGTGAAATTTTGGTTTTCGGGAAAAAATTCCCCCAAATTTCCCCCGCCTCCCTCCCCACCCCCTCCACAACACACCACCACTAACTCCGAGCTCCACCGGTACGTCACCCGTGAAATTTTGTTTTTCGGTGAAAAAATTTCCCCCCAAAATTCCCTCCCCAAAATTCCCCCTCTCCCCACACCCTCCACAACACGCCACCACTAACTCCGACCTCCACCGGTACGTCACTCGTGAAAATTTGGTTTTTCGGGAAAACATTCCCCCAAATTTCCTCCCACCCCCTCCACAACACGTCACCACTAACTCCGACTTGCACCGGTACGCCACCCGTGAAATTTTGGTTATCGGTGAAAAAAATTTCCCAAAATTCTTCCCCCCTAAAATTCCCTCTCTTCCCACCCCCTCCACAACACGCCACCATTAAATCTGACCTCCACTGGTACGCCACCCGTGAAATTTTAGTTTTCGGAAAAAATTTCTCCCCAAATTTTCTCCACCCACCCCCTCTCCCACCCCTCCCCAACACGCCACCACTAACTCCGACCTCCACCGATGCGCCACCAGTGAAATTTTGGTTTTCGGAAGAAAAAAAATTCCCCCAAAATTTCTTCCCCCCACCCCACTTTCCACCCCCCATCTACCACCACTCCCACCCCCACCCTCACTCCCCCTCCCCACAACGCGCCACCACTAACTCCGACCTCCACCGGTGCGCCACCCGTGAAATTTTGGTTTTCGGGGAGGAAAATTTCCCCCAAAATTTCTCCCCTCACCACCCCCCTTTCCACCCCCCCCACCTACCACCACTCCCCCCCCCACCCTCACTCCCCCCTTCCCACAATGCGCCACCACTAACTCTGACCTCCACCGGTGTGCCACCGGTGAAATTTTGGCTTTCTGGGACGAAGAGTCAAAAGCGAACAAACAAACAAACAAACATATGGAAAGTGTTTCAGAATTATAATATAGATTACTAGATGACTTAGGTGCATGCAGGGCTTAGTAGCATGCAAATATTTAATAGTTTAAAGTTTTTATACTATAATGGATATATAATACGATATGACATCTTCATTTATTATTTCAGACTGACATGAATACAGTATGATTTATATAAAACTGAGTCAACCTAAGTTTGGAGGGTAGTTGGAAGCGATCTTGCATCCATGCTGATCTGATTTTCTCGCCAGAGTCTTCCCGTTACCCTAGTTGTGTACCCACGCATTCAGAATGGCCTGAACCTGCTCAGAGTGAACTAGGGTATTTTGTCATAATTTGACCAAAGAAATCTTGACATCCCTTCTCATGACTTTAACTGCCCACTGCTAAAGCTTAGAGTAAAGTGATAAGTGTGTGTGTGTGCGTGTGTGTGTGTAGCTTGTAGTCTGTTCTAATCCAGTTCAGAGCAGATATTACTATTGTCCAGAGGAGGAGGAGGAGAAGGCCAAACGACTTATATCAATGGACAGCAAATAATCGATGATGATTATCAATGTCTGTTCCATTAGACATGAATGAATGATGAATGAGTTTCAAGGTGAGGTTGATGATGAGAGACAATGAGGTGTGCGGCATTAGACAACCTAGTCTTCATCTTCCTAATCTATTTCCAACATGGATTTCAGCGTGACTTATCTTTACCGTTGGCTGTCTTTCATTTCTCACACAGAAAATGTCCGGTCATCTTGCAAGGAGCTGTTTTTATCCCAATCTATTAGCTTTTCTAGCAAAAGAGCTTTGGACTAACTTGCGGCTTTGCTGAAAACCTGCGCATGATTGGATGAGCATGATGGCATGTTGTCCAGTTTTTCAGTGAATCTCAACAAGGAAGAGAACAATTTTAATTAATTTGTTGAAGCCAAAGAGTGATTTCATTGCTGTCATCATCAGTTCCTCAGGGTGTGATTAAATTACCTCTGTTGCCCCTGGTTCCCGATGATGTTCAGTGCTCCTCTCAATTTTAGTCCATTTGTTGTTTTAGTCCATGTGTTGTTTTAGTCCATGTGTTGTTTTAGTCCATGTGTTGTTTTAGTCCATGTGTTGCTTTAGTCCATGTGTTGCTTTAGTCCATGTGTTGTTTTAGTCCATGTGTTGCTTTAGTCCATGTGTTGTTTTAGTCCATGTGTTGTTTTAGTCCATTTGTTGTTTTAGTCCATGTGTTGTTTCAGTCCATATGTTTTTGTATCCTCATTTCTGTTGTCCTTCAAACTCAATTTTGCCTTTCCTGCTCTTTCCTTTGAATACTGCTTGCAGTGTATTGAAAGAAATGTTGTCAGTTGGCATTCTGTCTATATGACCAAACCGTTGGAGTCTTTGTCAAGTGACTTCATTTGGCAGAGTTGTTTGGATACCAAATGACTGTCTTATGTTTCAACAGTGATTTATTATGTGAAACTATATTCACCTGCTGTAACAATCCTATAAAGGCATTTTAAATGACCCGTCCTTAATTTCAAACAAGTAAAATTGACCAACTTTATCAATTAAGCTTTCCTGCATTGTCAATTGCTCATCACCTGCATCTGTAAGCAGTGCTAATTTTTTAAGTGTTTGAGATGCTGGTGGTTCCTAGGTAAAGAGAGATAATTTATCAGTGTTCTTCCCTTATCAGGTTTCGATGATTCCATTTGTTAAGGTTGCATGCAAAGACGGTTGCTGGTTTACTGGTTGCCCCACGGCCATTGCACAGAGAGATGATAAATGGATGCGGAGTTGAACTCCTGCTGGCCTGTCAAAATGCCAGTTAACTATGACAATTGCACCATTCTATTCTACCCTTTGTTGCAGATTGTCTTTGCATCACCCTCTGAGTTGAGTTCTCCCGTTGTCTACCTTCTGTTGTTGTCTACGTTGCTGGACAAAAGATGTCCATTTGGAAATCTCAGCTGGGTTTGGTCTTACTTGCCTGTGCTCTTTTCAATGTCTGATGTAGATTTTTGTTTTCGGTGGACCCACACAATATGACATTGTGGTCTGTGAGAAATGACATGTCAGGAGAAATTATCTGCACTGTGGTGCTATTGACGAGTAAACGACCATTGGTACTGACAAGATTATCAGATTTGATGGTGATGAACTTATCGGATTCCCCACTGACTGCATGAACTCCTGCAGTGAATTATATTTTGTCTCTGATGCAAATGCATATGAGTTTTGAAGCTACAGTTGTTTGCAATTCCACAGCATCATAACTTGGCAGCTTTTCTGTATAACACCGTATTCCTAACCTATCAAATGAGATACAAGATATATATATATATGTAGGCATGCTCTGTGTTTAGAAGTTCTGCAGCGGAGGTTGTGGTGGAAGTCGTTTCAAGTGTAGCCAGTAGACACATTTCAGCAGTTGTGCAGCTGGTAAATGCATTTGTCGTTTTGCCACAAACTATATTGCGCAGATTTGTTTGGAAGCAACAGAAAAATTGAGAAAAGCAGTACGCAAAAGAACATTTTAATCTTCAATTGCCACTGATTGTGTTCCTGTATGTACAGATGGTAGATACTTCTGTGCTTTGCACCATTTTTCTGGTGTGTGCAAGCTAGGTTTATCAATCTCCGGCTTTGACATGTCATGCCAACATTGCAGTTTCTTTGAAGATTGCTTTAGTTTCTTCTCCTCTGAAGTCAATTAATCCTAATCATAATGCCAATCTTTTGAAAGTGCTACGCAAAAGCTAAGCACACGGCATCAGCTTATTCGCAAGCTCTGTGCCACTTCACTCAGGTTATCTGTATATAACAAGTGAAGAAGGAACAAAACCAGTGAACACAGGGATAGAGTGGCTGTTGAGGTGGAATTGATCCAGCAGGTAAGTAAATAAGTAAGTAGGAAGTAAGAACATTCTTTATTGTACCACCAGCAAATGCACAGTAGTTTACAGAAGAAATAAGAAACATTTACAAACCATAAAAATACCTCATAAAGATTTTGACCCATGACTTTTGCCAACTGGCAGTGTTATGTGCCCTTTTCATTAAATATAAATGACACAAAAGAAGTACAGTAACATATCACTTAGTCTTAGGTAATATTATTACATTTACTGTATGAAGTAAATGCTACAATTTTCAGTAGTCCTTACAATTTAAAATTAACATGAATTCACTAAGACAGCATACATTCTTAACTCTGAAAGTTAAGTCAAACGAAGTCAGATGAGGCACTAGATATAAGTTTCTTGGGATATTAATTAATGCATTTTTTCATTGTTCTACTGCACTTGGATGTGAGAAATTGGTGTACCTGGTACTTATACTGCAGTGCAGGATTGCATACGAGAGCAGTATGGCAACATACTGTTGCTGTTTGGCAACATACTGTTGCCTGCTGATTCAGCTAATTACTTTTAGCTAAACAGCTGCACCCAGTCACGGGAACTACAGGTTTCTGAGATTTGCTGAAAGGCGAGCTGTGAAAAGGCATAATGTGAAGAGGCATACTATGAAAAGGCATACTGTGAGAGAAATTGTAGCAGTGTTCATTTGTCAGTTAATAATCTCTAAGTTTGCTTGAGCAAATACTGAAGGGTCTTAAATTTGAACCTGAAAAGCAGCCTCTTCGAAAGTTGACAAAAAGACTAGTTTTTGTCAAATGAAAGAGTGGCCTCTGCCGATTTGCCAGTCTGCCTAGAGTGTGGAACAAACTAAGATTTGTTGCTGGTGATATTAAAGAATTCTACTCCATTAGCGCCTTCACTTGAAGTAAACTGTGTAATATTTGACTATATCTGACTTTAATTCAAGTGAACAATGAGACATGAATTGGATGTTGTGTGCAGAGTAGATTCAATAATAAATCATGCATGACCTTGCCAGATGTTCATCATCATCCATGCGGAGCCTTGTGGATGGATGGCAAAGAAGAATAGGAAGAAGATTCCAGTGTAATCTAGCTGTTTGTATTCTTATGGACCAATTATTATTGTTTAATTGATCAATTAAGTGTTTAGTTGCCTGTCATGCTATCCTTCTGCAGTGCAGTTTGATCAGATTTCTAAAGTATTTTTTTTCTAAATGTCACCTGATGTGTTGGAAAGCATCAGCATTCATGGATTATCAGTTCTGATTGCTTGAGGTATCCTCAGATTCCCTCCTCCCATCTGCATTTGCTCATGCTATTTGTTCATCCTTCAACGGCTTAATTTAATAGGAAACCGGATGGATGACTTGTAAAACTACTGACCCATCTTGACATTGAATTTTGTTGAATTTTAAACTTTTTTATGGGTTTTTATTAATCGTATGTAGGTGCACATATGCTTCAAGTCACTTATCAACAGAGATTGCATTACTTAATGCTCTCTGAATGAGGGAGGGGCAAGGCAGCAGCACTTGTTTTGCTTACTTACTAGCCACTTTGATGCTGCTGCATCATCATCATCATCATCATCATCATCATCATCCAGTGCTGATTTGGCATCTCTGATCCGCTGTTCTAAGTTGGTTATTTACTCATCTTAGTCCACTTAATTGATTTTGTTCTCCTCTCTGAACTATTTCCTCACTATACCTTTTCCTCAACTGTTCGTGATCTGGGTGTTACTCTAGATAGTTCCCTTTCATTTAAAGACCATATATCTAATCTTACACGATCCTCATATTTTCATTTAAGGCGTCTAAGGGCAGTTCGGCGTTCTGTTTCGCTTTCTGTTTTTACCACTTTGGTCCATGCTTTCATTTGCTCCAGAATTGACTACTGTAATTCTCTTCTAATTGGTCTTCCCAAGGTTCGACTCTCACCTTTGCAGTCGGTCCTTAATGCGGCCGCCAGATTAATTGCACGCCTTCCACGCTACTCTCATATCTCTACTTTTATGTTTGAGCAGCTCCATTGGCTTCCTTTAACTGCGCGCATTAAGTTCAAAATTCTCATTTTGGTCTCTAAAGCACAACGGGGTCTTGCTCCAAAATATCTAACCAATGGAATTCGCAGGCCAGTTTCAGCCTCCTCACATCGTCCACTCCGCTCTTTAAACAGATTTGAACTTCTAGTACCTCCTACTAGAACGGCTATGGCTCAGTCCCGTTCCTTTACATCAATTGGCCCCTCTCTTTGGAATATGCTCTCTCCTTCTATTCGATCTCAACTTCTGACAGGTAATCCCTCCTCCTCATTTTCTTTTCTTAAAACCTATTTTTTCTCTCGTGGCCTTGCGCACTGGGAGCGCCTCTGAACGGTTCACCCTAGTAGAGGCGCTTTATAAATGTTTTTATACAATACAATACAATACTTATCAGTCAGTGTATTTACATGGTAATTATCCATCTAGTGATGTGTTGCTATGTGGTATTCTTTCCATAGCTAATCCTCTTTGTTAGGCTATATAATCTAACCCTTAGAAGGATAGGAGGACTGTTTAGTTATCAATTACTGGCATCTATATAATTTCTGTGTTGATGATACCCACATCTACAATTCGTTGTGGTAGAAATTAATTAATTGCAATTACAACTGTGCATATTGTGTCTTAATATAAGTGACTGAGTTCAACTGACAACCTGAACCAAATTAATGTTTAAGTTGAACCTAAATTGTTCGTAATTTCAACACTGCAGTTTGGCCATTTATCTCTCGGATAATTAATCACTTCAGGATGCAGTACTTGTTTAGAAAGCCTGCCTTGCATGTAGCTTACCACTGTAGTCAATATGAAATATATATATATATATATATATATATGTATATATATATATATATATGAGAATAATTATTACTGTAACCATAAAAATGAAATGCTCTGTAATGCTGCATGGCAGAAAAATGCTGACCACATCTCTTTATTTCAAGAATAATTATTTAGATTGCTAAAACCACTTTAGCTATAGTTATCTATTCGATAACTATGGCCACAAGAAACTGCGTTTCCTGCGTTTTGGAAATGTCTAACGTCAGAAGAATCGACTCTTCCGATAGCTCTTTGTCTTATCCTCATTATCTTCGTTTGACATGTCGTCCCGCTTCCGCAAATCATCTTACCTTCTGTTTGGCTATGTGATCCTTCTTCTTTATTAGGAATAATATTGCTTTGACATGCCATATATATGGCTTCAACAAGAGATCTTCTGTCTGTTTTGTCATGTGCTCATTCAGGCCAGCTTCGCTCTGTCACGCCACTTTGTTTTCTGCGGTTGTTTTTTGATGATAGAACCCGATTCCAGCTCTTGTTCGTCGTTGATTCGTTTGGTTTAACCCTTTGCCGACTGAGGGTATAGGATTTCCCCGCACCATTTCGTCAATAAAGGGTTAAGAGGAAAGAGAAACGCTATTTAGATGGCTCAGTGTTGTTGTTGGTCTTTAGGATTTGGTTATTCTCTTCAACTGGATGAACTGTTCTATGTAAAGACAGCGGTCCTCTGATTCACCTTGGTGTTGTTGATGTCTGCTGCTGCTGCTGATGATGATGATAAAACACCTAGAGCTGTCACTTTGAGTAGAGACCAAAGATCTTACTTACTATGGATTGATGCTACTTTGAAATTTATGGGGGAAAATCAGCTTTTTACCAGGCACGTGTATTGCATTGGGTACTCCCTGGAGATCCCTGTGTAGTGTGTCTAGGTGTTTCTCTGCGTGTTTAAGTTGTATGCCTAGACACCTACCTTCTAAGTCAGAGTCAGCTGTTCGTGCATTGTGTGATTGGATTGTTGGCGGATGTGCAAGTCTAGTGTTCTAGTGTCTGGTTCTGGATTGTGAGTCATATCCAACCCTGGGCAAGACTGGGGGTCTAAAGGGAGGGGATGTCTCTGGATTTAATCACCGAGCGTCATGGTATAGAAAGAGGCCACACCAACTCTTTATTAACTTTCAAAATAGTGAAACAGGTTTTTTTACCTCTTCATTTTATATTTTAGTCCTGACTATTATGTTAGCCCCGAGGAAAATTACATTTGGCGTTTTATTACAGAACGCTGGTAATATTGTTGCCATTACTTTTTACAATAATTATTTTTGCAAGTGCTACAGACCGTTTTTAAAAATTTTATTTGCTTAGTGCTCGTAAATTTGCGATATAGACCTATTAACAGAACTTTGATGAAGCAACTATGACATCTCTGTAACATTGTTCAGTGAAGGCGAAATCTTTATTGTCAGAAGGTCTTGAATCAGTTGAATGTTTAAGACTCACTTACTGTCTACTGTGTATGCCTCGTAGTGATTATAACATCAACACAGCAATGGACACAGATAGTAACATGTTGGTTGTAACATGATGTTACTAACATGTTAATAGTAGCATGTTGGTTGTAACATGTTGTTGGTAACATATTGATAGTAGCATGTTGGTTGTAACATGTTGTTAGTAACATATTGATAGTAACATGTTGGTTGTACGTCGTATCTTCTTTATGCGCTGTGTATCGTATCTTTTTATGCACTGTGTATCGTATATTCTTTATGCGCTGTGTATCATATCTTCTTCATGCGCTGTGTATCGTATCTTCTTTATGCGCTGTGTACCGTATCTTCTTTATAAATGCGCTGTGTATCATATCTTCTTTATGCGCTGTGTATCGTATCTTTTTTATGCGCTTATATCGTTATGCCGATTTTTGTGCTGTGTCGTAGGATTTATAATACGGAAGTTCTTTAAAAACCAGTGGCGTGGAGGATCTTGCACGGTGCTGTAAAACAGAACAAATATTTGGGTTGAATGTCGCACCCCTCTTAGTTTCTACCACATGAATGGCAATGTGGCTTTCCTTATCTGCTTGCTTATTATGACATGCTCTTGTCTTGTCTTGCCTATCTCGTCTGAATCATTTATTTGTGTGTGTGTGTGTGTTTGTATATATATATACATATATATATATATATATACAAATGTATTGCATGCTTGACAACCAGTGCACTACTAAAGATTTTTCCACTATTGATACACTAGGATGTTATAGCTGTAAAATTTTATGTCCTGAATAATTGGTCGGCAAGGGACAAGGCATATTGATATTTCATGGTATAACAATGGTTGGCACTGAATATATCATGTTTGAATGGCTTATCTGAATGGCTGCAGTGTGAGCTCAGTTTACGGCATATCTGGATGGCAGTTGGTTTATCATTGTCGTTGTATTGTATTTCAGGATTTCTAAGGCCTGTGCCTCTCTCAGTTAAACTGAATCAATTGAGCTCCCAGTGCAAGAAAGGAAAAGTCTTAGATTAGAGGTGGAGCTAGCAATACCCTGGGCAGTTAAAATCAAAAATCACTTAAAATATTTGGTCTTTGAGGGAAGATCAGTCCAGATCAGAGGGCATGTACAATTGTACATGCACGGTGCTGGGCAGGAGCAGACTTTCTGAGTTTGTAACAGTTCCACTGTTCCAGTCCAAGATATTAACAAGAGGTCATTTAGTCTGAAGAACGTGACCAAAAACAGCCAAGGAAGGTTGAAGGATAAGATCACGAAGATAGTATAGATGCCCTGTCTTGGCAGCAGTGGGTATAGTCCCAGTAGGCTCCTTATTTGGGTGGTAAGTGACTAGGCAACATCCTGTCTGATTCCCTTCAAATGATGCATTTTATTTTTGTATATGTTGATAAAACTGCCATGGATGCATGTGCCACAGGGAGTTTGAAAAGGTATTGCTAGAAGTGATCACAATGATGGTGATAAATGGCTATGGAAATTTTTAAATCCTATTTGCTCGAGAGAACTATTGTGCTGTAGTAGGCTATTATGCTCAAATATCTCAAATAATGTGCTGCATTTGATATCCAGCAACACTTGAGAGCACACCAGTTATTACGTACCAGTCTTAAATAAGGTTGGAACAATAAAATTTAAAAGTCTTTAATTGCATGTTGTTTATAGTGTTCATAGCATACTGGTAATTGGGGAATAAGTGATTTTGCACGTGGGTATTAATAAAAAAAATGGCGACAAAGGAATGAGGGTCATGGCTGGAATAGGGAGATGCTTTGGTTTTGATGGATAGCATTTCCAGCATTTCCAGCATTATATTGGTGAGTCTTTGTACAGGAATCTCTTGAAATGTACGAAACATGCTAATGAAGTCACAAATCACAGTTCCTGCCAAGAATGACACTGAAACAGTTGAAAGCTGTGATGACATTGATGGGTGCTCTGCTATAGGATGAAATAATCACGATCCAGACTGCTTCAGAATAGAAATTTCCATGAGTTCAGCTGGAGTTTTTTTTATCTGCTTATCAGGCCTATTGCATCTGAGTCTGAGCGTTGGCATATTTTACAGCCAGTGTCTGAAAAACAGTTCATAAGCGCCTCTCAGGCTTTTTGTGATTGTTTCATCACATTTGTGCGGCTAAAAGCCTGCTGAAGTTGACCAATGTCCTTTGTAACGGAGTTGCGTTGTTTTTTTTAGGTGGAATAACCTGTAAATGGAATTTCTTATTTATGGTTGCCCTTGATCTTATTTTATTATTGGGCTTCGTAGGAAGTGTGATGCTATAGCAGAGTTTGCCTTATTTTGAAATTGCTAGTTGAGTTATGATTTCTAACAACCTAGGGTAATTTTGAAGCCAGGGACCTTTGGGCTCAGCAGGGAAGTAGTCTCTGAATTTCACCATTATTCACTTCATTGCAGGTTATAGTGCTTTGATTTTTATTTGCCTATTAGGAACATCATGTGACTGATTTAAAAGGTTCAGGATACTACTTGCATACAGATATACTCTATACTTCAACTGTGCAATTCCTGGATTTATTTGTATAATTTTTTTATTATCTGTGCACGAAGTAATTTCTCTTTGAGTACACTCATACAGAGAATGGCCTTGTGGAGATTTTATGAAAATTTGAATGCTTGTTTAGCCACCTACCTCCAAAGAAAATCTTGCATACGATATGAAGGAATTTTGCAAGAGGACATTAGTTTCTAATTAACCCTCATCATCGTCGTCGTCATCATCATCATCATCATCATCATCATCATCATCATCATCATCATCATCATCATCATCATCATCATCATCATCATCATCATCATCATCATCATCATCATCATCATTGTCATTGCCATCATATCATCATCTTCATTGCATTTGTTGTCAGTGTCTGATGCAGTGTAGTGTGGTATTGATGGTTGTATGTCTCTGTTCTTGTTGTTGCTGCTTTTTTCATATTGATCTGGTCTTTGAGTCTTCACGTGTATTACACTAAGATATAAACTATGCCACTTGCATATAACATTTACTTAATGGAGATGTGCGCTAATCTACTCTACTGGCTAGCATGCTGGGATTCAGTCAAAAGGTCAGAGTTGCAGATCCCTGCCAGAATTTGTTTTTGATTTCTGCCCCATTTGCATACGTAGCCAGTGCAGATACTATGGGTATACACTGACCATATGCTGTTGGTGGGAAAATGAGAAGGGAAGGAGGGAGATAAGGACTGGCCATCTGTCTGCACCTGCTGAGGCTAAGAAATATGGGGTATCTAGCACATTGGACCCCCATGGTTGCTTGTCCAGCAAGCTTGAAGGATACTATATATATATATATATATATATATATATATATATTAGGGTGTGTCTAAAAATTAAAATCTTGATGCCAATATCGACCAATATGATTTTGTGTTCCACCTTCAGAAGTATAGTTATCTGCCAAATTAGATGAAAATCGGAATAGATTTAGGACTTGCTCAAAGCACTGGAAGGATAGCCACTTAGGCAACATTGTGACACATTGTAATTTTCACAGATCCAAGCAAGATTGGACGCATAGCCATCAGATATAAGGCAAAATCCAAAGAAGCACTGTAAGTTGTCATAGTTTATTCCTCTTAGTACATTTGAAAAATCTGGATTTACTTTACCATTGCAGAACAAATTGTTTCTCTCCTTTATTGCTGACCAGGACTTCATTGAAGGACTGCATAAGAGTCACTCCCAGATCATTCGTCTCTCTTAGGTCGGGTCAGCTATTATGATTTTGCCTCACTGTGTGATTGTTCTGACTACTATGGTCGCGGGTCTCAATCACGAAGAGAGCAGCCCAATCCGAGGATCTTGAATATTTTTGGTGGTGGCTTTTGGTAAGCTTACAGTAGGAAGCCTCTCATGAGATCAGATCCCAGGTCATCAAATTCGTTGCGCATGCTGTAGTCTAAGATTCGTCAAAAAGCTGTGGCCAACCAGGATCTATGACAAAAATCAAAGGTGTCTGGAAAATACTGTTAGGCAGTGGCGTAGCCAGGAATTTTTCATGGGGGGGTTTTATGGCGGGAAACCCTGTTTTTTGCTATTTTTCTTACTCAAATGAAAAAATAACCTTAAAAATCTTTTTCTCGGAGCCAATGGGGGGTTTTAACCCCCGAAACCCCCCCCTTGCCTACGCCACTGCTGTTAGGGAGACATGTAAGACTTCTCTGGCATGGTATAGGTATGGATTCCCCTTTGAGCTTCATTGTTTCAGGTAAACAGGTGAAATAGGACCCCGTGAGACTAAGTTGCTGTCACAGAGAGTGACACTTCGAATAAATGACTCGATACCTTTTCAGAGTAGGATGGTCGAGATTATCCTCTCTGTGCTTTGACGTCGCTGAATGGAAAATTGATAACTGAAAAGCCAGGTAAATCGCATATGACATCCAACGCCGTCGGTGAAATGCACCTGGTCACCTGTACTTTATTCCCTTTGGTGGAATTCATCTTTGGAAAATGACTATTAGCTCTATAGTAGCTCTTGACTAAAGACTTCCAATACTGGAGTCCTTGCAGAATCATGCAGTGAAACACTTTTCTAGAACAATTTCAGAGGCATGGTATCGATGGCGAGGTTCAAGGGTCCTTTCCCAATTTCACTTCCAGCTTCATGCATATGCCGCCCTTGCAACTCGTTTTACTCGCCACTGTGTCAAAACACATGGTCAGGATTTTGTCTTCCAATCCCCAGCTTCAGATCTCAGTCATCAAGAATCTGACATGACAATAGCTGTCACTGAGTGGAGTTAGGGGATGGCCAATAGCTTGGTAACAACCTTATGAAATATACCATTATCGTCCTGTCTCTGTAACATCTGGCATGAGCTTGTTATTCAAGTGAAGAGTAAGGTGAACTTGTGACTCAGAAGAATCTCTGCTGCCAGGACTGCAAGATCATCTCTCCCGCATTGAAACGTACAATTGCTACTGTCTGTGATACGTTGTCATCCAGACTGATTCCTTGGTGTATACGTAAATTGAGCAGTACCTTGCATGGGAACCTTTCCTTTGTGAAGACAGCCTCGCATAGCCGAAGTGATATCAGTAGTGCCTATCAACTAAATCTCAGCTTTTTGTAATCAATTTTGCATTGCGCCTGCTATATGATACAAGAATTAAAAGCACCACTTCCCGCCATTTGCAACACATGACCCGTGACAAAAACAACATTACTTCAGTAACGACATGATCATGCATGTTTATTTTATGGGAACTAGTCACTGAAAAGTGTTCTATAGCATGCAGCTCGCATTATTGAAATCGTAGATTCTAATGTTTGCAATGCAACCGTGTTCCCAACTTCAGTCCTCTTGAGCAAGTCCTAAATGTTCAGCTATCGAGATATAATTTCAGATACTCAGTTTACACATGATTTGGCACAATAATTTCATTTGGTCGTTAAAAAATCTTTTATTTTAAAATTTCACATGTACCTTAAAAACACCCTAATATATATATATATATGTAATATATATTATACATATACCATATATATTATATAAATATCCCATAGCTGCCTGTCAAGGTAGTGTCAAAGAACTGTTTCTCCTCTTCTTCATTTTACCTAACTACAGGATGTATGATTTAATTACAATACAATATAGGAACACAATTATACTGCAGATCCTTCAGAATTAATTCTGACAAATGATGCGTTGAAATGATTGTTTGACCATATAGGACCCTGCTGTGTGTGGGAAAAATACATGAGTTTAACTGGAAGGAGTCTTTATAAAATGCAACGTCGTGCATGGTTCCTGCTTTTCGAGCTATAATGTTGCTTTGATTGTGGGATTCTATTAATTTTGAGAAGTCTGAAAAATCCTACAGATGGTTGCAGAATGTCGTGAGGCATTTAAGATTGGACTTTAAGATGTCCAACAATTTATTGATCTGAGCGAACGGTCAACTTAGAGATAAGAAGTTGAACGCTTGTTGTGACAGAATGATGTTCGGTGATTTCTCGTCCACTTTTTCCAATAGCAAATCTCAGCTATAGAAAGAATCCACTGTTAGTGGGAAGACAGGTGGTGAGGTTGGGGACTGGCCACCCACTGTCATTTGCTGGGGTGGTTAAAAAATACGGCATAGGCATAGAGCTGCCTTTGGGTTAGTGAGGGCTAGCTTAAGGAACCACTCTCTTGTAATGTTGTTGTTGATGCCGGTGGCTTACAGGCAAGGCCAAGCACACTTTGTGCACTGAACCCAGCTTCACCCAAAAACAGAGTATGGAACTGTTCTTGTGACATCATTCTGTACCCTGAAAGGTGTCACTTTCCTTTTACGCTTGTCTGTTTCTTATTATGTTTAGTCTGGCTGTTGTGGCCTTTGCCCCTCAGCTCTTTGCTAATTTCCTCCAGTCTTTGAGCACTGCAAAGATGCCTACATCTGCTGCTTGTGAATTGATAGTGCATCAATCACTTGGCCCTCCTCCTCCTCCTCCCCTATGGTGATTAGTGTCATTTGATGTATGAGCATCTAATCCTGTGGGGGGGGGGGGTGACCTTTCTTTTCAAGGCTGTTGCTATTGACCATCATTCATTCCAACAATGAACCCCCCCCTATTCACTCAGTTTTTGAAGCCTTTCTCTTATTTGTTGCTTTTGAAGTATTCATAGCTGATGCTTCATTTGGCATGTTTGTTAGAGGTTGGCATGAGGTGTTGGATAATGATGATTAGATCAGGGCTGTTTTAAAGGAATTTTTAGAACTGCACATCCTCTTCTCTTCTTTCTCATACTCCGTGGTAAATTACTCCCAATCTGAGGAAAATGGCCTATTTTGTATTAGTTTTAACTGCACGGAACGTGTCGGAAGTGCTTCTACAACTGCACGAATCCATTTAGAACTGCACATTTTGTGTAGAACTGCACGTTAAAAAAGCCCTGGATTAGATTATTGCCTGTGCATTCCAGGGACAAGACAGTTGCTGGATTGCAGCCAAAATGGCAGAAAGAGGATACCCTCTGATAAATGTTAGAGGTCACTACACTTTAGGGATAGGCCAAATTGAACCAAGAGTCTCCACATTTACCTGGTTGCTTCTGTGTGAACCTGTTTTCAGAATGATTGATTGATTGATTGATTGATTGATTGAAGACTGTGGCCACTGAAGGTGATTGTTGAATTATTCATGTTGCTGGCAAAATAATCCATAGGAAGAATCGATGTCATAAGCCAGCAATTCTAAAGTTCACAAAGGTTTTAAACTCGTCCTTGGTCTACCTGAAGTTGTTGCCTTTCAGCTTCATTTTAACTCGGTCTACAGCAGAGCAAAATGTTGCCTATAAATGATCACTTAGAATAGGCTATCACATGATTTGGCTATCAGAGGAGCATTGTGATGATGATAATAAGTAATAAATTGTTCACACTAGTTGTGTCTAATGCACAAAGCAACTAACAGCGTTGCTGCTAAAGCAAGGTGAAAGTTAGGTCAATGTTTGATGGGGGTAGTTGCAACATGTGACTCTGCTGATGAGCTCAGAAAACATTTTTGCATGAGCAAGCATTTGGTATGGAATTTTTTAAGCCTATGTAAAATAGACTAAGAATTAATTGTGTAAAATTATGAATATATTAATAGACTTTTATCCTATCGTTTGCAACCCTTCGTAGAGTGTGAAATTTGCAGTTTTGGGTTGGTTTTTTCAGCAGAAGAAACCCTATCTAAGAATTGAGTTAGACTGTTGAAATAATGGTTAGAGCAGATCATGGCGCATGGGCTTAAGTTCTCTAAGAGAGAAATTTTTACAGGTTAATTGAAGTGACATATCTAGTGACTGGAACCCCACATTTCATGTAGGATGAATTCGTGTACACCATATGAAAGAAAAAGACCGCTAGTTTGGGTGAGAGGCGGAGAACCAGGCCGTCATAGCATGCCTACTGTGCATTTTTCTGCACGATGCACATGTTTCCGGTATTAATATCTAAAAGGGATCAGTTGCAATAAACTCAAAGGAATATCACACTCCCACTCACCTTCCTTCCTCTCCTGTGCTGTACTCTCTCTCTCCACGATGATGATGCGCTTCCTCTTCAGGTCCTGCAGCTGAAGATGGATCGCCTCCCATGCGTCTTCATTTCAGGATGGAATTAAGCCAAAGATAATCGATCGTCCGATGAATGTTTCTCATCGAATAATTATTATTCTTTTTATTGATAGCTGGTCGGTGTGGAGAGCAGGAGGAGGCAGGGTAGGAGGCACAATTGGTTCGGCTGCTTTGTGCTGCGGCGAATGCCGGCCACTTGATTAGGATTTTGTAGGAGATGGATGGAATGTTCTGACGTTTAAAGCAAATCTTCTGAATATAATTGCACAGATGAGTAATTTGCGGAGGGATGTTTGACCTCTCTCTTAGATTGGCTGGACTGTGCATTTAATTGTGCGAGTGCTAAGGTGCAACTTGTTTGTTGTTGGTGGCCGTGTTTCCACTTTCCAGGTACTGAACTTTGGACTTAAATGATTTGGTGACAGGGTTTTTAACTGGAGTTTACAGTAGCTTTACAGGTATATCCATTTGAATAAATGTTCATTGTATATTGTCCAAAGGTTGTGCATTTAAGAGTTTCAAAGTTTTGAGAGTTGCAAGAAAGATCAATTAACTGCCAGTGAGTAGAAGACTTGGTATGGGTTTTCTTTCATTTATAATTAATTCTTTTATTCATATAATTCATTCATCCGTCCATTTTATAGAGCGTTCAACAGTGTAATGATTAACATGCAAGACTGTCATTTAAAAGGGTTAAATTATTGCCACCACCGGTTTTTCTATGCCAGTGCCAGTCCCAAGCCTGGATAAAGGAAGAGGGCGACACTTGTAATCATCTTTGATATATTTCAGTGTCGTCAAACATGTAACAAGAGCCATGTATGGCAGAAATTATGATAATGTCTGACCCAGTGTTGATCAAAGGTGTAGCATTCCTGACTGGAAGGACAAACAGATCCAGAAGATAAACTATTCCTCGTAGATTTTGAATAGATTTTGAATAATAAAAGATGCTGGCTGTGACACTGGCTGTTGTACTGACTGTTGCACTGGTGCAGCTGTGTTTGTGTCGTGATCGTTCCAAACCGGGGTTAAAGGAGTTTGATGATGATGATGATGATGCCAATCGTCTTTGTGTTATGTTGCAACATCGTTAGACAGAAGCTACCTGCTGTGTCAGTGTGTGTTTGATCTTGGTACAACAACAACAACAAAAATAACAACCTAGGATCATGGAGAGCAGATTTCTGCTGCCAGAAAAATGTTAAACTGCGCAGCAAAGTTTCAGCAAACAGACGAGTACGTTTTACGACTGGCTCCCAAATAGAGTTCTTAGATTCCAAGTTACGTGAAACATTGCACATGTATGTAAACTCTGATAATTATGGTAATTTTGCCATGGAACTCCATCTTGCAGCTGCACCTGGAAAATGTGTTTAAGCTGTGTTTAATATTTCGAAAAGTGTGCGTGATAGACACGAGTTCTAGATTTCCTATAAAACAACCTGGTGCTCTGTCAGAAGTCGTATGACCAATGTTTGATGTACTGGTACAGTGCTGTACATGATTCATTGTCAGCATAAGCAAACATTGTCAGTATGTATTTGTCAGCGCTGCACGTGTTCGCTAATTGCCTAAATAGAAATAGAGCTACTCAGGTTTGGAACCTCGGAGATGATGGACTTCTTGCACGAAACGTTTGTGTTTGACAGTTTGTCAGATTTTGTTTTGACCTCAATGATTCTCGTTTGTTTCTTCATGTTGCCCCTTGCATTTGTTTGGTGTTGATATAAATGGATGTCATTGATCATATGAATGGAAAGAAGAGTTTTGATCCTTTGTTAAATTCCGCTGTTAACACACTAATGAACGATTTTGTATAATTGCCGAGACTAATTTGCCTAAATGACAGCCGTTTATTTGCAATATGAACAGACATTGAACGCTGTTAAGCAGACAACTCCATTCATGACCAGTGAAATTAATATGGACAATTGTTTTTGCGTTTAAATTGATATGGACAATTGTTTTTGCGTTTTACTTCTCGTCCGTCTCCCTTGTCTACATTAACACTCAGTTGTGTGTCCTGAGAGGCTGTTGTAGAATATATGATGCCAAAATGGCAAACTTAAAGTCTATGTAGTCTGCATGATGGACAAAGCAGATGCCTGACTCTTGCAGGAGGTCATTTGGATCTTAAATCACATACTCCAGGGCCTATTTCCATCTATTGTTCGTAGGCCATATATGTTCTGTGCTCCAGACCTCACGAATTTGAGCTGTCTATGAAAGACAACTTTAATTTAATCTCTACTACTCTTTTGAACTTTGAAATGTTAGCTCTTGGAACCAGTAAAAACTCTGTTTCCTTGTCTAGAAAATTTGCAGAAACAGTTTGGTCCACTTGTCATTTCCGTCCTCATGTAATAAGTTAAGCTTGATTTTCTTGTATATGCGAAATATATATTTGTAGCAAATCTGTCTAAGCTGAGTTCTTTGGTATAAAAAGTATGTTATAAATGTTGAAAGTTGACCTGTGTAGAAACCTGTCCAATTTTAGCAGACATTGAAGAGAATAAAAATTGTTACTGTACCAGGAACAATTGATGAGGTTGGAGTTTTGTGGTGTTTGCAATCATTTGCAATCCTATTCTGTGATAAGGTAATTGCAATTTGGTTGTCATGGGAACATTGTAATTACAATCTATGGTAACTGTAATCTACAATGTTCACATTCTGTGTATAATATTTATATCAATCCAAAAAATGGTTAATGTGATCTGTGTTAAGCTGCTAATCAGTTACGTTGTTTGCTGCAAGAATCTTTTTAAGACTCGTAGCAGGGGTCATCTGGTGCGTGTCTTTTGTTAAGCCTGATGAAGAACTTACGTTTATTGTGCAGAATCTGGAGTTTATAATTAAATCTATTGAAGTGTTTGTGTTTAAGAAAGGTTAAAGAGACCGTTAGGGTTATGCACTTACTCTCTGAGATCAATGACACTGTTGTTGATGCTACGGTGCAACTCCATGGGTATATGAGGCCAATCAGAGACCTTAGAGCAGAGGCTACTAACCTTTTTTACAGCGATACACCTAAACTTGCAACCAATTTTGTGACACACCATCATAACTAAGCTTATTATGTTGGACTTGTTGGTATCATTAAATTCTTTTTGAATGTTACAGTAATGAGTTAAGGTTTTCATTGGCATGGCCATAAACATGTATAAGCCTACAGTACTGTAAGTCATGGCATTGTAGGTAGCATATTTAAAACATCGTGGTTGCCAGAATGTGATAATATTGAACATATAACTAGAGTGCTATGAATTCTCGCTGCGTATACATCTGCCAAACTGCTACTGTAACTAAGTCACTGGTGCAATGCAAGAAAGACGAACTCAGCTTATGCTGTAAGAATTGACGACACACCTATTGATGCTTTGCAACGCACCAATGACACACTCTTTTAATATGAGTGCCTAACTGCCTGCCGACTCATGACTCCCTACTGTGTTGTGACACTTTGTTCTATTGCAATGCACCGGTAAAGAAAATCTGCATTAAAGGATATTAGGAGACATTAGAGGATATTAGGAGACATTATTGAAATGAACTCCTGTAATTTTCATTTGTTTTCCATAATGATTGGCGGGAGATATGCAATGCCAGGGTATTGAAACCCATCACTTGATAAGCTTATAAGCTTCTAGATCTCTAGAAGCTGAAATAGGCAAGAGGGGGTCAGAAATTATATGGAATATTCTTCAATTCAGTAGTTGCCTATGAATCTGACATAATTTGCAAAGTATTGACCTGATTTGTTATGCTATTGGTGCTGTTTGATAGAGACTATGTATAGTCCTTTGTTGCCAGCAGAATTGCAGAAAAATCAAGTGACTGTTGCTTAGGAAACAATCTAAGCGAATATTTTGAACCTTTTTATTCGACTTTCTCAGATGTGCTAATGAAAGCATCAAACGAGTACATTCACTTAGAACAAGACGTTTTATTCCATAAAAAGTATTTTGTATTGTGAATGGGACTAATTTTAGAATGTCACTCAACATTTGAATTGTAGAATATCACTGAACATTTGAATTGTAGGATATCACTCAACATTTGAATTGTAGAATATCACTGAACATTTGAATTGTAGAATATCACTGAACATTTGAATTGTAGAATATCACTGAACATTTGAATTGTAGAATATCACTGAACATTTGAATTGTAGAATATCACTGAACATTTGAATTGTAGAATATCACTGAACATTTGAATTGTAGAATATCACTGACCATTTGAATTGTAGTTCTAATATCACTGAACATTTGAATTGTAGAATATCACTGAACATTTGAATTGTAGAATATCACTGAACATTTGAATTGTAGAATATCACTGAACATTTGAATTGTAGGATATCACTCAACATTTGAATTGTAGAATATCACTGAACATTTGAATTGTAGAATATCACTGAACATTTGAATTGTAGAATATCACTGAACATTTGAATTGTAGAATATCACTGAACATTTGAATTGTAGAATATCACTGAACATTTGAATTGTAGAATATCACTGAACATTTGAATTGTAGAATATCACTGACCATTTGAATTGTAGTTCTAATATCACTGAACATTTGAATTGTAGAATATCACTGAACATTTGAATTGTAGAATATCACTGAACATTTGAATTGTAGAATATCACTGGCCATTTGAATTGTAGAATATCACTGAACATTTGAATTGTAGAATATCACTGACCATTTGAATTGTAGTTCTAATATCACTGAACATTTGAATTGTAGAATATCACTGAACATTTGAATTGTGGAATATCACTGAACATTTGAATTGTAGTTCTAATATCACTGAACATTTGAATTTTAGAATATCACTGAACAGAAAGGTCAGAGACCGATGATATGTGGTGGGCTTTGAGGCATGGCGTCACGAATGTTTTTTGTGCCAGGGTCCAAGTATTCTTTTGGATGCGACTGTTTGACAATGTCCCTAGAGGCTGTGTTTATGAGTTTTAAGCAATGGATTCCTGGCATATTACTCTATTTGACTAGAATTTTAAAAGCTGCAGAATGAAGAAAATGTTTTATTAATTTCCCAAGAAGCACAATTGCATCATTTGCAATTTGATACCAACTTTAATATGCTCTCATGGGTTTGTTGTCCTCGTTAATTATTCAACTTTGAAGATTTCCACTTTGGTGCAATAGCGAAGAGCTTCACCTTGCCGTATTCTACGGTAGCAACAAGCGGCGCATGGGATGAGACATGAATATCCATGACCAACTGGTGCAAAGACTTCAACAGGGGTCATTAACGGAGTGATTTGAAGTGGATGGCACTATTACGTACACACCGCCACGACTGCTGTGGTAGCACGTGTTGGATGCTGATGAGGAAAGAGGAAACGTTTGCTTTTAGGAAGTGCAGTGCTATGCTGCTCGCTGGTATTTGGTGATAAACTAGAATTGAAGAGCTGCAGTTGTAGATCCCAGAGACGATGATGGATGATTCTGCACTTGTTAGTTGACAGATGAATGTGACCGGGGAGGGGTAGAGGTGTGGTAAGGTTGGGGGAGTTGAAGGTGTCCATCCTGTAATTGGCAACGTCGCCTCTATGTACATGGAGTTACATGCCTGATTTAAATCATGGTCGTATACTTGTAGCTGTAGAAATTGTCGTCATTGCAATTTCAACTATGGTTAAAGAACTGCTGCTTGGATTATGCTGCCACGGTGTCTGGCATTGAGAGCGCTGCAAATTAATGAAGCTACATGGAAGTTAATTAATACAATTTCATTGACTTTTGCGATGCCATGGTAATTATGAATTTGATTAAAACCTTGTAGTCCTTGTTTGTTTAGAAAGCATCTTTAAACAAAAGGATTTGCATTTTGTTTGCACTGACTCTTTCCTCACTGTCTGATCTTTCCACTGATGGTGTACGGCCAGAGCGCTCATTAATGCTGAGGTGGGTGTAAGGGACAGAAGGGGAGTTGAATGAGAATTTAACCTCTGACTTTTGCAGTGACAATCCAGGACGCTTACATCCCTTAAAGCAAGTAAAATGCGTTGTGTCCAAATGACTATTATGAAAGGTCATCATCCACACTGCTGAATGGCATCTTCATTGCTGTGGTTACCTAAGGGTTTAATAATAATAAATTATTGTCCTTCGCATGTTTACTGCTTCTCAGTTCCACAGCCGCAGTTGTGGTTGAAATTGTTTAAGGATGATGATGATGACGACGACGACGGCGGCGGCGACGACGATGAGAAGGAGGAGGAGGAGGAGGAGGAGGAGGAGGAGGATATTACTGAATTTTATTTATTGACCTTAATTTCCATTGGGTATGTGATTTAGGAATAAGTTTTCCTATAAGGTTTGTATGTGTGCATCTCCCACAGTAGTTTTAAACACACCATATACCAATTTAGCCAAACTGGAGACCTGGCTACTTTCTGTATTCTTTTCTTATTAATCTTTGTCAAATGTCTTTGTAATTTTTCTTTTTTCCCAACATATCAAATGACCTTATCAGTTAGAAACTTTGTGCTCTGCAGTTTCAACACTAATCTTGTTGATCAAAAGTCGATTACCTATTGATAAATGAAATGTGGGAGCTGTGAAAGATTTAGATGGAAAGAAGTATGTCTCAGGAAGTGCATACTTGCTGTGCTACTGACGGCCATTTACTTAGGCTCAAGTGACAGGCGCATACCACTTTCCAGTGTTTTTGTTTCTTTGTTTGTATGTGCACTTGTTATAGCGCCCCTTCAAGCTCACTGCTCAGAGGCGCTCCCGACTACAGCGCAGACACTGCATCGGCATTTCACACCAAAGTACTGAGCAATTGCGAGTGAAGGACTTGCCCAAGGTCCATACGCGGCGACTTGAGGTGGATTCGAACCTGAAACTCTCCGGCTGCAAGGCATTGAACATACCCATTACACCACCGCGTCCCACAGTGATATTGGCGATTGGCAAAGTGGATTTGTTAGGTGTAATATTGGAAGGAATGTCAGTGTTGTTAACATTGGCTTTGGCAACATAGGTAATTCCGTGTTTGAAAATGTCTGGGAATGAAGACATTGCATTGAGTAGTAGGTACTCTGTACTTGGAGTGCATACTTAACACAAGAGTTTAATGGATTCTTTCTG
This sequence comes from Lumbricus terrestris, assembly GCA_949752735.1. Classification (NCBI taxonomy): domain Eukaryota; kingdom Metazoa; phylum Annelida; class Clitellata; order Crassiclitellata; family Lumbricidae; genus Lumbricus; species Lumbricus terrestris. The sequence goes on from OX457039.1 coordinate 47,975,281, forward strand.
TAAGAGTCTGTGCTGGACTCGAGTGGATCTTTTATTATTCTGTTTTTGATGACTTTGCTATAAGCAGAAGCTAACTATATGTCAAGACGATAATGGCATTCGCTGATGCCAGAACCTCAACTTTGTAGATGTGATGAGGTTTATGCATAAGCTGTGTTGTCGTATATTCAATTGTCTTAATGAGACCAGTAGCATTTGATGGTTTAGATATGTGAGAATAGGAATCCAACATAACTCATTCTAATTGAAATTTGAAAGTTGCGTATTGTTTGTTGAATTCCACTCTTTACCGTTCCTCTATCCATCTTTTCCAGTCACCCACCATCACCTTCCTAAGACTCCTCTATCTATCCCTCCTCGGGCTTTACATACAAACCTTCAGTCTCTCAATCATGCCTTGACCCACCTGATCTTCCATCTTCCAACTCTTGACCCGAATGCCATGCACCCTCCTTAACAGCTACTCTGCCACCTCTGATTCTTTGGTACCCTGACTACGATCGACCTCCTATAAACTACTCTTTTGGACAACCCTTCTGACTTGGCACAGTGCTCGTGAATAAGCTGGTGCCCAGCGCTTGGCTTTCGAGTGGCGCTCTAGAAATTTGGAGATGACGATTATGATTGCTATGTGAGTTTGTGTGTGTGCGTGTGTTAAATTCTAAAGCTCTTAGACATTGAAGACAGAGTTGTTATTATATCAGTGTTATGATCATAACTTTGAGTTAAGCTTTGGCAGGGTAAAACTTTGCATGCTAGTAGTCATTATTTAATTATGTCAGAATTTCTCTTTGTTCTTGCACTTAACAGTTTTTAATGTGATGTTCTGTTTCCTGCTCTTGTCTTGCACTTAAGAAATTGGACGCACTTTTTGATGTGTAAACATAATGTAGTTTGAGAGTTGCAAAAACCCTCCTTAATGCAAATGATGAGTCTTCAAAAATTAATTGGTTTGCTCTTGATTGGGTCTTGTAAGGGAGTTCATATACATGATTTTTTTTATAAGTGATAACATGAGTTTGGGGGTAAAAATAATGTTGACATTTGATTGAACAAGGACAAAACCTATTCACACACCTCTTCCAATTAACTTGTGTTTGCATTGGCTGTATTAGTTGCTATGCCTGAAGGTATTTAAAGTTATTTAAAGTAGTCAAGATAGAATGTCCTTTTTATAATTTTTGTATCAGTCTTGAGAGCATTTTTAACGTCCTGAAATTTCTATTGATTTCGATGAGCCATCCCAGAGTCACTGTTAGGCCTATGGGCGGAGACTTGGTCTAGAAGTTCGGAGAGGGGGCGAACGAGTGGCGCCACATTTTGGGTGGCCACTCGAGTTGCCGATGAAATTTTCCATTTTCACTTGCCAAAATTTCTGACACCTTTTTTTTAGTCATTTGGTCGAAATCTCGCGAAAATATTTCATTTCCTCTATTAAAAAAGCTAGTGACTTTTTTTCAATAATTTGATATTTTGCTGTTCTAATCTAGTCCATGTCTATAGTCTTTACTTCTTGCGGTATTACATACAAAAATTAACCAATTAACCGCTGTGAAAATTTTACGATGCTATTTTAAAATTTCTTTTCTTAGATACTGGGGGACATGACAATGGACGGATGTATCATATCCAAGTATGCTGTACACAGTCTGACATTAGACTTTCAGACTTTCCAGTAATGCCAGTTTAGAGTGTATTTCATCCCTAAGTTTTATGAGTTTCATTTATATTCGTGTTTTATGTTTTGTACATCGCATGTTTTTGTGTCGTTGTGATTTGACAGGATGTTCTCTGTCATACTGTAATCCGCCCAACATATACTCAGCATACTCGGCGGCTTATTTCTCCTCACTGCTGTCTGGCCCCGGCGCCAGCGGTGAATATCCACCCTATCTGTCTCCGCGATTGCCCGGTCCTTCTCCGATCCCCTCGTATCAGCAGCGACTACACGACATGCATAAAGGTAGAGGTTTTGTTGATTTTTCTCGTCGTAATTTACCGATGCTTTGGTTCTGTTTGCATTTTGTTTTGTCTTCGCTTTCTTTCAATTTTTATGTATGAACGGATTTTTTTGCTGTTAGTGATTGTGAAGTCTTAGCTGTCTAGTGTTTCCTGTCCCGTAACTGCTTGTACCTATGTGAACTTCCTCTTTCTCTGTCGGGATTAAGCTTGTCTGTAAGTTAGGAACTCTCTTCCCCCCCTTGTTGCTGTCTGACGACGCTGTGCTATATCAAGCATGATTAGTATCACCTTTCTACAGACCTGGCACTGGCACTGCAGCCAGAGTACTAGAAGTGGCAGAATTTGAGTTGGGAACTTTTTCAAGATGCCTCATGTTGAAGAGTAGATCCTGCTGCAAGGAGCACACCTTTTTTATCCATTCAGTGTTAAGCAGTTTTACAACTATTTTCAAATTATTTATGCCAAATTATGGATTAATTTAAAAGGAAGTTAGAGACATTTAGTCGCTTGTCTCTGTAACTTGGTTCACTGTTACTGTATCATTAAAGAGCATATTTCCCATATCCCCCTCCTGTAAGTCTAAAGTTCAAATCTGCCCCAGCATATACTTGTAAGACTAGAGCTGATTTTTCTGTTTGGTGGATGATGCCAAAATTGTTGGCCCACTTTTTAACCTTTCTGGGTACGGTAAGTACTTTTGCTCTTTTCATGCTTACAGCAGTTTGTGAGAATTAATTTGAAACTGAAGAGGGGAAAACTGACCTGAGTCCATTTACTGGATGACATTGGCTCTGGTCATTGAGCTTGGGAGCCTTGGGAGGCACCAAAATGCACTTAATTATGGATGCGTACTTTCTGTCTTATTTTTCTGTGACTGCCCATCTGCCTGTCTGTGTACCTGCCTGTCTGTCTGTCTATCTTTCTGCCTATCTGTCTGCCTGTCTGTCTGTCTGTCTGTCTGTCTGTCCGTGATTGAGGTGTGCAATTGGGTTTTCGTCTGTCCTTGACATTGTCAAGCTCTTATGTTGCCATGCACAATTGGCCTATCTGACATTATAATAGCATTTACGAGAATGCTGCAGACGTGTGCATAGTGGACTATTGAATGAATGGGCTTTGATCGGGTTGTATGTATGTATGTAGTGTGTGTGTGCAGGAATATATAATTTTTCTGGCATCAAAGGCCTATGTGTTAAAGCGATGTTTTTATTCTGCTGATGAACCGTCTGTACTAGCTTAGCAGGCAAGAACTGTATGTTGTGGCAATGCTTCAATATGCAGATCTTTTTTGATGATGGTTACTGAGGCGGATGAATTGGTCATGGATGTCTTGGTTCAGGGCTGATGGAGCGGAAGCAGAGTTAAGCGCTGGCATCTCTCCTCGGTTGCTCTGAAACACTGCTTAAGCATTTTGCAGTCAATAAACTAAAGGAGACGACAAGTCTGTCGATATGCTTTGAAGTCCTTTTAGATGAATTAGGTTTAGTCGGAAAAGATTGAAGTCATTTGAGCTTGAGACTCTTCTACGTTCTTTCGTTCGTTCGTAGTATTGATGAAAAGCTGAGTCTGGCTTAGAAGTCTAAAAACTGGAGTGGAGAATAATATTGTTAATAATATTTATATGAAGATGAATGATGAATTGGCCTGAAAACATGGGGTGTGGTGGGGTAACGTGGGTGCATGGGTGAAACTGGAGACAGCGGAGAATGGCAGATGTTTAGTCGATGACCACAAAACACAATTTAGAGTGATAGAATTGAATTATATATCAGATGTTTGTTCTAAGCATGTCTGTGCTAACGAAGTGACAAGGTCAGCTGTTATAGCGTTCCACTGGCAATGTTTTGTTTTTGGGTACCATGTTTTGTGAGGCATGTGTAACATTGCTGCTGCCTTTGTCGTTTCATATCGATATCATTCAAGTCACATCAAATCATTTTGCAATGGTGTATTTTACACTGGGAAATGGAATAAAAAATACAATCAGATTTCTATCTATGTGAGTGAAATATATTGAGGCTACAAGTTAAGGAATCTGATTATATGCGCTGCAATTGCTTTGCTGAAATCGATTCTACAGTTTAATTACTTACTACTACTGCTGCTCCTTTATTGAGTTCAGTATGTTGTGTTCTCATCATCATGGGCAGAGACTTAGGGGGACTGTCCTTTCAATGTATGTTGTGGGGGACCGTCCATGCATTTGTCCCCCCCCCCCCAATTGCGTTAAGTGTTAGGATATGTACACTTTATGAATGAACAAACTGGTGACGTTGTAACGTTAGAATGACTAAAAAAGGGATCATCAACTTTTTGACGGAATAAATGGTGAAAAGATTGAAAATTTCGTCGGCGACTCAGCCATTTGTCCGCCCAAAATCTTGCGTCCTTCCTTCGGCCATTCATCTATATAAATAAAAATGTAAAACATTACCGTTTGGGATCAAGGATCTCGGAAAGTTCTTGACCAATTGCTTTGAAAATTATCGCAAAACGTTCCATTCGAACATCAGCGGGTTTGTATAATGCCTTTTGGGGAAAAGCGCAATCTTTACGACCAAAAAACACAACTTTTAATTCCATTCGATAGACGTCGATGGAGTCCAGCCATTTCACGCATTAGTCCACCCATTCTTCGGGCTTTTCAAACCCATTCTTCGGGTGCATTTCAAAACGTGTAGCCGGCCGTCTGCTATAGCGCAAATTTATGTGTAACTGTCGGTTTTTACAAAATCGTCCATTTGCGGCCTTTTTCCACGCGTCTTTCTACAGTGGCTACAGGGGAGGGGAAAGGGAAGGGAAGGGGAAGGGGAAAGGGGAGGGGACGTAGGAAGGGAGGGTTGGACAGTCTTTTCAGCCATAGCAACACGTGGCCGGGTACAGCTAGTGTAACAATAAAATTGTATTAGTGTTGAGGCTTATTCTGCATGGCAGTTTTGCATCTGTCAGGGTTGGCACATTAATCCTGCATCTGTTTAATTTGTTTGCTGTTCATTGTGTATAGGCTATCAGTTTGTGTTTTTATTCAGTGGATGGATATTGTGATTATATGCTGAACCCATGCAACTACTGTACTATATACTCTTTTGTCAGTTGAGCAGTACTGAATTGTCTTAAACACATTAACAACAAGGGTCCTAAAAGCAAATTGGCAACCAATGCAGCAAGTCATCTAAGGGTTACAGACTCTGTTTCGTTGTTTTATTTCCTCCTCTTTGTTGGCTCATAAACTAGCAGATTTTTGTGGAAGTCCTTGGTATACAATCGTGACCACAACAGATAATTTTAAATAATTTGAATTGAACTAAATCAGAAGAGGTACTTTGTAAGTGTATTAAACAGAAAAGTAGATATTAAAGTAAGTTCAGAACGACCAGTAGAGTCCTGATATTGTTCATGCGGTCTGGTGTCCTGAATGTGACAAAGTTTGTCCAAGAATCGTGTCATCGTCATTGCCGTTATTATCGTCGTTATCGTTATCATCAAACTTTATCATCGTCATGATTATCAGCATCATCAGTTACCAACATCAGCCATAAATTGCAGTAATGGATGTTAATGGGTGTTTTTGACCATCTTTTTTCATTGGATTTAGAGCTGTTGTTGCTTAGTTGATAATCAAGTCTTCTCATATATTCTCTCAATTACAAGACAATCTGTGATGTGTCTTACTCTGCTTCTATGTGGATACTTTGGATTCTTGAAAATAAAATAACTTGTTGTATCCAGTCAGCTGACATTCATTCTACGTGACCTACGCATCAAATCTCTGTCGAGATGAACAGTTTAATCCAGTAGAGTCTTGTCTGTATTGTATCGCCATTTGCCAAGGACTGTTGCATTCTATCATTTCTAATTGTTTTATATATTCTTAGGACAGGTATGGGCAACTTCTTTTAACAGGGGGTCCACCAAAGTATTTAGGGCAACTCAGGGGTCATGTGCCAATCGTGGCCTAATTTTTGCAGGATCTTGTCATATGCCACAGAAAATGATGCAATATTATTAATTTTATTAAAGTTAAATATTTCTGATGAAAGAATAATTATGCGATTCAGGGTTGTTAACGATTAAAGTTTATAATAGTGAACTATATAAGAATTAACAATTAATTAATATTTAACTGTCATTAATAATAATAATAATAATAACGACAATTTATATGGCGCCGTAACGCGGCCATACCGCTACAAGGGCGCCTAATAAATATTAATAATACATTAAATGTATATTGGATTTAATGTAATTAAGCAGCAATTAATGATAAGTACAAAATTAGTATTATTCACTGGTTATGTTTCAATAGTATTATTAATATTTATTGCTGGTTGGTAGTAACTTAGCAGTTATTTTTAGTCTTGTTTACGTTCTTCAGGTTAAGTGTCTTCCTTCAACGAGTTATGTAAACAAACCAGCATGTTGACATGTTGACAATGAGCAACATCTTTTATTGGCAACGTAACATGCGATCTTCAAATAATCATTAAAAATTAAATTTACTTGCTGAAACTAATCACTAATTAATTGATTTATAAACCGTTAACTTCCACAACCCTTATACTATTATCTAATATGTACAGTCCAACATTATGGTGAAAAAATATACTTTAACTTTATTTAGGTTTAAGACATACGTAAAAAGAATGAGAGGGTCCCAAATACCAGGTACAGTGGTAATATGAAAGACTTGTCAGGGGCCAGTTCAAGGTCCCAAAGTGCTGGCTCCGTGGGCTGGCCATTGTTACCCACCCGTGGCTTAAAACAACTGCATTTATGCATAGCCAGGTGATATCTTTTTTCAGATTTGTTTCTCATCTTAGTTTCTTGCTGCAGAACATTTTAATCCATTTAAAAGAAAATTTGTTGGATCATGTTACCTTTTATATTCTTGCCTAAACTTGTTCTCTACGTATATTCCAAATTTTCCATATAATTTTTTTACAAATGCTTGTGATCTTGCATCCACTTCTTTCTATGTCTTTTTGCTATTAGCATCGACAGACCCTGACAAGAACAACTTGCACATTGTGATACACTGGTAGATGTAGATGGCCCAAACACGCATCGTGATACACTGGTAGATGGCCAAAACAGTGAAGGGCATGACATTATATTGTCAAGTGTATGATCTAACTGAGCACTAAAGCTGACTAACTCAGCTGGCTTGTTATTAAATCACTTTGATTCACTAGGATTATATCAATAAATCACAATACAGTTAGTATCTTGTGCATTGTATCCATTGTTAAGTGCGGAAATGAATGATTATGTGTTGCTGCATAACGTTGTTCATTCTTACATCTTCCTACTGTGCAACACATAGAAGATGTCCTACCATGGCTTCTGTGACTGTGGCATGTCAAATATGCAGCTTTTATTGGAGTTAGAAAAGTCTGTCCTCAATCATCAATTCTTCACAGTTGAAAAACCCTAACAGGGACAGGTTTTATTTCGAGTTTTTGTTGTGAAACTTGACACAGATGTATTTCTTTGCAAATGTTCATTATGGCTGGCCGAGTTTTTGTTGTGAAGTTTGACACAGATGTGTTTCTTTGCAAATGTTTATATAAATGGCTCGGTATGCATTCTCTACAAAAGTTGGGATTCTGAGACAGCCGAACTCACAGGTGAAATACAGATCTTCATAGGTGGGAGACTGGGATGAGAAGACAGGAATGGTAGCATTTTAAGTTCTTGGATTGATTTCAGTCATTGATTGTGTTTACGTTTCTTCTATTGTATTTCTTATGCAGTAGTTCGTTACAATATGAGCTGCTATGCATGTCAGTGTTTATTGTTGGTTAAGGTTTTGTTGCTGTCGATTGACCTTTGTAGGCAGATGACAAAGTCATGTATTGTTCTTTATAATATTTGTAAGTATTGCAAGTGTGGCAGGTTGAAAAACCATTTTATACTCCTATGCTATTATTCAGACCTTAATCCTTAAATCAGACTCTCTGTTGACCATTATTTTTCATTATCCTACCTCTAAAGTTCTGCAGCTATTGCCCCTTGTTGCGTTTGTTTTAATGAATCTTCAATAAAGGAATAGTAATAGTATATATATGATTGGTTGTAAGGGATGAAGATTGTGTGTAGCTAATTCTCAGGGCTCACAGCGAATTTTATATTTTATCGGCTGTCACCTCCTAGCTCATGGTTTGTGAATTCATCATGTCCTTGCAACTGTTTCATTTTCAACTGCTGTGCAAAATTGCAAGCGATGTATATATCCAGGTTCCGGAAATCCTTTTTTTGTGATTGTGCAAAAGCTTTACAAAACTGACTGATGGGTTTGATTTGCTTGAACAGGGAAACAGAAATAAAAGTCAGTATTTGCTATGTATAGTTGTCTGGCTGCCATTTGAACTGGGTACTGAGTTTCAGAATTCAGAATTGATCCTGAATGCATGCTGGTTCATGCATTTTGTATTGCCATCTCTCAAAGATCATCAGCAGAGTTTGCTGACAGACAAGAAACAGGTTTTGTGGGACTATATCACTGATAGTCTAGACTTCAGAGATTGTAGACAGTATCAGGGTATGAGAGCTGATCTGACCAAACAACAGACAAATAGGGGTCAGTCACCTGAGGGCAATAAAGTTGGGAAACAATCAGATTTTACTGCAGAAAAAGGACCACCGAGATCTAGATGCAGAATTTGCCCTGAAGTGGGTGGAAAAGGATTCACTGAAAGTACATTTATAAATAATCAGGTCAGTTGCCACGTTTGCCTCAAAGCTGGGAATCGATCATTTTGCGAAGAAGTGAATTGCACAGCAATGAGCTAGTGTGTGAATATATGGATTATTTCGACCACATGCCTTCCATGGAAGGATTACTTCCAATGCACTGAAGCTGTTTCCAGTCTTTGCTTCACCTTAATCTATAAAATTCTTTGAGAATTAATTTGAATTTTAAAGCCTGCTTCTGTGACGTTACAACTTTTACCGGTGGTGGATGTAAAACTATGAGCATTGAGAGTACAGGTCTGAGCCTCCTTCCCTGTGAAGGGCTGGTTTGTGTTTAGGAACCCTTGAGCAAGTCCTTCACTCACAATAGCTCAGCTTCATCAATATGTGGTGGTCATTGATTAGTGGCACTTGACTAATGCATAATATTTATAATAATAAAAACCTGGGACCCACCGAGCCTAAGTGAATGCCGGTAATTGAATGCCAGTCAGTGAATGCCAGTAATTGAATGCCAGTAATTGAATGCCAGTGTCAGTTGAGAAGTTGAGACACGTGTGTTCCGTTGTTGTTTTGCTGTGGCTTCAGCCTCAGGCCAATGATATTTCAACGGAGGATTAGACATCTAAAGAGTTTAATCCAGTATTCTTCAATGGTCACTGTTTTCTTCTCAATATATAGTTTGTGAATCTCTACAATTGCTCTACTCATCACAAACGTCCTTCAGGCCACCACAGTTGTCTTCTAACCGTCTCCACTCTCATTCATCTGGCTTCTTGGTCACGAACCCATCTAGCCACATGGAATTTCTCCGCTATTATATTGGATCCAGTTCTCTCGTGATGTACTGACCTGGTCAATCATCTCTCTTGATGAATGTGCCTGTATCGTCTGTGTCAACTCCACATGATTCATCAATCACTTCCTTTCCACTCATCCGGTCACCACTCTCGTTCATGCTATGCTCTCTACGTACCAGGGCTGTCTTTGGAAACTCCAGCTTGGCTGTTTGGTCACTATAATATGCCTTTCCAAGTTTCAGTCAAATCTTAATGCTGCTGCACACCTTATTGGTGGTCTCCCAAGGTTTGCCCGAAAAATTCTCTTCCCTGGTTTCATGGCGCAGTTTAAAAATTCTGACTCTTCGTGTGCAGCTGTTTGATCTTATTAGGTCCTTCGTACTTCAAGACATTCTGTACCTCAGACTCTCAACTTCATGGCATTTCCACTCTTTTCTCGGGCACTGAGGGCCTTGTGATTGTTTTCCGCATGTGTGGGGCTACTGCTAAATCTGGAAATATTGCTTATACTAACCCCTGTAGTTGCACAGGAATTGCAACTTGAGCCCTGAGAATGCCTGATGTTTATTGTATTTGTTCATTGCATTTGTTTGTGATAGCAATGACTTTATTTGGAGCATTTCTGAATCACTGACTGGCACTTTAAAATGTTTAGGTGCTTTTTTCAATGTCATCGTAATTTTTTTTATCTGGACATTAAATACACTGTGATATGGCATATGAAGAACTCTTAAGTGCAGAGTGTTTTGCACTATGTTTACTGCCTAAGTCTTGTTCCTGCACATCTTTATGAGCTCTATGCCCTGTCCTTAGTGCTAGGGTCTCTCGATCCAAGGCATTCTGTCCTATGTTCTCGTCTCACCTTGAGACTGTTCTTTTTAGCCGAACTGCAGTTGGGAGCACATCTGCATAGTTTTATTGAAGGGTACTCTATATATATATATATATATATATATATATATTAGAGCTGTCGTTCGATTAAAAATTTTAATCGCGTTAATCGCACGATTAAAATTTTTAATCGCAAATTAACGCAATATTAACGCAATATTAATCGACGTTTTTCACATTGCCTGACATAGCTCTGTTTACTTACTATATATATATATATATATATATATATATATATATATATATATATATATATATAGTAGGGCTGTTGTTCGATTAAACATTTTAATCAAAATTAATCTCGCGATTAATTTTGTTAATCGCAATTAACTGCAAATTAATCGCAATAGCATACATTTCTTTCAAATATGTTAATCTTACTATTTTATAAGGACCCTTGAAGCATAAAATTTCAACGACTGAATGCATTCTTTCTATTGCAAACATATTCAATAACCTTTGGCTTAGGCCTATTGAATTTCTGCAGTTAACTTATTGAACAGTTTTGTATGACAGACAGAATTGAAACACTGTTCAGATTAGTCAACTGCTCAAAATCCGTTATTTTTTCATTTAAGCTACATTTAATTAAAACGATATAGGCCTACATGACATTGTGAAAACTAGACAACCGTTTTCTGACTCTCAAAATTAATTATTTATTCAGCCAACTGTAACCTATTGGCAGACCAGTTTATTTACAATGGTAAGGTCAAGGGATACACTTATTAATTAACAATAGTAGGCCTAGGTATGTTAAATGCATGTTTTGGTTCGCATGCAAGCGATAATTGAGCGACGAATTGATACAATAATACTCAAATTCTTTTTTGGAATATTTGCCAAAGAATGTATCACTAGTTTCAAGTTTGAGCCTTCCGTTTAAAACGAGTTTTACTGCCTCTGATTCAATTTTAGCAAGATCAAATTAACGCATGCGATTAATGCGTTAAAAATTTTAATCGCAAAATTTTTTAACGCGTTAATCGCACGCGTTAACGCGATTAAATCAACAGCCCTAATATATATATATATATATATATATATATATATGAATGTGGAGGTTATGCATCCGTTGCTCTTTTAAAATCTGTGACTGCCTCTTAAATAAGAGTGCAAATCTTGAATACATGTACATTGTACAAGACTGTGTTTTTTTATTGCAAGGCAATGCTTTTGCTGCTGGTTGGCATATTTAAATTCCTTTGGTTTTTGTGCAGCTTTGGCTAGCTTTACCTTATTTTGTAATGCCATTAGCAAAAGTCTCTGCTTATAGAGACTTTATTTCTATGTCTGTAAGTGTAGTTTATATCTCGATGCATTGTGAAATTGCAATTGAACGGATATGTATTAAAGGATATGCAATTATCAGAGAATAACGTTGTAATATGAATTTCCTGTCGCAATTGTCAATATTACTAAGGTTAAGAGCTGTAGAGATAGTCTGTGAACTTTGTGCATGAAGTGCTGATCAAGCCTAATAATGATTAATTTTTATGAGGCTAAGCCTCTCTTGTCGTGGGTTTCCTGCCCAGCAGTAGCGTCATGCACAGCCACACATCTATCGTCCATTTACTTATGGATCTGGCGCAGACTCTTTCAGCGTTTACCTGCCTGCTTTAAAAACTGTGGCAGCCTTCTACCTGTCTGTCATGCAATGATTCACCTGTGTTCAGTGTTCGCTACGTCTGTGCTCGTCAGGTTTATGGATCTACAGGTAGCGAGCACTGCTGCTGTGTGTGCCAATAGAACCACCATTGCGTGTAGTGTTAGAGGAGGAGGTCTCTATGCTTGAAATTCTGTCTTAGGTAGTTTAGGTGTGTCTCCAGATGGATGGTTTTGTCGGGCGGATAGTTGCCAAGCGGGTGGCCCCGTGTTTCATTGGATTGAGCGTAGGATCCTGTCGAAGCCTGTGTACAGCTTGGGAAAGCAGGAACCTGGTCAATTTTTATGTGTTATGGTTCATGGTTGGGACTCTGTGAAGGTGAATGGTCTTTTTCAGGACACGTTTATAAATTTATATTATGAATTTGCAGGTATGGTTTGTGCCATTTCATGTGCTCTTAGTGCAGTGTACACAAGGGAGAGCGTGCAGTGATGTAAAAACAGTGAGTAGTACAAAAAGTGATCAGTCATAGAATATGAGGATCTGTGTCCAGAACAACTTAGGCCATAGCGATTCTTCCATCCATCATGGTTGTTTAATGGGCAAGAAGGCAAGTAGGACTAAATGACATTGACTTTCTGAACATTGCATTGCTATGGTTGGGCTTAGTGGTAAGATACTTTGACCATCCATGGGACTTGTGCTTCTGAGGAAGCGAATGTTTTTGCTGCTGCTTGTCCTTTACCATTTTTGTGTAGTTTCTGATTATTATCATCATCATGATCAGCATCACCATCATCGTCGTCGTCGTCATCGTCTTCATCATCATCATCATCATCATCATTATCATCATCGTCGTCGTCATCATGCATTCAATAGGCACATATTTCTAATTAATGACTGACCATCAATGGATGTCTGTGAGCAAATTTTTGTGATATGCCGTTTAAGAGATGTCGCAATGCATGCAACAATTGTTCTATGTTTGATTTGTATGCAATAGAATGTAGGTCCAGAATGAATCGGACATTAGTTTGGTTTTTGCTGTCTGACAGTGTCTGCATTTTAGTCTGCCTGTCTCTCACACTATCTGCCAAAGCAGATTTAATCTTTCCTCATGTGAATATTCTGCCGTGCCCGTCTATTCAGATTGCTGACTGACCAAAAAAGAAAAAAATAGGTCAGGAGATTACGCATGAAAGGTTGAGTGAACCACACATTGTGGCTTTTTGTGGTTGGTCTGTCTGGTTGACTGACTGTTTGATGGTTGGGTTTGTGATTGGCTGGGTCAGTCAGTGACCAAATTGTATGTCAGTGACCAGTGACCATGGAGGGCTAAGTATTGGTTTGTATGTGCACTTGTTATAGCGCCCCTTCAAGACTTATACTCAGAAGCGCTCCGACTACAGTGCAGACACTGAATCAGAGCTTCACGCCGAGGCGCTGAGCAATTGCAAGTGAAGGACTTGCCCAAGGTCTCTTTGAGGCAGCTTGAGGTGGATTCGAACCTGCAACCCTCCGGTTGCAAGACAACGAACATATCCACTACACCACCATGCCCCACAAAATTTGTATCTGGTATCTACATTTTTCTCGCTGGTGTGTTTGCTATTCAGCGTAGGATTCTTTGTACTGAGTCTGCATTAGGAACCAGTAAACACACAAAGTTGCAAACAATGGCACAGCCTTCTTTTGTTTTCTGTATACAAATTGTTGGCATTACCAACAATAGCACAGCCACATTAAGCCATTCCGAATATTCCATGGCAAATGCTAATTGTCAGTCTCACCTGCTTATAGCCAACGATGCACCAGTAGAAATTTACAAGCAATATATAATGGGATTTATCTTGTGGCTTGAGAGGTGACATGGTGAGTGGATGAATTGGTGTACCATGGGATTTGGTGACTGTGGCTTATCAGGCTGTAGATAGGATACTGCACTTGTGTTTATGATGGGCTGGGAAGCTGAGTGGGAGATCAAATGGCTGAATAAACTGTTGACTAACTGCCAAATAATGTTCACTGGGTATTCAGCAATTTATCAGAGAAGTGTTGGGAGATAATTAAGATTTGTTAGTGTGTAGCTTGTGCAAATCTACAAAAGAATTTAGAAATAAATTATCAGAATGGTTTGCTGTCAGGTTTCACAATTTTTGCCGCTGAACTAGTGAGTCTATATGAGATTCATTTTTGTAATGTTTTCATATAGTCATTTAAAAATGGTCATAGTACTACCGTAGATACTTGAATATAACGCGAGTTTTTTAGGACGAATTTCCAAGCAGAAATTGGGGTAGTCGCGTTATATTCGAGATAAGTTTAAATTTAACTTTTATTACACAAGATATTTTACTTGTTGAAGTCATTTGGTGCTTTTAAACTGATATTGGATGGTCGCAGATCGCTATCGCATACCACTCTATAGTTTGTATACGCGGTAATTTGCATCAGTACGCTGGTTCCCCACAGTCCTTGCTGTGACATGACCAATAAATGCAACTTTAAATGCGCTGGCGTATGAGTAGCTTTACAGCTTAAAGCACACGGCTGTCTCCATCGGTTGTTCCAGCAGACATTAATTATTTGTTAGAGACTTGACCTTAAAAATATTTAGTCTTTGGTGCTAGCATTGCATTGGAAGGAACTACATTAATTATCGCTCACATGCTGTAAGAAAATTCAATTTAATCAAATAAGAACAAACTCTCAATTTCGTTGGATTTTATTTATTTATAATATTACAAACAAAATGTCAAATGTGCGTAGATATATTTTGTAGTATTTGGTTAGGTAGATCGAATTTTGCAACATTTGAAGATGGTTTGGTCGTATTTTACATAAGATTTAACAACAACTACTGAAGTTTTACCGTCTAATTTTCTGATAATTTCGGAAATATTAGCCCCCGCGTTATATTCGAGTCTTGCAATTTTTACCAATCTATCTGCCAAAATGTTAAACCTCGCGTTATATTCGGGTGACGTTATACTCGAGTATCTACGGTAACCTATTTGATGTATAGTTGACTAACTATAAAGCATCTCTAAAATAGAGAGAGTACATATACCAAGAATTATTATGGTGATGATTGTGACATCTCCATAAGTACTCTTCGAGTGCAGTATATGTGTAGTACTGTGTACTACAATTTCTAGAGATGCTTGATATTTAGTCAACTAAGCAAATTATAGATTAGCATCAAGGTCATGAAAATAAGGTGATCATGATGCCATTTTATGACACGACGCAACTAGGGCCATCTAATTAATCATAGCCTGCTCTCAACAATGTACGACACAATGCATTGCAAAATTTTGTGAAATTTGAGACATAAGAAATGGTCAGAGGTTAGTAAGCTAATGTCAGATGTCATTTGTGTGGTAGAATTGTGTGGATACTTAGTACTTACGTGTGGCAAAGTTAGGGTGAAATTTTTCTTAAGGTTGACTGGACAGCTAAAAGGACATCTACGAGTCTAGTGAATGCGAGTTCGCGTGACTCTTACATATAAAGCAATTGAGCTCTGTGTGTTCCTGTAATGTTCCTGTAATGGCCATTAATCGGATTACAACTTGTAGTTTTATACGCTGAGTGGTGAAACTCTGCCTCTATAGGTTGATGGAATTACAGACTAGCAGACGTTTTCTTTCCTGTCTGTGTAAGGAGACCATCTGGATTTTGGAATTGGATTTGGCTGAAGCCTAATTTTTTGCAAGGGTTGTTCGTCAAACTAGTGGTAGTGAAATGTTGATCTGGAACTAAACAATCGGTTAATCAATAGTTTGGTAAAGCGGTCAGAGTTTGCTGAGGTTAAACAAACAGAAACTCTGCAGGATTGTTTCTTCGTGGTATCCGCGTCTAATCATCCAAAACAAATTACACAACTGTGTGATATCTGCCATGACCTTCGACCACAGCCAGTACACGAGTTTTTGTTTTGCTTTTATTTCTACAGCTGTTTTGATGTGAATAACGTCTGCTGTACTCTATATAATGAGCTCTTTTGTTTCAGTTCATTTGGTTTGCGCTGTCAATTTATAATTATCTGTGAAAATAGTGAGGGTATTGTTGCTTGCATTCTGCGCGTTTGATGGCAGCGATTCTCGTGGGATTAATGAATAATTCATGAGCAAACTGTGAATATTAAATGTCACCGCCAGCCAGCATCCTGTTTTTGGAAATCCTATCTTGACGTGGATGATAGGTTGATAGGAGATATTTTGAGCCTTGCTCTCATCAATTGAATGCTTGTCAGATCTTCTTGTGTCAGCTATTATTCTTTGTGAATTATGTTTGGGGTACTTAGTGCTGGAGACATTTCATTCATATGTATCCAGAGGGCATTAGTGTCTGTCTAACTTGCCATACTAATGTGCTGTGCCATGAACTAACTGGTGAATGACCTTAATTCTTTAAGTCAACTTAAATGATTAAACGAAGGGAACAACAAAGTTAACTACATCATAGTTGACGAAGTTAAAGGATACATTTTAAAGATCAATACGGATTGGAAGATATATTGCATGGTGTATGGATTGGAAGATATATTGCATGGCATGGCTACCATTTAACACCTGGACTTTCAACTGCTGAGAAAGCAATCACATATAATTTGTGATATTGCAGACAAATTTTTAATACTAAATGAACAAGTGTAGGCCACAGAGGTGGAATAATATTGAAGGAGAGCATACACAATTTGAAAGCTCAACCTGTCAGCATCGCGCTTTCTCTGTTAAAGGTCCATCTGTTTGGAGTGGTCTCCATTGGAGATGCGCCTGTTACCTAGGGTTGACTCGTCAGTGTTTTACAGGCTCCTTAAAACTTTTTTGTATTGCCGTGGTTAGACTGGGAGCACCCCTGAGTGGATTTCCTGAAGGGGTGCTGTATAAATTCTTGATATGAATGAATTAATTAATTTGATTGTAGGTGTGTTGTTGCAGTTGTCTGAAAGTTGTGCTTTTAAAACAAATGTTTAAAATACTTAAGTTATTTGAATTATTATAAAACTGTTTTGACTTAGGCATTAAATAGATATTCTGGGTTAAGTAAATTTGATTGCTTACCAAGTGATTAATATCTTATGCTTTGTTTTCATTTGGATGTATGAACTTTTGTCATAGTTTTACAAAATAAGGCCTTATATATATGTTGCAAATTGAGTTGAAATCATGTTAAATTTAATAACCTGCCTGACTGATTGCTTTTGAAGTTATAAACTAAACGGGAGAAACAATGCTAGCAGCAGTGGATAGAGGAGGATTGTTGCCTAACCTGCCTTTGTGTATCTGTGATGGCCGAAGACAGAGCAAAGACCAGGGTATATTCCACGTTGTTGATGCAGTGTCTCAAGTGGTTGCATATAGGCAGCAGTGGGTGATGTATGGGCTGTGAGGGTCCTACTGCATTGGGGAATGGGAGTCAACCTCTGGAGAAAGTTTCCAGAGGACATCTGAATGATGGATGGCAAGTCCTGCTTTGGCGGATCTATTTGTGGATCACGGAAGAAGAGCTCTATTGATGGCATCTATGATATTCTGATGGATTGCTAGGAAGTCATGGGAAAAACGCACAAGCTGCTCAGCTGTATTTATACGTATCATGCTCTCATTCAGTTTCTTGGATATGTAATTATGTATGTTCGTTGTAGAAACTGGATTAACTTCTGGTTACCGTACATTTAACCTGTTTTGTTTTATATCATGATAATTAATTGAGCACTTTTAACTTATTTTTGTCCTTAAAATAGTATTTGCTTTGTAATTGAAGCTCAGATGCAGCAGTGAACTTTTAGAACCTATTACATTGTCATAGCGGAGTTGAGTTTTTTCTACTAATTCATTTTTGGTTTTATCAGAACATTTCGATCCTCTATTCTTCACATTTTGTGTGCTGCATGGAAATTCATATATTTTGGCTATAATATATCAGAGTGCAATGAGTCAGCTGTGCAACTATATTCATGTGCAAATTAAACAATCTGTTGGCGGATGTGCAAATATTTAGCAAGTGGTCGTGTAACCGCTCGTCTGGCTTGGCAACAAATTTCATATAACTCGCAGGAATTGTAGCTCCCAAAGCAGCTCTTTGAGCAGCTGAGCCATTACCACTTGGCCCGGATGAGCAATGGAGAAGAGGTGGGAAAGAGTTGTATATGTGGAAAGGAATTCCAAATGACTGATGCGCATCTTTCGGCAGACGGATGAGAAAGACACGAGGCGGTGGATTTGCATTTCTTTGCGGTTGGACGAATGCTTTTCCGACGCTGAAATAAAAGCTAATTGCATTTTAGCGGGACTGGCATCCGCCGCTGCTTCTTTTCTTGGTCTCGTGGTGCTACGGTGTATCTGACGGGCTATTGTGCAACTCTTCTAGAACTGATTGCTTTCACTTCAGAAACACGCTCCCTTGCATCGTTTGTCATCTTGACTTTTCTTTGGACTCTCTCTCTTTTTTGCAGTATATTCAGTGGTAGGAGCTGTCTGCATAAGTTATGGATCAAAATGGTTTGTCTATTACTTTTTCTTTGTGTAAAGATTTGGTCATTTCACGTGCAAGTGACTGAGACATTATCCAGACGGATGTGTCTAATTCTAATAGTACAGAAATAGATTTCTAATTTCTAATAGAACAGAAATGTTTTCTTTTTTTTCATTAAGTTCTGTTCGTCTTTGAAAAGCATGTTTTGTCATTTCTCCTTTGTAGTCTTTGAAATAATTGATGCACTCATCAGCTTTTTCTTTAACTGTTTTTGAATCCTATTTTTGGAAATTGAAAAATATCTTGCCTGATGAGTCTGTTAGATGAATATTGCTCTTTGAAAGATTCCAATGTGCCTGTCTTATAACTTTGTTGAAACTCAGTTTGTCCTTTATCATGTTCAATTTTGTTGTTATGGAGGATGTCCTGGCCAGTTTATGTGATGCTGCTCTCCTGCTAAGGCCATTAGTTGGGTGGAATACACCGAGGTTTGACACTGCGTGAGATTTGCCTTCTACCATAAGAATGGTCCAACTGCTCATAGAAGATGGGTTGTTAAATGAGTTTTGTTTATGCATACACGTGTCAAGAGTTGTGTGAATATTTTATGCTGAATGAAGTACAAGTGCTGTCAGATAAGTAGTTTGAGCTTCGCTTTTCTTCTTTGCATTTGCAGTCAAGAGCTATGCTTATCAGTTAAGTTTTTAGCTGAGATTTAAAAAAGCCCATTTAAAAAAGCCCTTAATGTGTACTGGTAGATTTGAAAGATGGTATCTCTGTGGAAATAACAGTGCTGGGGAAAACTATCTAGAAGTTTCAATGCTTATGTTACCATAATATTAAGTTTGTTTTAGATTAGCTTAGATTAGAAGTTTAAAAAAGTTAAGATGGCTGTTAATCTGGCCATTAAAGGATAGGTTATGCCCAGGACCTAGGCCATACTTGAATGTATGTGCGTAGCTGTGTTTGATACTGCCCTCCTGCCACTGTACAGAAATACCCAGATGAGCATACAACATCATTAGGATGAGCAATTCTGTGTGAAGATCCTATGCAATAACAACTTTGGAGATTTCAAGCCCAAAGTGGAGCACTCTGATGTATGCTATAAGTAGAAATTGTGCAATAGTTGCAAGCAGCCTAAATTCTCTAATTTACAAAGTGAGTGACAGTTGGTGGTGATTGTGGTAGACATGGGCTTGGCATATATGTGCCAATCCCATATGCAATTCCAGTTAACTTAGGAATACATATCTGAACTTTGGCAACTTTATGTAGACTTGACTGACACCCAGGCAGGCACCCACGCGCTCATAAACTCATAGCTGTATGTTGACTCCATCAGTGTTTCTTAGGAAACATAATATATATGCTGTGACTTTCTATATATAGTCTTTCCCTATTTGACTGCTTATTGATAATGAGCACAAGCTTCCATCTTTGGGGAAACGCCAATCCCTTCAGGCACCATAAAAGCAAAGCTGAATGAAGTAGATTGTCACAGGCGCAGACAGTTAGATATTATATGAACATATTGGTGCATATGGTGCTTTGAAGTGATGAGAAATTGATGGACAAGTGATAATTATAATGCTATCAGGCTGAATTGACCCATAATCAACTATGATGTAGAATCGTCCTATTTCAGTGCTTGGAAGACAACTAGTTCCTTGTTTATTTCTACACTTGAACAACCTGTCAAAATATACACATTTTATTTGAAGGAAAGGTAAATTGCATATCATTCCCACCTTGGTACTACTGTCTTGGTGGATAAGGGGGGAGGGGTCATGTACTGCATGATAAAAACAAATGGATTGATGAATTGATCAGACTATATATAGAGTAAAGATGTATGCCATGCATGCCCTGTAGCCAACATCACAGGTGCTGTATGATTCGACATTTGGTCACAGGATTGTAATTGTAATCGTACATTTATATAGCGCCACTTCAAGAGAACTCCTCAGAGGCGCTCCCGACCTGACACCAAACCACAATCAAAGAGAAGGTTTTTCAAACGCTTGTGGAAAGGGGCAAAGAAAGACAAAGAACTTCATTACGGAGACTAATAGGTAACTTATTCCAGAAAGACGGACCGACCATAGCAAAGCTTCTATGTAGGATCCTTGTGCAATCTACAGTGTTGTATTTTCTTTCCCAAACTGGACAACTTTGGTACTAGATCTTTGGTTCTCTCTCGGACCATCATCATGGAGTACTGTTGATCCTAGTGTTTCTCAGGTCATGCTCTTCTCAACTGGATGTACATCTGAATCAAATGAAATAATACTTTTTGAAATCTACTTCACCGACTTCCAACATTATATATTATTCTGAAAACATGGAAATTAACTGGACTCCTTTATCCATTACTCCATTATGTATATTAACTTTATTTCATTTTATTGTACCATGTCTGTTAACCAAAATTTCAGTTAGCAATCAGTGAATTAAAGAATATTCTTTTGTTATAACCTGTTCCTACCGGTCAAAGCCATCTTCTGTAATACCGCCTCTACCCATAAATAGCACAATTCCACTGACAGTTGGCATGATAAGGGAAGACTTTCATCGTTAGATTCATATATTTTTCAATCAATCAGTATTTATGATGTTGGATATACGATATAATAAATGTGTTTTTAGAATATTTACAGTCTTGGTCAATTCAATTGATTATGTTTGCCTTTTGACATGTCTGTCCACAGAAATGCAGATAGCAATTGGTAAATTAAGGAATTTTATTATTTTCTTAATCTTTTCTTATATTAGTTAACCTCTTACTATGTAGACCTATTGCATTTAAGGATGGCCTATACAGTCTCTAAATAACTCTGAAATGGAGTCTGATTTCAAACTTAAATACCAAAATAGCATACAAAGCTGACAGCCAACAACGACGCCCATTCCAATATGATCAATCCGTCAGTCAAAACGAAATAATAGATAGTGGACGAGTCACAAATGGCAAGTTCCAGCGCACATGAATAGCCCGGCCAATTGATTCTCATCTGAAGTTGATGGTTGGTATGGGAAATCCTATACCCTCAGTCAGTAAAGGGTGGCTTGGTCAGTAAAGGGTGGCTCGAGTATAAGTTTTGTGTTGAGCGTTATTAATAGCATTGCGAACAGTACTCCATCATGTGTTTTTAGAATATTTACAGTCTTGGTCAACTCAATTGATTATGTTTGCCTTTTGACATGTTTATATGCAGAAATGCAGATAGCAATTGGTAAATTAAGGAATATTATTATTTTCATAATTGGTCAATTGAAATTCAGGCAAATCCGGATATATACAAAATATTATGTATATATATATATATATATATATATATATACTAGCTTGGGTATTCCTGGTGTTGCCCATGAAATTTAGGATTCGTCCCACTCCCGGCCAATACTCTACTTCCCAACCATCACTTCACCCCATCCCGGCTTCTACTCCCCACCCCACTTTTCTTATCCCACTCACCCACCGACCCCCTAACCCACTAGCCCACCTTGCCTCCACCTCTCTGGGGTACATGGTATTGCCCAGTAAATTTCTGTTTTGGCCCACCAGAACCCTCCCCAACCAACCCTGCCCTACCCGGCCCCTGTTGTATGTGTTGGGTAAGGGTGAGTTGACCCCGGTAGCACTCTGTCTAACTGCAACATTTCAGGTGAATGGCTGTGAAACTATAGTGACAGAATGGATATAGCGAAAGTTTGGGTTTTCGCTCCCACCCTGGCCCCCATGGGATGAGATATTCACCAACACCTCCACTGGGTGGTCCTGATGGCCCTCTGTCTGGATGCAAAGTTTCAGATCAATAGCTGCGAAACTGTGGGCGTGCATTCTGGACAAACATACGTACATGCATAACCACATCCTCTTTTATAGATATAGATATATATGATATAGCAGTCTGGGATTTGATAACTGAGTCGGTTGTGGTTTGGGTTTCTTCTTGTTTCTACGTTATTATTTTCGCTCAGAAATGGATGTCTGGGTTTTTCCCAATGTCAGTATTACTCAGCTTTGTCAGTTTACGGGTTGTAACCATACGGTACTTGCAGTTTCTGTTGTACAAGTCCATCTTTGAAGTAGTTTCGCTCATACAATGACATACATATGACAGTATATTACTAATAGTCTGCCTGAGGCATACTTAAAATTTGATTTACTAGTACCCTGATGTAGTTTTAGCAGCCATTTACAGGCCTTCTGTATGGTATTATTATTAGATATCTGTGTTTGCCTTGAGTGATAGTGGATTAACATTTCTCTGGTTCAAGTCCAGAGAGCAGATTTTTCCTATTCTCCTGGTTCTGTTAAATTCATTATGCTTCTCTTTAATAGAAAGTTTTATGCTGTCATTGTGATAGTAAAACAAATATGCTTTTGATTCTGAGTGTAGCTAAATAGGGAATTAGTTAGTAGTTTTATGTTTATTTGAATAAGTTCTTGAGTAAATAGTGTATAAGAGAGAAGACGCTAATTTCAAACAGCAAAGTGTCCTGTTAATCGTTTTGCTCATAGAGATGCGATGCATCGTGTTGCGTGCTCAGGTTAGAAAAAATTTAGTTTTTGCTTATTGATGCAAGTAACCTACTGAGGCAAATATGCTACCCTATGAATATTCTGTGCAACAGTTTATTTTTAGTGATGCATTTGCTTGCTGATACCGGTATTTATCTATGCACCAAGTACAAAACATTTTCTTATATCGAGAAAGTTTTTCATTTGCGCGCTGATGCAAAATTATGAGATCTGCTGAAAGGTAGGGAACCAGCATTTGCCCTACTTAAATAAGCTGGCTAATTATTAATACAATAAATAGGCTGCAATTTCGTGTTGGTATTCATTTACACGTGGGAGGGTTGCAGAGCTATTAGTTTTGAAAGTCAGCTGTCTGTTTCTTAATTACAATCGCGTTTAATGAGTGCCGTTATGACACACGAAGACTAAATCTTTGGTAATTTCAAGTTCAATGAAGAATTAATTTGGTGGTTTTCACATGTTTATGGGTGGCAGAACTAACAGGTTAATTAAGGCGCTATATAAATGTTCATATACATACATACATACATACATACATACATACATACATACATACATACATACATACATACATACATACATACATACATACATACATACATACATACATACATACATACATACATACATACATACATATTACATACATAGTTACATACATACATACAGCAGGTAGCATAAGTAGCATGCACCAATGATTTATAGAATATTTTTCAATTGATAGCAATGCTAATACTAGCAGCAATGTACGGGTAGAGAGATGCAATGTCAGGTAGATTAGGCTTAGATTAGTCAGTATTCACTGAAGACTGATTGAAACATTTCTACCAAAGAGATCTGCCTCTCACCCTCTCAACTACACAATATGTTCATCAGCACAAGATATATTTTCCTAGGTTAACACCAGAATTGTTTACTCGGATTTGCATGGAGTCTAATAGTCGTGCTGATAATTGCATACAGCATCAAGCATTGCATATACTAAGCTTGTAATGACCAGATGTATAAACGAAGCACATGGATATCTGATTTTCTTCGACTCTATAGAGAATTGTATGAAAGTCTTTGCTGTATTTGCTGGATGATGAGTTTATCAACAGGGTATGCCTCCTGGCTTGAGATCTATCATGCCATGCATAGAGTTAGAGATAATATTAATTTAGAGTCTGTTTGTCCACTTCTATGTCCTCTGACAATCCCAACTACAACCGATGCAGATGTAACATATGTCACAAATCCCAGCATTGATGTGGAGTGGATTAGGACAAGGACAAATATACAGGGACAAGCGCAAGGTAACCATCCACAGGGTTCCGTGGCTCCTGCATGATATCAACAACTGTTGGCGAGTTGCCTAGCAACCACACTGAAGTGCATGTTAAAGAAGCAGCGGTGTATTCAGAGAGAGGATGATTTACATAGAGAACCAGCAATGACCAGTCACCGGAATTACATCATTTTATATGTCACTCTTGGAAAAGTAGAACAAGGTAATTATCCTTGGATCCTTTCAGCTAATCAGGGATAGAATAAGGTAATTGAATCTTTTTTCTTTTGCCATGGCTGGGAGCGCCTATGAGTGGTTTCTGGAAGGGGCGCTATATAAATGCTAATAATGAATGAATGAATTAAAAATACCATTATAAGATCATAACAAACAGCAAAGGTTCCAGTCCTTAATTTCAAAAGCATCCAACAACTATGCTAGTGTCCAACCACACAGCACCAAATGTTGAAAACATTTTATTTCAGAGTGTTAGTAACATGGCAATCTTTCATTACAGCGGCTGAAGGGATTGAAGGATAATATATTGGTCGATTATATAGAGAGGCGTTTAGATATTAAACAGAGGTCACTCCGTTCAACTCCATTGTATAAGCTGCTGCCCTCAACACTCATGTAAAAATCCAGGACTGATAGCGGAGAGTCAGGACACGTATGGTACACGTGAAGCCACGATAACATTCCTTATTGTCATCAAGGTCATCCTTCTTGGCACCAGAATTTCATGGTGATTGATGCAAAAATAGACTACGGGGTATTTGTTTTCTTGGGCCATTCTTCTCGTCCAGTGCCTTTCTCGTGTTTGTACAAGTTTTGTTTTATATCTGTCCTGTTCTATATCCAGCATGATAATTTTTTCGTCTACTTCTCTTTCCTTCAAATCATGCTTGCAGTGTCTTGTTTTTTATGCACGCTCATGACAAGCTAAATGTGCCATTATACAGGTAGCAAAGGTAGTAAAGCTCATAGTCATTATGTATATATTTATTATTCCTGTCTTGCTAGCTTCGTCGGGTTTCATGATTCCCATGAAAGCCATAAAAAAGCTTTTCGCTTTATTGCACACAATCTTAGATATATACTGGGGCATCATATTTTCTGTATGGACATTCCTAAATATAAATTTGCCACCCTGCATTCAAACCAGTTCTTTTTATTTTCTAAATATAAGTGTCGCTAGTGCTTCCTGGATAGTATTGTATTGTATCTAAGCACTTCTTTTGAATGCCAGAAAGTGCAACAGAAGGAGAAAGCGCATTTAAAAGAGAGGGACTATTTGAAGCAATTTAAGGCTGAGTCATCTGAATCATGGTAGTTCTAGAACAGGGTACCAGAAAGTCAAGTCTGTTAGAAGAGTCAAGAGGATGGTATGAGGAAGGTGAATAAGTCTGAAAAATTTGGCCTATTACGAATTTTTGGCAAGACCACGCTGTGTCTTGAAGATCAGAATGAGGAATTAAATCGAGAGGCCAAGAGCGATATAAATTTCATCCCACGGGTGCTTCATGATGCACTTAACTGAACAAGCATTTTATAGTCCTAAAATATTATAAAGACCTTAATGCTTAATTCACTCCTCAGCCTCTTTATTGGCAATTATTTTCATCATCCTAACTCTAAACTGCGGCTGTTGTACCTTGTTGCGTTCGTGTCTACGAGTCTTCAAAAAAGGAGAAGTAGCTGTAGCCGATGTAGCTGAACATCAAACATGTAGTTGAATATGTGGGAGTACCAGAGGAGACAGGCGATCGATCTTGCAGCTGGAGAGGAAGAAGATTGACCTTGGGAAGAGCCATGGGAGGGGAGGGCATTGCAGTGATAAATTCGAGAAGAAACAAATGTGTGAGTCAATATGTTGCGAAAGTAGCAGAGAAGGTGGAACGATGGATGGCTACAGATGAAAGTATGAGGACCGTGTGAGATTAGAAATATGATCGGAAAAGATAAAGGAACTCTAGTTGTTGTATTCGCATTAATTGATTGATTGGATTTGTAATGTGCGCATGGTTGTATCCGAATGTGAATTTGAGGTGCGGCATTTTGTTTCGTATGTCTCTGTTTCTGCTGTCATTGAGGTCTTGAGGATGGGGGAAATGCACTGCATGACACTTGCTCCCACTGGTCTAAGCCGCCTTCTACCATATGTGTCCGTCCATGCAGCTCAATCCCTCAGCGGATGACATGATGATGAATTTATGATGATGGTCAATTTATTATGATGATTTTATGACATTCTGTGTGTGTGTTTGTTTGACTATCTTCATCAACTCCGTGGATTATGTATGTTTGTTATGATATCTGTATACACCAAAATGCAGATCTGTCAGTTGGTCAATTAAAGAATATTCTTATCTTATCTGATCTATCCAGTGTAATCGTTGTTTAATCATTGATAATGAAGAACAGTCTATTTTTGTCTTCTCCTTGTGTTGACCATCTTGGCCAACTGCTCATCTCTGCTGGGATTTCTATAGCTACCAATTTTCAATATGCTTTGTATTACTGACATAGATACTGAAGAGCCGTTATCATCTGAGACTTGGTATTAAGACAGGGTTTCATTCCCATTGTTGGCATTGTATCTTAGCTAAATATACTCTGCATTTGAAGTAGTTTTGCGGTGATTCTAGTACGATATATAGTTTCTGAACGAATTTTTTTACTCCATGACTGATTCCTGCTTTTGAAGCTGACACTGGTTCAGGTTGGGAGAACCTCTGATCTTGAGTGGATATAATATATGAATACTTATTTATGATCATGATTACAATTTTGAGGTAATAGAAAACAACTGAGGCTGTTGTGATTGTGGTTTCGTTACTGCTTCCTGCTTTTGAAGCTGACACTGGTTCAGAAGCTCTGATCTTGAGTGGATATATAAATACTCATTTATGATCATGATTACAATTTTGAGGTAATAAGAAACAGCTGCTGCTTCTGCTGTGATTGTGGTATTTGAATTTATTAAACTGCAGTTAAAACATATTAATTGTGTTTTCAATTGCCAGTAAATGATTGTCAGTGCATCAATTTTACCGTTTTTTTTCTTCGTTTGTTTCAGCGTATCTGATGTCAAACTCAACCGGAGGTCATGCAACATCCGAATTTCCATCACACTGGAACCCTTACCTAGCAGCTTCGTCGGCCGTGGCCCCACCACTGCCCTCCCCTGGCTATATCAACTCGATGGGTCAAGTGGGGTTTGGGTTCAGTGGTGGTGGTGGTGGTGGTGATACCAGTTCCACATCAAGCAGGTGCATCAGTGTGGAAGAGCAGAAACAGAGCATCAAGCAGGAGCCATTGACAAATAAGATGAAGACAAAAGATGTGCCAGCCGATCATCGGCCTCGTGATGCCACCAGACGCGATCAACACCACCGACTGTGGGAACGTTCGAGCATATCGCGGCAAGAGCCGATCATGACTGAGTCAAAAACCGGTTTTATGACAAAGAAGGTTATGAAGGCTGAAAAACTGCCAAGCCCCATTGCAAGTGATTGCTCACTGGATCTGTGTAATAATAATAACAATAATGATAATAACCATGATAAGAAACAACATCACGTCAATGGCTCCAACGAGTTGCTCGGACCAAACTCTGACTTGCAGTCGAACGGTGGCGTTCGCGTCGCAGAGACGACCGAAAATCTGATGAATTCGGTGGATCTGAAGCCGCACGTGAAGCATCTGCAAAGTCCTGAACATCGAAATAACGATGCTGACGATGGGAGAAATTCTCGACTGTCACAGGTCAGCAGTGAAAAAGATGCACTGAATGGAAGTCGTAAAAATGTGATGAGTCGGGACCAGATGACGACGACTCCAGAACCAAATTGTTGCAATGACTTACATGAAACTAAGCCGACCGTTGATGCATCGTTTTCTCTTTCGGTCGGGTCGACGACCGAGAATCGGTCAGAACCCGAGTTGTCCATTTCTCAGAATGACGAGGAACCAGTTCAGGAGTCGAACCCCGGTTGCTTATCAGTCACTGATCTCACCGATGCCATTTCAAAGACCGAGTTAATAGAAAGTGCAAGCGTCTCGTCAGCAGACACTTCTGTTGGTTCGTCAGACAATGTTGCGTCCGTAGGCGTCACAACATCGTTGCATCCGATGACATGTGATTTGCTGCGTGACAATGACTTGAAGAGTGTCATCGGTTCTTCTGTTAATCCGAGTGACAAACCTGCAAGCGAAGAAGGCGCACCGTGCATCATCCAGCACAGTGTGTATTTCGAGGAGATATCGAACGATGGAATTGAAGCTGATGGGAAGACGGATGCGGAGGAAGGTGAGTGCGATCAGGTGGAGGAGAAGCTAAGTGCGGACCTGAGGCACGACGACGTCACTGCTGGCAGCATCACGCCATTCTCAAAGATATGCGAAAACTCCAGCGATAGCAGTCAACCGGCGGCTAGTCTCACCACCAAAATGGAATCGAACCACGTAGCATCTCCAGCACCAGTGCCCTTCCCATTGCCCTCATCGGCATCATCAGCTTTGTCTTTTGTCTCCTTGTCCTCACCACCATTGTCCTCGGTGTCCTCTGCTTCAGTGTCCATGTCATCACCATCCATATCCTCATCGACGTCCAGTGATGGCTCTGCAGTTTCTGCAGCAGCATCGTCTTTGAAAGTTCCGTTGGTGGTAAAGAATGATGCGCAGAACATTCCTCCTCTACAACAACCGACGGCCTTGACATTGTATGTGGATGGCTCGGTCAAACCACCGAAGACATCGGCTTTAGGTATGTGTTGTCATTCTTTTTATCGGCTACTTCCTATGTATGTATATGTGTGGGTACTTAGATGAGTGCTTTTTAAGTAGCTCACAAAAGTGCTGGCTGTGTAGGCAAACAGTGTTCAGATTAGATGAAAAGTTATGGCTGGTGAGCGCCTATGCACTTACCGAGACCAACCAACTTCAAGTACGCTCACTTAACATTGATGAGGTCTAGTGGATTACTCAGTATATGCATTTCCCAGTCTACTTTCACTGTCTGCTCACATAATATTCAAATAAGAAATTATGATTTTTTTTTAAATTTCAATGTTGTTCTACCAGAACTGTTTACCAAGAATACTCTGGTTCTCTGTGCTGTGAACTGTTATTTTTTTTAAAGAATTTCTGATTTCTTTTGGTTTTGTGCTCGGATATCATGTCGTAATTAAATCCAGAATACACGGGGTCTATCCATGATGAGTGTTATGAGGTGGTCAATCTGGTCATCTATTGTTTTACGGCTATCCATTGTTTTGTGATCATCCATTGTTTTTTGCCTTTAGCTTTGTCTCCATTTGATGCATGCTGATGTCCAATGTGCCGTACCTAAGTACATGTATGTGTCACTTAGCATGCTCTATATCAGAATGGGGTTAAATATCACTGTAGTGGAAGGCGAATCAAGATATTTAATCTCATTTGGAGGTCCATGTGTGAGCCAATATGCAACAGAGAACTTTTGAATATCTGGGCTTAGTTTCTGCCATTAATCTGACCACTTTGAGGAATCTCTTTTGAAGGAAGACTTGCTTCAGCAGGTTTGCTCTCCTTAAGTCTCCTGAGTCTTTCTCTCTCTCTTTCTCTCTGTCATTGCATTCACTCGTTTTGAGATGACCAGATTTGCATTCAGGGTTCAATGCCACTTGCATAGTCTGTGAGATCCTTGAGAAAATCTAGACAGTAACATAGAAGCTTATGATGTAGGCATATATTTTCAGTTGTGGCTGCTTATAAGAGCCTTATATGCTTATAATGTGGGAGGCAGTTGGAATTTGCTACGTGCAGTGGTTGGAATTATTGTCAGAATCCGAGGAAAGGGCTTAAATGTCAGGTAGAATCAGGCAGTCATTGTTAGTCTGTTGAAGCACTGAGGGGTAGCGCTATGGCATGTAAAACACAATATGACGAATGAATGAGAGGAATTGCACTAAACAGAGAGCATTACCCCTCCCCCCTGCTCCTATTATGTTACATTTTTGCACCTGCTAAATGTTTCATTACTTCATGAAGATTGCCTTGTGTTTTACTGATGTGAGTGTGCTGTACCTATAAATAAATTATTTTTAGGGTTCAGAGATGTTTTCAATATTGGTGTTGAGGTTTAATGTCCATATAGCTAATCGCCTACAATGGGTCTCCTGTCGTATTAAAAGTGTAGTATACCATTTAGATATTTTTTTTCATCATTAAAGTTACGTGTAATTCATTATCCCAGAAATGTGTCATGCATGCTATGCATTAATATTTTAACGACAAGGGTGTACTACCATCAAATGGGAAGTACGTCAGCTCTTCATTGTAAAAGTGTTAGAAACATGCTTTGCTCAAAGTAATGGCCATGTTTTAAATCTAGCATAAGACAGATCTGATGCCTAAAGTAATTGAGCACTGGTAAATGCCAAAATATAGGGCCCCCAGAAATTTGCGCCCAAAAATTGAAAAAATTGCGCACCAAAAACGATAAATTTGCGCGAATTTTGCGCAAGTTAAAAAATCAAAATGTTCGTTATTTTTTCATTGAATCAGTGTACCAAAGTATCTAACAGTGTTTTGTCAGTTGGTGTAAATCTTTGGCATTCTAGAAATTAGACAATCAAGTCAAAAATACAGTTATAAAGTTTCTATAACCACAAGATTAATGTATTCAGACGATCGCAAATAATTTTAATTTTGCAAAATTTACGCCCACCGAAATCTACGCTCAATACAACTAAAACTTCAAAATAGTATTATATATGCCTATAATATAATGAATCACCAAGTTACACAACGTGCTGAGTACTAGCTCCGTCTTTGTGTGCACGCCTGACGCCTATAGACTAAATGCCTTCGTTCTGTCATAAGGCAGCCGAGACAGCAAGTGACGCTGCTGTGTGACCGCTTTGAGAAACTTCGTCTAACACAGCGGTTCTCAACCTTTTTAGTGCGGTGACCCCTTGGTAGCATTTTGAATGTTGTGGCGACCCCCAACGACAAGATTGATTGAGTTACACTCATGGTCACTACATTTTTTGCCGTTGCCCATTGTCATGCATTTTCAATTCATAATTCGAAAACTGCTTTTGGCAATCATTGTTTGAGGTTTCCTGGTTTTTGCGCTTCTGAGATCTAAGTCTACCTATTCGGCAGTTGAATTTCATAAGTTTACTCTTCGTTTTGTAAAATTTCAATAGGCTACCTGTCACGTGCTGCTGCTGGAACTCCCATGTGTGCCTTTCTGGCGTCAGCAGCTTTGTTCTAAAAAAAATGCTGGTCATACTTTTCTGCATAGTTAGGTTGTTCAGCATCTGAATGGCGCCTCTGTTTATCTGTTGGGTTTTATCGAATCGACCGACAAAATGTCGATACAAATAAGACATTGTAGCTTCTCTATCTAGCTGCAACTATTAAAGCCAGAGGCTACTTCTAACAATTGGTCAATAAATAATTATTTTCTTGACACTTATTTCATCCAGCTGATTTGTTTTGGAAGGCGATCAATTTCATAAACTGTAATTGTATTCTTAATGAATGCACCTAGCTATCATGGGATGGAGTTGGAGAGAAATGTGTTATCGATTTTTTCCGAATTTCCACGCTACTATGGTAGCATTTCAGGCTGTCATTTTAACGAAATTGCTAATTATTTCAGCTCTGATAGTCGTGGTTTAAGACTTCCAGAGTATCTATAGACTTTTGAAATTCAACGGCCGAATATGTAGGCTCCCATTATTTAATTTTTTAATTTCCTACACTGCAATGGTCGTCATCTCAGCAAACATTTCCCATAATTTCAATGCGGAAAGATATAAATTATGGCTTAAGACTTCAATAAGTTACCTTCCCATTGCTTTTATTTTATTTGCACACTAGTGGTAGCACTTTAAGCTGTCACCTCAACGAAATTAGGCCTACTCATGATTTCAGTGCTCATAGACGTGGTTTAAGACTAAAACAAAATACCCCGGTATTCCCTCCCCATTGTTCAATTTTTTACCTTGTACACGGTAATGATAGCGTCTTCAACTGACGTTTTAACAAAATTGCTCATTATAAATTTCTACATTTTTATGAAATATTTCTGAGACACTGGGATATAAGCAGCTCGGTCACACCACAAATTTTGAGGAACGTCCCCTGTCCCTGAAAGTCTTCGCCCGTGTAGACTATAGGCCTCACTAGCAGAGTGCAGAGATTCTTTGAGCAAACGGGTACCGAGTATTGCTACATTTTTTGGAAGAATGTAAATTCCACTTTTACCGTTCTTTCAAAAAATGTAGCAAGTGGTAAAAGTGGAATTAACATTTTTTTTAAACTAAATAAGCTGCCACGTTCCAGCAAACAAATCATAACAAAAGTATAAGTAAAAATTTATTCTGTATTAAAAGTTGCTATAATAGTGTATCGTTGAAATTGTCAGTGCGTGAACATAAATTTTGTGCATCTGTTGAAAATTTCTGAAGGCCCCAGGCGACCCCTGGCAAATCGTCAGGCGACCCCCGTGGGGGTCGCGACCCACAGGTTGAGAACCACTGGTCTAACACATTTTATTGTGTGGCCGTGAAGTTCTGGAATTTTTTTATACTATAAGTTTGTGCGTTACTACCAAAAATATCGATCTTTAACTAAAAATTCATCTATATTTTAATCCCATTCGGCGGCCGCCATTTTGATTATCGCACATCGGTCGTCGTTGCTATGTTGAAGTGCCATGGGCTGCGGTGATTTTAAATCAATCAAAGCCCAATTTAGATAAATTAGCAAGATTTTGTAAAAATTTGCGCTAAAATCGCGCGGATTGACAATTTTTGCGCTGTTGCGCTAAACGTGGAAATTTGCGCAAAATTTGCGCTGCGCAAGATCGCGAATTTCTGGGGGGCCTAAAAATAGAAACTGTTGAATCCCTAATCAAAACTGCATATTCTTGCAGTTAATATCTAAAAATTAACGTATCATTTGTGCAGCTGATTTGCTGTCCAACGCTGCTACCGAAAGTATTATCAGTTTGAAGCACCAGTAAACACCGACTTTATCATTGATTACATGACATCATCGTGTGTGCGCATGTGGCTATTTTTATCTGCCTGAATAATTATGACTCAGAAGCATCCTGTTCGGCATGCATGTGTGGTCAGTCGATTTTCCCGCTCTGCCATTGGCTGTCGTCTGCTTATGTAGTAGTCCTCTGCGTCTGTCTGTGTTTGTCTGTCTGTGTGTGGGTGTGCACATGTGGCTTGATGCAACGAAGAGGGAGTTTAGTCATGCTGACACTGGGATAACGTCATCCAGTCGGGGTTTAAAGATAATTTTTCCTATGATTGAATAAGGAGTAGCTGGGGACATTTCCCGACCAAGAAGTCTCAGGTGGATATTTGTTAGAATTCATGTGAGTTTTCCATCTGCATTCTGTATCTTTTGGTGGCCATTTATGGGTTTTGGTCATCAGCTAGAAGAAAACTATTACATCAGCTGTAAGAAAACTCTGTTTAGATAACTATAAATTGACTGATTCTATTCAGTTAAATTTTTTTTACGTTTGTATCGTATCATATTCTATCTATATATCTATACAGAATGACTATTCACAAAATGACTATTCAGAGGCACTCTCAGCTCGGAAACTCTGGAAAAGCAATGCCTTTATAGAATGCGAGATTGATGAGGAAAAACAAGTCATTAGCGTAACCCTTTTTGAGGGAGGGAGGTCAGTCCAAATGGAGGGACCATTTGCCGAGGTTGGTCCAAGGTCTGACGATGAACCAACCACTGATATTGAGGGAACGAGGGAGCAATATGAGCGTAGAAGAAGAATAGCAGAGCCTTTAGTTTTCCCTAAGGCAGCCATGGGTATATTGTGATGTGTTGTCAACTTCAGTTTCTTGACCTCTTATGACACTGTCATAAATCTGTTGAAGAAGAGGACGAGACTGACGTTTAAAAATAAAGTTCTGCTTATATTAGAATGTTGGTTGATGTTTATAATGAAGACGAATAGAGAGCTGCAGTTCCATAAGCTAACCCCTGAGGCAGCCACGGGCAGGAGGTGTCAGTGACTCTATTTCTTAACTTCTTCATATGATCGCCGCGGGTGACCAGTCCTCTCCCTCGTCCTATCATCTTCCCACCAACAGCATGTGATCAGTCTACCAATAGGAGCTGAGTTGGTAGGAGCACAGTTGGAGCTGAAATCTTGAGCTAGATTTCAGCCCTGGTGATAATGTTTATAATGAACTGATTTGACATAATTTCAGTCACAGTAATTTTTGATTGAACGTAGAACTGTGAGAAACTGGTTTTTAGATTTCTGGCGTTTTGATTTTTTTTGGATTGCCAAATGAATTTTACCAGTCAATAGACAACTAGTAAACAACTTTGAAATTAGGCATATATGTCAAGAGGGTTGGTTATGCACTTTAGTAGTTTCTGTTTGATTTTCATACAGTTTTGTTGTTTTCAGAAGGTGTGACCTGTGCAAGTGGACAGGAGATTGATCTGGCGATGCCACGCCAATCCATGCGATATCAAGTGTCACATCAACGTCACAATCCAATGCAAGATGGCTGCAAAGTTCACGCCCCTACTTTCCTGCCCGAGGTCTGCACGCTGCTGTCAAACGCCGTGACAACGATTACCGTCTCATCATCCGGTGGCTCTCCATCCTCGCTTCGATCTGCATCGACTGGCAGAAACGGGAACCCAACTGCCCCGGCTTCAAAGCCCGTCAGCAGTCAGCGACTAGGGGCCCGTTCTGCAACGAAATCACGAAACTGTACCGGCCAAAATGTTACGGATATTTCTATTAAAACCGATAAACACGTGAAATTATTTTCAGTGGATTCTAGTTCACCGATCGAATGCAAAGAAACTGTTTCATCTGGGAAGGGTCTGATGACATCGATCGTGTCCAATGCAAGCGGTCGAACACACGCATTAGACAGAGCTACGTCGTCAGATCCTGCCGGTGGTGGTAAACCAATCGTGCAAATGGATGTCAGTGTTTCAAAGGCGTGGAGCCAGTCTATCATTGGTGGTTCGTTGTTCGGTAGCGGCGCGCCATCGAATTACTTCACGTGTTTGTCCTCAGCGTCCGGCGGTCAGTATACATCATCGTCTGGTGGTCAGTATACATCATCGTCTGTCGGTCAGTATTCCACGATGACTGACCGACGACCATCAATCCGATGCCCTACTTCACAGTTTACGATTGCCCACATGACGATGCCGTCAGCGCTTGCTTCCGCTTCAGCAAAGTGCGTCGGTGTCGGTGGCGGCCATAATGTGGAAGTCCGAGACCTACCATCAACCGTACCCATCATGTCACATGGCGTCGCTGCGGCTTCTTCTGTCACCATCCGAAACGTTGATGATCCATTGTCTGCTCGTCCATTGTCTGCCCGTTCAGTGACGTCAGTGAGATCTACTACTGACAGCAGCAGCAGCAGCAGCAGCAGCAGCATCTCTCAGATGTGGGATGACAGCAGCGTGCCAGAGAATCTGAGCACTAAGCCTGCTGCTCCTGCTGTTGCTGTATCTGAGAGTGATGCCGAGATGGCTACAAGTGAATTCATGAAGCGACAGCTGGTTAAGTCTACTCTGCTTTCATCTCTGTGCCGGGATGGACTCCCTGTCAGCAGGCATACTGCAAACTCCCAAGGTAAGCCTACAAGATTTGTGCTGCATAAAATGGTGCTGCATGTTTTTATATGCTACCGTGAGACTGGTTGGAGCAGTCGGTCTGTATGAGTATGGGTTCAATCCTCGTCCAAGGTTTTTACTGTATAGGAACCTTGAGCAAGTCCTTCACTCACAATTGCTCTGCAATACAATTGCAGTTGCACCATCGCGGCATGGGCATTTCTGCGCTTTGTAAGTAGGGTGATATCAGATTGCAGTTGTATTGCTGTATTGTATTGTGTGCTTTTGCTTCTAATCATTTGGATTAGGACTTTGACGGATTGCATTAGACAAGATCTGATTGAACTGCCTACTTCTAAGCATCAGGCTTAGTTTAAAAGAACAAGGTGATAATCTGAAACTAAGTTGTTTAAAGAAGGCATGTGTTTGTTTTCAAATGACTTTCCATTCATTAATAGTATTTGTCACGGGAACTCAAGAAAAATAATCTCATCAGAAGTACTGTTAAAATGACCAGAGTGCATGGTGCAGAACTGCAGATATAAAAAAGTTGTATTTTTTCCCAAAGTTTAATGACCTCTTATGACAACAATGGCCAATGGTGTTGTGAACGCATTTAAAAGCAGCACAACTCGCTCTTTTCCCGATGACCTGCCTGACAACCCTGCCTTTTGCTGCTGTCGTATTTTACTTGGATTTGACTCGTCTGGTTTGTACAATCAATTAATTGGTGCAGGAAGAAATCTTTCAATAACGTAATAAATGTCTTAATGAAACTAACAGGTTATTGTATATGGAGTGTTTGTTTGGGTGTAACTGGAAGCAGGAATCTGGTTACGAACTGTTTTGGTGAGTGGTTGAACCCACCCATAAGAACTTGGTTATTCAGTTAAAAGTTTTAAAATGTAACAGTGTTTGGTAAAAAAATCCCAGAATTTTTGGAGAAATTCATCTAATTAGAGTTTGTAGTCTGATTCCTAATCTGATGGCGGCTAGTGCTGTTTGCTATCTTTGCAATTCATGAACTCTGTACAAGGGAGGTGATTACAAGATGGACTTCCATCTCATCCTGGTGTTTTTTGGGGGTTACTGATCGGAAGCTTTAAAATTTAAATGATATTTATCAATAAGATTTGCTTGATTAAAGTGAACTGCTAACTGTTTAGAAGAATTTTTTACTTTTTTAAAGATGTATTTATGTGTGTGGCCTCTTTTTATATGAGCAGGCCCGCCAAGAGGTGGGGACAGGGGGCAAATGCCCAGGGGCCCGGCGACTTTTAGGGGCCCGGAGGGGGCCCGGGCTACAGTGATTATAATATGTTTCATACGCTGATTACGAAGAAGACATTATAAATAAGAATAATGAATATGCTGAAATTATAGAAACTGTAAAAAGGTTTTGTTTTTATGTTGGCACTCTGCCGTCATGGCCTGCGTTTAGACCAATAGGCTACACAAACGATTGAGACGACAATTATAGGCTGCTATAAAACTTATAAGAAACGCTCCTCCAAGACATTCGGACAATTTTCCATGCGACAAAGTAAGAGCATTTCCGAAATGCATTTTTAGGTTCGCAGATAAGATGAAGAACTACCAGGATATTAGGCCTATAAGAGATATTGTTGCAGTTAAATCTAGGAAGGTTGCTTGTTGATTGGCATATTATTTGAAAACTAATTCTTAACATTAAGAACTGATTAAAATCATAAATGTAAGCCTTAGCATAGATTCATACCCACACTATTGTTATTTTTATTTGTTTTTGTGTAAATTTGCTCAAAAGACCTAACGATAGTTTGGGACCCGTGACTGCTCAGCCCAGGGGCCCGGAATTTCTATTGGCGGGCCTGTATATGAGTGACTATTAGTCATATTAGAAGAAGATTAAAAGAAGATTAGGCTGCTCGCCTCATTGGCCGCATTCCTAAATATGCCCCCGTCTCTGATTATATGCGTGACGTTCTCCACTGGCTCCCTGTTTCACAGCACATCTCCTACCGAGTTGCTGTACTTGTTTGGTGATGCCGTCTTTCTTGTGCTCCGTTGTACTTGTCTAGCCTTTGTCGACCTGTTTCAGACCTTGCAGCCCGTCAAGGTCTTCGCTCGGCGGCAACGGGTGAGCTTTTGGTGCCGTGAGCTCGCACTTCTATGAGACAGCGCCGAGCCTTTTCTGTTGTGGGTCCCGCTATCTGGAATGGCCTCCCACTAACCTTGCGACTTATGCCTAGGCTAAATTCCTCTGCATTTTTTAAGTATCTCAAATCCTATTTTTTTAGCTGTGGCTGGGCTGGGAGCGCCTCTGAGTAGGTTTCTTGAAGAGGCGCTATATAAATCCTCGAAATGAACGAATGAATGAATATTGACTACAATTTAAATGAGATAAGTCATCTCACAACCTGAATTCAACATCTTTTAGTTCAGTTTACGTTTAGTTCCTTATGTGAGCAAGTGAATTTGTATAGAGGAAGTGAAATATGGGAAGTGGGGTAAGAACTGAAGATCTGATGACTTTCAAGCAGAAGAAGAGAGCGAATACAGTCTAAACTAACTTTATACTGGTCATACAGTTCCTGGAATTCATTTATATTTTGTGCATCTGATTACGATGCATTTTTGCTTATAAATTATCACAAGAATTGCAGTTTTTTTACAGACAGCAATCTTTCAGTTTGTCAACCAAATTTTCTTTTATGTGGCAAATCAAGTTTGAGCAAGCTGTAAACATGTGATTGTAGATTAAGGAGGGATGATATATTTCTTGAAAGATACTTTTTATTTGATTGCCTCATGTTTCTCCTACCACTACCATGCAGTGAAGATCATTCTTGGTGGTGGGTCAAGCTCTCTGGAATGACCTCCTTGCGGCTCTCCACTCGCCGCTCCATAACTCTGCTGGCTCTTTCTGTCGTCTTCTTAAGACTTTCTTTTCGACCAGACCTGGGTTGGGAGTGCTTCTGAGTAGCAATCTTAAAGGAGAGCTATATAAATTTATGTGATTTTTGATTAATTGATTGATTGATTGATTGATTGATTGATAGATAGTTTGTCCATACTAAATCTTTGTCTTATAATATCTTTTCTTACATGATCATAAAATGTCTATGAACAGATTTAATGTGAAATTCTGTTTTTAAGTAATTATTTTTGACTGGAGTTCAATTATTTGGTAATTCTATTTACCGAGATACAAGTATTTATACCATAAGTTTAACTAAATAAGTTCAGTGGCCTTTGTTTGCATATGGCTAGTACATATCTGCTTCTTTTGTGTAGCTATATATACCCACAGCCATAGCTTAGATAATTATGTAAAAAATAAAAAATTATAAAATTATTAATATTTTGATATAATATATGCTGGTACAACTGATACTACCGGTATTTGTCTCTATACGTGTTTTCATAGCTAGGTACTTGTAGTACTCGGATACTTCAATAGCACCTTGTATGAATTGGTAACATGCTATTGCACCAATAAATTCGTAGAGTTTTTTATTTATCAGTTTAACACTGCTGACAATTGTGATGTACCGGATATAGGCAGAAGGTGTGTTTTGTTATCTCCAAAGTACATGTTAGAGGATAGCTGTAGAAAACTTTGATCTGACACTGACTTGCAGCCATGTTTCATCTGAGCATACAATGCGGCTTCTCTGATTCAATGATTGTATTTGGAAGTTGGTTGATTTCGGCAAGATCTCCAACAAGTGTGGAACGCCAAAAGCGCATAAGATGTACATGAGTCATTGTTAATGCTTCGTCGTCTCAAGTCTCAACTGTCAGCAAATATTGACAAAATCTTTTTCTTCTGACGTTGTCCTGACTCTCTGAGCACACTATGTCTATGCCATTGAAACCATCCACTGTGTGCTTAGTGCTGGCTTAACACAGTCAGGCTCAGCCGGTCTCTGGTTATTCAGTTTGGACAAGCAATTTGGCTGAATGACACTTCATTCTGATGCCAGGAGTTTTCCGTGAGGGCAACCGCATCTTCTAATCCATCCTTAGCGAAGCCTGTGCTTTGTCCGGGGGATGATGTCCGCCTTTGTCAGGCTTTCGTATGTGATGATATTTATAAATCTGCTCCAAGGAAATCCTGTCATTTTTCGGCCTGCTTATGCGGATATTGGATATTCAAATATTATTTTATGTTCGTCCCGTATTCCCAAAGAGTGCTGCTAAGTCGTTTCCACTTCATTCGTTGTCGGTTGAAAAGATGGCTTCCCTGAAGACAACGCTTCTAATTGATGGAAAATGTTTCTTGTCATGTCATGCTGACTTACATCTTCAGAACTGGACAGAGTTATAACCAACTCTTTCTGCTACTGCTTTTCGATATTCTCAGTCCAGACGTTCAGCTTTAAATGATTGACCTGTCCTTGTTTCATGACTGGGAAGAAATTTACAGATGTGATTCTAGCATGCCAAGCAGATCAAATCTATGCGTGCAAATATGTTTCTTGGCACTCGCATGTACATAGCCAGTTCAGAATCTCTCGAAAGTGTATAGAACAGAGATTTATGTGAGGTGAATGGTTTTTTGCTTGCTAGAAACAGTAACACCTTGATATCATTTATATTTCTGGCCAAAAGATTTTTACTTTTCTCTGGTTCTCTTATATAAAATGTGGATTTAGCACGTTGATATCTAAATGCTCCGGTATGCAGAATTACTAGAAGGGTTCTACATGTTTTACCACATGTAATGGTGTGTTCTAGTTCCCTGCAACTTCACATGTTGAGCATGATCACGTACTGGCCATTTGTTCTATTTTTCTGTGCCTCCCAGCCTTAATTAATCTCAAAGCATGACTTTTTCTGCTCTCTCCTGATAGAACTGTATGTGCATCGTTTATTCTGTGTGGCCATGAGAAATGTTCTGACTGATTTATAAAATGTTTCTGTCACTTCACTGTTTGTCAGATCATTTACAACTTGGTGCACAGCAGGAAAATTTCATTGATTCCGTTCCTGCCATTTGAGGCAGCTCTCATTTCGTTGGCCATGGTCAATGATTCTGTTTCTCTTGGCTACCTTGGAATTAGATTTCTTCATTATAGTAGTCAGTCAATTGTATGTAACCAGCCAATCTTGTCTTTCCAGATTATTCTCTACCAAATGAATGCTTAACCAGGTTAGATTGTCTGACTGTCTAGTCAGAATGTTCATGGTTTTTCTGTTGCTGGCCCTAGATTTTGGAACTTTTTCGGGCAAACAGTTGCTTTGCTCTGTGTTTTCCTTAACCCTTTACCGGTTCATTTTTAAATTTTAAGTCCGTTTTCAGCAGATATTCTCAGGGCAAACGGGTAAAAGGTTAATATCTCGACTTTTGCAATACTCATTTCCTCAGCAGACTGTTTCCCCTGTCTTTTAAGTTTTGACTTTTGACTAGATATGCCTTGAAATTTAGATTGCACAATAAAAAATTGCTTTGCAGCGGATGTCAACTGACGCCTTCCTACAATGGTGTTACGAGCATTCTAGGTTAGATAAGAATTGGGCTGCAGTGGAAACAATGGTCTACACAAAGGCCTTATGTGGTAGTAAAACTATTAATCGTTGGACCCGGTAGCGCATGGATAACACGCTGGCGTAGAGTGCAAGAGGTAGCGAGTTCGAGCCCTCGTTGGGCAGACATGCTTTGTAGGCTGCTGTTAGTGCTGTGTAATTGCAAAGCTGTCTGTTCGGTTAGTAGTTAAGTTTAATTAAGATTACTGCATAACTTGTAAATGTAAAGCGCAGTGTGTCTTGCAGGTGCTTCATTAAAGAAAAGATTATAATTTATATAAAATGTACAAAACTGAATGATTTTGCCAAACTTGCTTTTTTTACTCTGTCGGCAATTATACCTGAAATGCCATTACGCTACTAATTTCTTTCCATTTTTTGGCGCTGTTGATAATAAAATATCTGTAATGATGAAAAACAATTTATCAAGCTGGAAGCAATTCTGATCGTGTTATAGAAAATTATCTTCATAAATCTCGGTGCAAGATGACGTAACATTATTGACTTATTGATAAGTCGAGCAACAATCTGGCAAATCGTTGCGCCCGTCTAGTCTGCAGCAGTGTTCGACTACTCAAAGGCTGCCTCCTCCTCCTCCTCTCTCCAATATGTCGCCTAATATTGAGGGTCTTTTTTATCTGGTTTTATTAGTGGATGGATCATCAGGGAACAATATTCCGGTCGGAATTGCTCGAGCATTACAGAGGACCATTCCGCATCCTGCCGCCCCTGGTGAGTTTCATCATAGCAGACGTTTCCTTCTGTTGTGATTAACTATTTCCATTTACGAATCTCATGACGCTTGTTTATAACTGTAGGACCTTAAGCAATACGTCGGGTAAAGACAGCAGTGAAATAGAAATTGCTCAAGCAATCAATGAAATTGTGCTTGGCCTTTACTTGCATTTGTCTCTGCTGCTGCTGTTGTTTTGCTGACTTGCTAGCCAATTTATGGCTTCCTGCCTTCCCAGCTGCCCCCCCCCCGTCCCCCCCCCAGCCACATGCCTGTCCTGTTTATCTCTTCCTTCACTATATGCTGAACAAGTTTATTTTCGTGTGCATCCCACAGGTGATTACAATGATTGCTGTTGTGATTAGTTGAGAACGATTCTGCACAACAGACCACGACGATTAGAGGGAAGAATAGCCGACAATTACTGCTATTGAACATTGTCTAAGTATAGTCGCTAATCTGCAGTGTGTTTTGAATTGATTAGT
Source organism: Lumbricus terrestris (assembly GCA_949752735.1). NCBI lineage: Eukaryota > Metazoa > Annelida > Clitellata > Crassiclitellata > Lumbricidae > Lumbricus > Lumbricus terrestris. The sequence goes on from OX457039.1 coordinate 48,017,898, forward strand.
TTGTTCGTCTGAAGATGCGGCTCATGTTTCACTGGATATAGCTCTGACATCAGACATCAGAGCATCATCGACAACAGACGGAAAATCAGAGAACACTTCATCGAATGGGTAAGTGGATGAATCAGTTTGAAAACAGTCGACGTATTTCACGACGTATTTCACGAGTCCTACAGAAAATCAGAACTGATGACGTGAGACACAGTCATTAGGTTTTTCCAAACAGCATTGCTGGACGAAGTTGTTCACCAAAGACTCCGATGGTTTTTAGAAAGAATTTTCTTTGATTAAATCCCACACAATTCACTGCAAATATTCAGATGAAATTTAAGAAACAAGAGGTGGATAGGTAATTGTAAATGAGGACATAAAATCCATATTTGTAAAAAGGTTTTGTTTTTATGCTCTCGTTTTTTATTTTTCGCATCGTTTTTTATAGGTTTTTTTATGTAACTTTGTTTATTTATTTACTGTCTATTATTATTTTAAAATTAATTTTTGTCCGATATTCCATACGTTTTAGTAGAGCGTTTTACTCAGTTTGAAAGGTTTTCTGGGGGAAAAATCAGAAAAAAGCTTCGATGACTAAAAAGGTCGTCAGAAATTTCGATGAATTAAAAAAAGGGTGTCATAAATTTTTTACCCAAAAAAGTCAATTTTTTGGTGGCAGTGTGTACTCACCTCAAAAGTTCTGAGTGCAGCACCAATGATGACGACGACATAGGAACCTACTATTAGATCTATGAGTATTTGTGTATAAGCTCTGTTAATTGTTCTTCCTGTAAGAGGACGCATCTGTAGAAGCTCATGCCAGAAGAACTGCAGCATAGAGTCTGAAAAATACAATACTCGTTAGAAGATAATTTAATGCCATTTAATGTTTGTGGACCATAACAATACGTGCTTCAACATCTTATTCAGCATTGCAGAACTTACGAATCAGCTGCTCATGTACAAGCACTTAGGCTTCAAGCACAAGTATTTTAAAATGGAAGCCATGCTACCGAAGCATTAGTAACATTTATGCATGTCTTCGTTCTAATCATATGTGTTGTTCTGTAACTTTGTCTAGTCTGCATATTATCTTCTGCTCATTGCATTTGTATATCTGGGTGTAGAGAGGTCTTTCTTGCATCCTTCTGGATGTGTATGAATGTGTCAGCATATTTTACTGATCTACTGAATCTGTCATTTAACTGCAGTCTGTATTGAAATCAGAATTTATTGTTATGTGGTGGAGCATTTGCTTTACGTCCTTTTATTAAACTTTTATATCATATGTCCTACCAGCACAGTCATTTACAAGTAGGTCATATTCACAGTAATATTTGTATCCAGCAATCATTTGCTTACTTAATTTGACTCTGTTGCCTAATTGTCTATGAAAGGTTTAATACTGCTGCTTGTGTATTTTCACTTATCCAATATCAGATATATAATTATATATATGCGTGTACTATTATGTGTCATATCTGTAACAAAGTTGCACATGTCTACTGGGAGTAGTAGGCAATGGTCCTTGTCTGCTGTTGAGCAGCTTGGCATGAATGGTAAATGGTTTCTTTGCTTTTGCCTCTACCAGCTTATGCTTTTCAAGGGTAATAATAAATAATGTCTGCAATGGTTGTGAAATAGTTCTAAGAAAGAGTCATTTAATAATTAAGATGCGCTAGCGTACTGATGTTACTTGTACTGGTTGTGATTGTGGTAGGTCATTGGTAGGACTTGATAGCTGCAAAACTAGTTACTATCAACCTATTATCAATCACAGCAATCTCTTTCCTACACTCAATCATCCCAAGCAAGTGTGGTTATGTAGTAACGTTGAACATTGTGCATAGCTTGGACTTCTACACAGCCAATCCCAGAACATAGAAACTGTAAGAAATTAAGCAATCTCTCTTGTCTTAGAAACTGAAACCTTTCTCTTTGGTCGTGGCTGGGCTGGGAGTACCCGTGAGTAGACTTCTTGAATGAGTACTATAACAAAAATTGGAAAGAAATGAATAAATGAACGAATGAAAGCTGAGCAACGTAGTTTGTGTACCAATTTTTAATTTATTGCACTGCCTTCTATCGAAACAGTTGAGCTGAACATTCAAAACCAGGATAATCAATGACTCATGAGTTTTCCAATTCTTGCTAGCCTCACAGTCTTTTTCTATTGTTGATCGTTATCCATGAGCTCCTTTCCATAGATGCTCTGGTGGGAAAAAACATTGTTTTTAAAACCATTCCTGTTTGTGGTCCCTGCCTTTGCGCATTTCCTGTGTTCACTGGCTGTTTCCTTGTTGCGGGAACTTTGACCAAGGTGGCGCCATTTGGATTTCAATTGGCAGCAGCCACCTATCAACTGATACCCAGTACTGATTCATTATTATATTACTGAAGCTTTAAGATTATGCTGGATTTGATCTGAAATTACTGATGTTAACTTACTGATTTTGAAATAGAATTCTATCATCAAATGAATGCACTGGAGAGAAGACTGGTGTACTGTGCGCTGGTTCATCACAAGCCGCGTCATCAGAGTCTGGTACTGGTAAGCGATCAAGTAAACGCTTTCTTACTTCTAAACTTCTTTTGTATTTCAGTTAGCAGAACATATTTTGAATGCTAAGTTCGTTATTTCGAGGCGACTTGCAGAATTTGCTGATTTCTTTTAAAGCAAATTAATCGTAAGTCTGTGTATTTTATTTCACTTGGGAGAATATTTGGCCAATTATTATTAATTTACTGTGCATTCTTGCAGTGTTCAGATCTCGTATGGGATTATAATTTCAATCTGTGTTGCAGTGGATTTGTAATTTTTACTTTATATTGAACCTTGCTTGCAGTGGCTCATAATTATGCAAAACATCAGCAAAACTCACTAATATTGCAAGTTTATTTCTAGCGTCAGTCACTTGAATTCAGTTTTAATATAGAGGCATACATGATTAATGTGAAACCATTGAATGTCTCATTTTTGCTTTCATCGTAGACAGTCAACAACATAAAGCAATTGATTAATCACTTGATGTTTTCTCTTTGTGACTTGCTGAATAAAGAGGCACAGCTCTGTAACATCAAACAATAAGAAAAATACTAATAATCATAATAATAATAGTAATAACAAAAAATTTTCTTTATTGACTCAAACTGACAAACACCAACATGCCTTCTCTGTTCTTCTCATAGATGTAAAAAAAAACGATGGAAACGGAATAAAAAATGGAAAAAAGTCGGGGGTTTTTTGACGAAAAAAATACGAAAAAATGGAAATGGAAAATAATTTGACTTTGTTTCATCTTAGACTGAATTTTTAACTTAAAAACCTTCTTTATGCAATTTTTGTATCTTAATCGGCATATTGCACAATTTTATTAGTATAGGCCTAGACCTGAATTCATTATAAGTGACATTACCGGTAATCTGCAACCGATATTTTTCCTTATAACTGGTTTAGTAAGAAATTGAGAAAAACTAAAGACCTGTATTGAAATCTTTTCAAATTTAAATTGTGAACATAAGTCTGCATAAATTCCTGCTGATCGACATAACCCAATTAAAATCTAATAAGATGTAAAAGCAATGGATGTGTAGGCTTACTAATTAAATCACATATCGTAGGCTACTTAGAATTTTTACATAAATAGGCCTAAGAAGTTTATACCAAAATAACTCTTATAAATTTCATTTCTTGTAGGGGCCTACTACATGTGGGCTATCTCTTAAATGATGATGTTATACAATTACATAATGACATCAGTTAGATGAATCCTTGAGAGTTGGCGGAAAATGTAAGGAATGTCAGGAAAAAACAAAACTCAGGACAATAGTAACAGACAGTAAAGAAAGAAATAAAGTTACATAAAAAATATAAAAAAAACAGAAAAAGGTAAAAAAACGAAAAAAATGAAGTTTTTTGAAGAGAATAAAAAATTTAAAACGTTGTTTACAACTATGGTTTTTCTCTCTGCAATTTGGAATTCAGGGCATCCTGTGGCTCTTTGCTTCTTGCATCCTGTCTACTATGCTTTATGCCAACTGTTCTTTTTAGCCAGGTTTGAATCAGGAGCGCTTGTGCATAGATAACCCTTGCAGGGGCACTATCAGTGGCGTAGCCAGGAATTTATGATGGGGAGGTTTGGATTTTTTTTCCATCTGGCCGGATGCCCTTTCTGACACTAACCCAACGATATTACAGTAAATAAAAAGGAAATAAAGTAACAAATGGAATAAAGTAAGAAAAACAATTGTTACTACAAGCAATTGTTTTGTTTTTTCTTATTTAAGTGGATAAATAACCTTTAAAAAACTTTTTCCCTGACCCAATGGGGGGTTTAACCCCCGAAGCCCCTCTTGCCTACGCCACTGGGCACTATATACATCTCCGAAATCAATGAATGCATTATTATAGGTTATAGTTTGTTGCAGGAACTTCTAGGGATATGTTTTATGAAGAGAAATAACATTACAGTTAAGGAACTGATACACAAATACAAATACGTGCAGATCTACTAGTGGGATTCTAAATAGGCTACTAGCAGATAACAACTGCCAGCATCAAAGAAGGGATTTTGCCAGCTTAAACATTTGTCTGCCTCGGATAACTAATACTGTAATTGCAAAAGGCAATAGTGATAGACTTACCATTGAGGAATGGATAAACAGATGTGGAGACGCAGATAAATAGCAAAGAATCCATAATAAGAACATATGAGCTGATGGTGCAACTCGTTTGCTGTATAAATCGGAATTGGACGATGCAAGACTTAACACTGGAAAATTTAAGGGATTTCAAGACTGCAGGAAATTTGATAGGATGATATTAGTAGTTTTTCGCAATCCAAATGATTCTGATATACCACATCTTCTAATCCATCCTTAGCAAAGCACGTGATTTGTTCAGGAATAATTGAAAACTCCACCTTCATGAAGGGGTGCTGTTTAAATTTTCGGAATGAGTGAAGACATGATTTTATAGCGCATAAACTTTGAAAGGGGAGTGGGGGGGCTGTGATCACATTCTCAAGTGATTGCAACTTTCGCAGTTCCAGTGCCATATAGTCAGTGCAAATGGACAACATGAAAACATGACCTTGCATCCTGTACGTTCCACTTTGTCCATATTTGCATGAATTATACTCATTTTTGCATGTTCTCAGACATGCTGAAAATGCAAATGTATGAAATATGCTACGTCACTGAAAATGATTCCACGAGTGGATTGATTGACTTTGGATAGTTTAAAAAATCGTATTTGTGTTTTTTCACTTGTCATATGGAGGTGCCAATCAGCATAGTTGGTAAACATGGCACAAACCAAGCGCCCACAGATATTGTAAGCAAAATGTTAAGAAAAGCGGAGCTCTACTTTGTTATCTTCCTAAGTTGTCATTTTTCCCATTATAATAAAACTTTCTTTGATGACTTGGTGATAATAAAACTGGATCCCATACGTGCTCAAGCAGAAAATCCTCAAATGGTCCTTTTATGTAGAGTATATACATATACAATGCACAACCCAGTTTTGTTATCTTTTATCCCAGCAAGTCAATGACATGCACACACAAACACACACACACACACACGGATTTGAAATTGTTTCCTGATTATTTACTTCTTGAATTAGATTTTTGGAGTTTGATTGTCTCAGAGCACTTTGACTGTTATCTAACTGAAAAACATTGACTTTTTGGAGATGTTACCTACCAGATGCTTTAGAGGTAGAGAAACATATATCGTGAAAAACTTTGAAATGTGAATTTAGATGAGAAAAATATTCTGTTGTACAACATTTATTTTTGCTCAGAAGTGTTCTAAATTTGGAGCTGCCATTGATTATGGCATCTGTTTCTTAAATCACCTAATGTTGGAGACTTTATACTACTCATTTTCACTGGCACGTTATTTCTAACAGCGCCGTTATTTCAGAGCAGCCCTGTATTGATTGATGATTAATTTTATTAAATATGGCCAAAAAAAATCTGTAATTCTACTCTCAGTTTGGAATTTTAGCTAGTAATTTCTAAACTGCCTGTTGAGTTGTTCAGAAGTAGATATGCAAATAAGCAGTTTTTTAAATTTGCTCATGACAAGTAGACATTCATTATTTATAAGAAAATAATGGCAGCGATTATGAGTATGAAACAAGTGAAAGCAGAAATATATATATGCTTGGTATTGTTCTTAATTAAATAGGCGCTGCCTCGTCAGACAAACAAACGAGCTGGAAGAACGATTTAGAGACAAGGTCGCCGCTGTTTCCGACATCGTTTAATCGCACCTGGCTTCCGACAGGTGCCCGGCCACCTACGCATCCTGCATCGATTAATCCAACGACTCTATGGATGGGACAGTTTCCCTTTCATCCCGGTGCCTTACTTCCGTACTCCGCTGGTTCCATCGACCGCAGTCAGTCGCAGCATCTCTTTCATCCGACCGGTGGTTACAAACTCGCCCAGGATTCGATCACGGGACAATTCTTCTTCATTCCAGGTTCGGTCACAGTAATGTCTTTGACTTTCCTACTAAGTACTTAGTCCTTCCTGTGCAGGTCTGCGCATCGGGCCGTGGTTGGGCCGGTAGCGCTTCTGTGTAGCCTACCTTGAAGAGGCGCTATATAAATTTCTGAAATGAATAAATAAACGCAGATCTTTTACTTACTTTTGAAGATTTCCTTCCTCTTTTAGTAGTACAGCAACTGTTTCATAATTTCTATTTTGCTTAATTTTGTTGTCGATTACATTTGTGGATGGCATCATAGATAATAATGTTGTCTTCAATCTCTCATTGAGTTAAAACAGCCATATAGTTTAAATTAAAATTGGGTGTTTGCCGCGCTGGTTGGTGAAAAAGATCTAACTAAGGTTAGACTGCTTAGTCAAGAATAATCTCTGTATTGTACCCAATATATCCAGCAACAATGATGCAAGAGCAATATGGTAGCAAAATGGTGGCAGCCATGGGATTGCTGTTATAGAAAGAGGTATTTTAGATCATCAGATATTAAAAAGGGTTAAATAATGCAACTGTGAACAATTATTGTTTTAAGATGTGTATATCCTGTAACGTAGGATGTATACTGATTGTTAAAAATAGCGAATTCCAATGAAGTTACTGATTATGGGTTTTTCTTCTGTTTTTACGCTGTAGTTCCTGATATGACATGGCCGAATCTTGGAGCTCGTCACGTATTTCAGGACCCCACAACTATGCAGCAGCAGCAGCAGCAGCTTTCGAACAAAGAAAAGGAATCGATTTGTGCGACAGTGGCTGCAGACGACAGCTCTCCATCTCAGCTGAACCGTGTCAGGTCAGAGGAGGTCAGAGGAGGAGGAGGAGGAGCAGATGTGACATCATCATCCTCAGCTACACAGGCGGCAGTTCATCTGTCAAGCGACGTCTCAACATCTCAGAATTCAGATCTCAGCACTACCAACAGTGGCAACTGTCTGCCGTCAAAAATGGACCATCACTCGCTGCCAGACGGTGCTGTTGATATCAGCCCTCTTGGCCAATACCCTATCGTCTATCCAGCTGCCCGGCCGCCGTATTTCATTTGTGATTCTAACTTATTCGTCCATGAGTCGAACAAACAGAAGGAGAAAACTCGTATCAGCGTTGAGTCAAGGGGCACGTCGCCCATCCTGCCACTCCCAGAATCGGATCTTTCGCAATGCTCGGTAAATAAGAATTCCTTGGAAGAGGGGGAAAAGGCAACTGGAGCTAAGAGTGAAGCTGACCATGAGAAGACGACATTGAATGCTGCGGTCCAGACAAATCAAAGCGCTTCCTCGCCTCAGAGTCCGGTCAAAGCATTCACGGCTGAGATCAGCATTCAGACGAGTGACTTCTCCGACAGCGATTCCGATGACAGTTCGTCTGGTGCAAAGCAAAAGCCAAAGTTTTCAAAACCCAAGAGACAAACAAGTTTATGTAACAAAATAATTCGATCGAAAGATTCAAAGAAATACGATGAGGAGACTGGACCTAATCCTAGAGCTGGACATCATCACACTGGGCTGGTAATTAGGACAACGAGAGATCCTGCATTATCAGACATCACCAGTGATGAAGACGAGTACGATTCAAAGGGCATTTCGACCAGTCACGGTCGACTGTCGGAGTGTTTATTGGACAAAGGAGCGACTGTAGAAGTGCAGAACAAAACTGAACTATCTTTATGCCGTATCGACCAAAGTTTGGAAGAAATTCGGTGCAACAGTCTCGTGTCTCATCTGGAGAGTAAACAGCTGGACAAACGAGAGGCTGCTACCGGCAGTGGACTTTCAGATTTAATTCAGGCTGCAACAACAGAATTTGGTCAATCGTGTGGTACAGACAATCGCCCGAGTGTTGAAACGCTGCTAACGTTGTTGGATGCCGAGTCAGGTGCTACCCAAGCACTTGATGGACTTCTCATGCTGAGTACGATCGCATCAAAGCATACGCCGGCAGCAGTCGCAGAAATCACGCAGAAGACTACGGGTGCAGCTGAAAGCAATGCTGGTTGCTCTTCATTGGTTCAGAAGTTCAGCATCCTTGATCTGCCGATCTCAATGCTCATTGAAGCAGAACGATCACCAGACGTGAGCGCCAGTTACAACGTCCCAAAAAAGACGACGTGCTTCTTTGATGCGAAGGAATTCGCTACTGATTCGCATGACTGCATGAGACATCAGAACATCAGTGAATCGGCCACGGACGATCTGAAGTCTGGAATACTAAAATCAGATGAAGGCAAGTGGCTAACATCGTAATTGCATATGAAACAGATGGGATAGGACAGTCATTTAGCGATGTATGAATGAGTTGATATGAAACAGTGATGATTTGGCCCATAGATGATAGAGCATAATAACCTGTAACTGTGTTTGTAACAGAGTGGCCATTTCACATACGTAGATAGTTTGAGGACTGGAGTAATGTCCTAAATGAAACCAAATGGAAACAGTGTTAATGAAGTTTGTTTTCATGTAATTTGTAGAACTTTGACTTTGTTGTTGCACTTGACTGGTGTCTGCTGGTTAGCACATTCGCCCTCAACTTAGAGGTTGGGGTGTTTAGGCGTACCAAGACAGAGAAAATTTAAAGGTTTCTATTCCATTAGTGTTGTCTGAATGAATAGAATGTCTTTTGTGGGTGGGAAGCTTGTGCTATGAGTATGAAGTAATAGCCGACAAACATGTCACAACAGTCAACGAATGTCTGGTGCATGAAGTAATTCTAGTACTTTTATGGGCTTTCTATGAGACAACTAACTCTTGTGACTGTTGAAAATCCCTTTAAATATGATGTTTTCTTCGCTGTGTATAGTGCACCATTTGATTGCAATTGACAGCATTGTATAGTTGATACTTCAGCTTATATACATGAAGCGCTGTATTGAAAACATTGAGAGCGATGAGTTTCTTGTTTAACTCTTTCGCGGCGAATACGGTCGATTGTGACCGTATAGCAAAAAACGCGGCCGTTTGTCATATAATGTCGATATATTTAGAGTTCTATTTATATATTTCGCTAGCAGACATGCCGACGAATCAGAAAATACCATAACATTGGTTTTCCCAAATGATTTGATGAAGTTATAAACAAAAACTATGGCCGTAATTTTGTACAAATTTATATCCCGCCATTTGCATACATTCGTCCGTGTCTGCCGCTTCTTGGACGTTGACCATTTCGCTGTAATTATGTCTTTTCATCAGCTAAATTCAGACAAAATGAATTATATCGTTCAACATATGCTATAAATAAGGTCTCAAGCAAATATTGTTAGACGATGCAGAGGTTTCGGGATTTGAAGACCGCATTTTCACCGACTTTCCCTCAGACCACGCCGATCTCATCATAGATTAGGCAAAACATTCGCTCATTTGTAGTTATTTTGATTTATTTAGACCTCTCAGCCTAGTTAGAAACATACAATTTACCAGTAAGGCAAACTGGACATTTTGGATAGAAATACGGTGAGATCGCTGCAGACCTATTATTTTGCCAATGTGAGCGTTGATGTCATTATCTTCCAGGTGGGGTAATATAAAAATTATTTTTCGATTAAATTTGCAATTTGTTAGCCTTTCACTGTTTGCTACATGCTTGTCATACAATTAGCTACATTTAGCAGTGTTTTCATTCCAATTTATTTTGTTCATAGATTTTTTTTATTAATTTTTAATGTTATAAATTTAATTTTTATTTTTAATATTATTTTATATATTTATTAATTTTAAAGCAAACTCGTCAATTGATCTGGGTTTTCAAGACAGAATATTGTTGAGGAATCAAATACGAACAAAACGATATAAGACATGTAAATATTTCCACAGCCTCTGAGTGTTTTTCTATATATGAACCACTTGTGGGTATATTTATGAAAAACAACTTAGCTGCGATAGAGTTAATGGGTGTAGTCTGTATGAGCTGTTAGCATGTCTTTGCTTTTGGTTTTTAGGACCAGAGAATATGGACCCGATGGAACTGGATCTGCGAATGAGAATGGCTGAAGTTCAGATGAAATACAAACAGGAACAAAAGGAACTCGCAAGGCTGCAGCGGAAGAGTAGCGAGTAAGATCATGTTCACCTTGATATCAAAATACAAATGACTTTACTTTTATTCATCAGGTCATGTTTTGGATTGTGAACTACTACCATTTTTATTTATTATAGAAAAGACTGAGTCAATAACCATCTGATCTGCTTTCTTGCTTATTTGCAGTCTTATTTACTTGACTGTTTATTCAAAGATATCTTGAAACTTGAAACAGGAGTCAGTCAGACTGAAACGAAGGACTGAGATACTCGGAATTTGCATTTTACATATCTTTGCAGCACCTGCAGTCTTGCCTTGATATTTTATAGGTTTTAATGAGGATGGAATTAATTTCCTACGACTCGTAATGTATCACAGTGTTTGACATGCAGAAACAAGCTCGAACCGTTTTGTATAAGACTGGAGCAAACCAAACAATTTACACGGCCAGACACTGTGAAACAAGCCTAACGAAATTTAGACACTGCAAACAACTTCTAAGATGATCTTAATTTGTTTTTTTAATTTTTCATCTTCAGCTAATAAGAGTAGCCAGAAGCCGCATTATTTGCTTAAAACTGAGCTTCACAATTTTCTTAACTGCACAAACATGAATTTCTTCTCTTTTGCATGTTAGTTAATGAAGGTGTGCTGTATAAGTCCATAGAATGAAGGAATATATTCCTCTCTCATTAAAGTGTCTCATGCTATGAAAAATGCTGCACATGACACAATCAGTCATAGGCTGTTCCATGCAATTTTCTCAACTTCAGCCTGAAACACCTTTGCAACCATATTTACAGTATAGCATTTGGAGCTAAATAAAAGAATTATTTTGTCTGACCAGGTCATGTATGTAAGCAATGAGTTGATTTCCAACAAGGCAAGTTTAAGGCCTAGGAATCAGAGTGTGTGAGTTCCACTGTGGAATATTTGCAATTGTAGTGTACACTGAAATCGGAAAGAGGCATAAGCTCCTCTGTTTACTTATTACAATGCCTAATACAATACAATGCAAAATCACTTCTGTTTACCATAAATATCCTTCACAATGTGTGATTGTATCGTCTGTCATGTGTGATTGTATCGTCTCTCATTTGTATTACAGGAGTCTTCGCAACAACAGCAGCAGTCAAAAGAGAAAGAAAACGACGAAGTCCGTTTCAAAGCAAACTCCTCAGAAGAAGTCGTCAACAAGCAAGCAGGCATCCAGCAGCTCAGACACCAGTTCTGATTCCTCGTCTGACGATGAAGAACCAAATCCAAAGTTTTCAAGGAAGACGTCGAAATCGAAGAATGATGTCAAATACACGCCTTCAATGAATGCCGTCAGCAACATGACGGAAGACGTAAATGGAATAAAGATCAAGGTATCCAATCCTCTGAGGAGAGCTTCTTCAGCCTCCGTATCTAGTTCATCATTGCAATTTCAGGTGAGTCTTTTAGAAGACGACTTGCCGGTCATTAGCAGCCATTGGTTACCACAGTATTCTTTTCTTCTTTTCTCTCGGCCTCAGGTGTGTGTGCCAATAATGGGTCTTTGTTACAAGATTCTTTGGTAGCATCCATGCCCGTTCTCATGTCCTTGTCTTTCTTTGCAAGAGCATGTCTCACATTTTCCATCCATGTCTTTTTATTATGTTTTCCTTGACTCTGCATTCCCTCCACGTGACAATTCAATACCCTTGCTGGTAATCTCTTATCATTCATTCTTACTAGATAACCAAACCACGTCATAGCCTTTCATTTTGTATGCACAGCACTATATAGGAAATCAGGCTCATAATCTACTATGGGTAAACACTATAACATGAGTGGTTTGATTCACAGAGTGTTGGAAAGATAGAATATCATCAATCATTATTGGAAATAAAACTTGCATCCGGTGTAGTGCAGTTGGGAAAAGACGTATAACATAAAAACACGGTCTCAATGATTTTGTGTTTCTTGGAGTTATGTCTTTAAGCACAGAGACTCCTGGTTTTATGCATTCATTCAAGAATTTATATAGTGCCTCTTCAAGTGGACTACTCAGAAGCGCTCCTGACTCTAGCATGGCAAAAGTGCAGTTTTTAGTTGAATAAAAAAAATGCTTCAGAAACCAAACATAGCTCCTGTGGAAGCACATTCCAGACCAATACATGGAAATACTTGGAAACGTTTCGATTCTGCGTAGTTGCAGTTCATGCAAATGGAACCAATGGCACCCCCGTTCTGTGCACAACTAAATTAAAATAAACTTTTTATGTTGTAGAAGAAGTCGGTTTCTCCCAAAAAAGAACATCGAATATCTAGTAAGGCTTTTGATTTTTTCTGCATCAGCTTTCTAAGTTATACTTCTTGCGTGTTTAATGAAACTGCCATATCTAGGATGACTAGTGTCACCCTCATCCCTTATCCAGGCTTTGGAATGTCCTACGTACTGCCTTCTCGCGAGGAATTGTTGTTACCCAAATTTGGAAGCTCCAACTGCATACAGACTAAATGTGTACTGTAGATTTTATCATTTCATATATCTTGTTTAAACTGCTTCGAAGTAATTATACCATGCTATTGTTATTACATGATTTGTTCTTTTTGTTTTATTTTAAAGTCTTATTAATTTTATAAATCACAAGACTGCTACTTTGTGTCACTCCCTGCTAAATTTACCTATCTTATATTTGCATTCTGGTTTTTTTATTAGAAGATTCAAGTGATTCTGGGAAAGATTCACTAAGAGTAAAGCCGTTTGTACGAGTCAGCAGCAAGGAGGAGAGTGATGGTGAATTGAACCCAGTATTTGAAAAAACAATATCTGCACACTATGACACTTCAGGTAAGGAATTTCGATGCATGTTTAAGCTATGGTAATGACGTGTCTTTCTTGGTAGATAGATGCACATGTCACTAGCATGATCATTCACATGGAATTGCAATGATTTGCATCTTTTCGTTTTATAATTGGCAGCAACTTTGCTTTAAATGATAAAACAAACCTAGAACATCTCAAAATTCAGAAATCTATTCCCACTGCCAGAACACATTGACTTCTATAAAAATTCTGGATTATTTTGTAAAATTTTAGGATCCAGTTTACTTCAAATTTATATTTTATATTTATGATTTAAATTTTAAATATTTACATTATGAATTAAATTATACTTTTTGGTAAAATTCAAGTTCTCTTAACTTGGTTGGCAGGAATTAGACTGATTTTTACTGCTGTTGTTATAAGGCATATTGTAAATTTTAACTGCAGAAAGTTTAATAATGAAGCTTTTGTTCATTTGAATATGGTAAAATATTTCCTCTGTAGAAGATGGGAGTGGAAGGATGTCAGAAGTGAGCAAACGAAAGCCAGATCAGCCCAGAAAATTTAACAGCGTAACAGGTATCTAATCAATCTAAGCACATTGGCTCTGTATTTGGTTATTTTATTTCTGCTTTATAAGGCTTCACTAATGGTAATGATCTAATCTATTGACAGCCGTGGTGCTGTCATCATAGTGTGTAAGATAGCCTACTGATGTAAAGGATGCTTGCTGTAAGGGAAACAGGTCAGATTGTATTATTTTGGAAAAGCCAGATGAAAATCTGAGCAAACGAAGAGAAACCAGCATTCAAATAAGTTGAGTCATCTGAGCTTTAACCTTAGTTGTGAATAATAACAGAGAAGAACATAGCAGCTGGGTACCATAGCCATTCATTAATTCATTTATCCATTCATTCATTCACTGCGAAGTTTAATCAACGCCACCATGATACTGCTACTTAGGAACACTCCCACCTGAGAACCCACATTATAATAAATTTTTATGAATCGCAGTATATTCTGAATTTCACCAGATCTGTTATTTAAGCTGAAGAGAATTTGATTTGAAATCATTCCAGCCTTTTGTTGTATGCATTGTTCATTATGTCATGATTTACTGAAACCAGCTTTGCAATATTCTAATTTTTCTGTAGATGACATGCTGCTGCAGAAGAAGTTTAGCTTCTATAATTACAAGAAGAGTAAATCCTCAACATCAGCGACTCTGAACAGTCTTGAGAAGGATATTAAAAAGCACAAGTTCAGAATGTCAGATTCTAAGAAATCACCAAAAGAAAAGCACTTGACAAAATCTGTAAGATCTTATTTGCCAGAATACAATTTTTTTTAAAGAAAAACCTAATTGTTGGTATGAGATGGTGGGGGTATATCGGTAAAGGGAAAGGTTTCCCATTCTCTCACTTATATTTCCATACTCTCATATAGAGCCCATACTCCCATTTAGATGCCCATAGTCTTATTTAAATGCTGATCTCCAGTATTAGACTATCATTGCCCTACATTTATAGTGGGTGTCCACTGGCCATGTCTTTTTGCCAAACCCATGGTTACCTGCTCAGTTAAAAACTCAGTTAATTTAGCAGTGGTCAAAGTGCTAAAGCATCACAGTGGTCAAATTGTTAAAGCCTCACAGTGGTCAAAGTGTTAAAACCTCAGACTGTGTCTACTTGATCATCTTTTGTCTTGTAGGAAACTGAAAGTCACAAAACGGCTGACGACTGGTACCGAAGACGAAGTGAGCGGATATTTCTTCACGAGGCGTCTGTTGGAAGCGTATCTTCTCCACCCGGAACAACCTCCAGTCAGATCAGCGGATTGGACGACCGGTCGCTTCCGTCGTCTCCCACAAAAACCGTCTTCAAGCCTCGATCGCTTTCACAGGATGTCACTCCAAGGACTCTTGCCGCCAGCAGCCTCAAATCCGAGTTATCCATCTCTGTCAAGTCTTGTACACCGATGACCTCAGAAGTACGTTCGAAAATTGAGTCACATGAGCTTTTATTGTGTAATTCATGCCTTTTCGGAATCATTCTATGCTGAGAACCGAGTTGCTGAACTTGTATGGCGGCGTCTTCTTCATTGTGCTTCATCGTACTTGTCTAATCTTTGTCAACCTGTCTCTAACCTCGCAGTTCATTGAGCTCTTCAGCAAGGGAAGCCTTTGGTTCCGCGTGCTTGCACTTCTATTGGACAATGCCATTTAAGATGGCAGGACCCACGATCGAAAAGGCCTTTTCGATCGTGGGTCCTGCCATCTTAAATGGCATTCCTTTAGTCTTGTGATTGATGCATAGGCTAAACATGCCTGCTTTTTCTAAATTGTTCACATGTTACTTTTTGGCTGTGGCTGGACTGGGAGTGCCTCTGAATAGTTCTCTTGACGATGCTGTATATAAATTTTCGGAATTAATGAATTAATGAACCTAAAGTTTGCCATAAAATCGTTGAATACATTGAACATTATATTGTATGGTAAGTGGGTTGAATCACATGAAGACACATTTAGCTGAACTTTTAGATTTTTATGTCACAAAAGAAAAGTGTATGTGGATATCGGGTAAAGTTAGAAATATCTTTGTACGTTAGACTCATGAGTTTTCTGACATGAGAGATTTGCTTATTGTTTCTGTTGCCAGATTCTATCAACGAAGAAGTTGCTGGTGTCCTCAGATTCATCTGGAAGTGACTCAAACTCAGAGTCTGACTCGGACACAGACAATGCACCATTGTCGACTCTTGTACAAAAGGAATGCACCACAGGTAGTCAAAGCCTCATCAGCAGGTGGCAGCTTCCACAGAGGCATTTAAATTCAACTTTGTGGCATTTTTGTGTAGTACAAGTCATGGTATTATCTAATTATTCACCAAGTATCAAAGCTAAAATTCGTCGGGAAATATTTTAAATTAATTTTATTTGTGAATTTTGTGTCCTTACAAAGTGTCAAAATCGAACCTTGTAGTGCAATTTCAAATCATTGCTGTCTGTCATAATCTTGACCTTTCACCTCTATTGAACTTGGTATCCTCTGAAAGCTGAGATTGTGAGCTAACTAGTGGGTCTCACACAAATTATGCTATTTATCGTCAGACCATGATAATAGGTGGAATTCAGAGGCATGTGTAGTAAAGAAACGTTAATAGGGTGATCATCTTTTCCTCGCATTTTCAGAAAACTGCAATATCGCAGTATCAGACACTAAAATATTCATAACTCTGTCAAATATCATGATATTTGATCAGGATAGGGCTTGTTTTAAAGGGAAACTTCTACTGCTTAATGTGGAATCAGACTGTAATTTTTGATTAACGACATAAGCCTGTTTTTGTCATATTGCATCACAAATGTTATGCTAAATCCGGATCTGTTATTGGCAAGGCAGGGGTAAAATGGCCAACAGGATGCATTCCTGTTTGTCTGCACTCCTTGAGTGCTTGAGGATCATTTTGTTGGGTCTGGAGCACCTCTGATCAGTCTTAATGTTTTGAAGGCACTCTAGCCATGTATAAGTCTGTGGTTATAATTACAATATGAAGGCACATAATATAGAAAGAATGCAGATTTTCTTCTTATTCGAAAAGTGTTGTTGTCATATAGTTGCACCGAAGTGAATGCTATTTGTAATGATCTTGTAGGTCTTAAGTCGTGCACGATTGGTAAAGATGAACTTTCTGATGGCTTACGTGTTCTTTACCTGAAAGATGGATTGTTTTTTGAAGGCACTGTCAAGGCAATTCAGCCACCAGATGTGTAAGTAGATTTACCTGCTCCTCTGATTTTGTGTTAGACATTAAAGGCGTTAGAGAACTATAAATGCAGTTACTTTTTCCAAAGGTCTATCAGCATTTGTTTCCAATTTTGTTTTTTTCGGAATTGAGAGTTTTTATTAATTGATTGATCCGTTCGTTCATTTTAAGAATTTATATAATACCCCTTCAAGAAACCCACTAAGAGGCATTCCAAGTTCAGCCACGGTGATACGTGTCAGGACCTTGGGCAAGTCCTTCGCTTGCAATTGCTCAGCGCTTCAGTGTGAAACTCCGATTCAGTGTCCGCACTGTAGTCGGGAGTGCTTCTGAGTAGCATTTCGAAGAGGCGCTATTACAAGTGCACATACATGCACATGCATACATACATAAATACATACATGCATGCAAGCATACATGCATGCATACATACATACATACATACATACATACAGACATACATACATACTTACAAAAAGATCTTATGGAGCCTGTTAAACACTGATACGTCAAACCCTAGGTAACAAGCATATCTCCAACTGGGAGACTATTCGAGACAGGTGGACCTACAGCCACGCCAACAACATCATGTCTGATGATTGTCTATTTATAATTCTTCTTTGATGCTATCTAAGCACAATTCCTAAGTAAATGCTATTTTCCGATATACTTTGTTTAGGTACAGAATAAGCATTGATGGTGAGCGTTCGAGTCGACAAGAAATCGTGTCTCAGGAGCAGCTTCTGGAGAGAGCAGTAAATATTATTTATTATTATATTATTAAAAGCAGTAAATATAATATAATATAATATATATATTATACTATTTGTATTCTTTCCATTCTAAATTTCTGTTTTATCTTCATATGTTTATCATGACATTGTTATTGCCTTAGCTGTATTTGTTAATTTTGCTTTATCTGTTCTCTAATTATTTGACAAAAGATTTTTTGATGGTAGAGAGGACAAGTAAATTTTGTGTTTTTTAAAATGTTCTGTTTAGAACAGTAGCAACTTTTTTCTTCTTACATTTTTTTATTTTCTGTCATATTTTCTTGGTATTTTATTTGATTTTATGGTTTCTTTATTTTTTTTAAACATTTTTACAACACGTTTCTATTTCTTTTCTATATCTTTTACTATTTCGCTTTCTGTTAAAGCATGTTTAAGCTGGTTAAATTTTTACAAGAACTTCACTGACGAAAACTGTATTACTGTGCGTCTGTACAACAGATACTTAATGTCCGACCAGCATCAAAGGACCAGCTGTTAGAGGGCTGCAGGATATGTGCATACTGGAGTCCGAAGTTCAGCTGCCTCCATCCAGGAACCGTTAAAACTCTAAACGATGCATTCGATTCTGACGACGATGAAACCGCGGTCAACGTGGAATTCGACGACGGAGATACTGGAAAGATTCCACTTGCCCACATCAGTATGCTACCACCTGGATACCAGGTTCAAGGTTAGTCTACCAGTGTAGTCTGTCTGTTATTGCTACTTAATCTGGTTTTTGCATTCTAGGTGGGCATGCCTCTTTTTCTCAGCCGTTTTGTAGCTGATATGGTAGTAAATGTTTCGGAGTAGGCCTACTTTATATTTCCGTATATTTTTTTGTGCTGATTGATGCACAGAGTCATTTATTTTGAGCCACAAAGTAAAGGAAATACCATACCCATGCCAACATATAAGAAGACATACTAAACATATAACATCTGTAATACAGCTAGAAACAGGGGAACAAAAACACACCCTCTTCAGTGTCATATTGCAAATTGCTTATTGCTGTTTTCAGAAGTGACTGGCTGGTGGTATTATGAATGAATTCCCACTCGTCTTTGTTTGCTTCTCTATTTTATGTCTTCCAGGATATCGAATCTGAGACTAAATGCCGTATGTGTGTGGCGAAATCAGGTGTAGGCAGCAGACTTGACATGTGTGTGGCGAAATCAGGTGTAGGCAGCAGACTTGACTAAGTAGTTTTATGTTCAGTTTTGCCAGACCTAGATAATGGAACCTCTGGTGTCTGGTGTGTGGGCTCACCCGCTCATGGTGATTCTTGTGGTCTCTATTGTTGGCCCCTCCACTTGGAGTGGACTGCCATTGGAGATGTGCCTACTGCCCAGAAACAATAATACAATGCGAATGTGTTTTATAATTTGCTCTAATCCTCATCGCCATGGTTGGACTGGGAGCACCTCTGAGTAGGCTTCTTGAAGGACACGATAAATTCTTGACATGAATAAAACCTCACCTTTTTATTGTCAGCTGTAATTTGATTGTCTTTCTCACCACAGTAGCCATTATGTCTGCAGGAAATTTTAACTGTCCAATTAAAATGCTTGTTTTCTCAGTTAAATCAGATTTTTCCCTGACATATACTAAAAGTTATTGAGAATCCCATGTAGCTTCACTCAGGTTAAGTTCTACCCATATTATCCTCACGCGGGTTTTTAAAGATAACTTTGATTACCTTACTGATTTAGCTGTGAATTTTTTGGCTTAGTCGTTATTTTGGAAATGTTTGAATGCTTTTCCAGAAAGTCGTCATCCAGCGTTGATGCTGGTCAGCAGGAAGCGCCGGAACACAACGGACGAACCGGAGGCGGATCAGCAGTTGCCACGACCGTCGCCAGTAAACCGATCGATGTCCGTGGGCGATCCATCGTCAAAGTACCACCCTTCGGATCGAACATCTCAGACGCTGGGCTCATCCGTTAGACCAAAACCGTGCGGGAAGTCAGACACGCGTAGATCCACGTCACAGGAACAGAGAGGAAAGAAGGAGACGCAGGAGTACTCGTGTCGCCTCAAGACGGAAGGTGGTGCGGTCGTCGGTAAACCTGCCGCTGCTGTGGAAATCGGATTGATCAGTAAGAAGCCTAGTCAGAGAGGAGGTTCCATCGAGAACTGTGAGAGGGACAGTAACAGGGAACGCGGCGATCATTCCGCTGCAGCAGCGGCCGATCAAAGGAACTCGCACCTGACGCTGACTATAAAAAGAAAGCCGAGCACGGACAAAGAGACAAACAGCAGCGTTGACGAAGGCGAGGACAATGGTTCATCGAGTGATGACGAAATGCCGAGGAGCCACAGGTACCACGAGAGGCGGAAGAGGAGCTTGAGACTGGAGCGGATCGATAGTAGATCTGCGTCGGATTCGGATGAAACGACGGCCGTTGAGGCAGCGAAGAGGAAAGGAGGACAGAAGCGGAAGAGACAATCTTCGAATAAATCTTCAAAGCGCAGAAAGCGTCATCATAGTTCGTCTTCCGAGAGTGGAGACCAAATCGGAGGTAATTTTTGTTGCAATAGAATTTTACGCGATTAATCACTTGTGTGTTTTAAATTGGTTGTACTGTTTGAATTTTACGGATTGTTTTTATGATGTAATATATATATATATATATATATATATATATAAAATAATATTCTTATTAATTTCAGTGTAGAGTTATGTAAGTAAATTGTTGAGGAAAATGTATGAAACTTCTTATATCTGTTCGATTATTTGCTTTTAGAACAGAGAACGTATTAAGTGAAGCACTGTAATGAAGCAAAATAACTTTAATGCATATTGTGCATCAGGAAGTCAGAATCAAGCATTTGCCTTCTAAAAACCAGTATGTAATGGTGTTGCGTTTATTTTGAATATGAAACTACAGTAGTTTTTGAGATAAAAGATCAATAAAGCAAAGTCAGAATAGATTATGCAGTTTAATTTGAGAGTCAAATTCTAATTGTTTGTCCTCTGTGTGCAGCATTCCGTCCTGTGTGGGAACAATGGCAGTGGTACGGTCCTTGTACGAGGCGCCCTGGAATGAAGGGACGAGCAAAGAAGCAGTTTTACAGAGCCATTCAGAGAGGAAATGAGATACTCAAGGTGGGATTTTAGTTACTTTTCATGCTGTATTTCAATGTTGCCAGTTACCACAGCTGCCTTTTTAATAAATGCTGTTAGGACTTCATGCTGCTTCTATTTGTTTCTTTTGTATTGTTAGTTAAAACATGTTCTTAGATTAACTGGGCTTGGGATACTTACTGATGACAAATGAAATTGAGGATTCATGAATTTATTCGTTCTGAAAATTTATATAGCGCCCCTTCAAGAAACCTACTCCGCCCAGTCACGGCTAAAAAGAAAGGTCTGGAGCAATTATCTGGCAGATTATTCCATGGTGGTGAGCTCAGCGCAAGCGGAAGCCCAGTCCAAATGGAATGGCCAATGACAGGATCAGTTAATAAATTAATTTTTTTTATTTGACTTGCATGAGTATTAAAGTCACAGTCACAGTTTCAATTGAGTTATGACTAATATCAAAGATCTACAATGACAATTTTCATTGGTTTCTTGAAGTGATTGTAGTGTCTCCTTGATTTTACAGCTTGGTGAAGCGGCCGTATTTGTGTCAATGGGACACAATGACCTGCAGTATGTTGGTCGCATTGACAGCCTGTGGGAAAGCTGGGATGGTAACATGGTCGTCAAGGTGAAGTGGTACTACCATCCAGAGGAAACAAAAGGTGGAAAGAGACTTCATGAAATCAAGGTAATGCTTCTGTTGGAAGATGACCGAAATAAATAGAAGCCTTAATACTTAGTGCTAAATTATTCTTGTACTAAAAAATGTAGCTGTATGCTTAAGATTGTGTTCATCCAAACACATGTAACGGCATGGATTAAAGTAGTGACAGCTAGAAGCGACAGGGATCGGTGCATGGTACGTGGCTGCCTGAGGTGGTTGATTCATGAACAGCAGATAAGAAGTTTAACTTGTCTTAGACTGTCAAAGACTCCAATTAAAGGGACGCGGTGGTGTAGTGGTGGTGTCGTTGCCTTGGAGCCAGAAGGTTCGAGGTTCGAATCCATGTCAAGTCGCCATGTAGGGACCTTGAGCAAGTTCTTCACTCGCAATTGCTTGAGCGCTTCGGCATGAAACGCTGATGCAGTGTCCACGCTGTAGTCTAGAGCGCCTCTGAATAGCGAGCTTGAAGAGGCGCTATAGAAATGGAGAAATAAATAAAAGAAATAAAGATGTAGGTGAAAAAAGTATAATAAGAAACTCAACGTTAAACTTCCTAAATTCGGCTTGAAGACGGACTTGAGAGAATTTTAGTCGACATAGTGAGATAGATTGAATGGCACACATTTTCCAAAAAAATGTTTAGAGAGGAAGCAGATTACTTAGAGCAGCGGTTCTCAACCTTTTTTGTGCGGCGACCCCTTGGAAGCATTTCGAAAGTTGTGACGACCCCCAACATCAAATTGACTGAGTAACCTCCCTCACAGTTTTTTGCCGTTGTTCATTTTTATGCATTTTCATATCACAATTCGAAAAACTGCTTTTGTCAATTGTGTGAGGTTACCTGGCACTTTCGAGTCAGAGAGCTATCTGTCCAATAGTTTGAAGTTCAAGTTCCATAAGTCTATTCAGCAAGAGGGAGGCTTGTAGCCTAAGTGCTTCTCCCCATTTGCGAAAATTTTAGATTTTCACACTGCAATGGTATCATTTAAAGCTGTCATTCTAACGAAATTGCTCAGCATTTGAGTGCTGATAGGCCTAGTTGTTGTTTGAGGCTTCAAAAGTGCCCCTCGCATTATTTAAATTATTTTGACTTTCCACACCGCAATGGTAACATTTTCTGTTGCCATCTCAAAAACATTTCTCATGATTACATAGCGAAAGACATGGTTGAGGACTTTAGTAAATAAATACTGTAAATTCCTCCCCATTGTTTAGGATAACTTTTTGAATTTCCACATTGCAGTGGTAGTAATTTAAGCTGTCAGCTTCGCAAAATTGCTCACTCTTCAATAATAATAGTAATGGCGTAAAACTTCAAACTCAAAGTGTCGTCTCTCGAGTCCCAATTGTTTGCAATATCTTGGATTTGCATAATGTAACTGCATCATTTTAAGCTGTCATCTTAACAAAGTTTCTCATGATTTCAGTGCTCAGATAGGCAGGCGTAGGCTACATGATTTCAGACTTCAATAAATGTTCCGGACACATTGTTTGAAATTTGTTTTCATTTGCAAACGGTAATAGCCTAATGACATTTTAAGCTGGTATCCTAATAAAATTGCCTGTAATGGATAAGCAGTGGATAACACAATAAATTTATTATGATATATATGAAATAAAATTAATATGAAATATTGGAATATATAAGAAGCTTGGTCTTCGCCACTAATTTCGATGGAACCATTCACTGTCACCCCAAGTCTGCGCCCCTGTGATGATTCTCACTGCAGCTGACAACATTGATTCCTTGAGCAAACCGAATATTGTTTAATATTTTAGATGTATGGTAAAAGTGGAATTTATATTTGAAAACTAAAACACAAAATTATTAAATTTACTGCTGTAATCTATAACGATTGACTCACATATTTTACAAATTTCTGACAGGCCCAGGCGACCCCTGGCAAATCGTCAGGCGACCCCCGCAGGGGTCGCGACCCACAGGTTGAGAACCGCTGACTTAGAGGAAGCGCTTTTAGTTAGATATTTACTCTAGATGACTTTTAATGTTTTTTAAGAATGAACAATTGAGCATTTGTGTGTCTGTTGCAGTCGGCACTTTACCAATCGTCGCATGAAGATGAAAACGATGTTCAGACCGTATCACACAAATGCGAAGTGTTGTCTTACACGAATTTCAAGAAATTTCAAGCTAAGAAATATCACGTTGACTGTAAAGCACAGGATGTTTTCTATCTTGCTGGAACCTATGATCCAACTATCAGCATGATCGAATATGAGCCTGACGTTCCACTCAGTTCTCATTGAACGTCGTTGAAGAGTGGACGGCAACGCTGACAGAACGATGTGCATAGTTTGCTGCCAGAAAAAAAGAACAAAAATATCGTAGATGTAAGCTTTTTATGCAACAGTTGTCGTCGATACTTCGGAGATTCTGACTCATGTTTTGTCTGTCTTCTGCGTGCGAAGCATGATTTATTTTGGTTTGGAAATGTGAATGAACTGTAGCAACTAAGATCAGATCAGCGTGTTTTTGGAATATATATGTAAAATTAAGAGACTGTTTTTAATCGATTCTACGTAGTATAGCACGTTACTTAAAAACGAGTAAGAATCGCGGCATTTGAACTTTGGGTTCTTTCTGTCCAATACGTGTAGGCATTAAGCGTCGTGTTTGTGTAGTCATTGCTTGCCTAGCAGACGGGTCATTCGGCCAAAAACTCATTTGGCATTTGTAGTTATGTGCTTCACATGTCCTTAGTGTACATCACTTGAAGGGTAATCAACGTTGTGGTGTCCTGTAAGCTGCTGCTTTAATGTAAATTTTCTGGTAGAAGATACTTGCCCATCTGTAACTGATGATCCGATTTGGTTTATTATCTTTTCCATCTCGATATTCTGATCTTAACGCTTGATCTTGTTACGTGTCGGCTGCGCATAATTATAGTTTCAGTTGTCAATGGCAACCGTGCAAGTTCATTTCCTTTGTCTCTTCCATACAGACATAATTTGCTGCTAGAGTCATTCGAAATTTGTTTGGCATTGGTGAATTGTGTACAGCTTTAAATGCCATCCGTGCGTAACACTGAGTATTTTTGTTTGTAGCTTGCGAAATGATGCATGCATTATGTTGTGCGCTTGTTCATGTATATCTTGTTTGGATTCACGTTATTGAAATATATAACAAATTTGCAAATTATATGCATCCACTTGTATAAACAGATTACATGATTGGTATGTAGGGTTCAAAATCTAATCATATATCAAAATATTGAATTGCATAAGCATGTCTTAGCAAGACATACGCATGCCAGTATTTTGCAGTATAAGGTTTTGTGTTTGTGTAAATAGTTGTGGTCATATAGTAATGTAAATATGTTGGTATCTGCAATTTATACTGAGTGCATTATTTCCTGTAGAATAGTTTTAGTATTAAGTCTATGTATGCATACATGTACAACAATATATATATATATATGTACAATTGTACATGTGTATACTCGTACATCTAAGTTGGTGATACCATAATCAACAAGCACGAACTCGTTGAATGAGCTAATCTTGTATAATTTTGTTGATTAAATTGTTTCATTTGTGCTAATTGGATTAATTGTAACATGAATGATTTATTAATCTATTCATGCTATATATTTGTGACTCGAAATGAGTGTTTCTGTTGTGGCGAAACTTAATCTGTTATTTAACAAGACATTTGAGAAGCTGTATACTGCTACAGTCTGCTTTATCTGTTTCTATGTTTACAAATAGTAATATATGTGATGACGTGAGAGGAGCATGATTTGGAGCTTTCAAAATTGAATTACATGTCTTGTTTTGAAGAGTTTTATGAGTATCTAAATATTCCCGGTGATATGAATACGTTTTTGGCTCACAGCGTTGTCATTCAAGTTAATTGTCCTTGTCGTTAATTGTCTTCGTTACTGCGACTAATTGCTTATCTGTGTTCATCTTTCATCTGTCGTAGTAGTATTCGACGTGTGCTGTGTTTGCTAAGGCTGGGGGACAGGAGAGTCTTAACATCTAAAGTGTTGTAAATACTGTTACAAGAAATTGTCTGGTTTTCTGGCTTGTTGATTTTTAAATCTGAAAGAATCTGGCTTCTTGCAGAAGTAGCCGTTTTAGATATTGAGTTGTTGTAGTCTTGTTTTTAGTTTCACAGATTTTCTTATAATTTTTCTGAACAGCTGTGTGTATCTCTGCTGCACATTGTAAAGAATTGGTAAATTGATATGATAGCAGCAACTTTAGTGCATTACTGGCTTTTGTCTGAATCGGTCACAGATACATATACGTGTTTTTCATGCTTACCTTCAGTGATTTTAAGGACATGAAACTGCTGCATAATTATGTATATGTACAGTTTCTCTGACAAGTTCTTTTCTTGTGCTATAAATATCAGCTGGTAACTAGCAGTTGTGAGTAATTTAATTGCTGCTACTCCATCGTAAACTTCTATGAGTGTTGATCAGTGATCTCTGATTAAAGTCTCTGCAAGTTGTCCTCACGAATGAGACAGAGCCTTCGCAAGTTCGCATGGTTGATGTTTAGCACAGAAATGAGAAGTTTATTATAAGTCTATCGCTGGCTCCTGTCATTTCATATTAAGACTTTAACGATGAACCTGCACTAAAAGGAAAAATAATAATCCCATCGTCAAACGACTAAACATATGTTTACTATTTCTATTACTGTTATTTGATGAGTGTATGATTGAATTAGTTTAGTGCATTACGCCTCTCAGTCTTTGGCCATCTTGTAATCTATTTGTAGTTTTCAGTTTTAAAAAGACAGCGATTGACTGCATTACTTTTGTTTTTCTTATGAGTTTTTTTTGAATATGCAATTTCCCAATTTGCATGGCATGGCCAATTTTTCAAACATTAACAAAAGTTACAGCAAATCAGGTTTCTGTTCAACTAGGTTTGCAACTTTCTGTTACGTATGTATTTGTGTACCAGGCAAAATTTAGGGGTGTCATTCAGTCATCTGTTATTGCCATATTTATCTGGATATTAAATATACATTCTTACTAAAAAAAATTAAAGCTTGCAAGGTCACATAGAAATACATTTCTAGAATCATTAGGGGAAGAACAGTTTAATATCCAGACGTTTGAAAGTTTTTTGGAAATTGAGGCATCACTTGAAAGATGAAAGAGTTCAAGCATCGGTGATAGCATTGAGTGTCATATCCATTCTTTGGTGGCTAAGGAATGTTTACTGTTTGCAAGAATCCTAATGAAATCTTGAGACTCGAGTGAAAATCCAAACTCTAAAAGAAACTAAAAGATATTGGTATTACAAAGTAGGCTACTATGCCAGTTATTACAGGTAATTAATAATAATCATAATTATTATTTTACCATTATTGATTATTAGATTATTATTAATATTGTTTTCACATGTCCTATTTGTTAGCTTTTTTATTCATGCATGGGCATGTGTAATAAAAACATGAGTTGATTGTTAATTATGGTTGAAAATCTTGTTTTTTATGTTGTGTTTGGTTCAGTTTACCTGCAATAAATGTTTCCAGTTATGAATTATGTAGAAGTCCCTGCCAGACATATTTGGGTTTGTTTATTTGTTAATTAGTTTCGTATGCAGTTTAGAAGTTACTGGCTAAAGTAACTAGGCTTCGATCTAAACCAAGGTAGGATTTTTCTCGAGCTAACGGTACTTTTGGTATCACCTGTTGTGGCTATTACTTAACCATTCATATAAACCTTATGCAGAATACATAAATCATGCGCTGTTGTGAGGGATACATCTAAGTATGTAACAGTTTTCAGGTAACTATGCTTGCACAAGGTTTCTTTAAAGCTGGCATAGAAAAGGAACACAGAAACTGGCAAGAAAGTTGATAGACATTAACTTGAATGATCAATAAAACCAGAGAGACTAGCATTTTCAATTAATTAAATTAGTATACTGTTGATCAAAAGAAATGCATCGGGAAGGGCAAGAGCTCATCAAAAAACATGATGCTGCTAATGGGGAAGGCAAAAGCTCATCAACAGCATGATGCTGGTGTTGGGAGGGAAGACAAAATTGCATAAGAATCATGATGCTGGTGATGGGGGAAAGTCAAAAGCTCATTGAAAAAATGATGCTGACATAGTTACTGCAAAGTCTCTCTGGCATGCAAAGGTGGCTCTCCAAACTTCATATCATGAATAGGAATGTTTGTTCTCTGTACTCGTAGCCTATCGGGTTCTGTTGGTCATATTTTCCATGTATTTGTATGATGTATGATTTCACTTACGCGAATAGCTGGAAGGTTTACTGTTGACTATAATATTTGTAACAGAATCCTTCTTTCTTATTCTAGAGAGAAATTTGAGTACTTGATTACTGTTCTTCATTCTGTTGTATCCAGTGGGCCTACTGGTATGTCTGTCTTAATCATGAATGCCTCCTGCACTGGCCTACATGTTCTGTCTTTGTACCAGACACTGACACATTGCCCTTTCTTGCCTTCATCTGTCTTTGGCTGAGCACTGGTTACATGTAAGCAGAGGCAGTTACACTTTGCAATAGCTCCTCTGCTATCAGTTACCAGTATGCAATATTTGCAAATTTTACCGAAGGCTGTTTTTTTTAACCGATTTCGTCGACTGACCAAGAAAAATGAGGACCAGACTTGTAAACCTCAATTCCTGCATCTATAAGTAACTTAAATGGAGGTCTAAGTTTTGGCTCGTATAGGTTTGTAGACTTCAACATTCAGTGAGCTTATTACCGTATTAAACTTTACAAGCTATTTTTTATGCGGCTGACTTTACAGAATATGTATAGAGGATCAAGACAAGATTTCCATGACTGAAGTCCAGTTTGGCACTGCAAAAAGCATTTACAAACAACTGAGTATTAATGATAGGTAGAATTTTATTTTTTAGGAATTATTTAGTGAAACTGAAATATCTTAGAAGTGTATCATTAATTGAAAATATGATAAAGAATAATCATAATCGAAATGCATTTTGTAATAACTGAGGAAATGAAAATTGCAAATTACTTGGTGTATGTTTCTACAGACAAATCAAGATTTTCAATTTGATTTGTATATTTCAGTATACAGTTCCTAAATATGCAGTTTTTCTTGAGTTAAAAGCAAGTATTATTCATTATCATTGAATACTTAGCACTAAAAGTAACAAAAGGAAAATTTAGTTTAGGTATTGTTCAAAGGTTGGCCAGTGCTCAGCCTATCTGTGCAGAGGTGGTGGTGATTGTCCATTCAGACTCAAGAGCTTATTTTTATTCAATCAAGAAGCTGATTTTTGCATGAGCTATCTCTGTTTTACTAATTATTGAACTGCTACACATGTTAGTGCTTTTAAATATGTAGTTTTAGCTTGTCTCACGTTACTTTGCTTATTGTTGGAGATTGAAATTCTACAGAATATTGTAAATAAAATGCAGAACTTGTACAGTTTTCCTTGAATGCTCTTTTTTTGTACAGTCGAAGAAGCAGATATTGTGCACTTGGAGACCAAAGATATTAACTTTACTTTTTGCTGACTAGCGGTATTGCGTTAGTTTTCGTGATGGATGCACCATAATGGGAATTATTTCGGGCGCTAAGTCTGTGAACAAATGCTGAGTGAATGTTTTCATTGCATTTAACACATTTTAACGATGAGCTTGCTTGATCGTTTTAAGTGTTTAAGGTGTTTCCTCCCACTGAAGTTGAACAAAGCATTTTTTGAAAGTTTCAAGTGAATGACATTCTTTTATGCAACAATTCTTTATAAATTTCTTTTGTGTTCATTTGTCTTTGTGTATTATTACAAGTGCAAGTTTGTATGAATCGAGGCAGTGTATGCATACAGAATTACTGCACACATGTCTGTCTAACTGAGCGTACTTTACTTTTTGACTGAACAATCTGTTGTAAAGGTACAATCCTACAATCTGAAAGCTATATGAATGTCACACAAACCATTGCCAATGTGTTAAGTATATGCAACCAATCCATTAGAACATTTGTTTATGTGGTCAATATTTGGAAGAGGGCAAGAACTGTGCATGTAATTCGTGCTGCCAACTTATCAATCCTGCCATTTCTTTATTTCTATTACTACTCAGGGCATTCATTAAAAACTAAATTCAAGATCGAATTAAATCTGAAACATGTTAATTAAATCCTAAGTGTAAAAATGAAAGACATTCAAATCCGACTCTAATTCGCCTTTTCCGTGTCTTCCAAACTGCTGTAAACATGCACCGTCAGCCGTGATCATCCGTCTGTCAGTGTATCATATGCTTTGAAATTCAATTAAGAGTTGATCCTATCCTAAACTTTTGCCTTTTAAGTTTGTTTTCAAAAGGAAAAAACCTGAAGTTTGCAATTATTGTTTAATTATTTAAACGCAATTGTAAAATGTAGACTGTACCAGGTTTTGATTTATGGGCTTTGTCCAGGAGGCTTGGATGACTGTTGTGCAAGGGGACGTCTTGAGATAGATAGATCGTAACCCTTCTTGGAGTGCCTGACACTGCCTGAGTGCAAAGTTTATGACAGTAACATGCACATTAATTATTAAGATTTTGTGGGAGTTCTGCATGTGTTGGTTAAATAAAAAGTAGACCTAATATCAGATGAAGTACTAGTTGTTTGTCATCTGCTCTCTCAGCCATATTGATCATCAAAGGTGCAGGGATTGTTAAATACTGGTACTTGGTGTTGATTTTGGCAGCCAAAACAATACAGCTAGAGTGCTAGATGACCTTTCACATTTGAATTGAATGGCTGAACAACAGAATACCAGTAGCACATTCTACACTGGATGCATTTCACAATGGTCTGATAGCCACTGCGTTGCCCACACAATCACTAATACCAGTCAGATAACTTTACGCTTGTGTCACTTGAGCGGGCATGTTCTGTTTCTGGAATTCTTGTCCCAGATTTTGGGATAAAGAAGCAGTTTTTTCCAGATCAGTGGTGGCGCCTCCGTAGGTTAGGCAGGTCATGTGACCTATTTTACTCTTGACCTGCCTTATGACTTACCAAAAATTATTTTGAATTTTTATATCTCCTTTAAATGCAATCTCTTCAACCTGCTGAATAACTTCCATGACCCTGGTGTGACCTGCTAAAATTGTATAGCTGGCATCACTTTTCCAGTTGTACATGCTCTCATATTTCTCCTCACAGGCCTTTCCTTACATTTGTTTTAAAAAGATTATTTTGTAATTGCTTTACTTACGGTGAATTTGCAACAAGACATGGCAGCATATAGAGACAATTGAGTGAACACTTTCAACCTGTCAACCTTGAAATATTCAAAGCCTTTGATGCAGACTCTGTTAGAGTTCATCAATCGATCGATCGATTGATCAAGATCTGAGTAGTTTCCTTGGAAGTGATGCAGATCATGCTGCATACTGTTGCATACTGTTTCTGAAGTCTGGTACCAATGGACAACTAACTCTCAACTGACAAGCAAGGACTTTCCTTGGAAGCTAATTTCATCCTTTTTCAATTCATCCTTATTCAATTCCAGTCATCTACATTGGATGCATTTCCACCACCACCAGTCTCAGCAGCCGAATCATCATCAGGTCATGTGACCTATCCACTGTGTTGCCCACGCAGCCTTTGAAGTCTTCCTGTCCATTGTGACGTTGCTGTTTCTGGTCCGCCCTTTTGATAAAATGATAAAAAAATTCACAAAACACATAGACCATAAAACTTGGTATCGATATTTTGATGTTCCAGTACGTGTTCTAACATATGTATCTTTGTGTGGTCATATGCAATGATGCATGGCTTGACGTAAATAGCACCTCACCAGAACTTCTGTTCTCCGCCATTGGACAAGTCTAAAAAGGCATGACACATTGTCATTGTTTTACCTTATGCTTGCTGTTGTGTTCTGTTAAGTGTTCAATGCACTTCTACTTTCACAGTTAGTCTAGTTCACTTTTCTAGTGTCATTTACCATTTATATATCTAGGCCTATGCTGGTCAAACGTTATAGTTTTTGTGAATGGCTCTGTGTTAATTGGAACACCTCTTCCCATTTAAGATTCACTGTTAGTACAGTTGTTAATTTTAGCATAACTAATTTACCTTTTTCTAAAGTATTCTCAATTGGATGCTGAAAAAGCACATGCTTAGAAGTGGTTGATGGTTTTTTTTACTTACTCGCCAAATACAATGAAAATATTCTACGTGGAGATCGGTTTTTCAGTAACTGTTGCTGAAATTGTCTGAATACTTATAGATAGAACTTTTAAAAACTTCAAGTAGAACAGTCTGACGTTTGCACAAGTTTCAGCACCACTTCCAAAAGACGCAGTGCAGCGTAAAGTCCGATGATACAGCTAGGCTTTGCCAAGCTGTATGCCAATTTTTCTGCATTCTGTGTTTTCTAGATTTAAGTTTCTAAACAAGAACTTGAAGATGGTCGAATGCTTGCATGATGTTGAGCATGTAAAGTTCACCAACAGAGATGTCTTAAGTTTTTGTTATTAGTAAATTGTTTGCATGTACGAACTTTACGATGATGATGTCAGCGACAGATTAAGTCGTCACTTGAAGTTTTATTTGTAAATAACTACTGTTTTTGTGATTTACAAACGCGAAAGTCTCTAACGTGTCTGGTATCGTAAGCACACAATTTACTGCGGATGGTTTTTGATGAGGCGTCTGCTTGGTGATCAAGTTATAGTTTCAGATATTTTCTTGAGAAAGTTTTTTTCAACGTTTAGCAGTAGCTTACATTGTGAAGACATGTAGCAATGATGCTGTGTGCTATGTAGTTTGCAGGGAGCTTCGTCATAATATACATTATTCTGCAGAATTTTTGTCTTTTGTTTCATGAGTGCTCGAATCCATT
The DNA here is from genome assembly GCA_949752735.1 of Lumbricus terrestris. Lineage (NCBI taxonomy): Eukaryota > Metazoa > Annelida > Clitellata > Crassiclitellata > Lumbricidae > Lumbricus > Lumbricus terrestris. The sequence goes on from OX457039.1 coordinate 48,050,331, forward strand.
GATGATTGTGCTTTAGAAGTCGTATGATATGGTATGGTAATAGAAATAACACTCAAGCATCATCTGTTCTTGAAACCACAGGTCTTTGCAATGTTAGCATGATCTCGAAATGCGAAACCTCGAGGACTAGAGTACAGCATGCAGTGGTTAAAGTGGTTTGAGTGAGCAGTGGGAATGCCAACTGTGAGCAGTGGGAACGCTGGTGAAGTTTTATTGGGAACGCCCATGTCTCAAGGGTTCCATGCAGGCAAGCAGTGGAAACGCAAGCCACGAATCTCAAGAGCAGTGGGAATGCCGTTCCCACGCGTTCCCACCCACTTTAAACCCTGACAGCATGGGAGTCCCAGTTAGGTTCATTTTAAAGATTTTAAAATCTTGATCTCTCAGTTATCCACATTCTTTCATCTTCTTGAAGTCAATGACTTTCAGTGGTGCAAACAGTTATATTTCTTTATCAGAGTCATTCATACCTCTTGCTAGTTGCTACAAGTTTGTTGTCTGAATCTTAGAGGCATGGGCGGAGACTTAAAGGGGAGACAGGGGTAACGGTCCCCCTTCAATAGTTTCTACAGGCTGCTAATTGACAAATAATTATCTCCACTTTCCTTGGTCATTTGTCAAATCTAGTGCTCCTCTGGTTGTTAGCTCCAAGTCTTATTAATAATTCATCTTTTTTTGTCTATCCAGCACAGTCTTTTAGGAGAACATGTAATAATAGCACATTTTTAACAGCTCACAAAGAAACTACCATCTAAGAATATAACAGATCTAAACCAAATAATATACATCTTAAAGACAGTTAGAGTCAAAGGCAACAAATGCGTGAGTGCGGTAAAAGATTGTCCACTACATGAAAATGGAGGGTGAGTGGGTCAAATGTTTGTGCTAAAGTACCTGCATACCTCAATTCTCTAAGCGGCACATAGTGCAATGATTGCAGACCCAGCTGCAGTTTTATGTGCTGACTCAATAGCAATAGTGAAGTACAGAATCCTCTAATCATAATGTATGCCAGAGAAGTGCTAATAATGGAGCAACATGTCCATCCTTTGTGTGTCTTTTTTTAGAATGTTCTATGCTCTGCATTGAGTGGGGTTCACGAATCTGATCTTCTGTATGCAGTGTTGAAACTATTGATCGATGCATTGGAGTCTAAAACAGCCTCGAGAAGTTCCGCTGTATTATACAGCTTCCTAGGTTGACCAGGTTCAATCAGTTAATTAAATAGCCTCAGTTGATGTTGTGGTCGGATTAGCATCTCGAGTGCAAGATTGTACCTGGTTTTGAACTGTGCATCTTTCATACATATGTATGAACTCCTTAATCCCTCACAGACTAGGGTATGGCAGCTGAAATGATACCTGCAATTATTGTTGAGCTCATCAACATTTGGACAACTGGGTAAATTCACCAATAAAATGACAGATCGGTCATTTGATGATTAGATGTCTTGTACATTGGAATCTTTTCTGTCATTCATGTGAAAGACAACCTTTAGAAGACAATATGATGTAAGCGCCAGGTGCACTGGGCAAGCAACCGTGGTAGCTGACTGCATACTCATGTGTATGTGCGCATGTGTGTGCGTGTGTGTGTGTGTGTGTGTTTAGGTAATATGTGTGTTGTGTGTGCGTAGCTGTGCAATGTGCACGCATGTATGTGTGTGTGAGAGTGCAGGTGTGTGTTTGCATAGATGCAGTGTGTGCAGTTGTGTGCGCATGTGTCTGCATATGTATGTAAATGTGTGTGGTATGCAGACCAGTGGTATCCATAAAGGTTGTGCAATGTGCACGCAATGCACATCTTAGACTGTAGGCATATAGATCATCCATGATGATACTTATGATACAGAAGATTTCCTGTAATTTTTATTAGGGCTGTTGATTTAATCGCATTAACGCGTGCGATTAACGTGCTAAAAAATTTGCGATTAAAAATTTTAACGCGTTAATCGTACGCGTTAATTGGATCTGATTAACATGGAATCACAGGCAGAAAAATTCATTTTAAACGGAAGGCTCATATTTAAAACTAGTGATATATTCTTTGGCAAATATTCCAAAAAATAATTCTAGTATTATCGTAGCAATTCTTTGCTCAATTGTCGCCTGTATGCGAAATAAAACAAAAGGTTAAACGCTAACGATGAGCCGTCTACTTCGGCCGCATCGCATCGTCCACTAAGATTGTTTCCTCACCCCGTCAGACGACGTTAGTTGAACTCCAGGATATGGCAAGACCAATGAATCCAGGTTTCAAATGATAATTGTTTGCAGGAGGACAAATGAGACGAGGTCTGACAAGAACGTCAATCTCTTGTGAAAAATTGTGACTAAAAAACAAGGTCCAATAGTAGACCTACTATTGTTAATTAATACGAGCATCTCTTGAACCGACCAATGAAAATAAACTGGTCTGCCGGTACAATTGGCTGAATAAATAATTTATTTTGATAGTCAGAAAACGGTTGTCTAATTTTCACATTTAGGCCTATAGGGCTGTCATTTTAATTACAGATGGTCCAAATGAAAAAAGTAAAGGATTTTGAGCAGTTGACTGATTTGGACAGTGTTTCGATTTTGTTTGTCATACAAAACTGTTCAATAAACTAAATGCAAAAATTCAATAGGCCAAAGGTGATTGAATAATGAATATGTTTGCAATAGAAAGAATGCATTCAGTCATTAAAATTTTATGCTTCAGGGGTCCTTAGAAAATAGTAAGATTAATATATTTGAAGGAAATGTATTGCGATTAATTTGCAGTTAATTGCGATTAAAAAAATTAATCGTGTGATTAATTTCGATTAAAATTTTTAATCGAACAGCAGCCCTAATTTTTATCATATGTCTCGCTAGATACAAAGGGCGGCAACAGTGTGTTTTTTCTTCATCCTGTCCATCATCATAATCCTATTGATGACCAGCAGTGACAAAGGGACAGAGCAGACGGTAAGAAATGAAGGGAGGTACGGACGGACGGACGGACGGACGGACGGACGGACGGACGGACGGAGGGAGGGAGGGAGGGAGGGAGGGAGGAGTCGTGGTTGAAAAGAATGGAAACGGAGTGGGACTGTGGAAGGAACAGACAAGGAAAGGAATACCTTAAAAGACGATAATGGAATAAAGAAGATAAGAAAAGAGGAAAGAACGGAGCATATAAAGAGACGGAATGGAGACGAAAATGAAGGCAGCAGGAAAAAGAGAGAGCGAGGCTGCGAGAGATTATGTTTAGGCCCTAGCAGGAAGAGAGGGACGTACGAAAAAATCAAGGTAGCGGCCTATTCGGGATGAAAGTGGGAATTAAGCCTTGATACAATGGCTATGAGAAGGCGTTTCGTCCAAATTGTGCAAACCTTTGTGAGGAGATCAAACCTGATGAAGGCCTTGATAGACGACAGGTCTAGACCTCTCCAATGCCTTGTAGTCTATTTGCTTCTTCCTCTTATTATTATGTCGTCGTAGGGCCTACACATAGGCCTACAGCTTGTTACCCCTATAGGTGCGCATGCAGAGGCCTATAGGCCTATAGCTATAGGCCTAGGCCCATGAATGTTGCCAATGCAAACAGCACAATGAGCCGTAATTGCTGTGGACTGTACAGTTGTCCTGGTCAGTGATGCCACAGCTGGGTTTTTTCCACTAGATCTGGGTTTTTTGGCCTTCGTCTGGGTTTCTGGGTTTTTTTGGGCAAGATCTGGGTTTATTTTGGTGAGTTGACATTTTGTACTTACAACACATGAATATTCTGTGAAATTCAATGTAAAATGGTTGTGATACATAATTTTTCCACAAATTTTAATTTTAAACTCCACAAACAAGATCTCATGTTGTCAATTCACAAATAATTTATAACCTGAAGAATAGTTCTGCACAGAAATAAACCATTTTGACATTTCAAAATAGGTCAGGTCACTCCTTTCTTTCCTTGTAAAGGCGTATTACATCTATAACATGCATATACAGTTATAAAATGTAGGTCAGGTCAATCCTATAGTGGTATAATAGCCAAGTTGTTGCAGAGTATTAAAGTTCAAGGTGTTTAAAACGTTGGATTGTTGGTGTATTAAGAAAATTTGGCTGGAAACCTCGGACAACTTTAAAACTTTGTAAACTTAAGCCACGTGTTAAGTGCTTAGGCTACAATTCTGGTAGACTCGACCCTCTGCGCATGCGCACACGAATATATTGATTAAGTTTATTGTCAGAATGGATCCCGAGTAACTGACAACTTTGACAATTGATACTTTTAAGGTTGTAATTACATTTTATTCGACTCTTTTGACGAACATTTTGTTAATCCTCATGCGAACAAGCGAAAAACCAACTTAATTTGAACAAAGGGGGTCTAAAATAGCTTATATGAATAGTCTGGGTTTTTCTGGGTTTTTTTCGGAAGAAAATCTGGGTTTATTTCAGAAACCTCAGTGGCAACACTGGTCCTGGTCACGCCTGCAGACAAATGGAAGCTGGGGCAGGAATCGAAGTGCATTGACTCAGCTGGGTCTCACCCGGAAGAGAGGAGAAAGATCTCGTTGTTGCCAATTCAACAACGACACGTCCAGAAGAAATCGAATGACAACAGACAACAGTTGCTTAACAACAACTTTAAGATTTGTCGATGACTCGACGACCGAATGATCGAAAGCGACAGAGAATCATGATCAGCCTGCACTACGACCTTAACCCTTGAATCACGGTCTTCCGTCCTTCCTTGTGTAGCCTAGCCTATATATAGGCCTATAATTAATTATTATATCTAATATTATTATATTACCAATACTCAATGTAGGCCTACGTTCTGTGTCCCATTTTTGGAATGCTTCTTCTCAATGACGTAGCCAGCAGTGTTACCACTGAGGTTTTTGAAATAAACCCAGATTTCCTTCCGAAAAAACCCCAGAAAAACCCAGACTATTCATATAAGCTATTTTAGACCCCCTTTGTTCAAATCAAGTTGGTTTTTCGCTTGTTCGCATGAGGAAACTAAATGTTGTCAAAAAAGTCGAATAAAATGCAATTACGACATTAAAATATCAATTGTCAAAGTTGTCAGAGACTCGGGATCCATACTGATCCATACTGAGTTGACTTGGCTTTTGTGGGCGCTGTAGAAGTCTCGAGATTACGATTACGATTACTGACAATAAGCTTAATTAATCGATATATTCATGTGCGCATGCGCAGCGGGTCGAGTCTACCAGAATCGTAAGCACCAGTGTATAAAGTGTGGAAAAATAGGTGCATGGACGCCCCTTACCTCTCAAAAAGAAGTGCATGGACGCCCCTTACCTTTCCAGTCTGTGCTCACCAATAAGTGGCTGGACGGCGTTCAGATTTCAAAACAAGTGCATGGACGCCGTCCATGACCGTCCAGGCACACTTTAAGCCCTGGTAAGCACATAACACACGTGACTTAAGTTTACAAAGTTTTAAAGATGTCCGAGGTCTCCAGCCAAATTTTCTTAATACACCAACAATCCAACGTTTTAACCACATTAATACTCTGCAACAACTTGGCTATTATACCACTAGAGCCTAGAGGATTGACCTGACCTACAGTGTATAACTGTATATGCATGTTATAGAATATAGATGTAATACAGCTTTACAAGGAAAGAGACGAGTGACCTGGCCTATTTGAAATGTCAAAATGGTTTATTTATGTGCAGAACTATTCTTCAGGTTATAAATTATTTGTGAATCGACAACATAGGATCTTGATTGTAGAGTTTAAAATTAAAATTAGTGGAAAAATTATGTATCACAACCATTTTACATTGAATTTCACAGAATAATCATGTGTTTTAAGTACAAAATGTCAACTCACCAAAATAAACCCAGATCTTGCCAAAAAAAACCCCAGAAACCCAGACGAAGGCCAAAAAACCCAGATCTAGTGGAAAAAACCCAGCTGTGGCATCACTGGTAGCCAGGATTTTATTTCGGGGCTGTTTTCTAGATTGTGAACAAGCCCAAGAGCAGCCTAATCAACTGGCTAAGAGGTTTGGAGAAGCGTCGAATGCCTACATAAAGAGAGAGATACAGAGAGTGATATATATATATATGACATTTTTAGTAACGGTCATTCAGTTATGTAGGCCTATAAAGATGAGGGAGGAGCCGAGGAGGATTTTTCTTCACGTCGGTATACATAATAATTATACGTGGGATTAAATTGCGGTCGTCCTTTGCTGCAGGCAACGAGAAGTCGTGTTACGCCATTGTCTTTTGTTCATTAAACATGTAGCTTTGTCATATGAACGCTTATTACTTGGACCGTTGGACGACATCATTATTTTTTGTCGTATAAATGCTAATAATTATTTTAAAAATCGCATATGGGTCTATAGGCTGGTTCAAGGTCCCCATCAGAGGCCGGACATGTCCCTACAATGCCTATATCTGGTTTAGACGTACAGGTCCAGACGTTCAAATGGAGACGGACAGTGTTTGCTCTGGTCTCATCTAATTCGTAGACGTGGTCGGCAATCTTAGCGAGTAGACTTCCTTCGTGACGAATACAAAGCAATTGATGATGACGAACGTCGCTTGCGTATGGCACAATGGCGACGCCAGCTGCTGTAGGCTATCTATAGTGTCGGAAGGTCGCCTCAGGGTCAATGGTCATGGGAGTTATTCGGAAGGTCGAAGGAATAAAATGGAAGGAAGATATTAAAAAGTACCAAAGAATTTTTGACAGGTCGTGAGGCACGTCAAGAGTTAAATAGACAGTATAGTAAATGACATACTGCCGCGGGCTATGGTGGCGCCTGCTCTGACACTGCGGTCTCAATTAAAATCGTCTGCAGATGTTCGCTTATTTATTTAAGAGATTTCAATGTGTGAATCTCGGACTAGTATGGTATGATGTGGCATTGGCACTCAAGGCCGTATTTATGGGATGTTTGAATGCACCAACCTAAATGAAATGATGTAAAAATGAAATATGGGCCTAATGCATTATTTTATTCATTCATAGGACGCGGTATAATAACTAAAGAGGATTTAATTTGAAGCTCTTCTGTCTATGTGAAATCTTACGATAACGCTGCTCACAACAATGATCTAATCACGATGATGATCTAATCATGATGATGATGATGTGGAAGATGCTAAAGTTCTGAATAATTATTTTAGCTGAGCAGCCCTCCACCCCCCACTCCCACCCCAACAACAGCAAAATCCTGGCTATGGCCTTGGTGGCACTTTTATTCAAATGGACTTTAGTGGAGAAAGATTCCAACCGACTACTCAATTGATTGAAAATATGAGCAGTATCGACAAATTTCCTTCTCTATACTGTCAGACTACACTTTGATAGCTACAGCAAATACAATTTTCCATCCCACTGCTTCCCACTAGAATTGGCATCATCCTACTTCCAGGCTCCAGCAGTGCTGCTTCTCTCTGTACATGTACCTGCGTGCAGGCTTGAAAGAACATCAGGATTATATTATGTGCGTGTGATATTGGCCACCGGATACCGCATCAAACGAACAGACACACCCCCACGCCCCAC
>OX457039.1:48058054-48063054 GCA_949752735.1 Lumbricus terrestris
CCCCCACGCCCCCACGCCCCCACCCCCCCCCACGCCCCACGCCCCACCCCGTCTCATACTGTGTCGTCCCATGTGAGAGAGAGCAACGTGACCTCCTCTTCCATCGTTCTGTTGATTGACCGACCACTTGAATATCGCTTGCCATCGCCACCACCACCACCACCGCCATCGCCATCGCTGCTCCTCAATTGACGATTCTATTCACAGACCTCATTAGTCGCATTTCACTTCCTTCCGTATTTCACGCAGCAATCTGCACACACGCGGATATAGCAATTTGCGGCTCCCATATTAGGCTGTCTGCTTATTATTGGAGGAGCGTGCATGCTCAAAACGCGTGCATGTATTAGCGCGTTGGTGCATGTATTTGTGTGTTTGTTTGTATGCGTGTATGTGTGCGTGCATGTGTGTGTATGTGTGCGTGCATGTGTGTGTGTGTGTGCGTGCAGGGTGAGAATTGCCGGGAAGTTGTGGGATTCAACCCCCAGTCTTTCTTATGACCCCATAGTATAAAGTCTGCTTTTCACACCCCAACTCCACACGGATCATAGTCCAACTCCCAAGTTACTTTTTCCCATTTCTCATACTGTGCGTGTGTGTGTGAGTGTGTGTGTGCGTGTGTGTGTGTGTGTGTGTGTGTGTGTGTGTGTGTGTGTGTGTGTGTGTGTGTGTGTGTGTGTGTGTGTGTGTGTGTGTGTGTGTGTGTGTGTGTGTGTATGTGTGTGTGTGTGTGTGTGTGTGTGTGTGTGTGTGTGTGTGTGTGGCGGTGGGGGTGTATGTGGGTGCAGTGATATTGAGTGCTAGTGACACTAGCCTATATCTAAAATCTACGTTTCGGTACTGTTATCATATAACAGGACCGAAACGTAGATTTTATATCATATATTATAATTATGGAAGATGAAACGCAACCAATGTTGTTTCGCTCTCTCGATCTTCTCTATTCCGCTATAGGTTTTCCGACGAGGAGGTTTGAGCAAGATATCTCCAATTCGTTCCTATATATAGTGCCTCTGACTCTAGCTGTCAGCGGCAGTTCTCATATTCATTTCTTTCGCTCTCAGGTCACCTTTCGCACTGCCCATCCCCCCTCAACCGGATCCTAATCCTTGTTTGCCTTCCCGACTCCACTTACCTACACTTTACAGTAAAGTAGACTACTCTGACCGGAATAGTTTCCTGCTGTTTAACCTTGTTGCATAATTAATTCAAAGTAGGTCAATTAACCTTCTTTTCTTGATCATGTCTACTACCAGTCTTTTAACCTGACCTTGCCCAACTCCTCCGGTATCGCATCATTACGAATCCTGTTTCTTCTGCAGTTTTCTATCTGCTATTTCTTTTTAGCAAGCTAATTTCCGCTACAAATTAACTACCTCCTTTAGTCTTGCTTCCGTGTCCGTATAAACCTATGCACCAACATTCGGATCCATAATAACAGCAGTGGATTGACATACTTGGCCTACCGTCTATTACTATGTTGCATACCGTTTTAGGTTTGTTATTGCTGATAAAATATGTTAATTATGCCTCTACTCGTCTTCCAGGTTCCACAACTTCCACTCAATCCGCTGAAAATCTCTGATGACAGAGTAGAGTGAAATGTAGAACAACTCAGACAGCAGACTGTCAGTCTGTCTGTCTGTCTGTCTGTCTGACTTGACTGTCTGTCTGTCTGTCTGACTTGACTGTATGTCTGTCTGTCTGTCTGACTTGACTGTCTGTCTGTCTGTCTGCCTGACTGTCTGTCTGACAGACAGTCGGACGGACGGGCGGGTGGATGGACAGAAGATCAGATCACTCTTTCTTGTGGATGCCCACGAGACCCTTCGGCCTAAGGCGAGACGAGAACCGAGAATTTCACCTGAAATTGAGACCGTGATTGATGCGCTGGCGTTCATGGAAATCTATTTTTTAAGTCAACAGTTTCGTTAATGTTTATTGTATATAGGCCTACCTATGTTCGCTTCCGGTTTAGGAAGTTTGGCAGTGAGTTCAATGACAATTGTTCAGACAGGCCTAGCCTAGATTTAATTGTGTAATGTACACAATGTGCTTATGGTAGCCATTTATTGCTGAACTTACATTCATTCATTATATGCATTTATATAGCGCCTCTTCTATGGGACTACTCAGAGGTGCTCCCAACCTCAGCGCGGCCAAATAAAACTGTCTTAAGATGAGAGGGGAAAGCCTGAGAAGGATTTTTGCAAAGAGAGAGGAGGGTCAGAGGAAGACCATTCCAGGTTGAGGGTCTTACCACCGAGAAAGCACGGCTCTGCATAGTGGAAGTACGAGCAAAAGGGACTGAGAGCAGACTTTGTTCAGTCGAACGAAGGGAGCGGAAATGGTGAGAACTAAGAGTAGAGCTACAGAGCACACAAAGGTAGGCAGAGGCAAGTCCTAAATAGGCCTTTACTATAAGGCATTCAGTGTCAACATTTTCATTCATTAGAAATTTTAACAATTTAAAATGGATAAGCTATTTAAACTTTAACATATAGGTCTTTTTAATTTTAAAGATGTTGACATAATGACGATTGCATGGTGCGTCGCCAAATTTTGGTGGAAGTTTCGGTGTGTCACGCGCTGGAAAAGGCTGACCTAAAGGCTATTGCCCTCTATGGTCTGCGTGTGTATTGCACTAAGTTGTGTCATATTCTATGCGTTGCACTTGCAGAGCCGATGTCCAGCAAGACCTGACTTTGATTTCTCACTCTGCATGTCGCGCACTGGTTCAGTCCCCGGACCTTAGCTGGCGAGACTCCAAAGAGATCGAGACATGGCATTCAGAGACGGAGACCGAGATGAGACCAAAACGTTGATAAATCTACTGGGGAGGGGTCCGAAACGAGACTAACTAATAATAGCTATAGGTCCTGTAGATCCTCCGTCTCCAATCCGTGTTTAGATATGGACATTGAGACACATGGAGACGTACTGTCGTGGCTTCGTTCTTACTTAATGCTATTAAGCTGAAGCTGTCTAAGCTGCAGCTTAAACTAAACAGAGCATGCAGGAATCGGATAAAGGTAAAGATTAAAAGACAAAAAGATAGCCTAGTCAGAGACAGAGACTTACACAGAAAGATACAGAGGCAGACAGAGTCAGAGAGAAAGAGAGAGAGAGAGACAGAGACAAAGACAAAGACAGAGAGACAGACAGAGATAGACAGACAGACAGACAGACAGAGAGAGAGCGAGAGAGAGAGAGAGAGAGAGAGAGAGAGAGAGAGAGAGAGAGAGAGAGAGAGAGCGAGAGAGAGAGCGAGAGAGAGAGCGAGAGAGAGAGAGAGAGAGAGAGAGAGAGAGAGAGAGAGAGAGAGAGAGAGAGAGAGAGAGAGAGAGAGAGAGAGGCGGAGAGAAAGAAAGACAGACAGATTGACAGAGGATAGAGATAATGAGAGAGAGAGACAGACAGATAGAAAGACAGGGACAGAGGCATAGACAGACAGAAGAGAGAGAGAGACAGACGGACAACAGACAGACAGAGACAGACAGAAAGAGAGACAGAGATAGACAGACAGACAGACAGACAGACAGACAGACTGACAGACAGAGACAGCGAATCGCCGTTCGCGTCCAGATTCTGGTTAATTTAAGAGATCTAAATCTCGGCCTATAGCACATGCAGTGTCCTTGTACGAGGTCTAAGCTTATACCTAGATGGCGTGGCGTCCATTCAAACGGGCAGCGGCGTTGAAGGGTCTCGACCGATCAATTCATTATACAATGAGCAAATTATGTGTCGAGGCAGCTATATTATTATGTCTAGGCTACGGTCGCTATAGAAACAACATCTTATGCATTGAAGTATAGGTCTAATCCGCTACATCGGCACACGTGAATTCATACGTGTATTTCAGGCTGTCTGTTGTTCTGTTAATAGTTAACAGTTATGTCTTCTGTCATTTGCATTCTTGTGAACTATTTAAATTGCATAACTGTAGGTCTATGCCTACACTGTGAGCCCACTGCCATGCGTCACGAGGACTTGTCGCAGTTAAATATAACAGCTTTGTTAAAATTGGAAAAAATATTAGCGGGAGTAGATAAACAAAGCAGGATCATCTCCTTACCAATCGGGCATGCAGCCTTGTTCATCCCGCGTGTCTTAAAAGCTTGGCACGCCATTTGCATAATAGGGCCTACGAATAAACAGATCAATTAAGGGAAAATTACGAACAAATTATTTAGTTTTCGTTTGACCAGATATCGTTTTAGTTTTCGTTTGATCAATTTTCGTTTAGTTATAGTTTTGATTGCTGCAAATTTCGTTTAGTTTTAGCTTTCGTTGTCAGCGCATTTTAGTTTCAGTTTCAGTTTCCGTTAACGAAAACGTTTCATTTTCGTTAATTGTCATTTTTTTCGTTTGCGTCAACGAAAAAACACTAACTGTGACCGGTTGCGGACTGTCAACCGGATTGTTCAATAAAGAAAATATTACTATTGGGCTATAAATAAATAAATAATTATAATTATGTATATTTATGCTGCACATGTCAAACGTGTCTATTGTATGTAGCCTATACTACAAGTATATATCCGTGTAAGCCTGTAAGGCATAATTAGCCTATATATAGGCCTATACGTCTCTGCATTGCAGCTTCATTGCAGCTAATTATTTCCGATTGATCTAATCTGTAAAAAAATAAGAAAATGGAAGAACATGGTTGCATCGATCTAGGGCAGACCAAAATGAATTCAGACGAGAAAAATTTTCATATCGATTTGCCCAGAACATTTTAGACGACATGCAGCCAGCTGCAGCCATAGGCTCTACATGTAAAGATAACGAAGCGGGAGGGCACATATACGGGGAGGGGGCACTTGCCTCTCCGACGAACTTGGAGTTTTCTGGTTTTCTCCTAAAATGTGCGTTTTTGGAGAAACAGGAGAAGGAAGAGGAGTAGGCTATAGGCCAATTATTCTGGAGTTGTTTTTGTTTCCGCTATAAAGAAAGCTTGCGTCTCCTTACACCCAACCACTGAAATTTCTCCT
>OX457039.1:48068054-48083054 GCA_949752735.1 Lumbricus terrestris
GCGGATTTGTGTGAACTCTGCGAAGAAGCTTTGCAAGTTTGCACCGAAGTACATGCATGCCCACGGCTGTCACGGAGAATCCCGGTATAACGTTCACCAAAACAGAAAACGTGCACAGCTTACGAATTGTGCAAATGAAAGAACGAACAGCTGGAGGAACGAAAGAAGGAAGGATTAAAGGAAATGGAGGATGAAAGGAAGTAGGGGATGGTAGTAGGATGAAAGGTTGGAAGGAAGGGCCTCGGAGCGAATGGAAGGAAGGAATGAAGCAGGAAGGACGAAAAGAAAAGAAGAAAGGGAAGAAAGGAAGACGAAAGCAGGGGTAGATCTATGGAATGGAATATGGAATGGCATGTAATGTCAGACAGCCACGGAAAAGGGGAAACGACGGTAAGGGAATCAAATACATTTGAACGATGTAGAGTAAGGGATGGGTCGCAGAGTATAGAGTTGAAAGGGTTGATAGAGAGGGATGATTGAGAGAGTTGATTGAGAGAGTTGATTGAGAGAGTTGATTGCGATTGAGACAGATCTCGAAAAGGCGAAAGTAAGAGACAGTCGGCAGCAGTTGCAGAGCTGCGTGGCCTCAACGACTAATAGAATTATTATTATTATTGTCACATGTCAGACATATTAAGTGCAAGACAGAGACAATAAAAAGGTGAACGATGGATATGGAGACATGGTCAATTAATGAAAATATTCTCTGTCCATGGCACTCGAACATAACGAATATAACCACCCCATTATTGCCCCATTATACTTCTTATGTACAAAATTCCGTTCCTTGTGTATTATCTCCGCTCTTATAAATAGGCTACAACTAAATAGGCCTACAGGCCCTACACGCACACACGCGCACGCGCGCGCGCGCCCGTGCTCATACACCCATACACCCACCCATACATACATACACGTGGCTACACGCCTACGTACAGAAACACGCCTACACACGCACACGCCTACCCTCACGTATACACGCTATAGTCTATGTACACTGTACACGCATATCTTATAATATATATATTTCAGTAAGTCTGTGTGTTTGTTTGTTTGATTGTTGTCGCTAACCCGGGCTCCCAAATTCGCCAGGTTGCCTTATAGGTTCTTATCTTACTCCCATAGAGGCATAGACCCGTCGGGAGACTTGAGAAAACTGTAGCCTAACGTTTTCGGAAATAGTCTTTCTATTATAACTATGTTGCAAGTTCCGCAGAGAACTCATTCATCTTTATTGCCTATTGATTGTTCTTTGAGGACCTACATGCATATTGATCGTGGTAATGTTGTGTAGGGCATATGAATTGTTGTTTATTGTGCTGTCGAACTCTATTGTATACGTTTTAGAATCGTTGTCGACTGAGCTGAACGTTCGACCCGTGAAACAGACAGTATAGGCCTAGGCTACTGAACGTTCATTGTCTATAGGCCTATACAATATAAAGGAACTCGAACACAATTGCTCAGAACCATCAATGGTTTATCGAATTATCGAGTGCGCAAAATTCTAAACGTTGGATGCTGAACGACATCAAATATAAGACTGTACAAGTGTACATATATGTACCCCAGTAGTCTATTTTATCATGCTGTATAGCATTGTATAGAATCACAGGTAGACCTAGGTATACGCATGCGCTGTCCTGCGTGTTCAGTATGTTGCGTCTCTATAATAGATTTAGTACTGTTTATTCCGCATTTTTCTTGTCTGTTATACAATCGTTTGGTGAACATATTCATTGCCTAGAATATACGTAGGTCTATTTACACGATGAATGTGTTTGTCAAACGTAATTACAGGCTATCTACGCTTGACCTCAGACTATATCAACTTAACCCAGTAGACTAATAGAGAAGTCGTTTTTCACTTTTCAGTTCGGCATCACGAAATGACACCTAATAAGCGATCGGAAGAGATCCCATGTGTCACATGCTGCACTGGTCTCTAGTAATATCGACCAGCGTATACATCTGAGCATGCAGCGCTGATTTCGCGATGCAATTACAACATTGCAATCTCTGGAAATTCTTGGCAGAAAGTCGATACTCATTTGACGTGTGAAATCGAATTTCTGCCTAAATGACGAGGAAGGTCTGCATTGATGGCGGGGTGGGTGGGTGTGGATGTGGGGCGGGGGTGGGGTGAGGGCATGACATGGGATTGTAACAATGGGGAAACGGACGATGAACGTGGACATTGGCAGACGACCAGGATTCAGATTGACTCGATAGCGTATCGTGTTTATCTGAACAGCTATACAGAGCGACAGCGTGACTCACCCATGGCACACTCATTCATGCCGGGATGCACAGACAGATGGATGGACATTATGGATAGCTAGACATGCAAGCAGACAGACAGATAGGCATGCAGCCAGACAGACTCAGCTACTGTAGGTTACATTATGGTCAATATGGATTAGGGATGAAAGCAACAAGTAAAAACTAAAACGGGTGATCGTGCCTTTCGGGTCGCTGGCCGACTCGCCTGGAACAGTTTTCCAGCACCTATCCAGGAAATCAAAGCTCAGTCTACTTTTAAAAAGAGTTAAACTGAACTGGACCGGCTTTCGAGCTCTTTGCTTTTACGCTGACAGAGGACAATATGCGTGTAAAGCATCCTATATAGTCGCTTGCTGGTGCTGAGGCTTTAGAAACAGTCTTAATTCTTAAATACACAGATCTACATACACAGGCTACATTACGCATACATACATACATACATACATACATACATACATACATACATACATACATACATACATACATACATACATACATACATACATACATACATACATACATACACACATACACACATACACACATACACACATACATACATACATACATACATACATACATACATACATACATACATACATACATACATACATACATACATACATACATACATACATACATACATACATACATACATACACACATACACACATACACACATACACACATACACACATACATACATACATACATACATACATACATACATACATACATACATACATACATACATACATACATACATACATACATACATACATACATACATACATACATACATACATACATACATACATACATACATACATACATACATAAAATAAGTACATAAACTCTACAACAACAGTTGAAAAGAGATAGTTCTACAGCGCATGATACAGAGATATAGGGACGGAAAATTCAGTGGATCTATTCCTTATGTTATATTGCGTGTGAGAGTTCTTGTCTATTTGTTCACGTGTGTGTAGGCCTATGTGTGTGCGTATCTGTGCGGTATTTTCGTATTATGTGTGTTTGCGATCTGCATGTTTGGAGAAGAACAGGAGATGGCGAATACCAAGAAAGTTTATTCATCTCATAATCATAGCAAAAATACAAATAAAGTAGTACCGGTAACGTAGGACGAATTGCGACTCAGCTTGATCTTTTCACTGCAGTGTCATATAATTATGCTTGCTATCTTTTGAAGGTTTCAATTCAACAAGAGCAGAATTATTTAGAGGTTACGCTGGGTAGAAAATTTAATATCCGACAGTTTCTGCAATAAGTATTTACCTTTTTGCCTGGTTGTCTGAATGAAGCAGATGTCAATGATAGTAGGAGTTTCTATGACTATTGCTAGAACCTGCCGACTAACCATACCTTTCCAGTGAAGTAGGCCTATACCAGCCTAGCAGGTACCTTTCCAGGAAGAGGTAGGCACTAGACAGTAGGCTATACATCTCCATCGCTCGTGGCTCTGTATTTTTTTAGCATAACTGCGTGGGCTAACGTAGCCTACATGTCAACATTCGGATCATTCAAGTAATGATATATAGGCAACGTGGAAAGAGCATATGTTACAGGGTGCAGTGATATTTTCTCGTTATCCATTCATAATTGGCATGATTTTTTTCTGACTGCATGCTAGCATTCGGAACTGTAACAAGCTGTCGAGGCTTGAAAAAATAAGAACGAGGCGATCTTGATTTATGTTAGGCCTATGTGTGAAAGTTTGAACTAATCATGCCATGGCAGCCATGTTGTGGATCGGATCAGTCAAAAAAAGACCGCTGACCGCTATGTAAATCATCATCATGTAAAAAGTATGTAAAAAGTATTGTATTGTATTGAATATTATCATTTATAAAAAGCAGACTCTATTCTTCGTCGTATATTGTTGTAACAACGAGGTGTGACGTTACAAATTGATGCGACTGGGTAGCGGAATCGCAATATAGCCTACATAAAATCCAATAGGCCTACAAACTGTTTCGTTTCGTATAGTTAGACTCTGTTAGAGAGTTAACCTACTTATATGCTTGCCTCAATGATTGTCTCAACTACAAAGTTCCGTAAGATTTACGGTGCTAACAGTTCGTCGTGGAAGGGCCTATTGAGCCTTTTGAGGGCCTATTGTCTACTGTCTATTGTCTACTGTCTATTGTCTATTGTCTACTGTCTATTGTCTACTGTCTATTGTCTACCGTCTATTGTCTACCGTCTATTGTCTACTGTCTACTGTCTATTGTCTACTGTCTATTGTCTACTGTCTACTGTCTACTGTCTACTGTCTATTGTCTACTGTCTATTGTCTACCGTCTTTTGTCTACCGTCTATTGTCTACTGTATACTGTCTACTGTCTATTGTCTACTGTCTACTGTCTACTGTCTATTGTCTACTGTCTATTGTCTACCGTCTATTGTCTACTGTCTATTGTCTACTGTCTATTGTTTACTGTCTATTGTCTACTGTCTATTGTCTACTGCAGCAGGTAACCAAAGTGAAAGAAACTGTATAGCATCATGATGATGATAGTGATGGAAGAAAAGCTCTCTTCTGCTCGTCTTTCAAGTGTCCGCCATCATCAAAAACGTCATGTATACGCGTATACGCGTATACGCCAGTGCAGAACACACAATATAATTATTGTATCTGATGATAAACAAATCTGCAGCTGCATCTGAGTTCGACTTATCATATACCGAGAGAGATGATTGAAACAGTTGAACAGCAGCCATCGAAGGATGCGCAATAGGCCTATAATTAACCCCTTTCCATGTTGAGATTAAGCCTATAAAAATAGGCATATAGGCTACATAGAACGGCAAATACACAGTAGCCTAATTGCAAACAAGCGAAAACCTAACTGACAACCATTTTACCATAAGATAATAAAATCATAGTGCGAAGAAGACGAAAAGGAAGAGCACGAAGAGGAGGATAAAAAGGAGGACGAAGAGAAAGAGGAGGAGGAGAAGGTGGATCCTTTGAGCCTAACTTGACTGGCGGTCATGGATATACAGGGTGGCTCAATAAAAAATGTTCCACCGGGGAAAATGCAATATCTTCTAAGCCGATTGAACTTATTCTGCGAAAATTTCCCAATTTGTAGGGGAATGAATTTCCAACAATCCCTGAAAGTTTCATTTGAAACTTCTCATGTTTACAAAAGTTACAGCTGTTTAAACTTTCAAATTCGTTTTTTCAAATTTCCGCAGAAAATGTGCGTCACTTGTAGATTTCCATGTCAAATGATATCACTTTTCACTACGATCTCAGAATTCCGTTTTGCAGTTTATTGTAAGGTATAATGAGAGTGTCCACTCCCTGCCTTAGCACGAGCTCGAATTCTTTTTGTTAAGCTCAGTATGGCCTTATTGATCGGGCCCTGCGGCAACTGATCCCACATTGGCAGCAAGACTCCTTTCAGCTAGCAAATGTTCTCCAACTTGGGATGAAATGTCTTGCAGTGTTCCAGCATAGCTCCCCAGACGTGATAAGCAAGAGGGCTAAGGTCTGGCGAGTTTGTTAGTCATCTTTGCCAATACATTTACTTCAGTAGATGGCAATAAGGTAGCGCCATCATAATCAACCTTGCCGTGCGAGCAAGCAGGCGCACCGTCCTGCTGGAAAATAAAACCAGATGTTACAGCATACCTGGTCTTCAATGAGTCTGGGTAAGAGAGTTCAACGATGAATTTGACATCTAACTAACTGAATTGGATTAAATGCAGTCTTTTCTTGCAACCGTAACACACGCCAGCATATCTGATGCCGAAACCATGATGTGCTTTGCAAACTTGACCCTTTCGATTACCCGCACCAAGCGAATTTCGTGAAATCGCGCTTTTTCCGTCAGATCAAACGACCACTTCCTGCCTCTCTTCCGACATCTGATCTTCGTTACATAAAATTAATACGTTTACAAATAGCCTTCAATGTGCTCAGGCTCCACTTTTCACTGGGTATTTTGCTATGATTACGCGATGTCCCAGTCTCTGTTCACGTAACGTCCGAGTTCCCATTTTATCTTCCGCAGAAACTTTGCCCAAGACGTTCAGTAATGGATTCACGAAATGAGACCTTAATCTATAAAATATTACCAAATACCAACAGTTTGCTTCATAAACAGCTTATTTACAGCTCATTGTGAGGTCGTATGACATCATCATCAATTTGTGTGTTGTAATTTGCAAAAAAATCTTAATGAAATCACATGTATTTGGAGCATGATTCTCCGGATAATTGAAAAAAACAAAATTGAAAGTTTAAACGGCTGCAACTTTTGCAAACATGAAAATTTTCAAATGAAACTTTCAGGGATTGTTTGAAATTCATTCCTCTGCAAATTGTGAAATTTGCGCAGAAAAAGTTCAATCGGCTGCGAAGATATCGCATTTTCCCCGGTGGTACATTTTTTATTGAGCCACCCTGTACATATTGCATTATAATAGCTACTTCATATTTCTGCATTTGAGAACCATGCAGTGACCATGTAGTCGTCTTCTTCGCCGCCGCATCGTCCCTATATACACAACAGTTAGTGTACTTCTATATATATATGCATATTATATATATACATACATATATGTCTCTCTGAGTTGGCTAGGAACGCAGATGGAGCAGAAGCCTTGAAGCCAATTTCTGGCAGGGGTCCGGATGGGGGGATTTAACCCTCGACCTGTCTTTGACAGTCTGTGGCAGACACGCGACTGGACTATCACGCACCCTGTCCCTCGTCGTCTCAAAGCACTGTGACTCTTGCTACATAGGCCCTATAGCCTATATAGATCCAATTATCACTGTTGCTATTACGAATAATAATGCTTTCATTATTAGTATTATTATAAAATTAAATAATATGAAGTGAATATAAAAATAACGGAAATTATCACTGATTTCTTTTCTTCTTCTTCTTCTTCTTCTTCTTCTTCTTCTTCTTCTTCTTCTTCTTCTTCTTCTTCTTCTTCTTCTTCTTCTTATTACTCTAATCATCATTATTTTTTATTATTGGTGGCGGTGTTGTTGTTGATGTTGTTTAGAAGTGTCGTCATCGATAGCTGTCGCAGATGACTTAGGCGTCAAATGATGTTCACGCTCAATGGCACATCACGTCACATAATTATTGTGGATAGGATCAGTTAGGAACGATCTTATAGTATAGTAGGCTACCCCTCATTCGTCCAACCTATGGGGGAGGGTCTTATAATGGCTGTCATAAACAGCAGTCAACGTCTCCATTACATTTAGCATAACATTCAAAACATTTGTTGCTATGTTGGCCAACTCTCACATCCATGGCTTATATTGGCTACTTAGTTGATAAGATTCCATTGGCTTGACTCCTAGTGTGTATGTATACGTATACACGTAAACACACCAGTGATTACCTTTCGAGATGTCTGAGCAATGTGAGCATGGTCCATTTGATAGGGTGGGCTGTGGCAGAAAACTTTCCATCTTTAATACGAACTTTGCACAACCCTTATAACTCATGCAACGAAGCTATATTATTTTATATATGCAGCACTGAATTCCTTTAGAGGCCCTTAACCCGTTAAATGTCCGATTATACAAACACACGTATTATAGACAGCAAAACTGATGTCAGAATTCGTATAGATGGCACGCATAGACCTGTCTTTGGTCCTTTTCTTATCGTCCTTGAATCATCCAGGGGACGTGCCCTTTATCTCCTCCCATTTGACGCACTCACCTAGGCACATATATATAGATGTGCAACCTTCCTGCAGTTCGGTGACAAGCAGTTCGTTGTCACCGATGTCAGCTGCAGTACCTCGTCTTTTCTAAATTAGAACTGCAGGCTTTGATCTCTAATATGCTTAGCCAATCCCAATTGTGATGGAATGACTTCGTCTGCGCAGGTGCACTCTCGCTCTCTCGCTCTTCCGGTGCAATTCCCATCTGGGTCCAGCCAAAACCTGTCATGTAGTACAGGCGTTGTGCTATGCAGGATCTGACGTTGTTTTAGTTTTGCTTCGACTTTTAGTTTTTGTTATTATTAGTATCAGTTTTAGTTATTCGTAATGTTTAGTTTTAATTTTAGTTAATATAAAATGACACCTCATAGTTTTAGATTCTTCAGTTTTAATTTTAATTTCAGATGTTCATTCACTTATAGGCCTACACCGCCTACTATAGCAGTCATCAGGATACATGAAATTACTGCCAATATGCAATAGCAAATAGCAGTCTTACAGTATGGAAACATGGCATACATCATACATGATATAATAATATTGTATTGATTGAAGTGGTGAAAACTTCTTGCTTATCTTATATATCTTATCTTATCTGACAATTTATAAAGCGCTTCTCGCAGCAAGAGCCTTTCAGAAGCGCTCCCATTGCGTTCAGCCCCAAGAAAAAAGCTCAGTTTTAGGAAGATTCAGTCGTACGCGATTGCAAAATTCTGTTACGCTTCCGTGTGTACATTTAAGTCACCACAAGCAACGAAAGCTTCTGATGCTCATGCAGATAAAAAAAATATGCAATGTCAACAGTGATACACTCGCTAAAACAAATGCAAAAAATTTCCAATTATCGGCTAGGCTTAAGTATAATTCCAATGGTGCATTGCAAAGGTTTTGTTTTATCGTCGGACCCTAGCCCTAACCCTAACCCTACATGAAAGCCTACAGACAAACAATGATTTTAATGGCTTACATAGGCTTTTAAATTTTTTCTGGTTATTTCTGCATTAGTGGGCCTATGTAGGCCTACTATTGATTCTTTTCGCATAGGCCTACAAATTTCGCTTGATCTTGAATTTGCTGCATATATGGTTGATGAAGTTTATAATTGCGTGTGTTCTGCTAATATTCCTCATGCAGACGCACTAACCAGATGTAGCTTTATAACACGGATGCTATTCAAGTGACAATATATTTTTTCCCTGTCTAGCCTAAGTTCTCTCCTGTATAGTTCACAACATGTCTATTATGTAGTTGTATAATGTGTTTATTGAATTGCATATTTCTCTTTGTCTTGATTGTACTTGCATTAATTATTCGAATATATCTGTTCTTGTCCATTGTTCCCGCAGTGCGTTTGCAGGCGGTCCAATAAAGTATATACTTACTTACTTACTATATACATGTATGCCATTATAGACTATACAATAACATGCATGGTATGATCGCCGTTAGCTACGTGTAAAATTCAATGTCAGGATGTATACATTGTATAGGGCCTAAGAAGATCTAGGCGAATGTTTTCGTTTTGGACTCTAGACGAAACTCTGCCTGTGGTAGACCCGTAGTCGATATACAATATTCATTAGGGTGTCCCAAAAAATATTGTTTTTCGAAATTTTCTATGCAGTCCCCCTAAAAAGTTTCCATATGATCCCATAATAACACCTGTGAAATTTTATTACGCTACGAAAATATTTAGGGGTCCCTCAAGCCACCCAAATTTTACCCATTTTGACATAATTTGCACCTGATGTGTCCAACTTCTAAATGCCTTTAGATCCCAACCCTTGATCCTATTATAACAAATTTAATACCATTGGAAAGCTCTTAAATGGTAGACTTTACAGGTATCTAACTTTATTGGATACAATGGATATTTTGGGCATGGTCTTACGCTCAAAAAAATGGAAAAATCGAGAAAAATTCGAGCTTTTTGGACTTTCACAGTATCAGAGTAGGCCTATAGGTAACTCACAACTAATCATTGGGAGTAGTCATTACAAACTCCTGGTAATGTAACAAGTCATGGTTTTAGCTCATCCATACCTTCAATCCTTCATCTGCTTCATGGGAAGAAATTCTGAGGGGATGAGGGGTTCAACCCCCTATTTTTTCCTAGAACCACTCAGTGAAGTCTTAATTGCACAGTGCACACACCATGCAGCTACACACAAATCAGCGTCTGGCCCTTTATTTTTTCACTATTCTCATACTGATCTGCTTATTCTACATCACTGCACACATCTCAAATTGTTCTTCAGTTGTACGTTCTACATGTAAGCCTATATGTATCAGCAAGATTGTCACGATTGCGGTTAGAAAACATGTGCCTATGTTCTTCGAAAACTTGTACAAGAAATTGTCTCCGATCTTCGTTATTGTTGAACTGAAATTATTGTCATGTATCAGAGCTGCGTCATGTTCGTTCAACACGGTCAGTTACACAGACCAAGTTATGAAAAATCACACGTGGTCTTATACGATTGGCTATCTCGCCACTCTTTCACTGAAAGATCGAGAAAACTGTCATTGAAGGCAGAATAGTTCGGGATAAACTTTTAGGAAGAGATAACCCCGTTATTTCACATGGTCGAGACAATAACTGAAAGAACAGAGAGAATTGCTATCTATTATATCTTAGGTACCAGAATGATGTTGCATCATTTACAGACTTGTCGTCTAGAGCAGCATCGTCAGAATTATAGCCTAAAGCTATGGATTAATTCAATAAGAGCAGTTACTCTACATGAGAACCTCGCCTGACTGTATATGTAGATGTCAACCACAAATCTGAGAATTGTTGGAGTTGGATGCCCTGTAATTCATTCACGGTCGTGACGTCAACTGTAGGCCTATATGTGATTCGTTTCCATCATAAAGCAATTCGATCTATTATTGTCTTACCCATCCAACTCGCTCTGTGATGTGCACCATGCAGGCTTATGAACTGCTAGCGAATTGCTCAATCCATCTATGGACACCAAGAGCTGAGGAAATTCTTGATGTCACAATTAGAGAATGGCCACACTGAAGCTGTTCAGTAATGAATTCCTTTGATTTATTATATGCAGACTGGAGTAGCATTAAATTTTGTCGAGGGTTTGGTTGACGGTGAACAAGATTGGAACATTCATCTTTAAATGGCTTGAAGAGCTTAATTACAGACCATTGATGGACAAACTTTACCAAGTGCACAAAGAATGCACCAGGCAACAGGACTTTTAAAAAATGTCTGTGATGTCAACAAGACGTTTCGACTGATGGCTGATGTAGAAGGGTGCAAGGCACTGCAAGGTCTATTTATTATGCAGTTATTCAAGGCCGTTGTCTCAAAGCCAGTGGCGGCGCTAGGGGGGGGCTGGGGGGCTAAGCCCCCCCTACAGGAGGCTAAGCCCCCCTAAAAAACGGCCATTTTTATTATTTTACATAGAAAATCCACGATTTTTTATCGATGACTAAAAAAAAAAAAAAAGGTCGTCAGAATTTGGTCGATGACTAAAAAAAAAAAAAAAAAAAAAAGGTCGTCAGAAATTTTGGCGGCGAAAATGGAAAATTTTTCCGCGGGCTTCAGCCCCTCCGAAACTGAAATCCTGGCGCCGCCACTGCTCAAAGCATTTGCCAATAATTAATTAATGCATCACACTGCCATGACTTCAAAAGGTCCAAACTGCAACCGTTGATTCCTGTCCTGGTCCAGAGGTCAACTTTGGCACACCAAAATGTTAGTGCTTCCACCAACTAGAGAAGAAATCAGACTGACAACCTGTTAACCATATCCATAACGACTCCAGTGATGATTATTGTCATGTAGAGGTAGCAGCCTGCAATCCCAGTTCACGACAGATTTACATCCTTGGTTTGTTCGAGAGCTTAACTGTCATCCTTATGTTTGAAAAACCTCATTAACAAACACAATAAGGTTGCATGTTTGTAGATTTTAGTATTTCAGAGCAATATAATGGTATTAAGCAATACATAAGCAATTAAGCATGCTTGTGGGATCAAAGTGTGGACCTCCGACATTTTCAAGCTCAGAGACGTCGTACGTAGGCCTATAATTTGTGACAACTTATACGAATTGTCTTAGCTTTGGGGGACCTCTAAATATTTTTCAAATGTCATGAGATTTGGCAGGTATTATCATAGGACCATAAGGAAACATTTTGGAGGGACTGCATTTCAAGTTTCAAGAAAAATATTTTTCCTGTGCAATCGTGGGACACCCTAATATTCATGTTTATTATATTATCCATTGCAGCTCCCCTAATGTGACGACAACCACCTGCAGTGTGTAAATATACTGATGACTTTAGTCCATATAGGCTACTGATGACTTTAGTCCTTATAGGCTACTGACTGATGACTTCAGTCCATATAGGCTACTGATGACTTCAGTCCACATAGGCTACCGATGACTTTAGTCCATAATATTATAGGCTACTGATGGCTTTAGTCCAATAGGCTTAGGTCTAAGTACTGAAGCTCTAACCGTTAACCGTTAACCGTTAAAAAATTTGACAATATTAAATAAGCTGTGGCCTAACATAAATAACTCAAAATAAAACGTCACCAAAACCAAGGAAATGATAATTTCAGGCGGCCTGGTATTGAGAGTTCTTTAGACAACTGGCTGGTTCTACGGTTCTACCCGGTATTAAGCAGCTGGATAGCGTGAAGCTGCTGGGAATCATTACAGTAAAAACTTTTAAACTGCATTCTTAGTCTAATAAATCAACGGCATAGCTTAGGCCTACTTATTTTTCGACCAGTTGAAACAGTCAGGCCTTCTTATCTCAAGCAATAATTGTTATTTCAAGCATGTAGGTTTAGGCTATACACCGCCTTCCTTTGCTGAATTTCTAGCGTCACGTGATGTTGCGTGCATTAATGCAGTTATAAAAAGACGCGTAGGCTATAGGCCCTACGAAGGTAAATCATTATAAAGCGAGGAAAGAAATATAGCGTGAAGAGCTGATTGGGTGATTAGCAGACGAGAAGCTCGTCCATAAATCACAGTTCTTTGGCCCCGGCATTCATCACTCATCAGCTCTTTCCACTCCCTCCTTAGGACAAGTAGGGACCTACCCATTTCGCAGGGGAGTAGGCTATACCCTCATGGGCGCCCGCACACAGGGGCAAGAGGGGGCACTTGCCCTCCCCTGGAAAATTGAAACCTATTTTCTCACTACTACTTTGGGGTTTATAATAAATTTCTTCACATTAGAGAATTTAAAAACATACTTTTAACTAATACTTTTCGATTTTTGAAACAAATTTCTTTGAAAAAAACCAATTCATAATTATTAGAAATTTTAAAAAGTGAAACTGAGAAATTTACATCAAGAAACCTCTATGAAAAATATCCATGCATGTTCTTAACTCACTGTTTTACATTTTTTAACCTCATACTACAAATTTTTTTAACCTTGACCATCGTGTTTTGCCCCCACCTGCAAAAATTTCTACGGGCGCCCATGTATACCCTTTCATTTTGAAATTTAAATTCTTTAAACGCAGCTTTACTAACCGATGCATCTTTAGACGTATTTAGCTGCAGGCCTCGTATAGGCGGCTCTGCCCTATAGACCTACATGTAACTTTTAATATGCTACTGTTATAGCTTGTTTCAAAATGTATGTTAATAATAATGAAGTCGTTGTATACAATGTAACAAATGAGCGCTTGTCAGATGCAAATAAAGACTGCTTATATTTGCCTATAGGCAGTGGCGTAACAACTTAGCCGGGGGCCCGTGGACAATGGAGCTCGGAGGCCCCTACCTATTAGCGACACTAAAGAGTGACAATTACGATATGGCTTATTAAAACTGCAGTTATATCAAAATAGAATATCAAACGCTACATGGCCAATAATCCGTATTTCAAGGCACATTGAGAGTTCAAATTCAAATTAATTAATAGTTCAAGAGAAAGCCAGAACAAAATTATATGACAGCTTATAATAGTGTCTATTGAGATGCATTTGCCAGTTTGGCCTGTAGGCTACATGCACCTGACAATATGGTTTCTTTAGATACGATAAGAAGCACAGTCACTCTCTCCTATAACTTTCATGTTTCCAGTTGAGAAGTAGCAGTAGGCCTAGTGTTTGTTACTGAAAAATAGTCAACCCACTTTCATCTTCTTCAAACGGACCACTAGGATGACATAGACCATGGCAGTAGAGAAAATCATCTCTCAACGAAGGCAATAGGCCCAGTGTGAGAATTGTGGAAAAATAACTGGGGGGGTTGGCCTATGTTAAACTTGGAATTGGGGCGTGAAAAACAGAGTTTACTATGGGGCACTAAGAAAGACTGGGGGGGTTGAAACCCCCAACCCCCGGCAATTCTCACCCTGAATAGGCCTCGTGGAAGGAAAGTGTGCGCGACAAGTAGGGAAAGATGGGGTAACTAAATCAGTCTTAAGCAAATGTAGTATGCCACTTTTCTCACCTCTAGTCTTTTTCACGGGTGATGATGCTAAGTTTCGTTTAGGATTAACAGTAAACGAATGAATATCATCATCGGTTCCTGACGCCTTCAGCCAGTTGGCGGCGATGGGTACGAATAAATGACATCCATTGCCCTCGTTCATTTGTCAAATCAACTGAATTGATATTAAGTTCTCCTTTATATATTTTCTATGCCTTAAATTTTCGTTTTCATTCGTATCGTGCAGGGAACAGTCGTTGAACGACTTTTCTAACAGAGTTGCCTCGATTCTTAGGTCTAATGCTAATGCTGTCATCTAAATGTCATCGTTTTCTATTTCTATGATCTTGAAATTCCTGCCATCAACTCATTCTGCAGGAAGAATTCTTCTCTCATCCTGTTTTCGCATTGTCTAGCATTCTGGTCTGCATAGGAAAATCGATTGTAGGCTATCATCATCTCGTAGGCCTATATTTTTTCATCTTGGTTTTATTTTCGTTGCTATCCTGCGTCTATTAGCCCTCTTAGATAGCCTAGGGGCCCTTAACGAACTGTTTGATTTT
>OX457039.1:48088054-48403054 GCA_949752735.1 Lumbricus terrestris
TAGAATTTTATTAGTCGATATAAAATTTATGCAGTCCTTGAAATTGAATTAGGCCTGCAATGAAATCAATAATTATCTTAAATTCTTTCCAAAGTCTTCAGTTTAAAAGAATTTTAGTGCAAAAAAATAAAATTCGCCGGTGCCGCGGCGCCCCCCAAAGACTTCGGCGCCCTAGGGCCTAGGCAACTGCCTACTTTGCCTATGCCTAAGGCCGGGCCTGATCGTATGACATTGTTTTCGACCCTCATCAGTAACTGTTCTCCATAAAGTTTATATTAGCCTACTCTGTTTTAATCATTAAATCACCCTTTCAATGTAAAGGAAGGCAAAAGAACATCCGCATATACATGTAGGCCTACATACATGTACATCTCTCTCTCTTTCTCTCTTTCTCTCTCTGTTTCTGTCACAGTGGAAATGAGAGCAACAGATGCAAAGTTTTCGGCCGACTATACTATAGTCTATATGTAACTAAAGAAGGTTAAAACAGTTCTAGCCGCAACAGAACACAAATGTGCCTCTATATATGATGAATCCCACGTAGCCTACCAAGTATGAGGCACTTATCTTTTCGAAATAATTCATTTCTTTAGTAGCCTGAATGAATGATGTTCATGCAAATGACGCACATTATCATCACACTTGATGTGCTTGCATTCTGCATGATCTATTGTCGACTATTGTTATACAGGGGCGTCGTACTCAATTCGTGCTCCTCCACTCAGGGTGAACTCCTCATTTCACGAGCACGAAATGATCCTATATACAGGGTGGCTCAAAAAAAAACGTACCACCGGGGAAAATGCGATATCTTCGCCGCCGATTGAACTTTTTCTGCGAAAATATCCCAATTTGTAGGAGAATGAATTTCCAACAATCCCTGAAAGATTCATTTGAAACTTTTCATGTTTGCAAAAGTTACAGCTGTTCAAACTTAAAATTTCGTTTTTTCAAATATCCGCGGAAAATTTACGTCACTTGTAGATTTCCATGTCATATGATATCACTTTTCCCTACGACCTCAGCATTCGGTTTTGCAGTTTATTGTAAGGTATAATGAGAGTGTCCACTCTCTGCCTTAACACAAGCTCAAATTCTTTTTGTGAAGCTCAGTATGGCCTTGTTGGTCGGGTCCTGCGGCAACTGACCCCACATTAGCAGCAAGACTTGCTTCAGCTGGCCAATGTTCTCCAACTTGGGATTAAATGTCTTGCAGCGTTCCAGCATAGCTCCCCAGACGTGATAAACAAGAGGGTTAAGGTCTGGCGAGTTTGTAAATCATCTTTGCCAATGCATTTACTTCAGTTGATGTCAATAAGGTAGCGCCATCATAATCAACCTTGCCGTGCGAGCAAGCAGGCGCACTGTCCTGCTGCATAATAAAACCAGATGTTAGAGCATACCTGGTCTTCAATGAGTCTGGGTAAGCGAGTTCAATGATGAGTTTGACATCTAACCAACTGAATGGGATTAAATGCAGTCTTTTCTTGCAGCCGTAACACACGACAGCATATCCTGATGTCGAAACCACGATGTGCTTTGAAAACTTGACCCTTTCGATTACCAAGCGAATTTCTTGGAAAATCGTGTTTTTTCATCAGGCCAAGCGACCACTTCCTGTCTCTCTACCGACATATGATCTTCGTTACATAAACATGTTTGCAGATAGCCTTCAATGTGCTCAGGCTCCACTTTTCACTGGGTATTTTGCTATGATCACGCGATGTCCCAGTCTCTGTTCATGCAAAGTCCGAGTTCCCGTTTTATCCTTCGCAGAAACTTTGCCCATGACGTTCAGTAATGGGTTCACGAATTGAGGTCTTAATCTATAAAATATCACCAAATACCAGCAGATTGCTTCATAAACAACTTCTTTACAGCACATAGTGAGGTCGTATGACATCATCATCAATTTGTGTGTTGTAATTTGCCAGAAATCTTAATGAAATCACATGTATTGGAGCATGATTTTCCGCGGATAATTGAAAAAACGAAATTTTAAGTTTGAACAGCTGTAACTTTTGCAAACATGAAAAGTTTTAAATGAAACTTTCATGGATTGTTGGATATTCATTCCCCTTCAAATTGTGAAATTTTCGCAGAAAAAGCTCAATCGGCTGCGAAGATATCGCATTTTCCCCGGTGGTACGTTTTTTTTTGAGCCACCCTGTAGACAGCACCGCGCGTGCTTTATCTGTTACTGACCCATGGTATACATGGAATGGGCTTATATACTGTCTATACGCATGCCTATAAGGTTTGCTAATATGCTTTTTTTTATCGCAGCCTAAAAAACCGCCCTTTCAGCCAAGGTCGGGAGCGCTCCTGAGTAGCAACCTCTAAGAGGCGCTATATAAGTACTCGTATCGCCTTTGCTGTCGTCATGAATCGTGACAGTTCCAAGCAACCTGAAAGACTGATAGATCTACCGCACACAAACATGCATGGCCCAACGCACATTGCAGATCGATTGTTATAGGCCTACAAGGTTTTGAGATATATTGGCCTATAATAAGACTGCCATCCATGGCCTAAAGAACAGGAACAAGGCCTATCAGTCTAGACTCTGACGACTTAAAACTAGGGAAAGCGCCAACCGCGGCAAATTATGAGCTGATTGCATCAATTAAAGCGGAATTTAGGCTAAAGAGGGAGCTGACCGGTTCACCCTATAGGCCTATATAGGCCACCAGAGAGGCTGTAGGCCTATAAATGATCAAATCATGAGCGGAGACCTAGGGTGCATTTGCCACCACCCACCCCCCAATCGTTGAGCGTCACGACTAAAAAAAGGGCCATTAACTTTTTGGTGGCGAAAATAGAAAATTTCGTCGAGATTTCGCAGGATGACTAAAAAAAGGTGGTCAGAAATTCTGGCCGGCAAAAGATGGACATTTTTCTGCGACACTCAGCCATTCGTCAGTCAAAAAATCTCGCGTCTTTTCTTCCCGCCCAAGTCTCCGCCCAGGTCTCCGCCCATGGATCAATGCGATTTACAATGCAGCTGTACAAAATACAATTATGAATTGATGCAGTTGCTCATTTGAAGTTCAAACTGATTGTAGTTAGGCTAAGTGTCAGGAATATTACACTTTAAATATACATCATAAACTTGGCATATAGGCCTAAAATTACTTAGCCTGAGCCCATAAAAGTAGCCGGGGTTCAGGGTATTTGCTTTTTTGCAACTCCTCTCAGGGTGCGGGTGTAAGAACAAAACTCTGCTTTGTAGAGATAGGCCTACATGTATAGGTATATACGCTTATAAAGTTATAAGTGTCAATTATATATTCTGGATTTATTTTTACGCGCAGAATTAAAAATTTTGCCCCCCCATTGCTGAAACACGGCCTACGCCTATGGTTACATTTGAGAGGTTTGTGAAAAACACAGAAGTCAAAACCGATTGTGCACAGAACCGGAAAGTCCTCATAACATAGGCGCACAAGCGGCACAACGTCATGCATAGACCTATAGGCTATGTAGGTAGAATTACCAATGAGTTGTGGTTGAAATGAATAATAATCAGTTTGCAAGCAACAAGCAATCGCCTAATTATGTAAAGCTAGATATCATGATATCATAAATTACTAGCCTATCATTAGTTATATGAGATTTTGTTTAATTGTAAGGCTAATATTAATTCAAACGCTTCTTCAGTGCGCAACTATGCATGCAGTGGGCCCACAATAGCCTAATTATAGTTGGTATCCATCGAAAATGTCGCGAAGAAAATGTCGCGGTCAAAATGTCGCGGACAAAATGTCGCGGATAAAAATGTCGTTGATATATAATGTCGCCTTACAAAATGTCGCGCAAATGTCGCGACATTTTCCCCGCGACATTTTGACCGTATGACCGTATAACACTAACAAGCTTCTATTTCTCGCTCGTTATTTTCGTCAATCCAGCTTCTATTTCAGACATAGAAATACCTTCATCCAGCTCTTATTTCTCACGCTTTATTTTCGTCATTCGAGTTTCAATTTCACCTGTAAAAAAACCATCATCCAGATTCCATTTCTCTTGCGTTCTTTCATCAATCCAACCTCCATTCAACCTGCAAAAAAACTTTCATCCAGCTTCCATTTCTCAATGCGTCACAATCGGATTGACGAAAATAAAACATGAGAAATAAAAGCTGGATGAAGGTATTTATAGGTCTGAAATAGAAGCTGGATTGACGAAAATAAAGCATGAGAAATGGAAGCTGGATGAGAGTATTTTTATATATGAAATAGAAGCTGGATTGACGAGAAAAACGAGCGAGAAATAGAAGCATGATGAACCGAACATGTGCACCCTCGTACGATAAAATACGGAAATTGAACAAATTCGCAAACAAACGCGGTAACGGTCGTGCGCGGCAACGGTCGTGCGCGGTAACGGTCGTGCGCTGTATTGAAGGTGCGCGGTATACTATTGTGCGCGCGACATTATAATTCGCGACATTATGCATCAGCTACATTTTTATCCGCGACATTTTGTCCGCGACATTTTGACCGCGACATTCTCTTCGCGACATTTTCGATGGGAACCATTATAGTTCCATCAAGTATTAAGAATATATTATATATATTATATATAAATTTATATATATATATATTCTAAGCCAAGTCACGACATCTAAGTAACGACCGGAACTCATTATGGTCCCGCCAACGCATCTGTTCTAAGCAGGCCTATAGGCTACTCTGGTCACGAGGATCCTACCCAGATAACCACCACTTGACGGATTGACGTCGGTCCTATGAGCTACTCGATGGATTCTCGTCTGTGCTCCATTTCTCGTCTCTATTCGGTCAGTTGCCGCTGGCTTAGGCGTTAGAGGCACCTGTTTGGGATAACGGAGATCACGTGGGCCGTGCGGTGGCCAATGATCTGCGGGTGACGATCGGTCTTTGTAAATTGATACTGCAGCGGATTCGGTCCTTTTGAAAACTGATGCTGCATCGGGAGGGTCTTTTCTGCATGGTGAGGAATATACCGTACAGAGTTCCTATTAAATATTTATAGCTCTGTTAGCAGCGTTGCATATATCTAATTAATCATTCTGTATAATATTCTCAGACAATTATCAATCACATTGGGCAGACATCGTTAAAAAATAAGAAGTTTGCCACTTGGCCATCTTGCACGTGCTTAACTATTGTTTATGACCTAGCTACGTCGACTTGACCCACGCTGATTGATTGTAATTTGTAAATGGGTACAATACCCACATATAGAACTAGCTAGGAAGATTATACTGAAAGGTTTCTTATATAATTTTAATCTGTATAGCCCATAGAAATATTTTATTTTTAGGTAATTGTGTAGCACGTTTATGCGGTCCTATCATTTCCACCAAGTGATGTCGGTGGTTCTGAGTATGTTGAAGCTGTGCCATGCAATTGGCTGACACCAAATAAATCTCACTGCTATTGGCCTCCGTATAAAAACCCACAGAAGGTGACCAAGTGTTTGAAGGATTGTGCAGAATTAACGAACCTCAGGACGACTGGACCATTTCGGAAGCCAGATGTTTGAAATTATGTGGTAATTAATTTTGTCTAAAATCTGAACATTTTTATGCGAAACAATTTTTTAATTATGCCAGTGCCATTGCCTTTCAAATTTTGCCTAATTTTTGTTTCTTGATAATCTGTTTATGAATGCCTAGTTTGAACTAATCATAGACTTTGTGCAAACTTTCTTTTTTATTTTTCCAAGAAAATTCACTTTTTTCGCTTAATTTCTTCTGGTTTCTGTCGTTTTTTATATTTTTATGTGACCAAAATTATTTATTGGTTTACTGTCAGTAATTATTTTTCATACTTTTATTTATGTCTGATTCCTTGAACTGTCTTCGTACTTTGAACAAAAAAGTTGTGTTATTTGCATCCTAATTAACATTAACTTGCACAAAAAACTTTTTAATTTTAAACTGTAGTGCAAGATGTAGCAAAGTCGTATTATTTATCCTTCTTCGTTTATTTTAAAACTTATTTTTCAATAAAACGACATTTTATTTTGTTCTTCAATTCGTTTTCCTCCTTTTAAGCATTTATGGAATTAATTATGACATTCTGAATCTTTGACAGCTGATTATAAGACTGCACGTCAGAAGTCGGAAGATGCTCAGTTCACTTCTGACCTTGAGAGCCAGGACACGGATGCTGAGCGGCATCAGTCACGAGAACGTCGGAAGCGCCACTTTGACTCCGATGGCTCATGTGATGGAAATCACCTCCTCCACATGCTATACTATTACCGGTACCAGCCAAACAAAGTTCACTTACCCCTCTGGCACCCAAAAATCATCAGCAGTCACCTATTCCTCTGAATATTGCATCAACTACTGCTCTGCCTTTCCCACCCCCTCCTAAACAGTCAACTCCTGGCACATCTCTTTTGGACTCTTTGCAACCATATGTGTCACCTATTCACAGCTCCATGCCTACACCTAGCGACAATCGCCCAGTGACTGAGGAAACTGGTAACTATGAGCAATAAGTTTTTAAATATTGTTCATAAAAAGCTCATAATACAATTTTTGCATGCATAGCCATGCTGCAGGTGATGAAATGCTCGAGGACTGCCACTACAGACACTTAACTTAGGAAAGTATTGGTAACAATAGTTTAGCTTAATCAACAGTAGGCCTAGTGCTTCCAACATGCAGGTCTTCTAAAGTATACTGACTCGATGAAGTCAGTTTGCATTGAATTTTGTTAATGGTAGTTTTGTTGCTCTGCTCAGTGCAATGAATGGTGAATGATGACAGACTCCAATAGCGGAAATGAATTGATCAGGTTTGTCATTACAATGTGTGTGAGTTGATGATTCATATCTTGGTAAGAATTTGTTGTTTGAATCACTACACAGTGTGTTTCTGGATATTTCTTGTATAGGTCGAAAGCTGATAACTCTGGTCACTGAAGTGAAGCACGAAATGAAAGCGCTTCAACAGCAGACTCAACACATCATCGATGAGCTGCTGAAGGGGCGATCAGTTGGTGCTAGACAGGCTCTTTCTACACCTAAGCTGCCTGAAGGTGTATCGTTGCCACTCCAGACTTTCGACCAGCTGTTAGCGCTTGAAAGACGACTTTTGCGTTCGTCAGAGGACAGACTGCAGCTGGTGGGTATTATTCTGATGTATGTTCACCCCTAATTAGCATATTAGCAAGTCTTAGCTGAGCAATGGTTTGAATTATTGTTACATATCTGTCTGTTGTTTTTCCTACTGTGACAATAATTGAGATCAGCCTTTGAATGGGAAATTCTTTAAATAATGTCTCTAAGTGGTGCAATATATTTGTCAGTATGTAATTGTATATGGCCATTTACATAACAAGAATCTCACAAAGGCGCTTATTGTAGCTACAAAACAGATCTAATGATGTGCGATTTACTGTCAATATATGCTGCTTGTGCCAGAACATTCTATTTAAGGTGACGATGTCACTTTATTTATATTTTTGGTACAATGGGTAGAGCATAGCTAGGAGAAAAATAAAAACTGTGTTAGCATGATAGACCGTTATGTTTGCAGGTAAATTATCTTGGGCTCATTGGCGGGCTCACCATAAAGGCTACCACAGTTAACGTGTTGAGGTCGGTGATGATGAATGCCTTGGCCAGGCAATTCAGCTTCTGTGGGCAGCGTGGCAAACACGGTTTCAAATCACTGCAGCTGAAAGAAGTTCTTCATGGTTAGTCATTCAATATCGCATTTATGCAAGTTATGCTTTCAAACCATGTTTAATGAGGACTTCCGATATTTTAGCGTAGTGGCATTGTTACAAGAAAACATTTTTTGAGGTTTGCTATGTGCAGATATGATTTGTGCAGATATGTTTATTCAAAAATTTTCAGATGCATTATTGCACATTACCACATTCTCAGCTGTAATGTCACATTCATGTTTGGTGGATTACTGCCATTGTTTAATTTCTCTTGAAAAAATCATTTTAATTTGTATCGTAAAGATTATCAGCCTTGTTTACCAAATGCTTGGCATCAGGAACATGATGATTATGATGATGATATATATATAATTCATTCATTCCGAAAAATTTACATAGCACGTGGGTGATATAAAGGTTAGTTTCTTGCCTAATCATTAACTATGCCTTCCATTCTTACCTGAGGATACTCCCTTCTTTGAACAGATCTAGCTAGAACCTGTGTTATGCCGTATTGCAACAATTTTGAATTTAGTTTTAATAGGCTTTTTTATATGTCAATGTCTTGATGAATTCAATGTATTATGTATGTTTATTATTATGTCTGCATTCCAAAATGCAGATAGCAATTAGTCAAATAAGGAATATTCTTATAGTTCTAGTTTTTATGTTTGTGTGTAGATGCGGTCAGGGCAAACCGACTGACTCGAAGTGCAACAAATGCGGATATCGATAACGTCATCATGGAATGGTTGCGCACAGCATGTGACCGTGATGGTGGCCGCCATAGCCGAGGTTCAACAAAGGAACGAGACTCCTTGAATTGCAGCGACACGGAAGATGTCAATAACTCTCACATCTGAAGTTCCCATGTAAATATTAATAGCACAACGATCTTAATGTTATCAGTTCAGCTTTATTCATACAACCCATTGCATTCTTGGTCTAGGACAGTTGTGCACTTTTGCTCTACTAAAAATAACGGCAAATAATTATGAACTTGCTGGCTAAAATTTGCTTTTGAATCCTTGTGCTCTCAGCACATGTACCTAAGATTGAAAATTCAAATCACTTCATGAGCTGCACTTGAGTACCTGCGCAATTGCTGTATAAAGACTCATTCCTGCGTGGCTGCGATTCAGCCCTAATCATCTGAAGTTTTTATACCCTTGAATTTGATGCCTCTAACATGATGTTTTCTTTGTGTTCTTTTTACTGTATAGGGAAGTTCTACTACCGTACTCGACCCGCACCGCCACGGACTACTTTCATGGACAACCTTGTGACTCAACGCATAAATAAGAAGGTGCAAACAAGCCTGCAAAACATGGAACAGTGCATTCGTGGTGTGTCAAGAGAATGGTACGAAGAATAAAAAAAAGGCATTTCAGTTTCCTACTTAACAATAACCATGGACACTTAATTTTTATGAGGCCTGCCTTTCCCTCAGCAGTATGGTCAAAAAGCTCTGGCTCGAAACATTGTTTTAAAAAGAACATTGCTGTCACTTTGTCCTAGGTAGTGTTGCTGGAACGCTTTTGAAGATTGCTTAGTGCAGAGTTTTTTAAACTGTGGGTCGAGACCCAAAACTGGGTCGCAAAGCTCTGTCAAGTGTGTTGCCCTAGTTTTCGGGATATGTTTAGTTTTCATCATTTATTCGTAAAATCTAAAAATTCATGTTATAAACATTTGAATGTGATTGACCTATGACTGGCTGTCGTAGTTTCATTTTAATGTCTCAAATATGCAAATTTTTAAACAGCGGCTGTAAATCAGCATATTTCCATGTCAATTTAGCAAATTTTAAGCACAAGTTCAATTTTATTAATTGGTTCTCGAGACGTCTACGACATTTACAAGTGGGTAGCGACCAGAGAAGTTTGGGAAACACTGGCTTTGAGGTGATGTTCAAATGCTGTGATTATATATCTACAGGGTGGGCCAAAAAAAGACCCCCCCTACGTTTTTTGCCAATATCTTGACCAAAAGTAAGAATTTCAAAATGAAATTATACAGGCTTATATACAATTCATATTTACACATCATGGCCAGATTTCATCGAAATATTTCAACCAGAACAAAAGTTATGCCACTGCTACGGAGGCCACCCACCGTTTTTAAAAACTTTTTGAATCATCAAAAAACGTAGGGTGGCCTCACTAAAAGTGATATAACTTTTGTTCTGTTTGAAATATTTTTATGAAATCTGGCCATCATATGTATATATGAATTGTCTATAAACCCCTAAAATTTCATTTCTAAATTCTTGCTTTTGGCCAAGATATTGGCAAAAAGCTACTTTTTGTTGCGTTACGTTTTTGAATCGTCAAAAAACGGTGGGTGGCCTCCATAATGGTGGCATCACTTTTTCTCTGTTGGAAATATTTTGATGAAATTTGGCCATCATGTGTAAATATGAATTGTCTATAAGACTAAAATTTCATTTCAAAATTCTTACTTTTGGTCAAGATATTGGCAAAAAAACCTAGGGGGGTCTTTCTTATGGCCCACCCTGTACATACATTGTGTAATGTTGGTGTAATATACAGTAATCTATAATCTGTTCCTTAACTATATATATATAAATATATGTTTGTGTATATATATATATATATATATATATATATATGTACATTCATACATTGATTGTATAAAGTTAAACAACACCATATAAAAGATTACTGTATGCTAACTGCAGCATTATCATCTTGTATAGAAAGATTATGTGCCATATCTCTATTTAAGATTTATGTTCTTGATTTTTTTAAATATTTGGTTTAAACTATTGATGTAATATTGGCTTGCTTCCTCAATCTGTACGTTTGGTGATTAATGATTATTTCGGTTACACAGAGGACTCTGAAGAGGTATAACAAGTCACGACCCAACTAAGTAGGATCCTTCTATTTAGCGGGGTTGTAAGATTTCTTTGGAGTCTCTTGCCATTTGAATATGTGCTACTGCATGAGTGCTACTGCATGTCTTTAGTTGCTATAAAAATAAATTGTTTGAAATTTGATGTGGTGAGTGGCGTAAAAAGAAATGCATCTGACCCAGCAAATGTGGCCAAAACAGAATAGGAGTCAACTAGCAGTGTAAACCGCTAGGCGAGCACTGGAAAATAAATTCTCACCTACAGTTAGGGTTTCTAGCTGGGTAGCTGCCCGACAGCATTGCTTTTTTTAACCCCATGTACCCTTGTAGTTATTTTTATTCTGCCATGTATATACAACAATTATTTACAGCTCTCTTCCCAGGTTCATAATCATTTTACAAGATACGCTTTTTCGTATCGCTGAATCTATGCTCGCACTAACACACCCCTGTTTTCTATTAAATCTACTGGGGTCACCACTTGGGAAAAACAATTGAGCCCCAGTATTTGGGTTTTTACGAAGAAACTTAGCGCATTTCTAATAGAAGGCACCTAATAAGAGTAAAGGACTGTTCGTTCGATGTATGCACTGCAGTGGGTGTCTGCTCGTTAGTTAAGTTTTTGTTCTTTTTTCATAATTGCTTGTGACTCAGCAACGTTGAGCTTTTCAGTTTCAATTAATTTTTTTGTGTTTTCTCATACGTTTTCTAGCATAAGTTGCTTGATTGTGCTTTGTCATTTTTGTCATTCACTATGTTGATTTTGCAAAGATTTCGTCATGGCCAACTCACATCGTCAACTCAATACATTAATTGGTGTCCCTAGACAGTGGGATTATTTTATCACTTTAGGGCCTCCCCGTTTGTTACCAATGAGCAAGATGTGTAAACCTATCATGTATACTTTTGGTTGCAAAATAAAAATATTTGATTGATTGATTGATTGATTGATTGAAGTGTGCATAAGTTGTTGGTCCAGGCTGCTTATAATTCATGTATGGTTTAATAGTACTAGCCAACAACCACAAGGTATAACAGCAGGTGTCTCTGCTTCTTCACAAAGGTCCTCATATGAGCATTGCCACAAGCGTAGGATTCCATGTGAAATCAGTTCCCAAATTGTTGACAGTGGATGTTGGACCGAGTTAGAGATAATGGAATAAGCCTAGGCCCACATTTTGGGAATCGACATCGAGTCGACTTGAATAGAGACATCGGATAGATGTCAAAATCAGACGTCGAACCAACGTGAATTAGACACGTCGGATTGACGTAAAAAACCGACGTCGGATTGACGTCATAAAACTCATCAGAATAAGACATCTGTCCGCCATCTTCCCGTTAAGCGGGTGCTCATCGTCACGCGTGTTTTAATGACGTCAAAACGACGAGTTTTTATTACGTCGATATGACGAGTTTTTACGACGTCGGCTCGACGTCGTAAAAACTCGTCGTTTTGACGTCATTAAAACACGCGTGACGATGAGCACCCGCTTAACGGGAAGATGGCGGACAGACGTCATATTCTGATGGGTTTGTTGACGAGTCACCGATGTCAATCCGACGTGGCTGGTTATCTGGGTATATAGTCTATGTATATAGAGAGACGTGCACCGCAGTTCTGGACGTTTGAGTGACGTATATAAGACATCCATGATCCGTCTCCGCCTTATCTTGCAAAACCCATTTCGTCTGACTTGTGCATGGTCGTCGAGCTCAAATCGTCAAGATTGACACGGAATTACCGCGCGATAAGTTTCCAGACGGCCACGACTGACAACTCTTTCGCCGCTGATCGTGACCTGGACGATGTAATTATTGGATATACAGGTCTTTCAATTTCGGCTGGTGTCAGTCACGTCGGTTCTAGGGTTGACTTTGACAACGTCGTCTAGACTGGTCTCTCGGATTTGTTGATATACGGTACCTTACTGGCATATCATAATAAATATCATATGCAACCTTTTGAAGCTCCAGTTAACAATTAGCGCTGGTGCCGCGCCAAATGGGTGGTCTTCCGAGGCTTGCCCAATAATTTATATCTACCTTCATTTTTTACATAGATGTAAAAAACGATGGAAACGGAATAAAAAACGGTAAAAAACGTCGTTTTTTCGAAAAAATAAAAAACGACAAAAAACGATAAAAAACGGAAACGGTAAATAATTTGACTTTGCTACATCTAAAACCGCATTTGAACCTTGAAAACATTGATTAGGAACCTACTACATGCAAGTTATCTCTTAAATGATGATGTTAAACGATGAAATGATGACTTTAGTTAGCTGAATCATTGAGAGTTGGCGGAAAACATAAGGAATATCAGAAAAAATTGAAATTAAGGAAAATAATAAAAGAAAGTAAATGAATAAATCAAGTTAAAGAAAAAATAAAAAACGATAAAAAACGATGGGAAAAATAAAAAACGAAAAAAACGAGGTTTTTGGGAGAGAATAAAAAACGGAAAAAAGTTTTTTACAACTATGATTTTTTATGACTCTGTAGGCCTAGGCAGACTACCTGCTCCATGCAGCCCACAGTTAACTTAATCCGCTCTCTGATTGACCGCGATTTTAGAAGAAAAATCCTGAAATTAAATCGTTTCACGGCATTGCGAAGGTTTCTCGGGTGAAAAACCACAGGAAAAACATGCGATGTCGAAAAAGTCGATTTTTTTCCGGCAGCGCGTACTCGCCACAAAATTTACCAGTACAGCCCTGTGTAGGACTAAACACTAAACAGTATGTCACTCTTAAGGTAGGCCCTATATGCAATACATTAAATCTAATGAGCCCATGCTAACACAAGTGTTTGATATAGCTTACAATGGAGCAATTTTTATCATCTCGTTTGCTTCGTAAAGACTGGCCCAGTTAGCTACATCGGCAAGAGCATGGGCGGAGACCTGGGCGGAGACTTGGGGGGGGGGGCGGAACGGAAAGACGCGAGATTTTTTGACGGACGAATGGCTGAGAAAGATGTCCATCTTTTGCCGGCCAAAATTTCTGACGACCTTTTTTTAGTCATCCGCCCAAATCTCGACGAAATTTTCTATTTTCGCCGCCAAAAAAGTTGATGACTTTTTTTAGTCGTGACGCTCAACGATTGGGGGGGGACAAATGCATGGGCCGTCCCCCAACACCTCCATTGGGGGACCGTCCCCCCTAATAATTAAATCCACACAAATGGCGTGGCGTCCATTCAAACGGGCGAGCGGTGGTGAAGGATCTCACCCGATCAAATTCATTGAAAAATGAACAGGGTCATTGAGGCCATAAATCCGAGTATATTTGTAACAGTGGCGGTGCCAGGATTTCAGTTTTGGGGCGGCTAAAGGTTTTTTCGTGCAAATATTTAATTTTTACATAGGGAAAAAAATGGATGGCCTTTTTAGGGGGGCTCAGCCCCCCTAGCCCCTCCCTATAGCGCCGCCACTGATTTGTACATTTACATTTATACAAAGAGACGGAAATAGGGATGGCTGATATTTGGGGAGGGGAGGCGACGCAGACCTTCAGAGTGGGTATGATGGGGAGGGGAAGACCCACCCGGATGAGGCAGAGCGCAATAACAGATTTTGCTCGCATGTCAATCTGAAATTCTGACACAAGACAGCAGCATTGCTTTTAGGTTGCGCACGAGGCCAATCTGTCACTTCAGCACAACTTCCTGTCATTATATATGTATATGTATATGTATATATATATATATATATATATATATATATATATATATATATATATATGGACTGCAGACTTAAACAAATGCGTGTCGCTTTTATGAAGCATTGAAGCTGCTAAAAAGGTTGTTTCTGCTGGCGGAAAGCATAGCCTGGTCTTTCAAATCGAACGCTGCATGCATGGCGTTGGCACAAAAGACACGAACCGTGATTGACAGGCTTGACAGCGCACAGTTGACCTTGAATGGCGAACGATAACTCGCGGAAATGCAGACAAGTTACGGTCGATATGTTTCACAGGCCCGTATACAACTATACATGTATACAACTATACATGTATAGCCTATGCTGCAGTCACCGATACGTAGGCCCAGGCACACAGAGACAGACATCCACTGCGTCGATCCATAGACCTAAGCGCGAGTAGAGCGTATGTATACAGGCAATAATAATCGTCTTCGTGTGGTTGGCCTAAACGATTAATGCGCCAACCGCGTGCTTAGTGCCTACATTCCTGGATCTATTATAATATGGCGCGAAACAAAAGCGCCGCAGACAACTTGTCCAGGGTCGCTGTATCCTACAGAGTCTGAACATCGGGCTCAAATCACTAGTCGTTGGGTATCACACGAAGCCGAGAAGATGGGGTTGGGGGGGGAAGGGTGACATGCCGCAATACTCGGCATTTGAGACAGTCATTTCAAAGACAACGCGCAGGTGGTTTGATGATGACTTTGATCTAATCAGGGTGAAACCATAATAGTAATAACAGGCCTATTAATAGTAATAATAATAGGCCTAATAATAATAATAATAATAATAATAATAATAATAATAATAATAATAATAATAATAATAGGCCTAATGATTACGACAATTTATATGACGCCGTAACACAGCCATGCCGTTTATATACATTGCAAGAGCGCCTTACAAAACAGATCTGACTCATCTGAGTTATTTGTGCTCATTAGAAGGCAGCTGGTCTGACTGGTCGTCCAGACTCCAGTTTCCGGTCATCTGTGGATATATATATATATATATATATATATACATGTAGCCTATATATATTGTAGGCACGTGGAAGTTGAAATTAAAGGAAGAATAGCGATGTGGTGAGAGACAACTTGCATAAAAGAAACGAACTAATGAGAGGAACAGGAATAGTTGAAGAATTTGAAGAAACAAGAAGAATGGCGACATTGTAAGAGCGAACCTGTGCGCAATAATACATAAGACAGAGATTTATATATAAGAAGGAAGATTGTAGACTTCAGTTAGTTTTTGAAACCCGACAGACGTGTAATGTGGTGTCTCACTGGATAAAAAAATCTGTGTCCGGAGGGAGCAGTTAATGACATCTGGAACGTCTGTAGGGGGCCCCTCCCCCATGCGCCTCACCCATGCAATTTTAGCAGGACATAATTATACACTGTGACGCGCAGCGACAAGAAACGGCGCCAGATCGTTGAATTATTAGTGAGCGACGTTGAAACAGATAACTAGTTTCACACCTTCGAAGATGCGAGTTGGAAGGCTGCCTTTTAGATTCGCGATGAACGCTGGAACATTGCTTTCAATGGTCCTTAGACTCCCTACACTGTGCACAGGGTTTCAAAGGCTATAGCCGCTAGAATGAATGAGTCGTCAGTTGCGAGAAGTGTTGGCCGTATACTTAAAACACCTTTTCTACCATGCAGCAGCCGTCTCCGCTACGGCACTAGCGCCAACGCTAACTGAAGTTGCTGGTAAGCAGGAAGTAGCCAAGGAGGAGGAGGCGTTTGTTAAGGTGGCGTCTCATGGTAGACTACGCCC
The DNA here is from genome assembly GCA_949752735.1 of Lumbricus terrestris. Taxonomy (NCBI): domain Eukaryota; kingdom Metazoa; phylum Annelida; class Clitellata; order Crassiclitellata; family Lumbricidae; genus Lumbricus; species Lumbricus terrestris. Next base: position 48,104,093 of record OX457039.1, read on the forward strand.
GAAGCGTCAGAGGATCAAAGTGAGGCCGTCGGGTCTCTTCAACTCTCTTGCCATCAGTTCCCGGGATGTCGGATGGTTTCTTAATGGCAGGAAATCATGCACAAGTAAGACAACGGCTAATAAGGTCGTCGAAACCACTTTAGATGCCATGTCGGCTCTATTGCAGGGCAAAGAGTGGGTCTAGGTCTACATAGAATATAGATAGATCATAGAAAGGAGGCTCCCTCTCATCAGCAACACATGAGTAGAGTAGGTATGTGGCCAATATAACGCCGTTCCAAGGCAGTATCCCAATTGCTGATATTGTTGTAGTTGTTGTTGTTGTTGTTGATGTTGACATCGTCGTCATCATCATCATCATCGTTATCATACCCATCATCATCATCATCATCATCATCATCATCATCATCATCATCGTCATCGTCATCGTCATCGTCATCGTCATCGTCATCGTCATCGTCATCGTCATCGTCATAGACTCATATATATATATATATATATATATATATATATATATATATATATAATATATATAGTCATAGTCATCGTCGTCGTCGTCATCGTCATCGTCATCATACCCATCATGATCATCATGATCATCATCATCGTCATCGTCATAGACTCATATATATAGTCATCGTCGTCGTCGTCGTCGTCGTCCTCGTCGTCGTCCTGGCAGTAGTAGGCCCTATGGGATAATCATGTCATTCAAGCTCTCTCTAGGCTATATAGCCTACTCTCGCGTTGGAAATGACGTTTTAAGTGGTCCCATCCGAACATCCAAAGGCACCTATAAAATCAAGGCTCTATACTGGCAGAATTAGAGGTAAGTACACGCTGCAGTTCAGCTGTTATATAGGCCTGAAGGCCAATTTTCCCGTATAGGCCTATAATACAGACTGATATTTGTGAGGCGAGTGCACGCTGTATACATAACCCGAGTATGCCCTTGATTTCAGCCCTGCCTAAACTTCTACGCAGTCTTCATTGGATGTGAGCCGTTTAATACGCATCGTCATCATCATGCTGCACGTTATCTACCATTGGTATATGTTCGTACGTCCAGTGTGCACTCCTCTCGTTGTTGAATCCTTTGGCTGTTCATATCGATTCTCACGCATCATCCAGTACAGAAGCTTCTGTCTATGCACAATAAAACAATTGTAATGACACTGAGATGCATAATCTTATTTACCGACCATTGATAATTATTATTATCCAGAGTAATCATTTTATTAGGTCTATACTTGTGTTTAACAGCATTCTGATGTTTATGAAATAAGCGACGTATAGTGACACCTACAATCCTACATGTTGGCGTGAATGAATGGTGGTAGCCTAATAGGGGCCCATAATTTATTTGAGATGTCGTTGACTAAACTAGGCCTATAGGCCTATGTCAACACTGAGTGACCAATGCAGCAGATAAATCGTCATATTAAGATGACTTCAATAAAGCTCTTGATTATCCTGTAATCAAGTGAACGCAGAAGCGTCAGCGTCTGAAGGTTCGTCTCAGATCTTTCTTTTGGGACTGAACACGTCTCACCCCGCCCCATTCGTCTGTGAGGAACTGCTTCGTGCTGAGTATACGGCTCCTCCATAGCTCTTCCTTCTGCGTTCTGCGGCGTCCCCTCGATGGAACATGGAGAGTCCTCTGATGGCAGTCGACAACTCGACAAGACACCAATGGGTCTTCTTCCATCCGCCATCCTCTTCCCAAGCTGCAGAGACCAATTTACGATCATGCTGCAGCAGCGCCATATTGCAACTCACTTTCATCTTATACCGCAGTCTACAAAAAGATCTATTCTACACCCAAGTAGCCTACAGGTGAGCAGTGGCGTGACCAGGAATTTATGATGGGTGGTTTTGGGTGGTTTCTTGGCCTGGCCGGATGCCCTTCCTGACACCATCCCACCAGTATACAGTAAATAGAAAGGGAATAAAGTTACAAAGAGAATAAAGTAAGACAAACAATTAATTGTTACTACAAGCAATTGTTTTGTTTTTTCTTATTTAAGTAGATAAATAACCTTTAAAAAACTTTTCCCCTGCACCAATGGGGGTTTAACCCCCTGAAACCAGGGCTGTAATCAAGGGTATACGCGGGTATACGGCGTATACTCACCTCCGGGAAAAAACGGCATCGTATACTCACCGCGAAAAACCAGGGTATACGCGGGTATACAGCGTATACTCACCTCACAAAGGGCGTGTGGGTATACGCGCGAGAAAGGCAAAGGCTATTCAGGTGTATTTTTCACCAAATTCCAGAGCGAATGACTACAAAAAAGGTCATCAGATTTTTCGGACGGGAGAATAGGGTAAATTTTTGGCCAGATGACTAATAAAAAAAAAGTCAGCAGATTTTTAAAACGGGGAAAATGGGGAAATTTTTTCCGGATGAGACAGCCGCCAGAAATTTTTTCCCGAAAAAACCGGTTTTTCTCCCGGTCAGCGTATACTCACCTCAAAATTTACCAGTACAGCCCTGCCTGAAACCCCCTTGTCTACGCCACTGCAGGTGAGGCGCCGTTAGCACTCGGTTTTTGCGCGGCTCTCTATTCTTATAGGCGTATACGGTATTCCAAACGGAGCACTCGATCCTAGACGCGATAGCTAATCAATCAGATGAAACGTATAGGCTATGATTATATGCGACGGCAGCTGCCGCTCAAGCCCTCAATTGCTATTATACATGTAGGTCTATAATGGATTAGGGTTGTGATGATGAAAAATTGCGGCCAGCAAAATAATTTTCTGGTTTTAGACATAGGCCTTCAATAAATTAATTGCACGTCATAGTTAGGCTTATTTACACATTGTAACCGATCACGGTAGGCCTACGGTATTAGGCTAGTAGGCCTAATATCTATAGCTGATGCTTCAAAAAGAACTTGCTCTCTACTCTTCTCCTTTCTCAAATTTTACAGGATGAAGTAGGATACGAACGCGATGCAATTTTATAGTCGTTCAGAAAAAGATCAAATTTTGCACTATGTGGCTAAAGAAAGAATCACGCTATCTGCTGGAGCTTTTAAAATTCAGGTGCAGGGCACACTGCAGGTTAATTATAAAATAGGCCTAATTTTAGAAGTTTATTCAGTCGACATCAAACGATAACCATGTGAAGATTTGACTGGTGAATAGGCCTATATAGGTTACGACAACTAAATCTAAATGATAAAGGCAAAATTATTCGGCTAATTTGAGCTAAATATTAATGAACTAAAAATTTTGAGCTAAAACTTATAGGCCAATTAAAGCTAATCAAATTATTGAAGCTAAGAATATTACAATTAGGCTACCGGTATTTTAAAAGTCTACCTTCAATAATAATGGATGAATGCAGATTCGCGTTCACATCGATTGTCTTGTAGGCCTAATAATATTATTGCAGATTGCCAATTAGGCTACGCCTAGGCCTAGTCCTATGGCCATAGCGATCTTGTCTACGTGGGCGCATTTATTATAGACCTGCATGTAGCGTACAGTTATAATGTCTTGAAACGAAATCCATGCAAGAAGGCCTTAGCCTATTGTCCTATTGGGCTGGATAAGACGATAGGCTCAACGCGATCGATGCGCGTAGGCAACACGTGGACCAAGCTAGGCCCATAGGCCTAGTTATTAAATAGTGGTGCACAATAAACAGGCATAAATAGAAACACAAAAATAGCCTGCTCAAACAAATAACAGCAGACAATAGCTAGTCTTACGGCATACGTCAATAGGCATGCATAGTCACTATTATGTGGCATGGCTATTGCCTAACAATAATATGCTGGATTAACGGAGCTGGTCCATTCATGGATTCGGAATGACTTGACACCGGTGCAATAAATCTGAAAGACAAAACGAGCCTTTGCAGATTCTGCAGGCCAAACTGATTAATAGCCGTAAGCATGACGATCGAGGTCATAGGTAAATCTCTGCATATAGACCTATCCTATTATGACTGGTAGCCCTAGGCCCACGCGTGTGAGTCCCGCTATGAATTTAGCACAGAACTGATTAATAATAGGCCTACTAGAAGAGAATGATGGCCAATTATTTATAGGCCTTGTCGAAAGCATGTTTGCTTCTCGATTGATGATGGCGTGCGCTGGAATGTCGCTCATCCTTATCTGTCTGTCAATCTGTCTGTGTCTGTGTCTGCCTCTGCCTATCTCTATGTTTCTGTCTCTGTCGCTGTCTGTCTGTCTGTTTGTCTCTCTCTCCATCGGTATTCTACTGTAGGCCTTATATATGTTTGTCTGTCTGTGTCTCCTTGTATAACTGCATGTCTCATAGCTAACCCATTCATAAGGTTAATTCAGGAAGTTGTCAATGCATGGACCGTCCATCCATCTGAAAGAGGAGGAGGAGGAGAAGGAGGAAGAGGAAGAAGAGAAGGAGGAGAAGAAGGAGGAAGAGGAAGAAGAGAAGGAGAAGAATGAGGAGGAGGAGGAGGAAGAGAAGGAGGAGAATGAGGAGGAGGAGGATAAAGAGAAGGAGGTGAAGAATGAGGAGGAGGAGGAGGAGGAGGAGGAGGAGAAGAAGGAGGAGGAGGAGGAGAAAGAGAAGGAGGAGGAGGAGAAAGAGAAGGAGGAGGAGAAGAAAAAGGAGGAAGAGGAAGAAGAGAAGGAGGAGAAGAAGAAGGAGGAGGAGAAAGAGAAGGAAGAGGAGAAGGAGGAGAAGAAGGAGGAGAAGGAGTAAGAGAAGGAGGAGAAGAAGGAGGAGGAGGATAAAGAGAAGGAGGAGAAGGAGAAGGAGGAAGACACAGAAAGCAGGTAGCCGACCGAGTCATACGCAGCCGGTCAGGCAGCGCTATGCCTCGAACCCAGACCGCAGCGGTGGCAGTGGCTGCCGAAGACCATAGGTAAACAGCATGCTCGGTAAGTTAGTAGTCGCACGCACGTACGTACACACACGCACTCACATACAAAATGGTCGACTGCGAAGATGACTGTAATATGCCCACACTGCGAAAGACTGAACGCATGCATGTGCGCGCTGCTGCCGGGAATAGCATCATCTCGTTGATAGCTACTTCAGCCAGGCGCAGGCCCCTGCTCCAGCAGCACCAACAGCAGCAGCAGCCGTTCACGACGAGGCGTACGTATTATCTGCATATAGCTGGTGATGAATTACTAAGTAAAGTAGCCGGGATTTGATAATGTCAGTGCAAGGTGGTGGTGGCGGCCGGGCGAGAGCGGCAACTGCTGGTGCGCGCGCACCTAGAACTGTTTCAGACGAATCGTATTTGGGCGCGCGCTTCTAGGAGAGAGAGAGAGAGAGAGAGAGAGAGAGAGAGAGAGAGAGAGAGAGAGAGAGAGAGAGAGAGAGAGAGAGAGAGAGAGGCTGCTGCTGCCGCGCCACCGCCGCCGCCGCCGTTGCTTCTGACGGTGGAGCTTCAGGTTGTTAGAAGAGCAACTTCCGTTTCGTCGACCGACGTCCTGGTCTGACGGCGACGTTTGAAATCTTCCAAGAAGAGGTTATTGTGCTCAATATTTAGGACGGCGCCTACGCCTACGCCACCGCCGCCGTTGGGTCGGAAGTGGTGGCGCACAGTGAGCGATGCCAGGAAGTTAAAAGAAAAAAACAAGGAGACGCACGGAGAGGCGCTGCTCAAGATTTTATCTCAAACACTCGCTCCTCCGATTATCACTCGCTATCCACTGATAAAGCGGAGGACACGGAAATACCGCGCAGTTATCGGAAAGAGCCGATGAAACTAGGGAATATTTTGTAACGTCGAAACTCCAATAGGTGTCATTAAAAACAACTTGAAAGAGTGTCGACGACACATAAGTTTAGTGAGTTTTATAATGGATTATTAATTTTGTAGTAGCGTGAAGTACAACCGGATTGTCAAATTCACGTTTGTCCTGTAAGATACGTATTTAGCTGCCGAAAGAAACGCAGTTTATGGAACTGTCATAATCGGTAACATTATTTTAGAGTTAATTTTAAACTAGCAGAATTAGTCTGTGTTTTAGAAAGTGCTAGAGCATGGCGGCTGATGTGAATTCGTTTGTGCTGACGGTGGACAAGCTGCCGCGTCCGGAGAATGGAGACTGTGGCTGTTCCGGATCCGTTTTTGGAATATCAGAGGAAGACTCGCGCCGGAGTTCTTGCGTTGACAACGACACTTTCAGAGGCAATGGTGACGATGATAATAACGACGACGGCGACTCGACAGCCTCAGCCGAGCCCCACAAGGAAGGTAGGAAGAGTACAGGGGGCGAGGAAGAGGAGGACGAGGATGATAGACAAGAAAGGGAGGACAGATTGTCTGATTTACCGTTTCCGGGTTTTATTGAGAAGACGTTTCTTCGACTGGACCAGACGATGCCACCAAGGAGCTGGTGCCTGCGCCTCCTCACTTGGCCATATCCTTTTAAGTTGCTATTGATCTTCTTTTTGTCATAATTGTACAATATATTGGCCAACTGGTCCACAATTTAAAAATATAAGTAAGGTCTCTGCACTTTTTAACCTACAGGTGGGTGCTGAATAATGGTTGATTACACGGTAATTGCTGCTGAATGCCATTTGCGTTTGTGAAATTGACATCCGTTTCTACTGTATCAGCGATTTCTAGTTTGATACTAATGCTGAATGCTGTTGCTCAATGTCAACATGATCATTACTAATTTTATTGCTTGCGGCATCGCTCATTAATGCTGATCTACAAATGAATCTGTTAATGTCACTGACGTTTGTATATGCACACACAGCCCAGTTTAATCATTATGTCAATGCCAATAACAAAGCAAAGCTAAGGCAACAATGCAGTAAAGGTGCACTTATAGCTACTGCTGCTGACGATGATCAATTCTTTTTTAAGTTAGAGTGATAATATAATTTCTGACAATCTCCTGTGTCATCTAAAAAGCTTTAGCTCAAATTGACTATATTCACTGCTTGTTGTTTGCCAGTTGGCAAAAATCGGTTATTGGACTCTTTAAGTAGAGGTCTACTGCAAGGAAACAGACAAATAAATAGACGTAGACCTATCCATGCAAGGCTTTCGTAGGCCTACCCCAAAACCAACAAGTTCGGAACTACACCTCATGATAAAATGTAAACAATTTGCTTCTGCAGTGAATAAGCGCATACAGAATAAAAATAAATATATTTAAAAAGCAGAACCAGGCAAACCAGGGCTGGAGCCTAGTGCAAAGCTTTCATGCGACTGATTCGAGTCAGCGTGAATAAAATAAATGCAACAAGGTCGACCAATTCACTGGAATACCATTAAAGGGATTGCAGTTGGCTATTGTAAATATATGTTGACGGACTGATGTCATCAAGGAACCATGGTCGATTAACCTCTTCAGGAATTGATACTACAGGGCCTAAAAACTATAAATCTGGAGTTCAAATTGCTTGGTTATTGTACTAATAATTACAAATAGGCTATTTTTGGAGGGAAAGATGGCAAGTCTGTATACAGCAATATTGTCCCACTTGTAAAAGGTGTTGAAGCTCTGACTTCTCAAGCCTATGTAAAAACAATAATTTTCTGGGTAAAGATTGAAAACAGCTGGGGCAAGAAAAGAAACAGTATGACAAGGTTGCTGAAAACAGGGGCCTAACAGGGTTCTCTACAATAATTACAGAAGCACATCGATGAAGAAAATGCTCGAACTTGGTGTCATTTAGAACAAGGTGTAAACGGAAGTATAACTGAAATTATATCCATACAAGAACTGAATTGAGAACTGAAATTATTTTGAAAACTGAATTAGAAGCGTAATTGAAATTTTTGTAGGAACTGTAACTGAACTAGAACTTAAATTGAGGCCGTCCAAACTGAAAATTGGCAAACGGAAATTGGCAAACGGAAAATTATTTCCTGAAGTAAAATATCACTGGTTTGGAGTGAAAAGCTCAAAAAACTGTTGAAATGCATCCCGGACAAACAGACACACACAGAATCTTCTTTATTTATATGGAATGTATATATATTATATATAAATACACATATATTATATACTAGCTGGGGTACCCGGCGTTGCCCGGGAAATTTAGGATTCGACCCGCTCCGCACTTGATTATTTAATGAGAGTTGAACTGGGAAGTACATTAGTTGATTTGTTTGACGATGTAAACAATTTTATAAAAGTTAAAATTTGGTTTTCACATTTTCAAAAAGTAGGACGGGTGACAGGCATCAATGTTGAACTAGAAAGAACTTTGGCTATATATTTAGCAGTTGAGATGCTCAAGGTGTTTTGAAATGTCTCACTAAGTCGAAGGTGTGTTTTCACAACTGAACTTCAGGGCTGTTTTAAGGTTGTCTTAGACCTTAGGCATTCTTGCTTTCATTCACCAAAATGCCAGCTAGCTGTATTAAAATTAATCACATAATGTTGCATTCATGTTGTTTATTTGCTTCATGTTTAATTCACGAACATGCTCAAAAAGTCACTGTTTTGTATTTTAAATCTCAAGTTACGTTTTCTATAAATATTGATTTTTTTGCCTATTTAAATTTGATGTCCTGGATATGTCCATAGGCGGTAATGCAATATTTCCGGTTTTACTTTTACTGTCTCTGCAATTCAATTTTCATTTTCACATCAAATTCAATCATTGAACCAATTTGTTCAATATCTCATTGTGCAAACCCCCGAAAGGTTTCGAAGTCCTATTCAGAGCACCTGCGGTGCCTAATGGATATTACAGCCCTGCTGGTCTTTATAATTACATTTGCTTTGGCCTGCCTCACTGATTAAAAAGAGCAATGGTAACATTCATCTTTCAGCATATGCTCACAGCTCAAGTGAAAAGGAACGAGCAGTCTTTAAATATACGATACTTGCAAGCAAGCATAACTGCATTAGAGATTATTTGGATTCTATTCATTCATAGTGCAACCATTGGGTGCAAAGGTAGAAAGCTCTTCATGACTTGTACGTAATGTGCTTATGTGCATGGGGGCATGCATTTTGGCTTGTATGTGTGTTGGAGGGCATGTAGTTGTGCACATAGAACAGTGTAGGTGTGCATATTGATAAATGTGTCAAATTTAATTAAATATTGTTTATTACAATAAATTCCAGTTTATGCCAGGTTATAGCTTTGATGAAGAAGTTTTTTGTTGTTGCCAGGATTGGATTAGGAAAATTTTCACAGCTACAGTAAATCACTTCAATGGCAAGAGGCTTAATTTTTTGCATCCTCGTTTTATGGCCATGTTTTAAGTTCTAGCAGACAATCTTCTTCGGTTGGTTGAGCATGGCTATATGTTCACTCATTTGGAAAGATGCAATATATGTTTTGGAAGAGTCATGGTAGAAATTGTCAATGGCTTAGACAAAATCAGAAGATGAATTATCCATCAGACGGTGCCAAGGCGCAGGATAGCATATTGCGGTTGTGCATGAGAAAGTGTAGCATATCTGGTAGTTGTCCAATATCTGCGGAAACCGAGCATAACTGCACAGTTCGATAAAGCCGTGAGCTTGATTTTTGACAGGAATGCTGAGTGCCATGGCAGCCTTCTCTTATACTTGATGATAACACTGAGTCACACTTAAGTTAACTCCATGAGATTACTTAGGTCAAATGCTGCTTTCTTCGTTTTGTGGCACTTAAGATGTCTGCTCACATTTCAGAGATGCTGAGCATTGTTGACTGAATGCTGGCATAATAAGCTTCATTTTGTGCTGATATATGGATCATGGGCAATGTTTTGGCTGCAATTGAAATAGATATAATAATAAATCGGAGTAGGAATAGAGGTGATGTGCATGAGAAGGTGTCATTAAAGTGGGCCTGTGAATAGGTAAATAAATGTAGTGACTGGATGGAGGGACGGATCTTGTTTCTTGGTCCAGCACATTTGCTGAGAAGGGTTGGATTCTAGTGCAGGTAAAAGGCATATAGAGAGAATTTTGATTTCTTGTTAAGTGGGGATGGATGTTAGCGTTTAGAAGGAAGAAACCTTGTTAAGTAGGGGCAATAGATTATGGATATAGTTATACGTAAATATCCCCCAATTGTATCTACCTTGGCTGATCAATTTTTCATATGTTACAGTCGCAGAATTCAACTTTGTATCGGCTCCATATGTCTCGATCCATGCTTGCATCTGCTGAAATTTGATTAAAGTTAGCAAATTAAATTTAATTAATTATGAGCATTTAAAAAAGGTAATCCAAGAATAATGCATTTACCAATGTAACTCCACAAGAAAAACTAGTAATTTCAGATTGTATACAGAAACAGTAGCACAGGCAAAGAGATAGAAAAGCAGATTGGTAGCGCTACCCAGCATCTTGATGTCTGGAACGTGATCTGATTTGTTTTGCTGATTTACGGGGAAACTTGATTCCCCTTAATCAAGTGGAAAACTTATGATGATTATTTTTGCTTCGGTGTTGATGGATTGAATACCTTTGTGCCTCAAATTACAAAAGAATTGAAATAAAAACTGACCTCCTGGGCATCATTGCCGTAATAAGTGTGCCAGCGACTGTCATAGAGGTGCTACATAAATAATTGACATGCAGCCATCTTAGGCCAAAAAAAATGCTGTGTTTCCGGTAACAGAGCTAAAAAAAATTGGGTAGGTAGGTCGAAAAATATTTTTATTTTGGTAAAATATTTTTATACAGTGACTATACGAAAAATTATACCGAAATACTCTTTTTTGCATATAGGTACACGCTGCAACAAAGTACGTGTTCTAAGCAAGTATAAACTGCCTATTTCCCTGTACCTAAAATTGCTCTAGAAAACAATTCTATTAATTTCATTTTGTTGACATCCTTTCTGGTAAGATAAAGTGGGAAGGGAAGGGGAAGATGAGTGCGAACAAAACATCACTGCTAGGGGTCGTTTCAGACTGATCGAGCCAGTGACTAGTTACACCTAGAGGTTGCTAGATTTATTTTCCATAGTCACCGTTAGAGGTGACTCAAGTGAGAATGTAAGGCTAGAGGTTTCTCAAGACTGGCAACCAGGAAGTAGTTAGGCAGGCGTGAAACTCTAAGGCAATGTCAATGTAAATAAAAAAAATTACACAAAATTTTCCGAGTCGCTGCAATAAAAGTGAGTCGGTTGGGTTACCGGAAACACAGCATTTTTTTGCCTAAGATCCAACTCTATACGGAAGGCAATGTCGCCGTATTATGTCAAAAAAAATTTTGGAGAAAAATTGTTTTTGTAATAAAAAAAAAATTTCATACATTTAAAAAAAAAAAAAACTTTTTTTACAAAATTATTTGAGTTGCGGCAATAAAAGAGGGTCGGTCGGGTTACCGGAAACACAACATTATTTTTGTTTGGCCTTACAGTGCAGCCGCAACAGCTTTGCATGGCCTAAGCTGTCAATAATGAACCTGGCCATCTGCTAACGGGACATAGTTGGACATTTGCACCGAGACTGATGGACGTTGAAGCACTTACTGAGTTGAATACTGATGCGGTCGGGCTGCACTAAGTTCTCCTGCGTGCGGTTATAGTCTCCGAAAGGATGACTTCGTTGATTGAGGAGAGGACTGTCTCTTTTACTCTCAGAAGCGCTATAAAATTGCTTTATTCCTGCGTTACGGCTTTATTCTCTGGTTGCCTCTCTCACCAGAGCTTTTCATGCAGAAACTGGACACGGAGTGTCTAGCGCATCAATGTTTGCATGAGATGATTGTATTGGTTGTCTAACATCACCTGTGTTTGTTGGCATCTTGACCGTAGATTAAAGTGCTGAAGCTAATATTGATTAAGATCTATGAACTTCTACAGTGACGCTGTCATATTGCTCCAGGCAGCAGTGGATGGATGCTGATAAAAGCAGAATTGATGTTAGTGCTAGGTTGCGTGGTAGCTGGGTGGAAAACCAAGAGAGAAATCTAAGCAGACTCTGAAATAGCCTGGGTGGAATTGAGTCTAAGCTGCATGCAGTAGATGCGGCTTATTGTTATTGCTAACAGCTGTATCAAGTTTTGAAACTTGTATTTATTCTCTATGTTGTTAGGTATGGAATTGGGTCTATAATAGTTACAGCAGGTTGTGTCCTTTTTATTTAGAAATAACCATGGCATCACTGGGAATAACTGAGTCATCTACCTGTGAATAATATACCCACTTGATTGGTGCTAATGGTGTAAAGGCTAAACAAAGGTGCCTTTGAAAAGAAGAGCTGTGGATATGAGCATTTTCTCAGATGTTGTTGCCTAGATTGTCCATTGATCTTGATTTCTACTTTTGTTTCTTCATGGCAAAGTCTTCTTCTTTTATTTCTTCATTGCAAAGTCTTCTGCGTTTGTTTCTTCATGGCAAAGTCTTCTGTTTTTCTGCTTTTGTTTCTTCATGGCAAAGTCTTCTGTTTTTCTGCTTTTGTTTCTTCATGGCAAAGTCTTCTGCTTTTGTTTCTTCATGGCAAAGTCAATCCCTTATAAGTTCTATTTGATACAGCACCATTACAATCATTGTAACTGGTATTAGACGGTATCAAGCCACTAAATATTTAGAATGATGTCAGTGAAAAAAATCATTTAGCATAGGTCGGGTCATATTGTGAATACTTAGTGTCTTTTGAGCTGCAGCTGTAAAGCTCCAGACCTTTTAAAATCCAATCAGTTTTTAACCATCAGAAGACATTTCTCGAGGCAGAAGTTGGCCTGCTGTTGAAAGAGTCATGCGAAAGTGATTGATTGCTGTTATGGCCTTAACATACATTATAGTAGGCTTAAGTTTAATACTGCTAGGTTCATTCCATGCCGAAAAATGTCATCGCATTTGCATCTTGTCTGTTCATAGATGTCCTACTACCGGTCCACAGGCGATATGAAATTAAATATTTTTGATAAAATTTTAATTTTTTTCACCTTCCTATAGATGTCTAACGGTTTCTTTATTATTTGTGTCACACAAGTTGATAGTTGTTACGAAATCTAGATATCTGCAGACCTCAAAGTCCTCAACATTTTCTGTCCAAGTTATGTCCCACTTAATTCCAACAACATTTTTAGTATTAAGAAATTCAGTTGCACTCTGATGGTTGCAAGCTGTCATTCACGTTCACACAATGGCTGTTTACTGTTTAGTGGTAGCCTATATTCCTCGAAACGTTATATTTTAGAAGGCCTGATATAGCAGCATTATGGTTGTTTTATTTTCTGTTAAATCACTCATTAGGGTGTCTTAGATTGATACCTGTCTTTCCCAAATTAGATCATTAGTGTTGCTGCCATGTCAGACAGCAGTCTTTCTTGTTGCTGTGTCTTCTGTAATAACCTGGGTTAAAAAAAACAGTTTATGAAGGCCTGCCTTGAACTGATCATAATTTATATACTGCTGGCATCGTGAACTTTTTCCTGTGGTTTGCCTGAGGCAGCCACGTCAGCTTATAACCAGACTAAGGCAATCTAATTACTGAATATTCTTTGAAAGTCTTTTTGGGTATTTAATCCTATGGCGATCTCATGTATGGACACACAGAGCACACAAATTCCCGTCTCATTGAGCACATGAGAACGAAATCCAGATGTTGACTTCACGAATTGCTGGCTTCTGTTTCCTGGTGTTGCATGTTGGCATGATGTGCAGTGTGCACTCTGGAACACTATACAGCCTGTATCCCGAGTCCTTTATTTCCGGAAGAAAATCCGATGTAGCTGCGTAGCATGCAGGTATTGCATCATACTTGGTGCCAAGGGCAGTTTCTATGGCACTTCTTTGTGCCCACGGATCGCTCTCTCAAGTGCCATCTATCTGAAAATAAAGCAGTGTTTCACAAGCAGAGCTGCATCGATAACACTACAGCAGCAGCAGCAGTAGCAGCAGCAGCTACAGCAGCAGCAGCAGCAGTCCTAGAACCCTCTGCATCGAGTGACGTCTTACCTTTTCTTTTACAAGCGCAATAAACCGTTGCAGCTTCCCACTTCTTCAAGTGCACGGTCTTCTGGAGTGCCAGCGTATCTGTCACAGGCCTCAGGTCTGCACTAGTTGTTTTTCATTTTACCAAACCCTGTGGCATCGTAATGGCACAGGTGACCTAAGTGCGTGTTTTTAAAAAACCACTTATTTCTATAAATATATATATTATATATATATATATAATATATGCATGTGGTAGTGTAGTGGGTATATTCGTTGCCTTGCAGTCGGAGGGTTGCAATTTCGAATCCAGTTCAAGCTGTCTCAGAGGTACCTTGGCCAAGTCCTTCACTCGCAATTGCTCAGTGCTAGGGCGTGAAACTCCGATTCAATGTTCGCGCTGTAGTCGGGAGCGCTTCTGAGTAGGAATCTTGAAGGGGCGCTATAACAAGTGCACATACATAGTACATGTATGTATATATATTATATATCATATATAAATATATATGGATATATGATAGTAACCTAAGTTTGGGATGTGACCTGTCAGATATTCAACAGAAATAGGTTTTCCGCAGAATGATTAAGTGGGTTCATGCAGAGGATATCGCTTCAGCACAGAACAGTTGGAATGCAACCTGCTGTTCGAAGCACAGTGTTTTCTTATCGACTGTTTTAGCTGGCTACACTGATTTAGAAGGATTCAGTCAAGTTATTTACTGTAGGTCGTCACAAGAGGCCAGGTAAAGAAATGATTTATGGCCGGGGTTTATCAAAGAATTATTTTAACACTTTTTGAATAAATCAACGAGTTTGTTTTGATTCATATGGCTGGAATCAAGAAAGGAACATAGTCCTATGTTTCACTTAAAAATACATCTTATGTTTTATGTGATATGTTTTGAAAAAGATGCAGATAAAAGTCATCAATGCCATCAGTATTTATTCATTCATTCATTCAATTATTTGGAGTCGGGAGCGCCTCTGAGTAGTTTCCTTGAAGAGGCGCTCCCAACTCCAGCACGGCCAAATAGAACAGTTTTTAAGTGCTTATGGAATGTGTCAGAGAGTGATCTAGGGAAAAGGCGCAACTCAAGTGGGAGGGCATTCCATGCCACCGGGCCAACCACAGAAAAGGCACGACTTTATGATCATTTTTTACTATAATATAGTTTAAAAAAAATGATTATAAATGAGAACATCCACAATATCTCAAGCATTATAATGTGATATTATACAATGTATAATGTGGCATACCATGAGCATAATTGTTATGCATATTTTTCAATGCTCTGCATTCAAGTAGCACATTTTTTAGCACTCTGTATTCAAAACCCACCTGCTGTGATCTCACACAAAGTCATTTTTGAACAGAATGTTGGTCCGATGCTGGTGAAGGATACAAAGGGAGGCTGAGAAGTTACTGCTGCAGACCTGTTGTTAGGAATTTTTTTAGAGATGGACGGGCTGGCCATGTTTAGTTGTATGCTGGACTGTGGAAGTTTTGACCATTAGAACAACGAAGTCACTCATGCTGCACAGTGGGGAATCTGCGACCAGGGGATTGAAGAGACTGAGAAGCAAGACTTCTTTACCTTTGAGAGCGAGTCTGTACTAAAATGCACGGAAAACAAGGTAATTCGTTGTTAATGGGTGAATATAAAGATAGAGCATAAGTGCTAGACAGTTATGCATAAACATGAAGATCTTATATCGGTGCATTTTAGTATAGACAGCCAGTGCAGTTCGTACCACGTGAAACTGGATTGTAATTACGATCTGATCTAGGGATGCTGCTGATCAGGCAAACCACAACATTTAGAACTTGTTGGAGCTGAAGAGAGTTAGGCCTGCATGAATGATATTGCCATACTCAATGCTGAAGCATGTGTGCATCAGGGTTGTGGAGCTGAATTGGAAACGAATGGTGTATTGCTTCATTCTGGTTCATATGGCAAATGAACACTTGACATTTACTCTTCACATCATGCACTGAGAAGGTCCAAGGCCACTCCCGTATCATGCACAGCATTCGTGAAAAGGACACCTGGAAAGCAATGCTGTAGATTAGGCAAGTCAATTTTGGGAATCTGCCCGCAACAGCCAAGCCGTACAAACAGAGTTTTCTTTGAGTTCAGCCAGAGGCGGCTACACGACATCCAAGCACCTCCAATGTCTGAAGCATCTGCTGCACTAATGAAATGGCCGAACAGATGGGTCATACGCTTGAGCTTTATCTGTGCATGACCTACAGCCTCCAAAGAAGAAAGAACCGTGTTCAGATTGGTGGTGTAGAAGATACAGATTATTATGGGTCCGAAGGTAGAAGCTGTGGAAAAGCAAATGTGATCATGGACCAGTTAGACCGCATGAAATCAAGAATCACTGCCTGAGTGCGCAAAACAGGAGAATGACTGCAGCATAAATAAATATGTTGCAACGAAATGCCTTGAATTTGCTACTTTGTATGTTTAATTTCAGTTGTTTTCATAAAAGCTAGCATCGGTCAAATGAAGGTGATTGCGATCACATTTAGTTTCAGTGAAGCGGATTTGTTTGTAAATGCAGTTGTATAGTAAATGCATTTGTATAGTAAATGCATTTGTATGGTTAATGCATTGGTCCTGATTGCGACTTTAATGTCTGGCAGTAAAGTTAATTTGAGGATGAGTTGCATTGATAACCTGTGTAATATTTTTGTGTATCTTCCATTTGCTTCAGTATAAACTTCTCTGACAGCGTTTAGAGATGGCTCACCACGCGCACGAACTCAAAACCTGTTGCATTGGCCTCTTTCTGGGTATGAGATTGGGTGGTTGATTTGTCAGAAATGCTGTACCGTACATCACAATGGCATTGGCAGCAGTTCCATGAACTTTCTGCTGACACAACAGCTGACCTTTTGAAGACAGGACTCATGCCAAAAGCTGTTTTTGTTATTTCTTCTTAGTTTAAAGTCTGGTGCTTCTGGCACCTACCTACTGGAACCAACCTCTATTAAACTGTTTCACATGCCATTTTATCATGTAAGTTTTCACTTCCCACTTACCATAGATAGTGGGTCAGTGTATAAGCACCCACTCAGCTTTTTGCCAGTGCTTTTGAGGGTCTCTTCTTGTTTCTTGTGCTTCATGATCTTCTTTTTCATGTTCTTTGTGTTTTTCGAATTCTTCATGTTTTACTTTTTTAGCTTTTTGTATTTTTCTTGGTACTTTTATTCTTTCCATCTTTTTTCTTGTGTTATTCAAGTTTTCCTGGTGTTTTATTCTTCCTTCCTTTTTCTTTGTGTTTTCTGTATATTTCTGGTATCTCATTCTTACATTATTTTTCCTTGCATTCTTTATGTTCTTCCTCATGTTTGTATCCTTGTCTTGGTGTTTTTGTGTATTTCTTGGTGTTTTATTCACTTATTCTTTTTCATTGTGTTGGTCACATTCGTAGAACTTTGTATTTTTTGTTATCGCAATTGGTTTTTTGTTATTCCTCTTGGTGTTTTTTTCATAGATTCTTTTTCTGTGTTTTCGTATTCTTCATGTTTCTCCTATTCTTCTTTTGACCCTTATTGATGTTCTTCATCAAATTTTTTCTTCTTTACTTTCTTTGCATTCTTTGTGTTTTTCACATGCTTCTTCATGTTCTCATTTGACCTCATTGTATTGTTCATATTCTTTACATTGTCTGAGTGCTTCTTCTGAGTTTTTTGAGTTTTTTGTGAATTCAGACTTATCTTCTTCATATTCCTTTTTTTTACATTTATCTTCTTCTGCTTCATTTACTGATCACATCAGATGATGCTATCTGACACTTATTTTGATTATTGTGATTATTGCCATGCTTGGAATTATCTTAATACAGCTGCATCAACTTTCTCTTTAATCTAGACTATCATTTATTGTAGAACTTCTAAATATGAATTTAATTCTTTTGAAACTGGCAATTTTTGAAACCCCAATACTTAGGAGTAGTTGGCAACTCACAAGTTGGATGAAGGTGTTTTGGGTACCGTAGATACTCGAGTATAACGTCACCCGAATATACCGCGAGGTTTAACATTTTGGCAGATAGATTGGTAAAAATTGCAAGACCCGAATATAACGCGGTGGCTAATATTTCCGAAATTATCAGGAAATTAGACGGTAAAACTTCAGTAGTTGTTGTTAAATCTTATGTAAAATACGACCAAACCATGTTCAAATGTTGCAAAATTCGATCTACCTAACCATATACTACAAAATATATCTACGCACATTTGACATTTTGTTTGTAATATTATAAATAAATAAAATCCAACGAAATTGAGAGTTTGTTCTTATTTGATTAAATTGAATTTTCTTACAGCATGTGAGCGATAATTAATGTAGTTCCTTCCAATGCAATGCTAGCACCAAAGACTAAATGTTTTTAAGGTGAAGTCTCTTACAAATAATTAATGTCTGCTGGAACAACCGATGGAGACAGCCTATCATCTGTGTGTTTTAAGCTGTTAAGCTACTCATAAGCCAGCGCATTTAAAGTTGTTGCATTTATTGGTCATGTCACAGCAAGGACTGTGGGGAACCAGCGTATTGGAGCTACTGGGATGCAAATTACCGCGTATACAAACTATAGAGTGGTATGCGATAGCGATCTGCGACCATCCAATATCAGTTTAAAAGCACCAATTGACTTCAACAAGTAAAATATCTTGTGTAATAAAAGTTAAATTTAAACTTATCTCGAATATAACGCGACTACCCCAATTTCTGCTTGGAAATTCGACCTAAAAAACTCGCGTTATATTCAAGTATCTACGGTAGCTCAAATGGGTCATATAGATTACCGGTACATATGTTGCTCTTTAGATTCTTCAATCTCTCTAACTGCCAATCATCCTAAAACATCCACTTCTCAAGAACAATGAAACAACTGTTGGATGGATCCTGATTTGACGAGGGCCTATGACAACAGAAGCCATTGCCCTCGACAAAAATTTGTTTGGCATATTACAGCACTTGAGCAACTGTTCTTTATCATGTCTTGTTTTTGCCTCGTTGTTCATTTACTGAACGTCTTCGATCAAAGTCTTTCATCTTTCCGGCTCTGCTCTGTTTTGCAAGCTGCAAGAAGTTTGTGTTTATCAACTAGCTATTTTATTCTTCATCTGGTCATGCGTTTAAATGCTCCTTTGCTTTGGCCTTTCTTAAAAACGTTTTCGCTTCATAAATAAACTGAGCATTTTAATAGATTCTTTTTTAACCGTTTTTAAAATACTGATTAGATCAATCAGATAATCTGCTGGCATTTGGTGGACAGGGCTGGTGAAAATTGAATATGACAAACAAATTGCAGTTTTGGAAACTTAACCTGGCTAAGCAGTCATTCGCCCAGGAGCTGACACATCAAGCACAGGACAGGGAAGCATGGAAGAGAGTAGTCAAGTGCGCAGTGGACACCTACAGGCTGTCAGCCCATGGACAATGAAGAAGAAGAAGAAGAAGCAGTCATTCATCTCCATTAGCATAAGCGCAACATTGATAAACTAATCCGAATATATAATACTGATGTATAAAATTAGACTTTGAGTATCAGTGTGGCCTTTTTTATCCCTCTACGTATCGATAAATCTGAGTTATCTTCAGTGGCCAATTAGATGGTCCTGCTGACTCCCTCTGGTTCTCCATCTGAGTTATAATGACACACACCTATGTTCCGTGGAAACAGTTCGACTGAGGCTAACCGCTGGATCTAGCAGACGACCTTCTACCATCAGGAGGCGACGTTCATGTGGTTTTAGGAAGTGTGAGTTGAAGCAGATGGATGCTTCGATAAGAAGAGGCTGTACGGTGTTGACTGCTAATCCTTCAGAAAACAATCATCAATGCTGATAGCAACAGGTTTACATGTGATAGGTGAAAAGGTTGTCTTATTATTTGTAAACAAAAAAATCAGTTACTCAACAGAGTTGCTACCATCTGACCCACACTTTCAGTCAACTGCCAGAAGATGATAGGAACTTTATGTCGTGGGTGCTCTTTAGGGGCACATGTTAATCTGTTCTATCGAGCACCCAAATAGCAATTGCCACTCATCTATATCCAGAAATATCTGACCGAGGCCTAGTTTATGTTAAAGAAATACGGTACATGCATTTGATTTATAAATATGTTGTCTTCGTATCCGCTTGTAAGCTATATATAAAAAATATGAGTGAGCAGCAATTTTTCATTTTAGCATATATAGGTTTTAAGTTATTTTAGCTGTACCTTCTTCATTCTGCATGCATCATCTAGGTCTGTCTTGTGCAATGGGTAAGAAGTAAGAGTGTTTTCTAAGTGAGAAAATGCTGCAGCCAAACATTATTGCTCGACTGTCTCTAGCTGCCTTAGTCTGGATCCTGGAGCACAAAAGAATGCAGGCACCATTGTTGAAATCCATGAGAAATGAATGAGACGCGGTCTTGGCTGACCAGAGCGGATAGGATAAAAGAAACAAAAGACAGGCAGAAACAAATAGTCATTATATATATCGGACAGACAGACAGACAGACAGACAGACTAAGACAGACAAAAACAGACAAAACAGACTAAAAGAGACACCAAGACAGACAGACAGACAGCTTGCAAATAGATTAAGAGATACTGGATGGATATCTTAGAAAATGGAGACAATGCGCAGCTACAGTGAAAGAGAACAGAGAGTCGAATGAGAGATGAAACTTTTTGAGTGTTGGAAAGTAATTTTTAATGTAATGACAAGTTGAGATGCAAGTAAACAACCGCATATATCTGACATGTTATTGTTGCACGGACATCTGAACATTAGCCTATTATCTTTTTGCTCTGAACCTGTAGCAATAGTTTTATCCAAAATCAAATTTTGACGTTGGTGTACTGAAAACACTGAACAGTGTTTACACGTTGAGTGCAGCTTGAAAGATATGTGGCAGATATGGCCTGTCAGTCTTCTTCCTGAGTTTGCTTATTGTAAATGCAATTTGCGAGAATTCTGTTAAATGTAGTTATGTATAATTGTATATGTAAAAGCCTATTTCGACCCTTCACACTTCCAATATTATTGACGTTGTATTTCAAGGCCCAAAATACGCAAAGTTCACCAGTTGAAATGACAAACTCAAGTTACGCTATCCATCCCAGAGCACGTAACGAGCATATTAGGCACCACCAGTACCACCAAAACCTATAGCCACTGTTCCATTGACATAATTATTATCTCTATTGTGGTAATTTTGGTGATTGTAAATATAATGCAAATTTCTTTGAAGAATATGCCAGTGCTACATAAAGTCTACAAGGTTGTTTGGTCGGTTTCAGTGCCAGATCAGAATGGGCGGGGTAGAGTCTGGGCCAGCATTGTGCCTACAGCTCCAGTGCAAAGTGCTCAGTAATTGGTGGTGCAGAAGTGGAACTAAGATAGGATTGTTTCAAAACTTCAGTTATTTGTCTAGAATGGGAGCATGATGCAGGAGAAAGAGAAAGAGAGAGAGATACAGATGGACAGACAGACAGACAGACAGACAGACAGACAGACAGACAGATAGATGAGCATGACAGATGGACGGACAAACTTATAATCAAGAATGGGGCACAGTGGACATACATGGTCATGAATATGCTTGTTGCTGTTGAGTAATAACTGAGTGAAGTATCTGTAATCTGTCAAGGTAGAGTTTTGTCAAAATACAGTTCCAACTTTTTCTTCTTTTTGGAGAAGAGTAAGGCATATGTGGCGTGAGATCTGTGGGTGGAGGATAAGTTAGCTTGCATAGTTGTCATCAGTGGCAAGTTCTGAGAAATTCTTTTCGTGGAGGGTTTTGTCATAGAACGTTGGCTGTCATTGGGGTCAATATCTGAGTCTCATGTCGACGATTTATAGCAACCGAAAGACAACAAGGAAAGGACACGCGAAGAGTTGTGTGTCATCAGCGTGGGGATGATGACCAACAGAAAATGAGAAAATATGTTTGTTGAGTGGGTGGGCGGTTTACCGAAAGAACAGGACGTGACTCAAAACAGAAGTTTGAGAGCATGAAGATCGAGTGAGTGTCCAGCAGCATTAGCACTTTAACGACAATCTGCATTTGTTTTGCAGTCACTTTTAGTGCACTGCCGTCCCTAAAGGGTTAAGAGTGAATCGGTGTGAAAGGATGGACTTGTTTCAAGAGAGGGGATTGCCATAGATTCTGAATGGAGAGGAAAGGCGAGAGGAAAGGTGTTTTATGAGGAAATGCATCATTATCGATGGTACTGAAGAGGGCGAGTTAGCTGATGACTGAACGAAACAGATTTGTTAGAAACTTGTTGAGGACTTGACTTCATGTCATGACGTGTTTGGTTATTGCATATGTGTCTTCGTATCATCTTCATATGCAATTATCATGTAGCAATTTCTACGCACATATGTTCATATGTGTGTAGAAATTGACTTGTGAGTTTTTTCCATTTTTTTAAGCAAAATAACTTTTCTCTTGTTTTCTTGTTTAGAACGGCATTAGGTTGAAGCTGAACTTTGGCAATTGTGCTGCAATAACTTTCTCACAAAGTTTGAATTAAGAACATTTAAGGCTATCATCGGCAGCAACTTGAAGCGTATGCATACATCATGATAACTATATATATATATATATATATATATATATATATATATATATATATATATATATATATATAATATTCTTCTGTGCAATGTATTTATATACAATACGATACAATACATCTGCTCTGTGATCTCATCCTTCGTACACAATTCAGCACACATGCTTTGACAGCACAGATTCAGTTATATTTCAAAGCAATTGTGAGTGAAGGACTTGCTCTAGGTTCCTACACAGAAACCGCATCGGACGAGGATCGAACCCTTGCTCTCCGTGTTCCCGGCAAACTGCACTAACCAATCAGCCACCATGTCTGATACATGCGTGTGTTATGCATACGAGCATGTATGTAAATATGCCTGTGTGACTTGTTAATAAAACGCGATGTGGTTAGTACGTGACCGCAGCGTTTGTTCCGTCCACTCTGAAGTGTTAACGTGTTAAGGCTGCGGTGTGATGAGCGGCAGAACATAAACACTGGAAATATAAATAGCTTTAGCAAGCCATCATCAGTCAGTCGTTGCCTCCTCTGTGTTTTGATTAGAAGCCAGCTGTTGTCTCCTTTCGTGACTGTATTTGCCCTGTCATGAAACGGTCCAGCCGCCTCGTACCTCTGTTGCTGCATCTCCTGCTACTGCCGCTGCTTGAAGCAGTTGGCTTCCAAAGTACTAATCATTTCAGCGACCTTCGTGTCAGGCCATATTGCCAGTTGTTTCGTATGAATTGTGCAGATTGTCTGAACTTAGGTAAACGTGGGTGGTTTGTGTTGCGGGGAAATAAATTGCTTGTCGTAGTCGTGGTGCAGACCTTACGAACAGGTTATGTAATCCGGTGTAATATAAAAATCGTAAATTTCTACGGACCACAGGCAGTGCTGGCGCAACCGATTGCATAACTTGCTCTTGGCACTCGCACTTTGTGGCCATTGTGCACTAATATTAGAGAGTTTATATCGTGCATTGTGCTGAAACCTTCCTTTCATAAATTATATATTTATTAAATCCATCTGTTGACTTATATACATTGGGTGTTTGGACAGAATATGATTCTTTTTTGGGAGCTTACTGTATTGCAAAATTGGTGTTTTTGAGTTAGTTGAGTTGCATATTTTTCGCTTTGTAAATTTTGATTTTAAAAGTTGTTTTTACCTTTATTTAGTTTGTGATCTAAAACTTTTATGCTACCTTAGTTATTGTTTCAAAAAGATTAAATTCATGAACAGAGTTAATTTCAAAATTGTCTTGAGACTTTAATAGCATAGGGTAATGTAAAATATGCTTATTTCTGTCCTAGGCTTTGATGCATACCGATTTTACTGACAAATATCATTTATTTTATAAATTCCCCTTGCAGTTCATCTTTGTGAATACATACATGCGAGACTTGCTTCGGAAAAAAACAGAGCAAGAAGAATTACAGCTTTTTAAATGTGGCTACATATGAGGCTATAAATAGATTCGAAGTAGCATCAACATTTTAATGAAAAGATCATGTTCCGTATGCTTAATTTTTAATGCTCATGTTTCTATGCTGTCTGAGATAATTTTGAAGAACAGTGTATCTTACTGAATGCAATGTTGTCTGTTTAGCAAATGAGCAGTTATGTATTTATTAAACTCACCTGTTCACGTTTGAGTACTGATTTGACTCGGCGTTGGGTAAATCCATTTAAGTTCATTGCTTTGACTTAAACTAGCAACCAGACTGCTTCACCATAGCAAGCATGAATATAATTTGATCGACTACTGCGTTTATATACTTCATTTAATCTTTATTTCTCACATTTGCTATCTAGTGCCTCTTCAACTTTTCTACTCAGAAGCACTCCAGACTACAGTGAATTGGAGTTTCATGCCAAAGCGCATGAGCAATTGCAAGTGAAGGACATGCCCAAGGTCCCTACATGGCAGCTTGAGGAGAATTCAAATCTGGAGCCTTTTGGCTCCAAGGCACCGAACCACACAGGGGCGCCATTAGGCGTACGCACTTACGCAAGTGCGTACAGCGCGGAAAGGCAAAAAAATAACAAATCGTAAATTAAAGCGTGAAATATTATAAGCGATGAAATTCTATTGAATCTACTTTAGTAGTGGACCACGTACACTTCTCACTCGCTGCATTCCCATTAAAGATCGTCATAACAGTTCATAACTTCATTTCGCGTATTCTTATTTTGTGCAAGTTGTGCGTACAGAAAAAAGTGTGTACAGAAAAAAATCCTGGCGGCGCCGCTGGAACCACACCACTACACCACCTTGCCCCACACACATACATATATATATATATATACCTATATGTATAGTTATAGTGTTATATGCAGGCACAAGCAACTTGCCCATGGTCATTACCTGGAGTCAAACTGAAAACCACAGGATCAATGACCGGATGTGTTACCAGTAGACGACGACTGTGTCGCTCATAGATACTACTGCGTCATTTGACATCAGCTACTTTCACGTGTAGCCTTAGATCTGTCATCTGAATGGTTGCACAGCAGATTGATCATTGCTGCTACGTCGTCTGTTGTTGTGTTCGGATGAAACACTTCAAGCAATTTGTCGACGCACACAGGACGTCTCGAATGTAATTAATAGAGCGGAAGAAACTGGCCACGTTTATTTTATGGACGATTCATTGTGGCTTGCTCTGTTTTCACAACTCTTCGATTTTGACAGCACTGCTTAGTGATGCTGCTGGATCTTTTGAGCCTTCTTCACAAAAGGCCAGCGCTGTTGGTGGCCTGCTGCATTCAGTGCTTTTCTCTACATATGTATAATTTTATACTGGTTTATCCTATGAAGACTTGGTGTATTTGTAAGCATCGTTTTCTGGGTTTTATTGTTTGGTCTATTCATTGCCTTTACAAAGCTGTTGGCTGTTTTCCCAGAGCTGGCAGCATTCTTAGTCTAGGGATGTCATGTTCTTAATTTGATGCTCAGTTGAAAAAGTGAAGTATAAAATATGCTCAGTTCCAGCTTGGTTTAATCTGGTGTTTCTGTAAGTCCAATGTACATATCAAACACATGTGTTTTGATGTGTGTATGTATGCATGCATGTATGCGTTTGCATGTTTGTACGCATGCTTGCATGTTTCTAATAGTATTTATGTGAATTTTTCAGCACCTCTTAAGAACATGACCGTGTAAAATATCTATGTATATTTTGCCTGGGGCAGCATTGTGTTTCAAACAGAAATGTATTTGACAGTCCAATTACTTTGTCTTGTGTCAATCTGCTGATTACCTTTACAATAATGGTAGGGATTATAGAAATGATTGTAGCCTATAAATTCTATGCTGAATATATACAGATACTTCTTTTGACATATATATCTTAAATGTTTCCTATTTTAATCTTTGAGAATGTATTTAAAGACAGTAGCCATAAGTAACTTATTCTACACTGATTTTTATTGCAACGACAGTGAATTATTTGTATAAGCGTAATCGTAATCGCAATCTCCTAATTTCTAAAGCGCCACACGAAAGCCAAGCGCGGGGCACCGGCTTATTCACGAGCGCTGCTATAAGGAGCTTCTTTCAATCACCAAGACTGACTTAAAACCTGTTGGCTGTCGTTGACAGAGCTCTCCTCTTTGGTTTTGCTAAAGGACGTGAATTCTAGAGCATCTTCCTCATCGCGTGCTTGGAGTCCAGATGGATAGTGTGTGATGTTTTTCCAAAGAGCTGGCAGCATGGTGGAAGAAGTCTGCTCGCATGAGTGAGCAAGACCGAAAGCCTAATAGCCGGTTGCTGATTGTGAATAATCGAGTTGGGGGAAGGCACATGCCAGCAAATGCCTATCGAAGATGGATGACGAAATGATGGATACCTCATCTGCATCCGGAAAGCATGGATTTTATGTCTGCCTGCAGACAAATCTGTCTGCTGTGGGCGGTGGATATCTTTGCAGTTTGGATACCATCCGTTGATGCAACAAGTTTTTGATGCAATTCATTTTCCACTTCTAAATGGATATGCTGGATAGGCTGGCATAACTGAATATTGTTAGTAGACTTTTTATTTGTTAGTTAGATATCATTCTGCAAATTCGGAAATTTATCCATGTAGTAAATTTGTAAAGATTTCTATTCAGAGACGTTCCCGACTGAAACCTAGCAGAGAAGGACTGACTTTAGACTGTCGAAAATTATTGTCAAAAAGATACCTAGATAAGAGCCACAACTTAAGGGTAAAAGTCCATTCCAAACAGTCAGACCAAAGCCAGAAAATGAATGATGCTGCTTTATAGAGGTACGTGAGAAAGGATTGAACAGCCCACAATGAGAGCTCTGCTAGAGAGCAGTGGCCATGGAGACCAGAAGTGGAGTAGTGGCAGAGCTCTTGCCAGTAAGCAGGCATCCTGCCTAGTAGGCAAATTGCCAAACCGTAGAGAGCAACTATATTGGGAAACCAGCTACTATGGTTGTTAGGGCTAATTAACAGAAAACCATTCTGGAAACCACAATACCCACACTACAACTCACTATATTGACAGCACCTCCGTTTAACAATACAGCTGTAAGTGAGCAACTGCATGTTTCGGAAAATGCTTTCAGGCAGTAAGAAGCCCACACAGCACGGACAAAGTATCTAAGTGAAGAGTAAAAAATTGGCAAGGCTATATTATTTTCGACAATCAGGAGTACCTCAAGATATATCTTGGGAAAGACTGATACAGAATCAGTTGCAGCCAACTGAACGTTTTGGAAGAAACTAAAAGTATCCATTAAATACACAACTTTTGCACTGTCAAAGTTTTCCCTGTCTTCTAAATCAAATAACAGAGCAGATTTACGAGGAGCCCCAAAGACCAACTAACCAACCAGACCACAGAGTGAGAGACCATTGAGGTTGCTGGGTGTGTTTACTCGAGATACCATAATATGATGCCATAGTCCATCTATAAAATTTGCAAAGCTCATGTAGTTGTGAGCACTTTGTGCATAGGACCAACTTTCAGATTTCTATGGCTCTCTCAAAATTTGCTTTAAATCATGGACTTGCTGCTTGTAACTGAAGAAAGTTCACGTAAAAAACCTTTTGCTATCTAGAGTGATAATAAATTTCTAACGAATGCATCACTTACAAATGTGACGCTGGGGCTTGAAACCCGTCGCTCATCGTTGAGGGGTAAAAAATGTAGAATATTCTTCAATTCGACAGATGGCTATGAGCTTGCCATAATTTTAAAAGTGGTAAACCGATTTTGATGCCGCTCATGTTATTTGATTCAGAATGGATTCTTTTATGGGCCAGCAAAATTGCAAAATAAACCGTTGGTGTTTTCTGAAGACTTGTTGACACGAATATTCAGAAACTATTTAAATAATTTCTCATTCAAAACTAATGAAGGAATTTGGTGTTTGAAACAGCTTTGTAGATCTAGCTCTTTTGGAGTGAAATTTGCATCTTTATAATCAAATTTGGGGATTAAACTGACTATGTTTCTTTCTTTACTCCTTAATATGTTTGTCTTATTTCTATACTTTTACTGTTTACTTGGTACGGTAGCCTACGTACATGCGTCCTTTTGATTTCGCCCTTTCGATCATGTGCTCTAAAAATAATGCGCTCTATTGATTTTCACCCTTTTAATTGCGCCCTTTTGATTTGCGCCCTGTTGATAGTGAACCGTAGCAAAATGCTGTTGGTTCATGCATAATGCATGGAGAACTCTATGGCGATGATTCTTCTCACAACGCTTGAATTATAATATCTCATTGCGTTCGTGCAGAGGCAAAAAGAATCGGAGGAAAATTTAATAAAGCAAGTTTGTGGAAGACGATCTGTTTGCAGTAATTAAGAACTGATCTGTTGAGTCTGTCTGATGAAGTCCATCTAGCGGCTTTTATGAGGTTTTTTGTCATGGATTTAACAGGTATTGGGAACATCGGGACTGTTATACGTAACCATCTGTGTAAGACAACATAAGTACAGGTATACATGCAATATAGTTAGAAAAATGACATAGCTGTTTGATGTGTGGGTGAATTTTTTCTTGTTGCTTTTCTTCTTTGGGAAGGTAAGAGGCAGACTTAACACTTACCGCTCAGATTAAAAATTAATCGGCCCAAATTTGTCCGGTGGGAGCGGACGCATGAGTGGTAAAGGTTAATGGGAGGAGGAGACACGCCTGTAGGGAATGGGGTGGGAAGTGGAAAAAGTCAGACCCATGGAGTTGGGATTTTGAACTCTATTTCACCCTATAGATACTGTAGACTTAGTCCCCTATACTGTAGAGACTTTGAAGTATCCAGTTTATGGGTCCGCTTGTACTGCACCATGGAATTGCAATGGCAATTCTTTGGAATGGAGACACTGCATTCAGCAGATACAGAAGTTGAAAAAGGTGTATGAATCTGTGTCTGAAAGTTTCAAAGAGCTGCTGGAATAAGTTAATTTTTCACTGGGAGCTCAGAATGTTCAACAGATTACTATAGATCTGAGATTGTAAAGAAATACTATGCCATCTGCTGAAAATTTGTTGCTCCGAATTTTCATTGCGTTCACAAAGTTTGTTTAATCGTTTAGCTTGACCATTTGTAGTAAGTTTGATGGCATCAGTTTGACATATTGTATGCTCATTAATTCTAATATTGTAAACAATCACGATATATATAATTTATAATAAACCTAATAAATGTATGATTCTTTGTGGTTTTCCTTGACTGTTTGTTCCATACATGGTTTGAACGGATTAGCATGGCAGTCATTTTGCTCAACTGTGTCACGCTCGGAATGTACCAGCCGTGCAACGATGTTCCATGTACGACTATTCGTTGTCGAGTGCTCGAGATCTTTGATCATTGCATCTTTGCCTTTTTTGCGATCGAGATGATCATCAAGGTCATGGCAATGGGTCTCTACGGGAAGGAGACTTACCTCGCAGACACGTGGAATCGACTTGACCTTTTCATCGTCTTTGCTGGGTAAGTAAACGATATTCATGCATTCTTGTTTTTCAGTTTGATGTAATTACCGAAGTGCAATGCGATGCAATGCTTATAAGTGGCTGTTGTCTTAGCTAACAAAATTTTGATGCATTAATGTTGAATTATCATTACAGCAGTGTCAAAAGTGTGGGAAAATAAGTGCCTAGACCTCTCCAAAAGAAGTGCCTGGACGCCCTTACCTTTCTAGTCTGTGGTCACCAATAAGTGGCTGGAAGGCATTCAGATTTTAAAACAAGTGCATGGACGCTGTCCATGACCGTCCAGGCACACTTTAAGCCCTGCATTACAGTAATGTCGAAATATCATTAGAGTATTTGTTTGAGTTCTGTTGTCTCATATTTATATACAATATTATACATTTTATTGGTGCAAAAATGAAATAAAAAATCATAAACATGTCTTAGCATTTGCATTGCAGACAAGTTCTGTTCAATCTGTTGCTGGTACTATCCATAACAATGTTTTTTTCCAACTAGAACCTTGCACTTTTGTCCTGGGACTATTTATGAGCAATAAATCATGCTGTGGCAGCTATAATTTCCTGTAAGTGGTGCTGACAGATATTGATGAATAGTTAAATACACCATTTTCACCCAAAAGAGCATGTCTTTGGCCTCCACTTTACTTGTTTAGAATCACCGGTCCATTATGTCTTGATAAAAATAAGAGTTTCCATTGCATGCACCTTTGAAGGTTGGGACGTGAAAGATCAGTTAATAATATCGGACTGCATGACTCCTTGCATTCATGACAGTGTGCGTGAACCTTAGATCCTGTTGACGATCTTGTCGGTCTTGTGCTAGGTTGATCTGTCATGATAATGTAGTGTCTTATCTGTCATCTGCTGTCATTATAATGTAGCAGACAAGTATTTTCCTCCTTTGTTCTTTGCCCTAGACATCTGTTCCTATATTATGTAGGGTTGATAATAAGCATAGTTATTTTGAGGTTGATGTTTGGTGTTGAAAAATCATTGCGAATACATAGAGGTTCGCTTGAAGCTGTGTAGTTCACTGTAAAATGCTGGATTCTACTTTGATTACAATGGTGCACTGCACACAATGCACGCACGGTCTTACATCACTGTTCTTTACTTGGACATGTTGTGATGTTTGCTGCTGGAAATGCTTGTTATTAACGATTCAGTTCCAAGCTATTGTGCATTGTTAGTAATCCATATGTTGTGCAAGAACTGGTCCATTGAGACCGGATAGTAAAAAACCTTTCACCTGAAAAAAGTGTTGATGATTCTTGATGATGGCTGTTGCCAAGATAAATAGCAATGATATCTTAGCACCAGTATAGGTAACGTAGGGAGCTGTGAATGGACTGACCTTCTGAAATTTTATCAGATTTATGGCAAAGCTGTCATGTGCAACTGATTTAGGTAGAATATAAACATGCATTAGCAAAGAGGGTTATAGCAGCCCAGGCAGAAATTATTTGTAAATAAAATAATTATTTTCTTATTCAGTAGGCTTCTGGGTGATTTTTATAAATGGACTTGTAAGTAAGGGTCTTGAACTTCCTAAGGGTGCGCTGCTAGACATGGGATGACCAAAGCGCATCAACTGAAGACTTGCTGTTTGCTACACTGCTTACGTTGATATCAAGTTATATTGCTTTGCGAGAGAAGTGGTCATGTGCAAACAATTTGCCCAACGTCGTGGTCCACTCTGCCGCAGGTCGTCACATCACAGGAAAGACAGGATACCATTGAAAGCGCCCGGCTGTGCATGTAATAAAATACTCAAACAAGAAAATAATACACAGTAATAAAATATGAGTAAACAATAATTGAATGCTGAGATAATAAAATACTTACAGGAATATGAAAGGTAATTAAGTACGTACAAGACAATATAAGATAAAAAAAAGATTGTTGTGCGAGATACCAGATGGTAAGTGCTTACACAAGAATATGCATAATTGATAATTGAATGTTGAGAATAAAGCACAAGACAATAAAATACAGGAATATGAAAGATAATAGAGTACGTACAAGACAATATAGGATTAAAAAAGATTGTTGTGAGAGATACTAGATAGTAAATGCTTACACAAGAATATGCAAGATCATAGAATGAAAGTTTATTAGATACAAGATAATAAATTACTTACAAGAAGATACTAGATGATTAGATGCAAGAAAATATGAGATAATTAAAAAGCTACTTACGAGAATGCCAGAAAATACAAGAAAGTATAAACAATGAAGTACTTGCAAGAAAGTACAAGATAATTAAAAGCTACTTACGAGATTATAAGAGATCGTTAAGTACTTGCAAGAAAATATAAGATAATGAGTAGCTTCTTAGAATATAAGAGATAATAAAATCCTTGCAAGACAATATGAGATAATAAGGTAGTTTTGTTTGTTTGTTTGTGCACTTGTTATAGCGCCCTTTTAAGCTCTCTACTCAGAGGCGCTCCCGACTAAAGAGCGGACACTGCATCGGAGTTTCACGCCGAAGCGCTGAGCAATTGCGAGTAAAGGACTTGCCCAAGGTCCCTACGCGGCGACTTGAGGTGGATTTGAACCTGCAACCCTTCGGATGCAAGGCGACGAACATACCCACTACATCGCAGCGCTTCGTAAGGTAATGTAATGCATGTAGGATACTGCACGCAGTGGACAGCTCGATTTGATCTGCATATTTTTTTTGTAAACCAAACCACATCATTTAACTTTATTTTGAATTGAATTTGTTTATTGCACACAAAAGTCAAACGGTACAAATTTGAGTCAATAGAGTACAGTGAAATATGAGTCCGGAAAAGCTAATAGTTTATACTACCCGGACCCTCTTCATTGACTATTTTCATGCATGCTATTATTTCACTTAACTAGAACATAACTGATGAAAGTACTAGTGATAAACATAATATGAAAATTATAATAATAAAAATAATAGTAAATATAATAATAATACCAAAAAAATATTATTGCAGCAGTATATCAACTCAAACCACATTGTTTAAGTGCTTGCCTAAATTCGTTTGAAAACATATCTTTTGGTATATTATATAATATACGATAAATTTTTTATTGCTTCTACCTGAACTGTTCCTATCTTAAATTACCTCTTCAAAACTATTCTCAAGGAGAGGCTGTTTTTTGTGTGAGTATAAATCTTTTTTGTTAGTGGAACTGACAGTTCATGCATTTTTAACAAATGTGCTGCTGGCTGATGTGATTAGCTCATCTGTTTATTCTGGCGTCTCCACTTAGAAATTGTTAAAGGTGACCTGGAGGTCATTGAACTAGGATGCATGCACTAAATGTTTCTGTGGATGTATCCTTAACATGTTGTGAAACTCAAGTGAACTTCTGTGCAAAGAATCTTGTGCTTGCAATATTATGTCTTATGGTGTGTAACTGCCTGTTCTTTTCCATTAAGAGCCTAGCGCTGAAACTGACAATGCAGTGGTTGCAGACAAGGCTGTATGACTTGATTGATATAATGACACAGGCAAATGACTTTATCGTTTTCATGTGGCATTTGGGTGACCTGAGGAATTTAAAACATTTAAGAATTGCTCTTACAATGACTGTCATTTCTTCTTCTGTTCACATGTTTCAAAACCTCGACACTCTTGTATGCTTCGTTGAACCTCCCTTGGGCTTGCAGAATGTGGGTTTTCAGTTAGGCAAGATGTGACTTCAACTATTTAAATTTAGCATCACCATAGAATTGATTATTTTAAAGTACTATTTCAGGTGATACATTGGCTATAGCTCCTGTTAGCCTTCTATGATCATAATTTTATTAAGTTTTCATTCTTTCCAAAGTAATATGTTGGGGCTGGCCAAAGCAGAGACGGTCTGTCAATTAAGCAACACGACTTTTATGCCACGAAAAAGAGTATTGGATAATTGATGACGAGAGCAGTGGCTTCGAGGTCATGCAACAACTCTTTACATTGTCTTCTTCTTTGTCTTTTGTTTACCTAGGTTTGCTGCAATGCAAAGTTTCAGGATGGATGTTTGTGTGATCTTTTAGGCCTACATTTGCTTTGCAACTTTTTGTAGCAGCTTCTGTGATGTTCCTTGGTGCTTCTTTGACTGAGGCATCGCGGTGATTACATTTTGGGTTTCTTTCCTTATCTGCAGAGAACCCATGGAAGTTATGACAATCGTTTCTGCTGTGTAAAGATTATCCTTGCTTTCAGCCAAAAATTGTATTTTATCTGCCTCTTCCTGTGCCAGTACATCAGGCTGCTGTTGCTGATGCTGATTACTGGATGGTACAGGTGCCTCTTGTGGATGATGCAGCTTTAGTGCAGTGCCATTAGCTTCAGTTTTGTGGCATTTATCGTTTCCTCGTTTTCCCTTGATGCACGACACTCAATAAACTTAGCACTTCGTTGCATTGGTGGTTTTGGTGATGATAGGCGAGTCTTTCCGCTGTAGGTGACAGGGACACTCTACAATCCAAATTTCTATTTCCATATTCTATTTTGGCTGTGTGCTCAAATGCCAGAGTTTAACAAAATTGTTATGTCTCTTTGACATGATTATTGAATTGTTTCATCATAAATTGTGACCGGGAAAGAAGAAAACAGAGAGAGCATAACTTTCATCTCTCATGAAATATCTTTGCTAGGCAGCAGTAGTTTCCGTTTCGGTAAAGATATGGCTGCTCATTCCATTTGAAAATGGCATATTCAGCTGTGGACAGGGTCTATACGCTTTCCCGGGTCCTGGAAAAGTTCCAATTGGAGAAATAATTCTTGAAGCATGCAGCTTGTGCTAGGTGACTGCATATAATCGAGCATTGTAGGCCTCATGAATAGAACCCGTATTGTTAATTTAAGTAGCCAGAAGCCTTATCACTAGGCAGTCTCTCTTCCGGGAATGCCAGGAATTTGTAGCCCGTCATATTCGTTATCTAAGTAACATGGTCTACTCGTGCTTTCTGATTAGCAAGCGGAATTTTTTTATCAGCTTCGAAGTTTTGGTAACTCACGTCTTGGCTTGCAGCTTGAGGGAGTCTGGTACATAAGTGGTGCGAGATGAATTGCAGACTATTCGGATGTGATGGATCACTCTAACTGCTTATAAGTGATACGCTGTATGGCTTGGGAATCGGGCCGTTGTCATGGACTTCCCTCAATGATCAGAACTTTCAATTAGGATTTTGCATCTGGGATGTTTCAAGCGGGGCAGATTGAGGGATGTGGAAGCACCTCGTGCAAATGTTCTGCAATGAGCAGTAATGCTGATAGCCATTCCTGAAATTCCTGGCTCTGCGTAAGCAAGCAGGAACTGGAACCAAGATGGCGGTGTTCATTTGTCCGAGAACACACCCACGCCTGCCTATGATGGCAACTGATGACGCAATGGAACCAACAAATTAATATCATCATCAGGAACTAAGGTTGTAATTGTAATTGTAACTAATTTACAATTTATGTAGCAACATCAGTAGCAAGTTGCCTTTTGGGTTCTGTACAATGTCGGCAGACAGTGTTGCCATT
This sequence comes from Lumbricus terrestris, assembly GCA_949752735.1. Taxonomy (NCBI): domain Eukaryota; kingdom Metazoa; phylum Annelida; class Clitellata; order Crassiclitellata; family Lumbricidae; genus Lumbricus; species Lumbricus terrestris. Next base: position 48,138,934 of record OX457039.1, read on the forward strand.
ACTTTAGCACAAATGCTGAAGATTCCCTACTAAGTAAATTTTCAATCATTGCTTAAAACATGAAGACTCTTTGCTTAATAAATTGATGCAGGATGATAGAAAGAAAGGCCTGATCATCCGTTGTATCTACGGTACTGCCTTGCACCTAAAGTTCAACGTTTAAAATGTGGAATTGTAATTTTTGAAAAAAATGTATTCTTGGCATAGGTCCTTATTCACCCACCACACCTGGATTAGATGCAAAGATAGCGCTCGCTATACATGTTTTTCACAAGTAACCAGCTGTGTATGTAGGATGGTAATTGACCCACACATCTGCCAGGTGTTGTAGTTTGGATACATGTGGGGAAGTATATAGGTGGCCTACTTCCACCAGATTATTTACCCAGTTGGCTCTTTCCAAATTTGCCCTGATGTTATCTGGACTTACCAGACCCTGATGAGAACGATTTACAGCGCTTGTTTGAAGAAGTCCATGATGGTGGAAGTGAATCTTTGCCACCTGCACATAAAAACAAGATGGAAAGAACACGGATGAGGACTGATTAAGTTGATGTGTGAAATAGTACCGAGTGCAGGAAAAGTTCAGTGGAAGAAATTGTTAGGAGTGATTAGGAAGTCGAGAGGATTGATGGAAATTGTATTGGATGCAGAAGTTGGATAAATAAATAAGGTATAATAATAATATGACTATGATTCATGTCTGTCTGTGAACACTTAAGGGTGAAGATGAGTATAATGATCTGGTTTAAAGATGCACACTGCTGTGCCATTTGCAAGAGCTGCAGATGTCACGATTGAAAGTGACTTTCCGATATTTATAAATCAATTGAGCTGGAGAGGTACCTCCTACACTAGCAAAAATTAGTTCTCAATTTCTTTTATTCGTTGACCTATTTAAAACACTTTTTTCATTGGCAAAGGCCTCACGTTGCTGTGGGAAAGATAAGTTTTAACTGGGAATCAAACAAAGTAATTCTCCATATTATGAGGACCTGTGTGTACTGAATGATTACTAACTATATGTTGTCTTTCATCCAACTATCTCTTTTATCGACAATTAGGCCAAAAAAAAATAATGCTGTGTTTCCGGTAACAGAGCTAAAAAAAATTGGGTAGGTAGGTCGGAAAATATTTTTATTTTGGTAAAATATTTTTATACAGTGACTGTCCGAAAAATTATACCCACTACTCTTTTTTGCATAAAGGTACACGCTGCAACAAAGTACGTGTTCTAAGCAAGTATAAACTGCCTATTTCCTGACTGTCTGCACCTAAAACTGCCCTAGAAAACAATTCTATTAATTTTATTTTGACATCTTTTCTGGTAAGATAAAGTGGGAAGGGAAGGGGAAGATGAGTGCAAACAGAACATCACTGTTAGGGGTCGTTCCAGATTGGCCGAGCCAGTGACTATAGTTACACCTAGAGGTTGCTAGATTTATTTTCCCTAATCACCGTTAGAGGTGGCTCAAGTGAGAATGATAAGGCTAGAGGTTTCTCAAGACTGGCAGCCAGGAAGTAGTTAGTCAGGAGTGAAACTCTAATGCAGTGTCCACGCTGTAGTCGGGAGCGCTTCTGAGTAGAAAGCTTGTAGAGGTGCTACAGAAATCGAGAGATCAATAAAATAAAATGAAACATTCTATTCATTTGAAAAATGTTCTTTTTGGCCATGCTAGAGTCGGGAGCCCCTCTGAGAAGTTAACTTGAAAAGGTGCTATATAAATTCTTGAATGAATGAATGTTAAATTCTTCACCAAAGGGTGCTCGAAATAAAAGGGAACTGCTCAGTGAGCGGAAGAGAGCAGAGTTAGAAGAACAGAGCACCCTGAGCACAAAAAGGCACAGTAAACACAAGAGCACAGTGAGCAAAAGAGAGCAGAAAGAGGCAGAGAGCAAAGGAGGGCATAGTGATCACAAGAGAGCCTGGTCAGCTAGAATAAAGTGAGCAAAAATGGACTGTCTTAGGACGGAAAAACAGCAAGTTAAACTATAAACTTGCAGCAGGCTGTGTATAGCCATCATGTGCTACAGGCTAGATGGCCCTGTACTCAATGCCTGCAAAGAGCTACCGTGAGAAAACCCTCCTTTCAGATCTATTACTCTCCCCCCCATCCACCCCACAACCGAATGCTTTGTCAAACTGACCGTGGGAAACTATTGATTGCTCTAATTAACAGATCATTATATACCTTGAAAGACGACTGCTTACGATCGTCGCCTGGCTTAGTGAAGGCTATAATTATGATGTTCCAATTGTACATCTCATATACGGGAGGCAATGTCAGTGTAAATAAAAAAATTCCACAAAATTTTCCGAGTTGCGGCAATAAAAGTGAGTCGGTCGGGTTACTGGAAACACAACATTAGTTTTTTGGCCTAAGATCCAACTCTATACGGAAGGCAATGTCACCGTATTATGTCAATACAAATTTTAAAAAAATAAAAATAAATTTTTTTTTTAAAAATATTTTTTTTTATTAAATTTTTTTTAAATAAAAATATTTTACAAAATTATTTGAGTCGCGGCAATAAAAGAGGGTCGGTCGGGTTACCGGAAACACAACATTATTTTTTTTTGGCCTTATTAGTGCCACCAATGACATGCAAGAAGATCAGTTGGGCATCGTCTTCCACCAGCGAGGGACTGCTGGGTGGTGGGTACTGGTGGCGATATTAAGGTTTGTGGATGCTATTGCCTCTCTTCACTCCAGACTATTGATGTCACTTCATCCAGTGGCTCGGAACGTGATGTTATCTGTCAACTTTGGATTGCAATCCATTGGTTTCAGACGTGGTGTATTTGTGTGTGTGTGTGTGTGTGTGTGTGTGTGTGTGTGTGTGTGTGTGTGTGTGTGTGTGTGTGCACACACACGCACTTGCATGCATGAGCCTGCCACTGTTGAGTGTCCTAGTTTTCTGTGCACTAGTTTCCTTACTGACTATACTTCTGTTCTTAGTGCTGTTTAACAACATCTGAGCTAGCCATACTGCACATCTAACTACTATACGAATTTGCTTAAAATGTAAAATGAATAAATGGAGAAATTACTAGTGCTAAACTGGGCTATATTAACTGAGGCTGCGCTGTCATGGTCATGAATGTTTAATTATTTTTCCATTTTCTTTAACTTGGTCATTTCCTACGCAGCCGTCCATCATATTTCTCAAGTGCTGGCAGAACATTAATATTTTATTGCTTAGCACAATACCTGAGCTGCCAGTCGTGGACGCATTGTCCACACTAACCGGATTACAAGTGAGTTCTATGACGACTGCCTTCAGGAGCTGCTTTATTACCTGTTATTGGTGGGGATCTGGATCTGCAGAGATGCCTTCCTCCGTCCTGTCAGTAAACCGATAGCAGCGTTTCCTGTAAGTAAATCCGGTGGAATGCCTTCTTCCTGTCTATCTGCTGTCAACGTTCCAATGGAGAATTAGCCAGTTGAGCGACAACCGAGGAATTCCGCTGTGTGTGCAAATTCTAAGATCGTCTCCGTTGCTGTCAAATTTTCTGAATATTTTGGATATTCAATAATGATGCTGACAGCGTTGTATTTGTGATTATCCGCTGGAAAATGCCTTTGTCAACCTGGAGAATGATCGATTGCCCGGAAAGTATGGATGGCGGGCAGTCTGTGGCAAGCGTAGATTTTTAGGTTGTGGCTCATGGCTATTGACCTAAGCTGATTAGAGAATTCTTTTTTTAACTGTAAATTAATCGGCCACACATTGATGTGCTTCTAGCATGACGTACTTAAAGAAAGTATCTGCTTCCTCTTAAAATAATACCCTGGAAGATAAAAAGCCAATGAAGTTGATACATTTTGTGACGTCCGATTTGTAAATGAACAGCTTCACTATCAGGACAAACTATATGGAAATTATGATGAACTTGAATCATTCACGTTCCTTAGCTTGATTTTTTAAATTGCCTTTTAGTGCAGTCTTAATACTTTCTTTGCTAAACGATTCCAATATACATTTTAATAAACATTTTAATGAAATCGATTAAGCGGATTTCAATGCCAGAAGAGGTGAATTAATGTCCTGTAATGAAATGTAAACTGGGCACGGATGCTTTCAATAACATTAGTTCCTTGAAGTTAAAGGTTTTATGTGGTCATCAATACGAATCATGGTATGACCCCATAGCATGCAATCACTGTGCCATATGATACCTGGATAACAGAGCTATTCTTCTTTCGTGACACACCTTGCTCCTTCTGCCTTCGTTCTTCGTTGCAAGGTGCATGTATGTCGATGGTTGCTATAGCAACCCGGTCGTCATCCGTCTTCGTCTACAGGTGCCCATTTCTGACCTGAAGACAAGAACTATAGGGAGCGCCGCCAGTGACTCTGGTCGTCGATCCTTCGTCGTATCCCACTCGTCCTCCTCCTCCTCCTCCTCGGTCAGCCAGTGTGAGAAATCTCTGACGTTGATGAATGGCATTACAGGTCAATTTGAGAATAATTTATAGGTGATTGCAGTCTAAGCAGACCAGTTGAAGGAGGAGGAGGATGAGGACGAGACGGAGGATGCCTACGGCTTGGGTTGATGGCTGCTGCTGCTGCTGCTGCTGCTGCTGCTGCAATTTTATTCCTGGCTATGGAGTACTGCAGCTGATGAGCCATTAATGTCTTGATGAGTCCTTGGAACCTGGGCTAATTGCAGATTGTTGGAACCTTGCTATGTCTAATGATGCACAGTGTCGGTACTTTGACTGAGGATCACTGGATCAGTTGTTACTAAAGATGGTCCTGTGTGTGTGTGTGTGTGTGTGTGTGTGTGTGCGCGCGCGCGTGTGTGTGTGTATGTGATCTGAAAGAAAAGATGATTTCAAATGCTGTATAGTGGATGATGTGTTGGTCATGATGATGATGATGATGATGACCGTGATGATATTGACAGTGCCTGGTGTTGGAATGCTTGTCAAAGAAATTATCTTTGTATCAGTTTTCATCTTTTGTGTGTGTGTGTCTGTGTGTGCGTCTGTGTGTGTGTGTCTGTGTGAATATAGTGTAAATGATTAATTCCCCAAGGGAACAGAGTAGGTCTGTGCAGTTTGATAAACCAATCACTGGGGTCAGCGCAGACACAATGCCTTGGCATGGCTGCTTCATTAGTATAAGAACTGCTCTGACCCTTTCATTCTATATTCACAATATCTTCCTCTGATGGTTGAGTGCAAATAGCATATACATTTGCCGGAGCTTCCATTTGCTGAGAGAAATTGTTTATAGGCAGCTGCAATGTGACAGAGATTATTAAATTTCCTGTACATTTAGACATAGGAACTGTGGACAACTCTAGCATAAACCGAACTCATTTGCCTGAGTTCTGAATGGTTTCGTTTAATTGAAAATGAAGCATTTTCTAAAGCCTATGAAACAGATAGCGGAGATTATAGTTCCAACTTTTCCAACTCTTGATTTAGCTATGCACAGATGAATGTTTACCAGTTTTTTGTGTGTGAAGTACAGTTAAAGTTAAATAAGCTTCTTCTTTTGAATGCTTATCATGGTGGTTCTGTGCATGGTGTCATAATATCCATGGTGTCATCACAGGTGTTTGCTTACAGTTGGAGTTCAAAATCTGCTGTGCTAGTTGGATTTGGCAATATGTGCCACCAGTGAGAATGGAATTCACCTTATGTGCATAAATGCCTTTATGCATTAGCACGTTGGAACAATGAACTGCATCGGTTTTCCAGTCACTGTCAGTGGTGCACGCTCATTAAGGAGTTAAACAGCAAGAAGTATTTCTCATTAACAGACTTTGGCCGATTATATTCAAGAAACGGAAGTCGGCAAGCACATCCAAGCGTTTCTACTAGATTAGCATCATTTCTGATGTGCTGAGACTTGAATACGAAATGTATCTACTAGGATCCCTTGAATTACTATCCGGTTGTAGGGCATTGGCTCACGTGTTGTACTATGGACTCGTAATATATGGGAAGCCAGGTTAAGAATGAATGATGTGAGATTTTCATTTTGTGGAGAAATGAATGCTGAGGTCAGTGTGTGGAATTTTAGCAATGCACAACAGGATCCGGTAATGTCTGGCCATTACTTTTATTTGCTTGCACAGCCTGGTATGACATGGCTGCCATTGGCAGTGTTGAATTTCTGGCCCATTCCTGATTTAGTTTCTCACCTGGTGCTCCTCAGTGCCATGCCTATGCATTAGACCATCGCCATCCTCAGCACTCATTTCCTTGTTCTATTCCCTCCATGGCCGTCCTCCCCAGGCTCTGTTCAGTTTGTGGAGGACTACCTGTAGTAAATTCACCATCATACCTGGTACCTCAGGGCTTTTCCAGCTGATTTACTGCCAGATGCTGTTACTGGTATCTGCTCGATTCTAGCGTGTATCCCACAACATATAGTCCCAGCATTTTATAGCACATGACCATCGTATACCAATGGCCGAGAGTAGACAGCTAGAAGACAGTTGCGGTTGAGTCTGATAGGATTGCAATTGTAATTGCGAATCTTTATAACGTCACTTCAAAAGAGACTTAGACGTGCTATGGACTGATGATGAAAACAATGATTATCTTAATCATTTTTGCGATTATCATTATCATCACAGTCTGTTGGTAATGATGATGACAATAACGACAAGAGTGCTGTACATTATTTTGAGTTAGTGATTTTCAAAATCTTTTAAATTACGACTGGTGTAAATTGCTAAGGGACGTTAATTCTGTAAGAGATTAAACTTATCAAAGTCTCTTTTGTAGTGTTTCCTAAAGAAATCATTCACCAGTCTGCATAGCAAGTTTAAAGGTGTTTCATTTCTGGACCCATACCCGGACCTCCATTAGACTACTCTCACGGGATGGCCCTTTTTGACTCAACGCAGTGCTCATGAATAAGCTGGTGCGGCGATGCCCTAAGCTTGACTTTCAGGTGGCACGTTAGAAGTTTGGAGATTGCGATTACAATTACGATTTTATGAAAATATGTGAATAGTGGCATGCTGTCAAAAGGTGTGTGATACAGCATCACTAGAAATGTATGCACGGCTTCTAAAGAACTATCCAGAACTGCTCCACATTAAAGTGTTGGACAGATGGCAAATATCGTTGCCTACCAGGTACTTTATTTAGTGTCTTCTGATTCACGCTGGTGCGCTGATGAACCATAATTCATTCCAGCAAGCTTGCACTCATCTCCATTCCATGTCAGTATATGAAGCCATCTGTTCTCTTGAACTCTGAATACTTTGTCTATAATGGATACCTTCAGAAAGCTGAGTCCAGTGCCACCACCAGCTGATCAGTCTTTTGAAGCTCATCCTCTGACCTCTGACCTTTTAATTTGATTCCTCGTTGACTTTATGAAATAATAATAATAATAATAATAATAATAATAATAATAATAATTGCTTGAATACTTTTTTGTTTTTAGTCTGGTTTTAAGCTCTATTGGTCTTTTAATAAATGATTGTGTTATATAATAATAATAATAATAATAATAATGATAATAATAACAATAGAATTAAGGCTGAAATGCTGTGTTTGTGTGTCCATGTGTGTGAATGTGTTTGGAGGACTAACTTAGCCTGTAGCTTTGCTGCTGTCAGCTCAGAAAGTGCAACCGAGTGTCTAAAGATGGAAAGGATTGGAGATGCGAGAGCGGCCTAATGAATGGACCATTATTGTATCACCTGTAGAGGACTCTTGGGGTGCGTTGCACAATGGATGCGTGGAGCGAACTGCAGCCGATGGCTATTTCTTGTTTTGCACTCGACAGCGCACGTATCAATCTCACCACATGACCACTGAGGCGGCATCTTGCTTGATCCGGTTCTCAAGTGCAAACGCACAGCAGGGAAAAAGACGCCGGCATTCAATCTGTTATCATTCATCTGGCTCCTCCATCGCGCTCAATACCATTTGACGAAATGAGGGATTATCTCGTCTTTGTGCGGATCCAGTGTTGGTAGTGGACTGCATATAAATTTAACAAGTTCTGCTGATTAGTGTCCAAGGCGGTTTTACCAATGTTACACGTTTGGTTTTCAAATTGACTTAGGTCAGGAAATGTCACATGTACTCAATACATAATTAGAAATGTTGCCTGCTTTGTTGGTCGCGGAAAGGAAATTTTACAATAGATTGGTTAGAGCAGTTACTGGTGTCAAAAGGTGAACCAAAAGGAGCAGAACTGCATTGTGCTTCTATTGGACAGCAATTGTCATTGGTAATGTCATCCTAGATTGAGTTATAGCATAGTCAAAGCACAGGAGAACATTTCATTTTTCCATGGTTTCCCTTGGTTATATCTACGAAACAGCTGTGCCACTTACACTGAGACGTCAGCTTGCTAGTGTTTAGTGCCTTTGTATAACATAATTAATTTTTAATTAGTCTCATTGTAATTAGTTTTGCTGAATTGTAGTTTTCAAGTATTCTAGCAAAGTGCAGATTTAGTCAACATTTTTCAAGTGAAAAAATTTAAGTAATAGCTTTGATTATAAAATTTATCAGAGAGTAAACTTATAAAATTGGCCACTTATATACCGGTAATTAACTTAATAAGTGGCCTTGTAGTTTCTGCCTTTTCCTGTTCATTTCTATTCCTAGTTATTTGTAGAGATCATTCTCTGTTTCGCTTCTTCATTTTCTAGAGGGATCAGTGTTTCAAAACAGCTTCATTCACCAGTTGTATTATTACATGCATACAGGAAATTTGATTTGTTTGCTTTTGATTCTGATGTACAGGTGTAGTAGATCCTCTACACATGAAATGAGATGATAATAGTGTGATTCAACTGTAGGTGTACTATGTGCCCTCTGTTCTACCATTGTTCTCCAATTACACTGCTTTTTGCGGCTGTCTGCTGCATACGTAAACAATTGCTTTCATGCATTTGCAGTGATTGACCGTTTGTCATATATGTGCATCGTTGCAGCTATCAGTGTTGCACATAAAATTATGACCAATCATAGACAGGATATATAATGCACTCATATGCATGGGCTATGTATGCCAAGTAAGGTTATCTTTTATTACGTAAATTGATCAAATGAATGCTAGTCTGCGGAAGTAAAACATCCTGGCGCTGCAATGTATTTACGCTGAGCAAAACCATGACTACAGTAATACAAGACCAAACAGACATCGCCTACACAGTACACACGTGATGATGAATTGTCAATGAGACTTACCGGTATACAGAACACAACACAGAAATGAAAGGTATTTCATATTTGCGTTCCAGCCGGTAAAATATTGCAACTGAACTAAAATATCCATTAATTTTGTCAGCTTCACTTATTATTGCCATCATTAATACGTTCGTATATTGATCAGTGGAACAGTTCTATTAAAATTGTAAGGCAGACAGAGACAGAGACAGACAAAGAGAAAGAGACAGATGAACAGACAAACAGACAGAGATGTGTAAATGATAGGTTTAATCGTTTAAGATACAAACATGCTGACGAATATCTTATCATGCACTCAACATGCAATACATTTGCTATGGGAAGTCCTACTTAAAATATTGAAACGTGTAGTCTTTCTGCAACCAAACCTGCATAAGTTTTCATACAGACATTTATTTTCTGATGTAATGCATGTAAAGAAATTCTGAGTTGAAGTCGATAAAAATGATGCTCATCTTCTGTATGAAAATGAGTTTTTAATTACACATCTTTAGAATACATGTATCTAGTGTTTATTTCGGCTCAAGTATTTGTTATTTGTCCGAAATATAAAAATTGCTACTCAGTACAGCTCTGATGGATAGCGTAACTTTAATGGATCATTTTGAGAAATTAAAGAAGTCAACTATGTATGATTATAAGACGCTATGTTTATTTCCACTCTGACCTGGTTCTGCTAATTGCTAAGATGTAAGAACGTGACAGAACATGACCTTGCTATGACCCGCACATGACGTGACATTGCATTCAACCAGTTTTAGCCAGCAGCGTTTTTCCCAGGGCAAGTTCAGATAGCTGGAGGATAAGATCATGCTCTTCATGATTTGTCGTTACCAAGCTGAACCCATGGAGTTTATGGGATGTGGAGGTTAAAACATTTCCAAATACACAGAATACTAATTAGCTAAGATCACGTAAATATGACATTGATGTGAGTGAATGCCTGTCGAGTTACACGAATGTCAATGAACAACTGGTGTTCAAGTTTATGCTTGTGCAATGTAAACATTAAGTTTTATTTCATCTACCTATTTAGAGTGCTTATTTCATAATAATAATAATAACGACAATTTATATGGTGCCGTATTGCGGTCGCTACAAGGGCGACTCACAAACAGCTAACTGCGGGAGAAAGGGAAGCAAACAGATAAGTTTTAAGCTTTGATTTGAATTCCGGTACAATGATCCAATGATCAGAGTCCACTGAAGCGGTCAATCTAATGTCCGGTGGAAGACTGTTCCAGCATCTGGGACCAGCAACCGAGAATGCGCGGTCGCCGAAACGTACATTTAGTCATCTAAGAGCATGCATGGATAAATGTCTTGTCTGCCTTGCTATTAATAGGTCAACTTTAAAATGAATGAAAATTCCTAATTAATACTAAAATAAGACTTTTATTGATTAATCATGGCAGAGTACAGCCACTGGCTTAAGTTAGGTTCGTGAGAACCGTTTTGGGGAACCACCTTTCGTGCAGCATTTCCAATGTAGGTGAGCACACAGCATGGTGTTTCATGTTTACGATAGCACAGCGGGGTTCCTTCACGTTTTCCAGGATGTGATTTCATTGCAGAAACGAAAACAGACTTGGGCCATATGTCCTGCATTATATTGATAATAGTATTATTTCTAGGAAATAATAATAATATACGTCTTCGAGACCTTTTTTGTCATATTACGGCGTGCGCTGCTTCTACTACTGCCCGGTATTCCATCTCATCCTTGCATATGATGTTTTCTGTTTGCTATAACTGAAACCAGGCTTCTGAGCCATATGAATTTCTGGCTTAGAAAAATTTGTGTACAGTTCTGTATGCGCCTCTTACTTCCTATCCTGTTCTTTTATACAAGGTGCGTGTAATCATTCAGAGGCAAGGAAATGTCCTAAGAGCTGGTGAAGCATATTTTGGATATCAAGCCATCATCTCTGTTGCACCAGTAACCATGCCTTCTTATTCATTTCATGTTCCTATTCTCACTCTATCCACTCCACCAGTTCTTTGATATTATTGAAATGGACGACAAGGACATCAGAAAACATAGAACTATGTATTAGCATGCAAACCTTCTAATGCAGGACTTCTATGGTCGAAACAAACGCTAACTTTATGTTCCAGCGGGAAAAATTATCTTTTGATCTGTATGTAATCTTCGGTTGGAACATGTGGTGCCCTTGCATTTTTTATGTGCATAAAATGTCTATGAATGAACAAACCCTTGTCAATTTTTTGAACATAAAATAATTTGGCAGAGGTTATTGAAGAATAGACTGGAATGGTTTATTATCAGGTGTGGAAGGCTTACAATGGACAAGGGAAAGGCTTATATAGTGTTACAGTACATCATTTGTGCTGAAATTTGGTTCTGACAAGATTGAATTAAGCACGGTAGAAGTTTATATTAAGTGCAAGAGCGTCCTCGAGCATTTCTCTCGGCCCAAAACACCTGGTGCTTACTGCTGTGGTCTATCCACGGCAGTAGGCTTATCAGCAGAAATCTGGGCAGAATCTGCCTTTGCAGAATTGAGCTGAATGCCAATAATTAATTAATCAGGTAAATGCTGGTGCTTGGTCATGCATGGACTATTGGCTGTTTACTTGTAAAGAAATTTGTTTCTCTCCATACCTTTTTAAAAACTTTTTTGCCTCCCGGAAGAAACTTTGTTAGTAGGCAGAATTCATGAAGACATATGTGTGGCTACGGGAAATGGGATGCATACCAGGTCACTAGATCTATGGCAAAGAAGAGAAGATGCAAGGTGACTGCTGCTGCTGCTGTTGTTTATGGGTTGACCCAGTGTTTTTAGGTTGGTAACCAAAGACTTTTGTACAGATTTTTGTTGCAAATTCATCATGGGCCTATAGATGCATTTTTATGGGGTGACACATGTAGGTTTCAAGCACCTTTGAGAGGGTCTTTGAAGGTACTATTTATGTGTCTGCTTACTTGTTTACACATAGCATAAATCGACCATTGATAACCCCACAGTTGACCTGTGTGCTTTTTATAATGACATTGTTGTTATTTACTAGTTTAATTGTTATAGCTACCTGTGTGGTGAGAGCAATTCAAATGGCAAATTACAAATGTGATTAAACTTTTTTATGGCAAATAGTGTTTACATTTTTAAAATTACATTTTAAACTTTATTGTAATTTAATATACTTATCTTGTCTGCAATTATCTGCACACAAGAGATGTGTTAGCATCCTTATCCCCTTTTAGGTCTCAATAGTTCTAAGTTGGAATTATTGTTGCTGAGAGATAGCAACAATAATTCTTAAGCGATAAATTCTAATTATGCTTCTAATAGACTCTTTCTTGATTGTTGTCTGTTGCTCCCATCCTTCATAGCTAGTTCTCTTCTCCATTGTTTTAACTCAAGTAAACTCCAATCTCTAATCTTCCTTGGTGGCTGACACAGTCATACCAAAATTAGTTAAGGGTTAGATTTTTTGGTCTCCAGGTCCGTTTTTTCCCATGTGGCAAATGTCACATGCTAGACTTGTGTCCTGCTCTAGTCCTGTGCAATTTTTGGCTTTACTTGTTGAGAATTACTGCCAATTCAACAAGTCACTTAATCACTTGAAGGATTTCTGGTGATACTTACATAATCTGATATCTTTTTATGATTGTTTCTGAAGTTAGTTACTACGCTCATTTATTGCATTGGTAGTTGAAGCTATAAATCCAGCACATTGCTATCTGTTTTGAAGTTTGATCGCTTACTAACCTGACTGATGAGATGCTTACGAGGAGGCTACCATCAGATTTAAATTTGCCATAAGCAATGTGCCATTTTTGCAGATCTCTGACACTAGCAAATTCAGTAGCTAACAGCAATGGTGGATGTATTACGACCTTAGCCCAGGGTCTATTATGAACACCGCCCAAAGAATGTGTCCCCAAGCATGAGAAATAGGATTGTGGAATTCGGGTTTAGCACCAGAATCGTGCAGCAAAGGCATGCGAATAGGGATTATTATCCACAAACTTTTCTGATTAGGCTTGCAGCCACTGGAAGTGACGAGATACTGCATGCTGGAGGAATTGAATAGCTTGCTTGTGCCAGCAATGGGATTCTAGTTCTGCATCTGTTTATGAGCACAGGACTAGAATTCCTGATGATTGACAATATCTTTCTTTTCTTACATTTCTGTCAGTTTCCTGTAGCTTTCTGTTCCATGTCAGTATATAATCTATTTCTTAATTTATTATTATGCTTCGAATAGACTCTGTCAGGATTGTTGTCTATTGCTCCCATCCTTCATAGCTAGTTCTCTTCTCCATTGTTTTAGCTCAAGTAAACTTTAACTTTTCTTAGTCATCATAGGAAGTCCCGTCTTTAACTTATTATTATTATTATTATTATTATTATTATTATTATTATTATTATTATTATTATTATTATAATTATTATTATTATCCCAAACTTGTTGTTCAATTTCCTAGTTAACAAGAAACCCCTCGGCTCTGTTTCAGTGACCTACTTACAGAATCCGATTTTCGCAGAATAAGCACCGTTATCCAACACAAAATTATTATTGTTATTATTATTATTATTATTATTATTATTATTATTATTATTATTATTATTATTATTATTATTATTATTATTATCACTATTATTATTGCTTAGGATATTTTATATAGCGCCTCTTCAATGTAGGCTACTCAGAAGTGCTCCCAGCCCAACCAGGTCTTAACAGGGCAACTGTTAGATTCTTAAAGAACAGTGGAGTGACCCCATAACCATACATGTTTAATGCAATATGCCCATGGGCATGCGTGATGAAACGAGTTTCTACCAAGCTTTATATAGACTATTTAAAAAAGGTACCGGTCTGTCAATATGTCTGTGGATGGTAATGGATATGCAGACAAATATATACAAAGGCATGTTCTTATGATCAGTTGGATGCTTGTGCAGTGCTGCTGAAAATAACTGAAAATATAAAGAATGTCAACAGTATTTTATCTCTTCTCTGTCTTCATCTTTTTAAAGAAGAGTTATGCTACGTGTCCTTTAATTTTGGTGGCTGTGGTTGGCAACAGATATGTTGCTTAATGTGGTCAATTATTGATTTATTAAATACAAATTTTAAATAATATTTAATGGGCTGGTTGACTTTCCGAGTCTGAAACACTTGTTTTTAATTGGTTTCTTTTTCTTTGAAACAGTGCAGTGGAGTATGCTGTCAGCACAGAGAATCTCAATTTATCGGCAATAAGAACGGTTCGTGTTTTGAGGCCAATCAGAGCAATCAACAGAATACCAAGTAAGTAAAAAGTATTCATTATTTCAATTGTCTTCTCTTGTCGTTATAAAGCGAATAATTTGTCCGAATTTTTTATAGTGATTTGCTGAATATGTTTCCTGCACTTTTTCATGCATCATTGTGATAGGTGATTATACCAGCATTGCTTCTGCTGCCTTGAAGAGTTTGTGACTGGTTCATTATCCTTGTTCAGAATACGGTTCAAATGCATGAACTGAAGCACAGATGAAAACTGTGGTTATGCTGGAAGTCTATGGTCTAGCAAGAGCATGCTGTGCTAAGTACAAGACAAGTCATTTGAGAACTTACTTTAGGATACAGTTCAACTCTAGGATATGGTCTAACCACAGAGTTGCATCATTTAAGTAGTTTTTGCATATACCATGATAAAAAAAATGTGCTACTGAACGAATCATGTGTTTATCAAAATAACAATGTTTGCTAAGGTTACAACGTAGCTAAGAATGAATTGCATATCATGCTCTTGATCAGCTAATGTAGGGATGTCAAAGGTCTGGCCCAGTAGCCATTTCTGTTATGCTGGTGATATTTTTCTGGCTGTTGGAGCCTTAATTAAGAACTACAGATTTGAGAATAAGGTTTGGGTTTTTATTTTTTTTAGTGTATATGAGATTATATCAAATATTTCTGTGCTAGCAACAAGTCAATCAATACAAAATTCTCATTCTTCTCAAGATTTTTTTAATGGAGATAAATATTAAATATTGCAACTGTTTGTATGCTAAAATCTCACCAATTAAGATTTAGTAGTGCAAAAGTTTTCAGAATGGACTCACCAAAACCCTCTCAGACTGCTACCTTGTTTTGCTCAGGCACCTTCAAGTCTGGTCTGCTACTTGCTGGTATAAGCTGCTGCTGGCCTGCCATTAAAACACTTTGAAACCTCTGAGTTAGTGTATTCGGAGCAATTTTCCGGTTCATGCAACTCTCCACTTTCGAGTGTGTTTTTGCACTGATTGTCTGTTGTACATTTATCTTTATTTGATGATTCTTAGTTACAAAGAACTTTCTTCTTCAGCTTCTACTTTACGTCTGTCTATCACTAGGCTTTGAAGTTTCTTAGATCTGTTTAAAACCTTATTCTTGAGCAGTCTAAGAAAGATGTTAAAAACCAGAGTATCCGGTCAAAACCTTGCGAACAAAGCCGCATTCTAAAAAACCGCACCTATTTTTACCACGTGCATGCATTATGTCAGTGATCATGCCTGCGAGTGTAATAAGTCATTGCAAAATTCTGCATTGGAGAAAAGACAGACTAGCAATAACATAAAATTAATCTCTTTGTAGTTACTTTTATTAGTTTCATTTAGTTGAATAAACAGCACTTTTTTGTTGTCTTTAAAAGTGCAACATCTGCTTTTAAAACATTTAGAAACGGTCTAGGGAGGACTGCAGAATGTTGAATGAACAACGCTACTTTATTAATTGTTATTGTTATATGCGTGTTTAAAAGTTCTGCCAATTTTCTTTAGAAGTTCAATACCTATTTTGAAACGTTTGTAAACAGGTCTACAACCAAGACTAACGAAAGTCAGATGACTAAACTCTACCAGCGAGCATGTGTTATGATATTGAAATTCAATAGGCGCGTAGATAAACATGGTTATGATCATCGCCATTACGAGCGTGTGGTGGTAATAGGTGCGATTTTGAACACACGGTTTTGATTGTCACAGTTTTGTATATGCAGTTTCGATAGTAAACTGAAAACCATAGAATTTGTTGACTATTAATTAAATTTTACATAAACAATTTGTAAATCATATTAGTTTTATGTGGTTTGGTGAAAGTTTTTCAGGATATAGTACATGTAATTTTCCAGCAATGCCAAACCTCCATTTTTTTAAATTTTGCCATTGGTTTGTGATTGCGGAGCACAGAAAGAGTTTTGTTGCTTTGTACTGATTCAGTAAGACAAAAAATTCGAGATGGTTCATTTGGTGCATTTTCCAAACATAATATAGAATCAATGGCTGCATCTGCTGAATGGAATACCGTTCTTCTGTAAGCATGCAGACATGCATTCTAATTGGATGGATGGATGGGGATCCGATTTTGACCAGGGTCTATGACAACAGAGGTCGTTACCCTGGACAGAAATTTACTGGGCATATTACAGCACTTGAGAGCTTTGGATGGGAAGAACTGTATATGGGTATACTGGAACAAAGCATGAAAACTCTTTGTCTTTTTGTTAACCAGAAGATAAATTCTACAGTAAATTCTATGGATTAATGCTTTAATCTTCAAACCGCATGCATTCATCTATTTTTGAAGCCAGATTATGTGTCATTGGTTTCAAACTGTTTGGATCAAGAACCGCCTTACTTTTTCTAGGTATAGTTCTTGGATGCAAGTATTTAAGATGTAAAATTTCTTACTGAAAATTTACCCAAAGTAGCAAATTCACCCAAAGTAACTGGTGGACTATTCCCATAATGTTGTTTAAATGCTCTCATGAACCCTACAGTATCGATTATGCCCTGGAATAATGGAAGTTGCTCTTTGTATTCGCTGAGAAGATAAGAGATTTTAACTTAGTTTTTATGCTAAACGATCTGAAATTTCATGCCATTCTTCTGTGAAAATGCAGCTCTTATGAGCAGTGGCGGTGCCAGCTATACAATTTCGGCGTGGTTCGCGTCAGGGTCATGGAAGTTATTCTGCAGAACAAAGATATTATATGTGAAGAAGAAATTAAGAATTCCACAGAGTTTTTGGCAGGTCATAAGGCAGGTCAAAAGGGAAATTGGCAGGTGCCTGATGCGACCTATAGTGGCACACCACTGCTTATGAGAGGTTATATAGTGCTCATTAGTGGGCAGTTGGCATTGATGAAAACATTGGGAACACAGAAACTACGTAATAATTTGGGACATGTACAAAAATTTCAATCTGACATGAAATCAGACTGGATCAGTCTTTCGTCTCCATCCTGGTTAGTTTGTTTGTCTTGAAATCCTCCTCATGCCGCTTTTCATTGCGTTGCTGCTTTATATTATTTTATCTGGCTGAGCTGCTTTGTCATCATATCTGCACATCTTTTATGATTTCCTTGTCGTCTCATCGACTACCTGTTCAACACTCTTCTGCATCATATACATCATCATTATTATGCAGAAGTTACAATGATTTTATTATGAACAGATTGTGGGTCTGAGTTAAATAAAATTCAACTTGGTATACTGTTTCCTTCTGTACTGCTGTTAAAAAAGGAAATGAACTAAGTGTTGGTTTTTTGCAGGCAGATCTGACAATCTTGTTTTTGTCATAAAAATTTAATCAGTTTTGATGCGTAATCAAATGTATTAATTCAAGAAACGGACCAGGATACGCAGAAACAGAAAATTAGTTTAAAACGCTCTGATAAAGAATTAATGTTTCTGTGAATAACCAATGCAAATATATTGCACAATATAGTTCAGATTTCCTTATGCAGAATACTTCCCAAATGGGAACTAGCAAAAATACACAGCAGTTGCATAGTGTATTTCCACATAAGATTCTAAGAAAAATCATTTTTTTAGTTCGTCTTAAGGATGATAGAGGAAAGGAACGGGGAAAAGTAAATGAGTTTATAATTAAATCAGTTGATGAACTCATCAATAAGCAGGCATTAGACTGTAAGAGACTAGTGTGTGATATCTTTGGTTAGAACATTATGCGATGCATTGCAGCCTTTGCTATGATATGACAGGGACAATATTTGCTAAGGGTTTTTAAGTTCGATATGTGATATTACTATCCAGAGTTCTCCCAAGTGTTTGATAGTGAACAGCAGTGCCAGTGAGATCGTGCTGGAATGAAAATGGAAAGAATGCAGGCATGGTATAAGTCAAGTTTTTTTGCCTATGATTTATTTGGGTATATTATATTGAAGCCATGATGTAGTGCAGGAATTATTTTCCCAGAAGAAACTTTTGTGTGAGCATATGTTGTTCGTCCAGCGCCCAAAAGATCTATAAACCGTTGCAAAAATTTCATTATATCGCCTGGTCTGAACCATGAGAATTATTTAGCCTATGGCTGGGCACAGTCAAAGCGATTGTTTAGGAACAATATTCAAATTTTCCAAAAACGTCAGTTTAAATTAAAGTTCACCATTTTGAGTTCATAACAGGGACTCAACATTTGTTTCTGCAAAATAGGCTAAGTCAAATATAAATCTGCCATTTTAAATTGGTAATAAACTTTACAGACAATTGAGAAGACTTGCAAATCTGAAGTTACCATGCTGAACGATTTGCAAGTCTGGTTTATTTATGGGAATGATGTGCATTTGACTGAGTTACAATTGCACAACATAATAAACTCGAAATTGTTAGAATATATTTGCTTTATAAATGCATAAATTTGTTGAATGTCAATTTTTGGCCAGCTGTCGACAATGTAATGAGCTAGTAAACTGAGTATTTACATTGACTTTCAGTTGGTACACTTATAAAAATGAGCAGTTTGAAGTACAGGTGGCCAGTGCTCTTGAATCCATTCATGTTCAGTGATTATGCATCATCTATTTTATTATTATTATTACATAAATTTATTACGCGCGCAAGGTAATTTATTACGCGCGCAAGGTAATTTATTACGCACACAAGGTATTATTATTATGTAGACGAGATTATTATGATTATTATGTAGACGAGAAAGTCTGAACATAAAGTTTTTTAAAGTACATGTACCAAGAAAATGTTGTTATTAAACAATCAAAAGTTGTATTAATGTAAAATATAAAATTCTATGTAGTGTAAGCTATAGAACATGAGAACACAACACTCATACATAATAAACTGTTTGAAACATGCAGCAGCAGCAAAAGCAGTGACAATAGCATGATATCCAGATTTTAGTATAACATATCATGAATGTAGTATAGGTAGATGGTGAAAAGCACAGGTCTGCATCATCAGTAAGTTTGAGAAGTGCTGCCTTAGAGCAATGTACAATTCGAGATCATTGTATACTGTTGCATTTTAGAAATTTGTTCAGCTTCTGTATTAAAGCCACCTTGGTACACACTTGTTTATATCGATTAGGTAACCTTGAGCGCGGCGATTTTGAGAGTTACTTGATGAGTGCTACGTTAAGTGATTTTATACACATGTACTTAAGTGAATAGGTCACTTACTGAATCTGTCAGAGACATATTAGAAGGTCACAAATGAGAACCATTACTGTAACAGGTGGCTTTCACTTGCTTAGATCGATTAGGTAACCTTGAGTGCAGTGATTTTGAGAGTTACTTGATGAGTGCTACATTAAGTAATCGTAATCATAATCTCCAAATTTCTAAAGCGCTACTCGAAAGCCAAGCATGGGGCACCAGCATATTCACGAGCACTGCGCTGAGTCAAAAGGGTAATCCGTGTGTTCCGGGATAAGTGATTTTATGCACATGTGCTTAAGTGAATCGGTCACTGTCAGAGACAAATTACAAGGTCACAAATAAGAACCATCAATGAAACAGAGGACTCTCACATAAAAACGTACTTGACTAGTGGGATCTTCAATGTCCAGCATTGCCTAGCAATGTTGTAGAATCACTTCAAAAATTCTCATTGGATATGCCCTGTAAATTTTCATGTCTGCATTAAATCTCTTTTACGCTGATTACTGGTAATGAGTCTCTTTGTACGGGTGATGTGGTGTAGCAATTGCTTGGCTTCATCATGAATTCATTGAGTTTCTTTCTCTTGAAGTTATCTGTCCTTCATCGGAATTCATTTGGTTGTATCTCCATGTGCCTTCCTATTTTACATACATCTTGATTCAAGCAGAGAGTGTGGCTTCGCGATCTGGCGGCACTGCTATTTATTCCTCTTCTTGGTAATGGTGTGTGGCCTGATGATGCTGAGCTTAAATGAAATGTTTAAGCATGCCAGCTAAATTACATTTGTTAGTGAATTGCCTTTGATGGAACTGACTACCAGGTCATCGCGAAAAGCGCGAATTGGGCGACTTTTGAATTGCCTCGCGGTCGCCATGGCGACTTTTTTGACGACTTTTTTGTCATCAGCGATTTCGGCGAGCGAAAAATGGGGGAAAACTGGAAAATTCACGTAAAAATGGCATTTTTGCGAAGCAGACAAACAGCAAAAAAATCTGACGACTTTTTTTTTTAGTCATCAGAAATTTTCGTGACCGAAAATAGAAAAGCTCGACGGTCTCGCGATTTTCGCAACTTTTTTTCGAAATCTCGCGACAAAGTTTTGCCGAAATCTGGCAACCCTGCTGACTACTGCTGTGACTACCTGTAGTAGCCTGTTCACCAAAAAGGAAGGATCTGTTGTCAGGTCTTTCTACAACTCGAGGGTCCAAGGACTGGGACTGTTCCACATGTTTTATGGATTATACCAATGCAGGTGCAGCAACATGAATGGAGGAGGCTCTTTGTTCATGCTTCTTTGTGGATGTTTTATGTCAGTTACAAAGAGCTGGGTGAATGCCACCAGCTTAAATACCGTTCTCGAGTTCCGGATTTATATTGCATATCACTATATTGATTCTGGCTAAACGTGTTGAAGCATCAAGGTAACGATGAAAGATCCTAAATATTGCTGTCACTGGTGTCATGACAAGACGTCAGCTTCTTTAAATTTTATCGCAATGTGGTTGCTAGGGATTCGCTGGTAACATGCACCCTTCTCTTATCATTTCGGCTTTGGAGAAGGCAGTCCATCCGTCTAAGTGTTGACAGGGACAAGTGTTCGGTGTAAAATGCAGAATATTGCTGTACATTAATCATCACTCTGAACATATTTCTGAAGAGTCAACCTTGAAGGAAAACGTTGAGAGTAAAGGAGGAGGAATTTTTTCGCTATTGACATAGGCTGAATGGAGGAGGCGCTTATGGATGAAGTTATTGGCCCTGCTATGTTGACCACCATTTCGATGGTGAATCGAAAGTGCCAGGCATGCTGAAGTGCTCTATATATGTCTTCAGGTGATTGATGAATTCACTTGTCAGTGACACAAGCCATTCAAATCTCTTTTTCAGCATAATCTTAGCAGTAGCCATAAGATTCTAAAGCACCAAAAACGAAAATCGGAACGACCAGAACCTGCTTGTTGATAATTGCCATCGGGTTTGAGGATCACTTACAAGTACTGAAATGTGGCTACTGACTTATCTATTTATTATGTATGCTAGAGATTTAGCAAAACTAATTCACGAGAAAATATATTTCTTCCACGGTATATTTTTGCTATTTCACCAAAATCCGACGGAATAGTTGTCATATTAAGTTCTCAGGCTGCATGCTGCTATGAATTGTCTCAACTTAAACATAGAAAGGAAAACAAAAAAAATTGATACCTGGCTATTACCTTCAGTCC
Organism: Lumbricus terrestris; assembly: GCA_949752735.1. Taxonomy (NCBI): domain Eukaryota; kingdom Metazoa; phylum Annelida; class Clitellata; order Crassiclitellata; family Lumbricidae; genus Lumbricus; species Lumbricus terrestris. The sequence continues at coordinate 48,160,752 of OX457039.1, forward strand.
ATCTACCTACATTTTCCTACTCAGCTACTTAATTATCAATTGGGCAGCGGGACCCGTCCCTTTCGGTGTGCCCTTTGTTCTCTATGCTTTCTTATAAATTTGCTGCGTTATTTGTTCTGTTATTTCAATTATCTATTGATGATCACTAGTACTTTAATTGAAAAATGTTTCTTGGTTTCAATAAAATGAAATGAAATGAATGAAAAACTTTAGTCACCTTATATTTGCAGCCAGTGTGCAAGCATAAATGCACTTTTGTTGTTGTGATTAGGTACTGTCAGTTGAGATGGTATTGAGGCATACCGGTAATTGATTGTGGGTATCTAAAGACACTGTTTTATTGAGGCAGAATGAAACTGATTAGTTTTCCCCCAAATATTCATTATTCTCTTCCAAAAAATATAACCATAATGGAAGAGATGGCATTAAGTCACTCATCAGGTTATGTATCAAGTCCAGCTGTATCAATGCCAGCTAACTAAAATGAGCAATGCCTGGGCTTCATGAGCCAAACTGACATCACCATTGCTTCTAGAGTCTTTGTAAGTTCTGACATGCCCGATTTGACAGTTTTGACTTAACTTTATTTTATGCATTTAACCTCGTATCGACCAGCGCCTCTGTGTCAATTTCTCGTTGCCTTCATTGATCCTGTGGCTGCCATTAATGTGTGTGTGTGTGTGTGTGTGTGTGTGTGTGTGTGTGTGTGTGTTTGGCCAGCAGATTTGCGACATGGCAAGATTCGATAAAGATGGCAGTCCCAGCGTTGTTGCGATATTGAATTGAGCAAGTAACCTGAGCAGTTGAGAGGAGGCGGCGTTTTCGCTCACCCATTGATCCCCAGCTGCGTGCTGTTGTTTGCGCAACTCCTGTCCACGTCCATCATTGCTTCCAGCGGTTTTTTATTCCTCTGTAATTGTTGTTCTCTGGTGTCATATATGCAGAGTAATAAATCCAGGGTTTGGTTAATTACCCGTGCTGTGCTTAAAATACCATACTGCTCACAATGGATGCGGCATCTGATGTGCTTACGGTGCAGAATTAGCTGCATTCAACGCATTAAACAGTTCTATAATTTGATTATCAACCTTTCAGATTAATAATTTGTTGCATTATAGGTTTTGTAGGATTGAAAAACATCATTTTGTAGCCTATCTGAACTATGAAATGGTACTGGGCAACCCAGTGGTGTAGACAAGGGGAGGTTTTGGGGGTTAAAACCCCCCATTGGCCTATGAAAAAAGTTTTTTTAAAGGTTATTTATCCACTTAAATAAGAAAAAACAAAACAATTGCTTGTAGTAACAATTGTTTTTCTTACTTTATTCCCTTTGTTACTTTATTCCCTTTTTATTTACTGTAATACTGTTGGGTTGGTTTCAGAAAGGGTATCCGACCAGGCAAAAAAAACCTTGATAAAAATTCCTGGCTACGCCACTGGGGCAACCTAAGCATGTCTGGTTAATACAGAGTAAAGTAAAAAAAATAGTATGAAAATTTGTTACGGATGGCTTATTGAAAAATCCAGAGGTGCTGGGTAATAAGGTAAGTATATAAGTAAAGCTTGATTCTGAAATTGGAATCAAAATACGCAGACGTCACTATCATGCGAGTGTTTGCCATTGGCAAATTATATATTCTCAAAAATGTCGTTGTATCCATGGTTATTTGTTACTGGAGTCATTAGTTCCACTCAGGTGATGATGCCTGCTTCTATTCTCGCGCTGCAACGCATTTCTATCTTTGGAACTGGCAAATTATGACGGACAGATCACTAGCAAGCGCCACTATTGTTATATGAAATACTCTATTTTCCATTCATTCATTCATTCATTCATTCCGAAAGCGTATATGGCACCCCTTCAAGGAGCTTACTCAGAGGTGCTCCCAGCCCAGCCATGGCTAAAAAGATAGGTCTTGAGCAACTGGTAGAAAGCAGGCAAAGATAGATTGTTAGATTGTTTCCGCGACTCAAATATATATATATTCTTATGAGGATGTCAGTGTTCATTATTTTAGTACCTGGTAGCCATCATCATCAGTGCAGTAGCTGAAGCCATGGCTTGTGAGTGGCATGTGTGTGCAGCCACTGCTTTATGACTTTGACAGCTTCTTCTTCTTGCACGTGTGTCACTAATCGATGCAATCCTCCAATGACGAGTAATTGCTGTGTATTATGATGATGCATTGTTTGCTGCTTAGAGGTGAAATGGGGGGGGAGGGGAGTGTAAGTTTTCTGCTTGTAACATTTTCATCATATGCTGTTTATGTTGGTGTTATTGACCTGTCAGTGTGGTCATTTCTGGGTCATTTTGTCGTAAATGTCTTCCTTCGTCCATAAATTCTGATATATACCGTGAACCACGTCCCATTGTGTGTTTGCAATGGAGTAATAAAGAACATACTTGCCTGTGTTTCTGAAGACAATTGTAAATCTAGTTTTTACTTGCATCATCTATTGTCGTGTTGCCTTCCAGAAATGATTTGCTTGTTTGGTTTCTTTTTCGATAAAAAATTGATCGATAACCTCTGAAGTTTAATTTTGATTAAATCGACTAATTTCAATTGCTCTGGTATCTTCTGTGTAAATTATGAAAACTGTTTAAAATGTAGCAAGTGGTCACTGAGTCAGTTGCGACATCCTTTCTAAAAAATTTGACCATTGCATATGCTGAAGGTTATGCACCAGCAATGTATTTAATTCACAGTAAGCAAACTGTTTATTGCAATGAGGACAGTAGGTTTTGTCGCTGTATTCGACCTTTCCATCAGCATTTTCCCTTAAATGCGAATGATTGCTTTGCCTTCCACTGACATGTTTCACATTATCATTCTTCGCCATATTATTTACTCCAAAAATGGTTGACTTGACGTCATGAAATGAATATAAATGAATTAATTGAGCAGACCAAAGCCAATTGATTAAAATTTTGGTGATTAACTAGTCATTATAATCCTTTGATTCTTTGCATTAATACAGTGTTTGACTGTGATTCTGTTCAGTAAATTTTTTATTTGTAATTACTTATTAGGCACTAGTCAAAGTTCACTATTAGTCGTTAATTCTTTAGTAGCTACTAAAGAAAATTAGCTGTTATTAGACTTACTAAAAATTTGCTCCTGGACTGCTGAAAAACTTTGATATTCAGTTGAAATAATCGCCAGCATTAACAGTAGTGACAGTGCTCTCTTATCACGTGCACATGTGCTGTGGAGTGACTTACACGCTTCTGTTTTTACCTGACATTCTGTTTAATATAAAGCGGTGTTATTTCTCCCAAAGCTATTAGCATAGCACTTCATACTGGTTAACACACCATACAGCAACTGCTAGATATTGACTTTTCAGAATTATCCATTTTTATGTGCAGCCTGGTTTATGATAAAAGATGTTTCATGACGACTTCGTGTTAACAAGTCAATATTGCAGTCTAGTCTAAGCGAAGAAAATTTTGACATGAACAAGACAATGACGACATGCATTGTGTTCTTTCAATGACAGGCTTGCGAATCCTCGTGACGCTTTTATTGGATACGTTGCCAATGTTGGGCAATGTTCTGTTGCTCTGCTTCTTCGTCTTCTTCATCTTTGGCATCATCGGAGTTCAGCTGTGGTCCGGTCTTCTTAGAAATCGCTGCTTCCTAGAACTTCCACCAAATGTCTCGACTGGAGGGTGAGCAGTTTCTGATTAATTATGTCTTTCAATTTCTTGCGGTCTGGAAATTGTTTTATTATTGAATTACACCGGTTGACTCACAGCACCAGGGGACATATGCATGACGATATTGTGAGTCTTAGTCGCTGAGTAAATCTGGTTAGTTGGCAAGTAAGGGATATACTTCGGTATTCACGGTGACGTCTTAGACAGCTAGCTCTTGTCGGTCTCTGAGTGTAGCATTGAGTTGGTTAGCCGCTACTACATAAGGGGGTCAAAACAACATGACGGAATGGCGGGGCATTTACAATTTGTACGCTTCGACGAAGTTTAAGATGCCAAAGAGTGTTCGGAGGCATCACGTAGTTACTTGCGCTGTCTGTGGGAGCCTATTTTATGCTTTTTGTTTCCTCCATCACAAAATGCCATTAATGTGTAACAAGACGCATACAGATACCGGTAGTATACTACCTGAGAATTCGTTTTCATGTACGATGCAGCCGTCTTTATATCTTTGTTCATTTCTGTAAAAAGACGACCACCTATTAATATCTCTTGTGCGTGCGTGCTAACTACAACCATGATTTTAATGTCGACTTACTTAATGGTCCCCTAAGTGTGTCTCTTGCATACCAACTGTCGACTGACTCTAAGGCACATACTAACGTGGTGCAATGTAGCACTCGTGGAGTCGCTACATAAGCTAAGATATCTTTGTACACATGGTCACAGGTACATGAAACTGATTTTGCCGAGATAGAGGATTACAAAGTAAATGATCAACTTGGGATTACATTAAATAGAAATAAATAATCTGATGTAAGTTTAATTGGGCATTGAATTTGATAACTGTATTTTAATGTTTAATAACATCATGCTATGTTTTTCTTGTTATGCTATATTGTGTCTTACTGGGTTTAAATTTTTTTTAGTGCTTTAAAGTGCAACACGATGCATATGAACCAGATTTTTGAATAAAAGATGCATCTGTGCTGTGGGGAAATGTGAATGTATATCTTCCGAATTTCTCAAGACCACACAAAAGCTGTCAGAGAAACCAACGTATCACAGGCGCTATATCATTCCAAGGCTGCACTAGCCAGGTTGTTTTGTTCATGCCAGTGCCAGGTCTGCATCCGGGAAGCTAAGCTAGGTGCACAACATGTTGCTACAGTGGTAATCTTGCACTCTCCTCTGCTGCTTTCCATTCACGACTGAAAACCGAACTATTCAAACTATCCTATCCAGATTCTAATCAGGTTCCACCCAACTACCACCATCACCGACAACCACCGTAGCATCACGCTGTCTCCTCGGCTTGACCTCCCGGATTTTGACCTCGCACCGGAACGAAAAAGGCAGCTCTGGCTATTGCGGACTTCATTTGATATAGCGCTGGTGAATAAGCTGGTCTCCCTGACGTGGCTTTTGTGGGTGCTGAGAAATTCTCGAAGATTTACATTACAGTGACGATGTTGGTCGTGTGGTGGCGCATGAGTAGTTACAGGATAGGATTACCTTGAAGAGTGAGGCTTTTAGTTACAGTCGTGAGTGGAAAGCAGCAGAGGGGAGTGCAAGCATAGAAGGGTTGAAATTATTAGGCAGGATAAAAGTATGAGCAAACTGGCAGAGATCTATTTGGAGGTTTATTCCAAAGAGCTGGTGCAGCATAGACAAAGGAGTGGTTGCGGAATCCCAAAGAAAAGCAGACTGGAGGCGGGATCAAGAAAGCTATTGTTAGGATTGATAACAAGCAGGATGAGCTAGAGGTGATGATTAGGTTGAAAGTGTGGCCATATTTGTGAAGGGTGAAAGAGATAATGTTGGATCAGATTGCAAGCATTTAGAGGGGAAAGAAACTGGGATGCAGATGATATAAGAAGTCACTGGTCAGCATGGATGTTAAAGTGACCACAGTGAGGTCAAATTCATGATTTGTGGTTACAGTAGCAAAAAGGAATTGTTCAAAAGCGACTGAGATACACTATTATTATTTTTTATAAACTTTTACAGAAGATGTTTAGTATGAATTCAGAAGGAAAGCAAAATTTAGCTCAGGTATAACAAGGATGAACGAACTAATTAACTGCTTATTAACCATGCCTCAGGTTCAGACTCACGTGCATTAGGAGTATTAATAATTATTGCACATTTATAACCGTTTGGCAGATTAGCTTTAACAAATATGCACCATTTTTATTAAGTTGACCAATTTTTTTTGGTAGCTGCGAGGCATATGCAGAACTCTAGTCACCTATATTGCTGATACAGACGGTTTGTCGGTTGCCTGCAGGTAAGCTGTTCAAATCCAAAAGAGGATTCGCAAGCAATGTGACCGAGTCCAACCTCTTGAATTGTCATATTTTTTTAGTCTGACGCTGCCAGATTTCTATAATGAGAGTGGCCGAGATTTCATCTGCAGTCAGCCGGAAGACGAGGGCATGACCAAGTGCAGTTCTCTGTCGCACTTCGTTTGGAAAAACGTGCAGTGCAACGACTCTGCTGAAACCTTTAGCAATAACACATCTACGAATCAGTCGTGCGTTGACTGGAACCAGTATTATTCATCATGCCGTGCAAGCGATTACAACCCGTTTCAAGGTGCCATCTCCTTTGACAACATTGGCCTGGCATGGGTTGCTATCTTTCAGGTAAGGCGATCGTCTTGTCCAGTGGCGTAGCCAGGAATTTTTTATGGGGGGGTTTATGGCCGGAAACCCTGTTTTTTGCTATTTTTTCTTACTTAAATGGAAAAATAACCTTAAAAAACCTTTTTTAATGAGCCAATGGGGGTTTAACCCTCGAAACCCCCCTTGCCTACGCCACTGGTCTTGTCCCTCGTACCCTCATGATCGTGATCATAAACTTAACGATTTTTAAAGTGTTTCTTAAGCTAGGTGCAATGCTGATCAGATTATTCAAAGGGTTACGTCGTCTGTAACATCTGTACAGTGCATTTGTTCAGTGTTGCCGTATATCTTTACTGGTTTCCCGGTGGTCTGTATGCTTAATTCACGAAAGCCATAGGAGCTGGTTTTTTCTGGTTCATGCAACCACTTTCCACGAGTGCGGTTTCTCAGGATGTATGCATGCTGCACTTGGCTCTATTCATCTCCCTGGAGCTTTGTTTGTTTGCTTCTACATCTATGCATTAACGAAATGCACCGCATTCACTGTGCGCTTAACCATGTGAGGTGCAATCCAATAGCCGATGGCATATAAGCAACGTACTGCTGCTGCTGTGACAGAGCTTAGTGCAATGGTCAGATTGCCTGTCTATTGCAGAGCATGTTGTCACAGGTTTGGTCTAAATAATGGAACATGACGCTTTTAAATATTGCCACTGACAAGGCTGAGTTGAGTTGAGTTTTGCGGTGGTTTGGAGAGAGAGAGAGAGAGAGAGAGAGAGAGAGACAGAGACAGAGACAGAGAGAGAGAGAGAGCGTTGTCGATCGTGTGGTGCTGCGGTCATGTTTGCGCTTCAGCTTAAATATCCTTCATCCTTGGAAATGTGCTGGGGACCCTGCTACGATTACCAGCACTTACTAACAGTTGACTGAACTGTTATGAGGACACCGAAGTATCACCATTCACCATGCCACTCCAATCCTTAAATTCCTCTGTTCCAAAATTCAGATAATCAACTGGTTGCTTGTCAAAACATGAACAGCTCTGCAGGATATCACACATCAGACATCACATGTCAGAGCATTTTATGTTTGACATTCGATTTCAGTAGTCAACAGATAAGATTCCAAATGAGTCGAGTCCAGCTAAACATTGTTTTACCGAATACTATCATGAACACGATTCAGGCAACTTTTATAATCGATGAAATATTTTATAAGTTATTAGACATGTTCTGAATGACACATTTTAAGTGCTGTTATTAGGCTGAATAAGAATATTCGGCTCTGTGGTGGCTGAATATGAATGCAAATACTGAAAATTTACTAAATAAATGCATTGTAAAACTGGAAGACTAAAAGTTTTTGCTAAAATATTAAATACTAATGTTTACCAGAAGGATTCATGAGTTTAAGTTTGCAATGTCTGGGTTTTCTAATGAATTGCTGAATTATTAATCAACTATTTACATTTTGCTTTTAAAATTAATTTAAAATATTTTTAAAACTTTTTTTAACAGTTATTCTGCTTAGACTTCATTTTTTACCATTTTCTGCTAGTCAGATGAATTTGTTTACAAAATAGAATACTTCATAATCAGCTTCACTGCTATTATTCACTGTTATTATTTAAGGTACTTGCGCTACTGTCGCCTTTTACACTAAATATGAGTCATAATCTCTAAATTAATTTCCAAAAGTGTTCTAATGGCACCAGCATCCGATGCTCACTGATGACCTTGAGTGTAGAGTCAAGGTTAGAGAAATGCAGATGTCAGAATTCCTGCAGCCTTGGTCAGTCGGACCAGTTCTTTAACTTAACAGTCTGGATTGCTTTGGAAATTTCCATAATCTTCTCGTTGATCATTGTACTGGTCTTGTCTTATACTTGAACCACTTAGTGTTTCCTTGTGTTTCATGAAAGTAGATGGAAAAGGCCTGCTGTGTGAAACTGTTGTTCAAACATGCTTGCCATACTGGTTGAATTAATTCACTTGATCTTGTAAGGATAAACTGCATTGGCTTCCTAATCCATTATGGGTGCACACTCGCCATTAAATGGTTAAGCTATTGATCCTTACTCTATTCTCAAATTCATGGTTGTGCTCAGTTACATTGGGACAGTCAGACAAGGAGATAAGCTGTGTCTGCACTTTTTTAAACTCCAGTGAAATACAGAGTTTGTGATAATAAGTGTGAAAAATGAGAATCATAATCTGAAGAAAGCAGCTTCTATCCACATGGTTGATACTGGGTGCAGCCTTGCAGTCTAATTGGACTGACTATGCGTGACCGCACAAGTCTCTGATCGAAGCATTTTGCTTCTAACTCCTGCAAGTGAAATCGTATAAATCTTTTCAGTACCATCATTCTACCAATCGGGCATCTGACGTCTACGCCTCTATGTCTGGATCATTGTCTTCGCTCATCAGGCATGTCCATTCAGAGTATGCCACTGCGCTGTAGTAGACTTCTATGTCCCTGGTGGCTGAACGAAATCTAGCAACCTGTGATCATTGTCCTAAAAGGTGAAATTAATGGATGCATTGTGTGCATCCATAAATCTATAAATGAAATCTGGCTGGCAAAGAAATATTGGTGGCTGACATGAACAGCAATGCTGCATTGAGTTGGTTCTGCTGTTCCTTGCAATTCTGATGTAAAACAATAAACATCCATTTATATTTTTAAGCATATTATTTATTTCACTGCTATTTATTATTTTATTCTATCGAGTTTCAAAGTGGAGAAATATATCCGTTAAAATCTGCTGTTCATTTCTATTTCGCCCGGTTGTTAGAAAAAAATTTGATAAACTTTCGTTAACCAGTAAGCTTCTTTTACATATATGCTTGTATCATAAATTATGCAGCACTACTTAAAGAGAAGCTCCTCAGAGTTGCTCCTGACCTGACAAAACCTAACCATGATTGAGAAGAATGGTTTTCAAACGCTTGCAGAAAAGGGGCAAAGGAAGGCAAGAAGTTACTGGGCAGCCTATTTCAGAAAGATGGACTGACCCAGTGCCTACAGTGTAAAAAAAGTCCCTGAACGCCCCTCATCTTTCCAGCCTATGCTGGCCCAATAAATGGCAGTACGGTGTTCAGATTTGAAAATAGGTGCATGGACGCCGTCCATGACCGCCCAGTCACACTTTATAATCCCTGTACTGACCACAGTGAAGCTTTTGTGAAGCACTGTAGAAGTTTCAGCAATAGAGACAGCCAAGTCGCTTTGTGTGGCAAAACAACGGAATCTATACCCGAGAAGGCTCCTTAAATTGGAGCTTTAGAATATTAAATTCATGCATTTGCATAGACATCCAGTTCAGTTGCTCCTGCATAAAGCTAGATTTATGTCTGAACTCAGGCATGGAGCTGATTTTGGAAGGATTATGTAGAATTATGTTTATATCGTTTAATTGTGAAATGTAATGAGACAGACAACATTTATGACTGTTTACCATTGATCTTAATCTGATGTGAAACAGCCATGAAGTTTCCAATATTTGCCATGAAAACTGGTAGTATTAAACAGTATTCTTCTCATATGTAGTGAAATTGTACCTTTTGCTGGAAATTGCTTCAGTCTAGTTATCAGTATCATAACCCATCCGGAAACTGTTGCTAGGCCTCTGACAGACTGTGAGACTACCGCATCCTACATAGTGCAGGTAACCTCAGCCAGAGTAACCCTCCGAGACTACGGTGTATAATTACAGGTTATCATAGAGCAATTACATTTCTCAGCGGTAGTATAAAAACTCGCATCATGAAGTTTGGTTCATTTGGCAGTACTTTATTCAATCAGATCTGTATAAACCAACTTCTATTGGGTTCAGTCTCAGTGCAGAGTCCAAAATCTGGAGATGCCAAGCCACGAGAACCAGCAGGATGCTAATATAGGCGATGTTTACCACATAATTGATACGGCATGCCGAAAACTGGAATCGAATGAAATAAGAGATTTAAGAGCGTTCTGGTTCGAGTTTGAGTCAAGTGCTTTGAGAGAATTGGAAAGATGAGCTGAATACTAATTTGTTGAGCATGAGCAAACCACTGGACGTCTTCTTCGCATTTTTATGGTATTGCTGCATAGATGAAAGAGGGTTGTATATTGAGTAGCATGATGGCACGCTTCATAGTGGCTGGTAAATGCGTTTGCTCGTACCTGGGATTTTTAATCCATACATTACTTAAGCGTGTAAATATGTGCAGCCAATGCAATACCTTAGACAATTTTGTGCTTCTTCCATTTTTATCTGGTATTGAAAATATTATGCAGTTATATTTGCATTTTTTTATAACTACTGGAGGCTGGTCTTTCTGGTGACTTAAAGAACTGGGCTGTTGAATACTCCTCTTTGAATTACCCATTGCACATACCTGTACCTTTTATGCATATTGGATGTTCAGCAAAGATTGTTCTAGGACTGCTGAATAATTGCATTGGCATTTGTCTAATAATTAAAAATGACTATGTACTGCTTGTGGGTATATCTTGGTCTGTAGCGCCTGTGGACATTAACAATTCACCATGCCATAGAAGAGGCAGCTTTCAGATGTTTATGAGCCACATAACAGTGATTGCCCTAACTAGCTCTAATATTTTTGACTGTTCTCAAGTAAAACACTTCATCTGATGCAGAGCTATAATAATAAGAATAATAAGAATAATTACGACAATTTATATGGTGCAGTAACACAGCCATGCCTTTACAAGGTCGCCTTAACTATGCTAATCATATTAAGGTATACAATGTCATTATTCTCTGGACATCAACGCAAGTTTGTCTGATCATCATTATTGTTACGTTTCCAAGGTAGTGAGTGATCAGTAGCTGCACTATTACACAGTACTGCCGCGCAAGTGTATTTGATACTGCCCTCCTTTCAAAGTCAATACTGCCACGCAAGTGTATTTGATACTGCCCTCCTTTCAAAGTCTACAAGTGCATGCTTGACCATATGATTAGCTTTAGAGCAGTGCTTTAGAAATTTAGATTATAGAGTTTACAAGTATGATTATGGTTACAATTGCAGTCTACTTGGGACATTTTTTCCGAATTTTTGTGTTGCCAAAATTGTGATATAATCTTGGTGATATAATCTTGGTGATATGATCTTGGTGATATAATCTTGGTGATATAATCCTGGTGAAATAATCTTGGTGATATAATCTTGGTTATATAATCTTGGTGATATAATCTTGGTGATATAATCTTGGTGATATAATCTTGGTGATATGATCTTGGTGATATGATCTTGGTGATGGGTCGATTCTTTGGAAACCGAGTTCAGGTTTATAAGCGATATTTGTATTATGGCCTTAGTTTCGTTCTAACGATCTAAATATATATTGTTGATTGTTTAGGTCATCAGCCTGGCTGGTTGGGTGAACATCATGTACTTCGTGCAAGACGTTCATTCCTTTTGGGACTGGATATATTTCGTCGCACTAATTATTGTAAGTAACCTAAATATTTTGAATTAAATAAATAAAGAATTTGTTGTGTGTGTCTCTCCAGAAACATGTCTAAGCAGTTGCTGTTTAATTAGAGCAGATTGTTTATAATTTCTGATTGTGCTGAAAATCAAACTTTGCCTAATAGTTCTTAAGTATTTTTCTCGTTTTGCATATTAACTACTGTAAATGTGCTTTTCTCTTAAGTATCCTGTTTGTGAGGCGCCCTTGTAGCAGTATGGCCGTGTTACAGTGCCATATAAATTGTCATTATTATTATTATCCCGTAGCTATGCACAATTTTGACCGTTTGATGGTCACTTTTTGGCAAAATGGAGCATATATTGAACTAAGGACGATTTCTGAAAGGCCAACAACTGCTATGTTTTAGTAAATGTATTTTCATTTCGTAATGTCATAGCTCAGTGTAATGTTCATACTTTTTGCTTATGACGACGAAAATCATTTTAAAGAAATCATCAGAAAAATGATTTGATAAGGCAACTACTTTTCTTCAGAGAAGCAGAATTACCAGCATGGTAAAAAAATAATATGAAGAACGCAAATCTCCCGCTACCTAAGCATCGTGACTAATATTGTTCGCTCCATGCTGAGTTTCTTAATCCCCAGTCACTGGCTCATTTGGGACATCATAATGATTATTAGTCTTGATCTGGATTTTGGATTAATTTTCAGGTTGGAGCTTTCTTCATGATCAATCTGTGCCTGGTTGTCATAGCGACCCAGTTCTCGGAGACAAAGAAACGCGAGATGGAACGAATGTTGATAGAACGCAAACGCTTCCATTCGAGCAGCACGCTTGCCAGCAATTCCGAACCGGGTGGATGCTACGACGAGATGATCAAATACATATCACATCTGGTGCGCAAATCACAGCGCAGAATAAATCGCTTTCTTCGTCGCACCGTGCATGCGCGTCGCAGGGTGACACCAGAGCGAGCCGTGTCAATGACACTTCAGCCAAAGCGAAAGCGACCGCGAAAGAAGAGCGACCAGGGTAAAGAGCCCTCCTTTCCATACAAGGTTGACCAGAGCTATGGCATCCAGCCTGCGAAAAATGCGAAATCTATCGTCGACAGTCCTCACGCAACTTTAGACAGTCTGGAAGGTGCTGAGCTTGGTATCTCAACTGGTCCCCAGCGACCTGCTTTTCTGCATGTAAATAATGCTTCAATGGGTTTTCCGTCTGTAATATCGCTGTTTAGTTCAAATTCGCTACCGACTCCTCCTCCGACGCTTCGTCTGTGTTCACCGCCGTACGTCAGTCACATGTCGTCTGTAAGCAGTGACGACTTCTCGGGAAAGTATCTCCTTGTACCTCTAGAAATAATTAGGACTAGCAACCGCCAGCCGGTTGCAGGCACGACTGCTTCAGTAAACGAAAGACCTGGCGGAAAAATGCACGCCTTCAGCCGAGCAGCGTCGCTGAACTGTGAGACCTGCGGGGGAAATTACTTGCCAGTCGTTCAGATCGAGGATGGAAGAAGACGAAACTCCATAAGCCGAGCTGCTTCGATGGTCAGCGGAACCTGTGGCAATAACCTGCCTGTTCCAACAGATGGCGCTAGGAGTCGAAGAAATTCCATCATGAGAGCCGTTTCTCTGAGCACCGAAACTTCTAGAAATTATTTACCGGTTCCCAAGGAAGGGAATGCTGAGCGACGAAATTCCTTCTGTAGGGCTGCTTCCATTAACAGTGATCCATGCAAGGCGTACCTTCCTATTCCGGGAGAAGCGTCGAAGACCCGCCGGAACTCCATCAGCCGTGCCGCATCTCTCAACTGCGAATCCTCCAAGATCCTTCTACCGGTTCCGGCCGAGCCGTTAGGGACTCGGAGGAATTCAATCAGCCGGGCAGCGTCGCTCAACTGCGAACCTCTCAAGTCTTGCCTCTCTGTTTCAAAAGATTTACCTCCCGCTGCTGGCAGCTGGAAGAATTCGGTAAATCAGGACGCTTCGGATGACAGTGAGTCTAGCAAGAACTATTTGCCAGTTCCTGGTGAACGTGCTCGGCGGAATTCGATAGGCAGGGCGGTGTCTTTGAACAGCGGTGACGTGTCGAAGAAGTACCTCCCTTTGCCGTCAGATGGAAGCACAAGTCGGCGTAACTCGATCAGTCGAGCGTCGTCTCTCAACAGCGGCCAGTGTGGGGGAAACCATCTGTCTGTTCCACAGGAGCCGATAGAGAAGAGACAGAACTCGGTTAGCAGCGATAAGTGCACCAACTACCTATCGGTTCCTGGCGAATCGGTGGGTAAACGACGGCCGTCAATAAGCAGGGCATTATCTTTGAACACTCGCGGTCAAGAGAACTCGTCGCCGATCGGGCAAGTCTCGCTAGGAAATAAAGTCAACATTTTGGACAGAAACTTGCCAAAGCAGCGGATCTCCGTGATTCGTGCTTCGTCATTTTGCAGCGAGTCGTGCGGAAAGTACTTGCCGCTGCCAAAGGAAATGTCACAGAGTCGAAGGTCATCCATTGGCCGGGCGGCATCTCTCAACAGCGGCACTTGCGGAAAATACGAAGCGCTTTCCCTCGACAGAACTGGACGATGCCGCTCAGCCGTGGTGGCGTCAAGCAACGCGAGAATGTCAAATGACTACCTCAACAAAATTCATCATCGGTCGATGCACACCGTCAAATTCCACAGCAAAGGACAAGGCGAAAGTTAGTATAATTATGTTCTTTGCTCTCATATGCCAAAATATTCAAGTCATTGCTAGAGTGTCATCGCATCGTATCGTATATAAAAATTTATATAGCACCTCTCGCAGCATGGACTATTCAGAGGCGCTTTCAACACCAACGTCCCAGGCATAATAAATGTCTTGAGTGAGGGGGAGGATGCAGGAAAGAGCACAGCCATGAGTTTAGCCCGTAGAAAGAGGGGGGAAGGCCATTCCATGTGGAATTAATTTATGCGATCATGTATTTTCTATTTCTATTTCTATCATGTAATTTCTCACATAGTCATTTACTCTTTATTGCTGTACAGTGATTTTCCCAGTAGGTTTCTTATTATACTGTTATTTTATTTGAGATTATTCTTGTCTTTAAGTTTTTCAGTGCAAACCCATTATCCTTTTTTTCTGTTGTCAGCTGCGAGTCTTTTCCTCTGAAGTTTTTTTGCTTTTCTAAACGACGTTCATAAATCACTCAATATTGACATCCTTCTCCACTGACTAAATACATCCAACTCTTAAACATTTGTAATGTCTACTAGACAGATGTATTGTGTATGCGGTAATGCCTGCATTCTATGGCTGTTTTGGCGAGATCACTCTGAGTGCTGGGTTTTATCTTCTATTTTCTATGCACACTGTACAGTTTATAAAAGGCTGTTTTGATGGTTTTATGGGGGAATAACTATTTATGCCGACATGTACATAAGAATGTCGGCTTCTTATTGGTGCTTTGGTGGAAAAAAGCGACGTAATTACGAAATAGCTGTTTGTATTCATTCATAGCTGTTTGTATTCATTCATAGCTGTTTGTATTCATTCATAGCTGTATTCTTTCATAGCTGTTTGTATTCATTCATAGCAGTACTGTGATGCTGTGGCTGCAAATGCATCATACGCATTGCTGCCATTTTGCCTCAGTATGTATTGTATTTATGCATGTATATATGTACGTATGTAGGTCGGTAGGTGTATAAGTACATTGGCTTTGCATTATCGCATAAATTGCTGAGCTCAAATTGCGGCCAATTGATTTACTGCTGTGTTTATCTATGATGAAGTTTGTGCAATGTGTTAATTGTGATTCGTATGTCAAAACCTTGGATGTGATTCTTTCCATGAACAATGCATTAGTGCTCTTCACAGTTATAAATGCAAATGACCACTTCAGTACTTTATGCAGTTGATCGGATACCTAACGTAGGATTGGATCTGCTTGTTTACAACAACCACTAGATGTCAAGTGGTAAATGTTTAGACGAAGAAACTTTATCAAGCATGATATCTTGCAGAGGAGTGCAGTCCTGCATGCAGTATGGTGCTGTAGTATTGTTCAGCGCTGTGTGGTTGCCTCACCGATTTATTATGAATTTGGTTTTTTCTTAGTTTTTAATGAAGGAGAAAAAAAGAATTTTTGGACCGAACTAAGCTATAATTTTTCTACCAGGACACAAAATTCTGCACCTCTTGCAATTTTTACCGGAGCATGTAATTCCATACATAACTTTCTTTGTAGGTAATAATACCTTCTCTGCACCTTTTGTGCCATTCCAACTCCAAACACCATCACTGTTAGCTGTTCATCTACCTGCCTAACCTCAGATCTTGACTTGGAACTTTGACCTATACTGCATAAGGATATTGTTTTGACTAAGTGCCTGTGAATAAGCTGGTTCCCATGACATAGCATCTCTGGGTGCTGAAGATATTCTGAGATTACTTTTTGATGAAATAAATATGTTTAGCCACCTATTGTTTCAGATTTTCTCAGATTTGGTTGTGTTTTGTTATGACTTTCTTATGGTTTGCATCGCTTTGCAAGCAAGTCTATTTTGTTTGACACATTAAGGGAATGAGTATGGTTCGATTTCTTTCCTAAGAAATAGTGATGTAACTAATCCAGAAGGTGTAGGTAGGCTATTGGATAATAAGCAGATGAATAAGTAAATAAATAATTATGTACCTCATCTAACCATTTCTATTGATGTAAAAGGTCTTACGCTGGAACAAAGTCCTTATTTTTACCAAGAACTGATTGGTACAAGAATATTAAGCAGGCCGGCTTACTCATGGAGGATATATGTCATCCCAGGTTTATGTTCTTTGTTTGCTGTCATGGCATCATGTGTGGCAGGAATTTGGAGTTCAGAGTCCTGGGGACCTTGCTATGGCTTCTGAATATTTTAGCACTGATGCTTGACCTTGTTAATGCATGCTTGACTGATTTGAGGAACTATGGGATTCAACTGGTTTTGAGCGTGACAGTCCTAGGGCATTTCTATTCCTCTTCATCAATCATTTAGTCTGTTCGATATTCTGCCATCACTGACATTTCTCTGATGGATAGGCCTGCAGGCATTGTCCCAGCATTAGACTGGGGAATATAGAGTGCAAACAACTAGCCTATAGTCACTTGTCTGCACTTAGCGATAAATGACAGGGTGGCTAGGCTTATAGCAAATGTTATTGAAAATCCATTTGGAAAATTATTATAACAATTCAGATCATTGGATCTGAGAAGTCGGTTAATGGTATCCCTAAGATAGAATTAGCATGAAAGTTAAGGCAACTTTTCTTTTTTTACTGAACAATTAAGTTAAATAAAGTGCTACCAAGTGATGAACTTTCGAAGCTGTAATATGGCAGACCAAATGCTCTGATAAATTTCATGCAAGCTGTTGAAATATATGAAAGTATTGTCTGATAGCATTAGTTGTCTGACTGCAGTCTGCCAGGCTCAGCGGCGCCGCCAGGATTTTTTTTCTGTACGCACTTTTTTCTGTACGCACAACTTCTGTACACACTTTTTTTCTGTACGCACAACTTGTACAAAATAAGAATATGCGAAATGAAGTTATGAACTGTTATGACGATCTTTAATGGGCATGCAGTGAGTGAGAAGTGTACGTGGTCCACTACTAAATAGAATTCAATAGAATTTCATCGTTTATAATATTTCACGCTTTAATTTACAATTTGTTATTTTTTTGCCTTTTGCGCGCTGTACGCACTTGCGTAAGTGCGTACGCCTAACGGCGCCCCTGGCCAGGCTTAATGGATTTTAACTGAATTTTGATGTGTGTTGTGGTCGGACAATGGCGCAATAATAATAGAAGTCTTCACAGTGTAGTTTTTTTTGCTTCAACAAAAATAAAATCGTCACAATAGGTATGGTGCAAAATTTCTATTTTAGTTGCAAGACTTGACACCAAGCATTGTATTACTGGGTGTTGAACTCCAAACAGAGGGGCAACAATTCTTTGACACTCTATCTCCAATGATGAACACTAGGTGGCTGTCAGTAACTGTTGTTGACAGAGGCATGAAATAAATATTTCCATGAAACGGTTACGTTAGGTGCAATGGATGGATGACGCGATCATCAGCAGTTGGATGATTGTACGTACGTTTGGTGTCAGTGAGATTTTCCTGACATGTTTAAAATACATTGACAACATCGTTGTATATCGTTGTACTTCGATGTCTGCTGACTGAGTTCTGTCTTGCAATGATCCTTCTGACTTCCACTTGGCTGGCATATCGTCACCTGACGTTAGCTGCTACCATTCATTCAACATTAATGCATACAGCCGTGCAATTATCTGGCCAGTTTGGTTGGGTGATGCTGTGTTGGTGGTGGTGGTGGACATGTTGATCATTGTTGGAGCCACTGCTGCTGATTTATGGATGGAGTGCTGCTGCTGCTGCTGCTGCTGCTGCTGATGCTGAGGAAGCTGAGTTGCTGACAACCGGCAGCCACAGTTAGCTGTATTTAAGAATGACTGATGGATGGATGATGATTATCTTTTCATGGTCATCAGCAGCTTGCGGATCTTATTACGTACAGATTCATGGTATCTTAAGGTTCGGTCATACACAGCTCTGCCTGATTTGATTAAATCCTCGTAGCATTGTAATGTGGAACAGGGTTGAAACTGGGCACTATCTATCACCCTTTGCATGTCAGATATATATGTTTTGGTTCTTTTGTCTTCTCCCTTTGTCAGATATATAAGGATTTTGGTTTATTTAGCCCCCAGGGTCAAAAACGCCATATATCTTATCAGCCACTGAAGAGTGTAAATGATGTGTAAACATGACATTTGTTTACAAATGTATTTTGAGGAACCTATGCCATTTCTGTGTATGTGGTTGTAATTTTTATATGATGTGACATACAAAATGTCATGCTGTAGCTTACATGTTTCATCACATTGTCTAAATTCTGCAGGTGTTTAGTGAAGTACATGTCACTGCTGTGTTATTTATCTTCAGGCCACTATTAGGTCACATTAAACTGTTGAATCTGTGCAGCTCTGTCTTTTGTACGTCAAGTATTGTCTTGAATTCACCATTAATTCTTTCAACAGTCACTTCACAATCTTTATGGCATATAAATCTCCAAGGTTCATAGGAGCAATCAGCTTCAAGTAGGCAGTGGTTTTTGTTTGGGAGGGACTGAAAAACATCCCTGTTTACGTAAAAAGATATAAAAATTATCATCAACTTATTGCATGGTATGACAGAGCTAAAGCAGGCTTCTCCAGGTAATTAAGTTGTATTGTCCAGTAACTTTTGAAGAGATATTCTTCGACGTCTCTAGAGCAGGATTGATGAATTTGCTTATTTTTGTTGTCTTTATAAATAGCAGCAACACTAGCTTAGTGTGGGGTATAAAATTATTAGCATGACGATTGCTACATTGATTAGTTTCAGTCATTGCATATCTGGACTATTGATTGTTATTGTGAAATCATTGAAAATAAATCAGATGGTAATGAAACTAGTTTGGGAAAGCGGGGCAATACATTTTTGACCAGTCTTCATGAGTGATTGACATAATCCATAGTCCATGATTGCTGCTGGTGTAGGTCTAGTTTTCACTATGGGCCTAAGAGGTAAAATTGTACCAATCATTGGGTTTACTACCCACATAGTGTTGGTCCTGCTACTCTTAAATGGATTAAATCCTTCAAAATTGACTCCATATGATTTCAAATCCACAAAAATCGAGCACTAGTGTTTGTCTATGTTTGCTGTTTCTGAGCACTGTCAAATTTGATCATAGAAGAAAACAGATTGCCAGCCTTCAGTTCTAATATGTCATCAGCTATCTCAGTTGTGTATGAAAATCCAATCGAAAAATTGTAGGCTATTTATTACTCTTAATTTTCGGGTAAGTTAATTATGTTGAAAGAGCGCTGGTTCCTTCTGCCATCCGCTTGAGTTAGCCCACTTATATATTTAAATTTTGTAATTCTGATATAGCAGTAAGTTGACCGATGTTGTAATAATTGTCCATAATTTATTTATTTAGTTGATTGATAGATCAGTATAAACAAAACCATTGAAAGAAAGTTGTGTTATTGATTTTCAAAATTTCATGCGCTGTTGGTTAGTTACGCTGTCCACGATTTATATAACTGTAATGAAGTGATTTTATACAGTTAACACTACCAGAATGCTTAAGATGCTGATGCCTTCAAAATATGTATTTAACAAACTATTTATGCTGCCAGTTCTAAATCATGAAATGTTGTTCTGTGTAGACGAAAAGCAGTCTTCGATTCTGCACATGAACTACCATAGATCGAGTGATGGCGAGATGAGAGCCAACATTTCTGATGAGGAATCAGATGAAGAAACTAGCAGCGATGATGAGGAAGATGATGATGAAGAAGAGCAGAAGTCACAAAGTATGTGTGTGCCTTCATGCTGTCATTGTTTCACATTTTCTTTGCTTTTTACCTTGACTTATTGTTTAGGTTCCATGACAGTCCAAGCCATTAATTTTCAGTAACACGCGTAATTTTCAGGCATTTATTTTGTCTTTTTATTTATTACCATTACGCTTGATCGGCATTAACTTAGCATGACAAAGTGCATTTCTTGTCTTAAAGCTATTTTCTGCAGTTTGTAGAGCTCTTTCTGTTCTTACAATTTTTTATATATGTCTGGTTTCTCCTTTTCTGATCTATCAATTAGCTTTCATGCCATCACGCATTTTATTTGTGTCTGATGAACGATTGTGCAGAAATACCGATGATAAATGGAAGCACATGCAGCGTTTTATGTTTGTCTGCTACGACTTTTGCAATAAATGCACTAGAGTATTTGCTGGCTGGATGCCTGTTTCTGCCGCACGAAATCTCTGCTTAGCAAGGTCTGTGTAAACAAAGACAGTCAATGAAAGCAATATACCATAGCGTTGCACGTACACATTTTGACTCGCTTTAGTCCAGTGTCAAAATATTGCACTGCTAAATTAATCCCTATACTTTCAGCCTTGCAACCTTTTATTGCTGCTCCAACGCTGCAGTATTTTATGTGGTCCTTAAGCCGAAACTGCCTGTCCTGTGAGCAGCTGATTATCTGACCTTGAAAGGTGTGGTGACACAAGCGAACCCCCAGCAGTGAATTAATTGTTGACATTGCTCTTTGGGAAAAATTTTAGGCCTCAAGAAAATCAAGCAATTTGTTATTATTTGATAAACGAGCATTTTAATATTTTGCACGTGCTGCACCAGTTTTTCTTATTTAGTCTTTCCTCTACTGATGTGGTGGACAAGGTTGAAATTTGACAACTTCGCAGAATGCTGGGTTTTCTGAAGCAAACTCTCGGGGATTATTACCTGCCACCAAAACTGACATGAAACCTGACTCTTGCGGAGTAATATAAATAATTATATATACATTGTATGTATATATAATATATATATTTATGTGTATATATATATAGAGAGAGACAGAGAGAGATAGGTACAGAGAGAGACAGAGAGAGAAGATATTTCAGAATATGTATTCCTAATTGGCAAGATCTGGCTGAATGAATATACATTAGCTTCTCTGATGTATTACTACAATGAGTATGCCATGTATTTGCTGGGATTATAGAAGTTTTCCACAGACAACTACCGAACAGTTTAACCTGTAGACCTATTTTTCATCGGATTCGTTGGCATCGAATTCAAATGTTTTTAATTCATTCATTCATTCATTCGGACATTTATATAGTGCTCCTTCAAGAAAAAAGCTACTCAGAGGCGCTCCCGACTCCAGCGCGCCCAAAAAGAACAGTTTTAAGTTTAGTAAGGAAGGATCCTGGTAGAGTCCCAGGATCTAGGCGTAGCTCAAAAGGAAAGGCCATTCCAGACGACTGGTCCAACCACAGAAAAGGCTCGATTCTTCATGGTAGTAGTACGAGCAAAAGGAACTAAGAGGACTCCCTTATCAGCAGAGCGTAGCTGACGACGTCCTTGGATACCCAATGTAAAGCTGCATAGTGGAATGGAATTAATTAATGGAATCCTGTAAAAGGTTTAAAAGCAACGGGGCTTTTGCTGTTGCAGACAATAGCCAATCATTGATCAGCAAGAACAGTCTCGTCTAAGCTGATGACATGAAATATGCGTCCGTCTTTTTGTGGCATTGATTGATGACCGGGAACTTTCTCTGTCTTTGTTTGTTCAGCCAGCGTATTTTTGTTATGTTATCAGTATTACTGCTCTCTGGTACTACCTATTCGTTGCCGTAATTCTAGCCGCTCGGAATCCCGCTAAGGTTCATGGCTTTATGGACGCCAGATGCAAATGCTACAACTGCCCCGCAATCTCCACGTCAGAAACGCTGATATCCATACAGAAAACATCAAGGTGTACCAGTCTGTTCATTTTCTTAGGTTTCGAAGTGATATCTCATCGGAATTGCAGAAGGCAAACATTAGTCTGTGTAAGTTCAAAGTGGAAGCGAATAGAACGCTACATGGCAAGGCTGAACGAGAAAATGACTCCACAAAAAAATTGTGTAATGGTACTTAGAGGCACGCTTAATGAATACCTTGAGGCAGTACATGGTGTCGATAAATGCCTAGAACAAGCATGAACTGTATTGCATTACAGAAATGCCATAATTGCTGGAAGATAATATGTAGACGTATGCAGACCAACGCAGAACGTTACTAGCAAACGCCCAAAAGATCGCCTCCAGTTTGCTCATTTCCTGCAGCTTTCCACTCACGAGTGAAAAACCAAGTTTTTGTATCCTGATTCTAGTCCTGTACCGCCCAATGACCACCACCACCACTGATTTCAACCATAGCATCACTTTGTCTTGGCTTGACCGCCTTCGGATCATGACTTGGCACCAAAAAAGGCGAAACAACTTAGCTATTGTGGACTTAATTCGATATAGCATCGGTGAATAAGATGATCTCCCTGATGTGGCTTTGTCTTTCAATGAAAAATTTTAGAGGTTTAAATTACATTTAATATGAGAACCTCCCTGACGTGGCCTAAATAATGTTCAGTGGCATCACCAGAGCTCTGTAACTGGAGAGGGGGCAAGGCATAGATCTGGACATGCAACATACAATGCAATAGGAGGGCCCTTTCTGCCAGAGACGCAACTGTGGCTTAGAAGTTGGGCAGGGGAAAGGTACTTGAACATCTGAGTGGAGAGAATTTGCAAATGTGGAAGGAGCAAGGCTTCGATTGCTGAAGACAAAGAGCCCCTAATGACTTGTGGCGTAAGGGAGCATCTTAATTCCCAGGGTCCTCAAGCCTGAAGCTGATGCAATTTGAAGCATTTTATGACAAATGGAGTACTTTTGGCTCTTCTTGGCAGCGTGCAGGTCCAGCAAACTGCAATTGCTGAGAATCACAGTTATTGAATTAAGCATTTTAAGGGAGTTCAGACAGAGCACTAATATACTAAAGGAACGTCAAGATTCGAGGGTCACTTGATGTCGCCAAAGTCAAAGTTTCCATCAATCACACTTAGCAACAAACTCGTATTTGATGAGAGATGTCACATTTGTTAGGTGCTATGGCGCAGTCATGTTAGCATTCAATCTGGTCGTGGCAATAACCATTTGGTAATCTGATACGCATTCCAGCCTAATCAGCCTCTGGTCACTGTACAGTTAGTAACTGCAGTTCAGCGATGATCAATACTAATGAAAGAAAATATGAACCTTCTTCTTCTTCTTCTTTCCCTTCAGGCTAGAATTATTCCCTCTGGCGAGGGGTCAGCCACTCGGATCCTTCTCCTCCACTTGTCTCTGTTTCCAGTGTCTTCTTTCTTCATTTTGAGCAACTTCAGGTATTGTTGTGTCACGTCCTCCCATCTTTTCTTCTGTCGTCCCCGTCTGCGTCGACCATATACCTCTGCTTGCATGATTCTTTTGACACAGCTATCATCCTCTTTTCTCATTACGTGTCCATACCACCTCAGCCTGAAAGAAAATGTGAACCAACAGACCCCATATGAATATCCCCCGAAAAAATCCCCGGATTTGCACGAATCGCATGACCCGGCCTGAACAGGGATGACAGTGAGCTGCCCTATTGCCCTGTGGTGACACTAATGCTGATGCTACTGTCATGATATGCTTTAATTGGTTTTTTCTTATAAAAAATACTTGACTAGGGTGTTGTATTTACAAAAAGCGATCCATTAAATCAGTCAGTATGTTGGAGCTATTCTGCTACTCTTTGACTAAACATGGATACCCAACACCGTGTTTATAATGAAGCTGTAGAAACATTATTTAGCAGCCTTTCAATGTAATGTATATTGTTTTCGGCAAATGACACTGCTATGTCAGTGCTTTTCGCCTCTGCAGCAGTCATTTAAGTCCTTGGCTAGTAATGCAACATTGACAAGCAATTCATTTCAGTCTTCAGTGTGCCTAGATGTCCGTGCTGGTTGATCCTGCAGTCTCATAACTGTGCTGTCAAGGATGGTACATGTGACTGTGCAATTATCTTGTCTTTGAAATGAAGCATGATTGTTCATTAGACTTTGTGTCGGATGATTTGCCATCATGGCTGATTATGTTGTGTTGTTTGCTCTATTGTATTACAAAGTTGTGCGATACTGGTCAAGATTTCGGACGTTGGTCAAGAACTTGATTAACAGCAAATATTGCCAGCAAGGGATACTTGCGGCCATCCTTATCAACACGCTGAGCATGGGGATTGAATATCACAATCAGGTAAGGAAAAAATGTGCAATGATGCCAACGGCAACAACAATTTATTTGGCAGAAAGAACCATGTGCCTAAGGCTGACATGTTGCATTTTCGAAAAGACTGGGGCATCAGTGATGATCATGATGTTTCTAATGTTGTTAGTGGTGATGATTAAATGGTGTACTTGAGCATTTGCAAAGCCAGAAAGGGTGCAGCATACAATGACATTTAAAATGATGCATTCATTTATCAATGTCTTGACCAATAAAAGACAAAAAGTGTTAAGACTGATGATTTTTAGTTGATTCCTGGTGTTATGTAAGAGCTTAAGGGACTTAGTAAATTGTTCCAAAATTGCTTCATAGTGGTGGTGCAGTATTCTTTATTAAATAGTCTATGTACGTGGTTTGGCTTTTAAGCACTAAAGTTGTTGCGATGCATAATGATTTGTACATTGATTTGCTTTGTTCGTAAAAGTTTCCTCAGGAATTCGTATATTGTTGTGCTGCATGTAAAGTAGCATTATTGTCAATTATTAATAATTATTAAATGTGCATAATTATCAACTATATGCTGGATCTTTTATAGTTCTCAAAGATTCTGCAATAAAGCATATATCACATCATGTTCAAGATATGAATAATAAATTTACTAAGTTTTGCAAATTGAGTCAATGACCACAGTGATATTCAATGGCTCAGCTGGTGACATGGTTTGATGTAGACAATGTGTGTAAACACTATTGATCTAGACATTTCTCTCGGGACAATTCCCTCTGGGGTGTTAGCCCGGAAATTTCCTCCTGGTCGTTTCCTCATGGGATAATTTCCCTGGTTGTTTCCACAACAAAACACATGATGTTTTTCCTGTCTCATTATTTGTTGTGCTGAACATTTCTTCTGTTTCGATGGTTTCTTGATGTTTTTGTCTTTTGTTCTGCGAAACCTTTTCTTGACCTTGTCGTTTTTCACACTGGTAGCTGACATCTTTGTTTGCTAAGTTTGTTTGTTCTCCATGAATGTAATAGACTAATTTATTCTTTCCACAAATGCTGTCAACTGACTCCATTCTGACTGTATTAGTGCTGTGATGTTGCGGAATAGTGTCTGATAGAACGTGATTATGCCCAAGTTCATTCTTTTATTCAACTTAACAAAAAAGATATGTATATTTTCAAGTGAAATATTGGCAAGACAATGAATACTGTGAGCGATGAACATATTTTTCTGCTGAGCTGTGACTCTCTTTTGTCAAATATCTCATTTAAAATAATCCTGGTTTTTTGTTAATACATTATTGTTCATGTGTTTCTTCATCCAGTGTATATGCTTATAAGTGTGATGCTTATATATAGCACACTGCTCAAAGATGGCGTACATAACATACGTTGTACTTGTAAATGACTACTTATGATATATTGCTGACCATACTTTGACTCTGAGTTTGAGACACTTGTGGGAATGAACGACCAGAGGAATTGCCATATAGGAAGAATTCAGAGGAAATGCCTGGTGCATTATGCTAGAGGAAATGTTCTGATCTCAATATAAGTGTTATGTACAATATTTTCATAATGTGAGTTTCATGCTTTCATTGAATGTAGCCACCAGTGTTAACTCAGATCCTGGAATACAGCAACCTTCTCTTCAGCTGCCTATTCGCCTTTGAGATGCTGCTGAAACTGATAGCAGACGGATTGTTTGGTTACGTAAAAAATGGATTCAATGTCTTCGACGGATTCATTGTTATACTCAGGTAGAGTTTTATACAATTGCAGTCTCTTGTATTGTTATTATTCATCTATGAGTCATGAAACCACACACTAAAGCAACATTGTATATATGCAGATTGAAAGTAATGGCTCATCATAACACTGACAAGAAATTCAGTTCCTGAATACAGTGGCAAAAGGCAGACCACTTTGAATTCATTTTCTGTGTTAAAAAAAATTAGGAGTACTGGATTTTATTATTATTTTATTTAAATGAGAATTTAATTAAAATATTCAAATTTAGTCATATTAATCTATGATGGCTAGAACACCTGTACAGCGTGCGTGAGATAAAAACTCCGATGATATCAGATTTCTGTAAGAAAATGTGAATATGCAAGATTAAGCTTTTATTGTGAAAAATGACAGCAAGCAAATAAGCCGTAAATATTTTAAATTTATGTTTGTAAATACAGTTCTGAATGCAGTAGATAAAAGACTTCAGAGCACATTGACACATTCACTTCCACTAGTATTATAGTAACAGGTAAAGGTATTGTCCATGCTCGATTCACGAGTGGCGAGCCCGGTTTTGATCTCTGGTGTCAGGCCATAGGTGACTTTGCCATACATCAGCGGTAGGTGGCCTGGTCTTTCCGCAAAACCCAAGGTTACCTGCGCAGTGAAACTGCTACTCATTGTACTACTGCCCTCTCGGGTGTGGAAGGCCGAGTCAACCCTGTGTGGGGCCAGTGGGTTTGAATCTGCGTCATTCTGCTCTTTAGCCAGC
Source organism: Lumbricus terrestris (assembly GCA_949752735.1). Lineage (NCBI taxonomy): Eukaryota > Metazoa > Annelida > Clitellata > Crassiclitellata > Lumbricidae > Lumbricus > Lumbricus terrestris. The sequence continues at coordinate 48,187,672 of OX457039.1, forward strand.
ATGGTTAGTCCTATCCTATCCCGTTCCATGAGGAACATAGGGAGGCGCTCATCTCCTTTTCCATGACCCTGAGCCAGCAATGGACGAATCCCAAGGTCCTGGACACGAGGCCAGTGTATCGCAGGACTTGCTGTTTACTTCCCAGCTTACGCCGGTACCAAATTATACTGCTTGGTGACAGAGGCACGTGTGCGTGAACAACTTGCCCAAGGTCGTTACCCGGAGTCGAACCCGCAACCTCCCGCTCCGTAAGCGGACGCGTTACCGGTCTGCCACCAGGTCGCACGCATGGTTACATCGCCACAATATAGTAGCAGCAGCACTGCTAAATATATTGTTCTAGCAGCTGCTTAGTACGTTTTCTCTAGCACTTGTGTGACATGCACCAATTAGTATTGATCAATATCTTGTGCTGGTTAAATGCACCCTGGTGAATCTGCCTCTTCAATCTCAACTCACGTTGCACTCTGAAGCCATCCGGTGCTGCTGGTGGTGCTGCTGCTGCTGCTGGTGCTGCTGCTGCTGTTGCAGCTGTAATGCAGACCACCAGCAGTGATTGATGCACTCATTAAACTCCATAACGTTTAAAGCTGCCCGTCACAAGACCTCATGGTCCATCATATCCATTATGTGCTGCGAATTTTTTTGTGAGCTTTAAGTGCCAAATTAACTGCCTATAAATATTAGCTGAACGGAATTTTAGGGCACTGTCCTGTTTGTCATGAACGCCTGACCCTGTAATGCCTGCCATGCCATGCTTCGTATAATAGTTTAGGATGATGATGATGCATTTGTCTGAGGACCGACACTTTTTGCTGAAGTGACTCTATCAGATAGCTGGAGAGGAGAGGCAAAGTGGTTGCATTATTTACTCTCTGTGTACATTTGGGAAGCAGTAATCCTATGATAATGTCACCAAAGAAGCCAGATGGCAAATGGCAACAGAGGCTTGGTCACGAGAGTATTCGCAGATGTCTCGAATAGTACAGCGGTGACAGTTACAGTGCGTTGTGCTGAGCAAACTCTTCGAACACAGGCATCATTTCTGTGTACTGGATCTGCACATTGCACAGCCTGCAAACTACTAGAGCACAGCAAATAGCAATATTGATAATTTAGAATAATCCAATTAGCTCTGTAAATTATCTGTAAATTATCTAATTTATTCACCAGTTTTGACATAACAGAATTAAGAGCCGCTTTCTAGACTGTGGTTGATATCTTTTTATGTATGGTTGATTGATCTCAGTTATGATCCAATCCCATACTGCCTCTGTTTTCAGCCATATTTTGATTTAATGTCTTTGTATAAGCTAGTTTTCTTGACTTGTTATTTAGCTCATAAATGTAGTACTCAGATTAAATTCTAAATTCATATTTTCACGAGAACTGGATGCGCAGAGCAGATGGATGGCACTAATTAGTTTAAAAATTCTCAATTACTCACCATTAGAAAATTCTCAAGTGACTCAATTGTGTCTCCATTTGGAGCAATTGTTTTGTGAAAGAATGCTTGAAACTAAGGCACCTGTTCCGTGTGATATGCTACATATCATATCAGAACTGCTCTTTGTAGAGAAGCCTTTAGACAGCCTGCTTGCCATTATGCCTCATTCCCTCACATATTATTAATGTTGCATTTATTTAGAGAATTATTTCATATCATGATAATTATATTGCTGGTAGATCTGATTACTTTTCTAGTAGAGAAGTTCTGCCATTTTCATACAAGTTAGAGCTATCAATGATGATATATTTTACAAGTTTTATATTCCTGCTTTTTCATTTGGATCATATAGATAACAGAGCTACGTTATCCTTGCTAGGAATTTGGAAGTTTTTTTTTTCTGTGACTGCAAAGGCAATCAGATAGAAGTAATCCTGTTAAGCGCTACCGATCAAACATCTGCCAATGTTTCTGGATGTGAGGGTCTTGCTTTGGAGATTACCAGCCAATGACACAGTGGAAATTGCTTTGTCACACAGCAATCGACGGCTTTCAGCTTTTCCTTTGCTTGCCAAGAAAAGAGATGGCTTCTGATGAGAAGTCTATTATGTTGCATTAGCATTTCTCGTGTATTTTTATTGCCTGATAAAGAAATTGCTAGACATTCAGAAATGATCATCTACGGTGATCCAAGCCATGAACGAAGCCGGGGGCAGTTTTCGGTTGTTAAGTGCAGAGGCATTTCTGATATGTCGTTTACCAAGTTCGTTTACTATTTAGCAATTTCTCCTTAAGAGCCGGCATGGGGGTTGAGATGCACTTTGGTTCCATGTTATTACTTCAGCTGTGGAAAGTTTTATTCTGTGTGTTGGTTTCCCAGCTGGTTTAGGAAGGGTCTTGTTGAGCGTTAATTGCGCTCTGACTTTTATGGGTGTTTACATGGAAATGAAATGACGCAATAGCTCGGCTCTTTGACAATAAGCACATTTTATTTAGTCTCATTGGTGCAGCTTTTATTGCTTGATAGAATAGAATATTCTTTAGTTAACCAATTGCAAACTGCAGTTTGATTTGAGGTTACAAGTTAAAAATGACAGTTGTAAATTTTTTGTGCTGAGAGAAGGATTTGTTATTTACATTTTCTGAGGCACAGGTGCATTACAATGCATTGGTTTCATTTTTGTGGCCATTAGTGTGCTCGGTATATATAATACAATGCACTCTGCTTGGTATATATAATACAATGCACTCTGCTTGGTATATATAATACAATGCACTGTGGTTGGTATACAATACAATGCACCCTGATCCAGTTAGCTAAATTGATTAGAGTCTAGGCTGCTGCATCCATGCACCTCTTCATGAGCGTGTGTGCAAAGATGGCTTATTTCAGAGATTTAAATCTCGGGCTAACATTGTATATTCAAAGGAATCTTCTTAACATGGTGTTGCGCCCATTCAAAAGGGCAAGTGGTGGTGAAGGATCTCACCCGATCAAACCACTGAGAAATTTACAGGGCCAAAACCATATACAGTGCAATATATAGACGTTTACATTTGCATTTACTATAAGGAGCACTTTTGGTGGCAATGTTGATAGCACTCGGTTTGAGTAGTTTAAAACTAATCCCATTTCACCACAGGCGTTATGTAATTTAAAATCAATCAGATGTAGTAAAGTCTTCGCCCGTGTATGTCAAGTTTCGCTATTATATTTTTATTATTGCAATAGTTTTGCTGCATTTATTGCATGTCATAGAGACCTGGTGATATGTTTTCTGATAGTCTGGTGGAACTGATGCAAGGAGGCGCTGCGGGGTTGTCAGTCCTTCGAACGTTTCGTCTCCTTCGGATTCTTAAACTCGTACGATTTTTGCCAGCGCTGCGCTATCAGCTGGTCGTCATGCTTCGCACGATGGACAACGTTGCAATGTTCTTTGCACTTCTTGTGCTCTTCATATTCATATTCAGGTCGGTAAAAAAACTCATTTCGAACTCTTTTAGCAAATATAGAGCTGAATTTAGTATATATTTTATAGTTGACTGTTATTATTCTTAAAATGTCTCAGCCTTATTTCCCTTTTCTCAAAATTTGATTACTAGCATGCACATTGAAATTGGAAAATTCTTCCTGATAAATTCTTTCTGTAAAATAGCGATATGATTTTTATTCTTTTGGACATCATTTCTGCACCTGTTACAGGTATTTGATTGGGCAAATTACCTACATTGCCTGTTATGTACAACCTTTTCAGAGAGGCATATCTAAGAGTTGAAATTTTTAAGAGATCTATGCGATTATGTTTCATCATCAGATGCTTCCATCAATCTAGAGAGAGAATATTGGTTAATACAAATCTATGGTGATAATTTGACTGTTGCAGCATCCTTGGGATGAATCTTTTTGGATGTAAGTTTTGCGATGTGATGGCTAATGGAACTAGACGTGGCTGCAAACGGAAAAACTTTGATAGTCTGCTCTGGGCGATAATAACCGTCTTTCAGGTAAACATTTTCGTGCATTGATCAAAAGTTTTCATTAATTCAGCCAATCCTAATTTTGACAGGTCTATTGCAGTTTTGATTTTAAATATATCGATGTAGTGAATGCCACAAGTTTATTCTTATTAGAGGCGATGCGGAAGCCATTGGAATGTTCCCGACTGAAGCCAGAATGCTTGAGTATAGAAGACTTAGCAGCCAGCAGCCTTTGCTTAAAAAATGATGATCCCATACAGTTGAATTTATTTTACTTAATCGTTCTATTAATCGTCTTTGCCACCGTATGCTAACTTGCATCACTGAAACTTTGTTCTTAATCCTAGAAATTTTTTGCACTGGGCAGTAGGGCTTCTCAGTAGAAAAAGCGTTATCTAGGTTAAGTCTCCTATGTTAATCAAGATGTGAAATGTGATGTAAATGTGCAGATACTGACACAAGAGGATTGGCACGAAGTTCTCTACATTGGAATGTCAAAGACGACACCTTGGGCATCTCTCTACTTCATTGCGTTGATGACTTTTGGCAACTACGTCCTCTTTAATCTCTTGGTGGCCATATTAGTCGAAGGTTTCTCTGCCGAAGCTGAGGTCAGTTTGATCAAACGCAAAAGATAATTGCTCTTAATGACCATAGTTGATGCTCATGATTACAATGACGATGATGATGATGATGATGATGATGATGATGATGATGACGACGACGACGACGACGACGACGACGACGACGATGATGATTACAATGGTACTGATAGTGACGGCAAAAATGATGACTGTATGCATTGCTAAGATAACAATGATGCTCATGACTGCTGTTACGACTATGATCATTACAGTGATGAAAATTTATTCCTCGCATTTTCTATAGCGCCCCTTCAATCTCACTAATCAGAGGTGCTCCTGACTACAGTGCCGACACTGCATTGGAGTTTCACGCCCAAGTGCACAAACAATTGCAAGTGAGGGACTTGCTCAGGGTCCGTATGCGGCGGCCTGAGGTGGATTAGAACCTGGAATACTCCGGCTCCAAGACACCGAAGCCACCACCACATGACATAACAATGGCATCATGATGGTTGGAAAGATGAGGCTGATGAATATTTTTCTAACAGGATATTGCAAAGGTATCATCGATCATGACCGTTTTCTTGATTATGATAAATGTGATGATGTTGATCATAATTTCGTCTGAATTTTATTGCTTGAGCCTCAACTGAATAGTTTTTAATAGGCTGAGGAAAGAAAGAAGGAGGAGGAGAGAGAGGAGGGACAGAGGAGAAAGTCAAAGATCAAAGACATCAACAAGTTAGAAGAGAAAGGTCTCCTACTCCAGCTTTACTCCTGTAAATTGTCCGACGGTCCTGAAACCGACGACATAAAGAATAACAAAGAGAAGGGTAAGTACCAGTTCAGTTTAGTTTATTTACTCTCATCATTATTTGAAATAATGGAATAATATTTGGAATGGCCTCTCACTAACCTTGCGACTTATGCATAGGTTAAATTCCCCTGCATTTTTAGGTATCTCAAATTCTATTTTTTTTTTAGCTGTGGCTGGGCTGAGAGTGCCTCTGAGTAGATTTCTTGAAGAGGCGCTATATAAATTCTCAAAATGAATGAATGAATGAATGAGTAATTGAATGCAGGTAGACATAAAGAATTACGAATAATATATAGTAGGTACAAGTTAAGTTTAGTTTACATTCATCATAATTTGAATGCAGGTATAGAGCTCTATAGCCTGGTGCCTTGAAGCCCTTGATTCTGCACCACTTACAGGTGATTAGTGATGGCTATTTCAGGAGATTTTGTCCACTGCATTCGATCATACTATGCTCTGTTTCTTGCAAGTGAATCGTGAAGACGTCTGATCTGAAGTGGGAGTAAAATGCGCTCGTTACCCTACCTCTGATTGATCTGATGTTACTTTAAGCAGCTTTGGCTTTGATCGATCACATCATTATTCCCTGCTTCTGTATTCGGCTGCAGGAAAAATCTTTTAAGATTCATATCGCCTCAATTGACTGAGCTGTGTTTCAGCAAAGGCAATATAGGTGAGCTGTAGCTGTCAGAGCTCAAGTAGCCAGGAAAAGTAACATTTGGTCTTGGTTCTGTTGTTGTCCATTATGAATCAGCATTGCTGTTCATTAGATATTCTGCTCTAAATACTGATATATTAATTAAAATATAATGAAGTAGGAATGCAAAACAATAAAATTTTATATTAGACTTAGCAAGTTAAGCACTAGTGTTGTGCAATGTACACATTGCATGTCCATCTCAACCCATGGAGGAACCCATTTTAATAGCTTAGGTACCAGATAACATATAAGGCAATGTAATGTAAATCTCCGAAAAATTTTCAGTGTCCACAAAAGTCACATCAGGGATACCAGCTTATTATTCACCAGCGCTATAATCAGATCAAGTCCACAATAGCCAGAGCTGCCCTTTTCATTCTGGTACCAGGTCAAAATCCGGGGAGGTGAAGCCGAGGAGACAGCACGGTGCTACGGTAGTAGTTAGCATCATACTGAACGAGTAAAAAGGCAACCAACCTTGTAATATTATTATCACAAGAAATGTAGAAACCATTTGACAATAGATGAGTGAGTAGACATCATAATAAGTGATTAAATGTTATACTCAAAGCAGACATGGATAGAGGAGTGTTTTAGCTGGAGCATCACCTGTTTGGTTTTTATGACCTTTTAGAATGATCCCTTAATGGCTTTCGCTGGGTTGAGAGATTAGAAACGATGCACATTGAGCTTAGCTTTCCAGAATAAATTCCTTTTATCCTGCAAACTGTTTCTTATTTCGCTGTGCTTGAGCAGAAGTTATTTCACGTCTATTATCATTTCATATGTATTATTTATATAGTATGTAAATATTATATATAATATTATATTTATGTGTGCGTATATATATATATATATGGAAATTGGTTGAATGTACATACGTATTTATATATTCATTCACTCATTCAGTGATTCAATCTGCCCAGCAGCATTCCATGCCCCGGAATTAGAGGTGTGGTTTTCAAACGTTGATGGGAAAAGGTCTCTAGCATAGTTGAAGACGTTTCTTTCAATTATTTTATGCGATACCAAAGCTGAAACATGGACAACATAGAAAATGAATGTTTTCTGTTTCTCTTGTTGGATGCTTAAATGCTATATTCCGTGGAAATATATGATTAGCCTGCTCTTCATTGCGGCTTATGATAATTTTGGAATTACACTCATGCTGTCGTTGCAATTGCAGTGTTTGCAAGGCAACGACTGGTTGCATTGACTACCGTCAGCGATGTGCGAATTCATCTGCCATTATCGTCTGTCGTTGCCAGGTCCCTGCATAGGTTCCAGATGCTTTCCATATCTTATTACATGATATCCATTTGTTATGCACTTAATTAGACTCCTGTGTGGCCTCCGGACAAGTGGAAGGGTTAATTAGTTATGAGGATGGAGGTGACATCCCTTAGAGGTGGTTCATCCAGGGTGAAACGTCTGGAGGTGAAAACTTCTGATACCCTATGATAGCTGGGCAACAAACTCGGCAAGCAGGCTGCATAACCCTAGCTAGTCTCATATTAAAATTGTAAATGTTTATATCGTATATAGAATTATAGATCTTATAATTCTTGCAAGCATGAGTGTCTTTCTTTTGTAAACATTTATATGTGTATATATTATGTATATTGTATATATTCTTTTCTGGACAAAAATACCTTCTATTTTTGTATTCATGAACATCGTTCTTTTGTGAACAAGAGCACCTATCAAAGTCTTTATATCTTTTATATGGACATAATTTTTTTTATTTTAAATCTCTGTCTTCCTTATCTCTTTCTTTTATTGTTCATTGATGCGGCTCTTAGTACCATGTGCCAAGCTGTCCAATGTCCACCTATTATTTCATCCAGCTGTCACGAAGGATTGTCAGCCAGAGCAAAACTCTGCCCTGTGGCTTTGTATTATAAAGCATCCAGACATCTATGCCGCATGTTTTCGAAGACCATTTGGGAATGATAAATTATTTGTGGTTTGATTAAACACCTGTGAATGAGCACTGAGCAGGTCGTTTATGTATGGCTTTTTGGCTTTTATGAGCATTGGCTTTTGTCAGTTTCTTGTTTCTTGGCCACTTGTTGTCCAGCACATAATTGAATTTGAATTTCAGTGATTATTATTTCTGCATTTTTAAGGAGCCACTCTCTTATGGCCAAGGTGCTGAGTAATAATTATGAGTGAAGGATTTTCCAAGATCTCGACGCATTAGTAGTCCCATAGAAGACTCGAACCCATGCCCGTCATGCTACAAGCTGAGTGCTCGAACCAATTGGCCACCGATCCCAACAGGTTAATGATGATGAGTGATGAAAAAGCGATGACCCTGACGTGGTTGGCATGGCAACCATAGTAAATCGTGTTTGCATTAATAATCATCTTGTGTGTTTAGAAAAGATCATGCTTGGACTTCCAGCTTCTACTGCAGTCAACCGAGACAGTGATTTGAGTTGTGATGTAGGAAGCAGTGGAGGAGGAGGAGGAGGAAGTTGTAACCCTCCGATAATCACGCACACCGCCGCTACTCCGATGGCCACTCCGCAGGGATCTCCGAACGAGGTCAGCTGTGGAAGCAGAGATGCCAGGAACACACTAGCGGTGGAGCAGGCCTTTGCTGCAAGCTTTCATTCCAGTACAGATTCTTTGGAGAAAGTTCCGGTGAGTTTTCTTTGTCGTGAACTGTTTTTTAAAGTATTATCGATTGAAAGACGCAGATGTGTATCCTGAGGCTTCACTTTAAGTTGTAGACTAAGTCGAGTCTTGTGAATCTGAAATTCTTTGTAGTTAGAAATCATAATTGTGACGTCTCGTTTATGTGGATTCTCTTCAAAGAATCTTCTGCCATAACTTGTGCCCCAGAAACCATGACTGGGTGCTACCACGAGCAGACAATCAGATGAGGAAAACATTTATAACTAGAATGCTGTATTCATGGTTCATACTAATTACTTTGTTTAGTCACTCTTGATAGTTTTTGATGTCTTACATGAATTTTATACGTGATACTTGTTCGCCAGGGTGATGTTTTGCAGCTGGTTATATTAATGAATATACTTATACATGCTGGTGATCCGGCCATGCTGGGCCCAATCAAATATAAAGATCTTTGAACAGTAACTTGTGCTTAGAAGCTTAGATTGACTAGAGGCTCCCATGACAAGTAACTTGGCAGTACCTCTAGCTTTATTGCTTGCTATTATTTAGATTTACTAACTGTGTGAAAAAATATAACTGATTAAGCATGCTACATGCAGAGAAATCTCTAAAGCAGGCCATATATTGGTCCTTGTCGGCAACGGTCCCTCCCTATGGAATGGGCTTCCGTCATCAATTCGCTCTGTCATCCTCTCTGCTAGTTTTTCTTCGTCTTTCTCTCATCTAAAAACTTGCCTTTTCTCTCAGGGTTGAACGCGCTGGAAGCACTTCTGAAAGGCTCTTGCTGTGAGGAGCACTTTATAAATGGTCATATACAATACAATATATACTGTAGGTAAGATATTTGAATATTTTTCTGTTTTTTTGTTTTCTTTGCATTTTAGTCATTGTTGAGCGTTCTTCCTGGGTCACCGCAGCTGCAGAGAAAGAGCAGCTTCCGTCGGAATCCATCGATCAGTCACGGCTGGTCAAGACGGTCAAGCAAGTCAGTCGACAGTCAGGGTCTGATTGACAGCTACCCCGACTGCATGAGTGAGGATTATGACGAGTCTGGCCAGTCATCTCTGCTCATTCCAAATGTAACGGTTGTCAAACCAGACAGGTAACGGAACTTTCGTAACACCTTAGATCTTCAGACAGTCTGGACGTCTAAATAATTTAAGGGGCAAGACGGCACAGTTGGCCAATATGTCAGACGAGGTCTTAGTTGGTCTCGCTGTTGCAGCATATAGGCAATCTTCAGGCATGCTGAAATAAAGATGAGCCACGCGGATTTGGATTAGATTGATGTCAAGAACAAAAGATGTTGATGGATTAGCTAACAAAAGAGTCGTTAAGACATAAAAATTTTGTTGTTTATGAGAGTCATTGTTTGAAGATGACCATACTGAGGTAACTGTGAAGCGATGCTGAATGATTCTGTGTTTAGGAAAGGTTGTCCAGATGGTGGTGATCTGTTATGAGAATAATGCCTCTGGTTAATACAACACTGGCAAGCAGAAGAAAGCTAAAACTTGAGCGTAGTTGAATCATAGATGAACGGTCATCCTTGGAAGACCAGACCATCAAAGCCACTTCGGTGCAGCATCAACATCTTTTTTGGTTTCAGTAGGAAAGGAAGTTGAAAGGAAGTCCTGCAGTTGTGGCTGTGTTTATTCTTCCACCATAAGATCCTTAAAATTCCAGGCAGGGTTCTGAGGGGTTCTATGCAGCAGTGTGTAAACAAATGAGCTAACCTTGCCTTTTCAACTCTCAATGTCATTGTACATGGTCTCTAATTGTCATATTCCTAGAATATAATTGCTGTACTTTATGTATTTACTCATCTGCAAGGTTCTGCCTGCTTGGTTACTAGCTAACTTGTCTTTCAAGCTGCACTTTCTTCAATAGTCTAATATATAATTATTTCTCTGGTTTTTCTTGTGGTGAAACTGTCTGAGTTGATTTCTTTTAGATGTCTGACGCTTAACGTCCCACCTCGTAACACTGAGATGCACAGAGCTTCACTTGCTTCAACACCAAACAGGTTGGTTAAAGCTTTCAATTGATTGTCTACATGTATGAGAAAATCCATTGCATTTCTTTACATCATGACCTTATGATGACCTGCTTGTACACTTCTGTGCTGTTTTACCTAGTTACTTTCTCTCTGTTGCTTTCTTAATTATGTTTGTTTCTGTCATTTATATACAGTTATACAATGACTAAAATTGGTTCATTTTGCTTTTTTCTGTCTGTGTTTGATAAAAAAAACTTTCAAATCATAGTTCCGATTTTTAGGCAATGCTGGTTTAATTTATACCTCAATGCTAAAGCCGCCTGGCAATGGTGAATAAAAGACTTCGTCCATTTAAGTTTAGAAACCGCGCAATGAGCATTAAAGGGCAGGAGTTCAGAGATGAATCAAGGGGCATTTTAAGATGTCTCTGCCGTCTAAAACTCATATGGAATGGGTTTTCATTTAAATATACCCGATACCAGTGCTGGTTGGCATTAAAGAAACTAATTTTCCAAAACACTGATTATTATGATAAGGAGACTTGTGTTGTCTTATGGTTTTGTAAGCCATTGACATTGATTGGAAGATAGACTGATTTGAATACATGCAGACCTGACATTTGAGTCAACTAAGTTTCAAAGCAAACTGTGCCTAATGTGCTATATACCTATTGTAAGTTTGTGTCTTTAATTTGCAGTGATCACAACGATTCAGTACCACTGAACAACCAGCGGGATATTAGCCATCACAGCTTATCTGCAAACCAATTGCTCGGCTCGCAGAACAAAGTTTTCCTAAGCCGTCAGAATTCTATATCCAGTCACCGTTGTGATGGCTTGAGTCGTCAGAACTCTATCCGCACGCCGCGTCCACTTACACCGCAGAGTTCGGTGGGTAGCAACTCTTTGGATGAATATAAACGCAACAACCTGACCTCAACCAATGGCACCAACGACAGCGATCAAAAAGAAAAAACCAGCGAGAAGGCAGACAGAGAGAGTGGTGCAAACAATGGTGCTGAAGTGGGAAACCTTGACGATGAGGATGATGACATTGTACGTAGTTGATTGGTGATATGAGTGACAATGAGTTTCATTCTTTCAATCATTCATTCTTAATTAAATACTATGTATATATTTCTGTGTTAATGTGGCTGCACTGTCAGCAACCATGTATATTTCTTGGGATTATTTATTCTATTTCCCATATTAAATATGACTTGGCCTGCTCTATGGTATTTGGTGTCCCTCTAGTAATTGATAGCATTTGTTTTGGCTATATACCACACATTAGGTCATTAATTCACTATTATTATTATTATTATTATAAAATTGATTTGTAAAGCGCAATATGATATAATTAAATACACTTCAAATGCACTTAAGCAGCTGATATTAGAGTGGCATAAACAACAAAATGTGTCTTTAAGCATCCTTCAAAGTCCTCCAGCTTTATCTCAGGATCCCAAAGTCTCAGAAGCAGAGCACAACGATTTCATTTTTGTTTCCAGGTGTTTTCCAAAGTGCACGAGATTTCAGCCAAGTATGCATGTATCAGAGAATGTGAATAGCATCCTGTAACTCACAAGGGCACTCAATCACAGCTGTCTAGGGATCACTGAACAAATATGTTGTAAGATGAGCAAAAAAATGTTTCCTGAACTGCTACCGATGCTAGTTATCGTATGTACATTATGTATCAGTACTGTTAGTACTTTTAAGAATGCAGACTGCAAGAATGCTGGAATAAATAAGTAAATCAATCAAAATTTATATACCCCTTCAAGATTGCTGCTCAGAAACACTCCAAACTCAGGCTTGCGAAAAAAGCAGTCTCGGTGAAATTGAGACAAGGTACTGTTCGGAAGGTGTTAGGAAATCTCCAGGTTGTTGGACCAACCGCAGAAAGGGGATGGCTCTGCTACGTCGCAGAGCGGACAAAAAGGACCGTCAAGTGATCATTGCATGACAGTTGAGACAGTTATGCAAGATGAATGAGTGGTAAAGCTCACGCAGAAGGAGTTTTAGAAATTTCAATAGCAATGTCATATGCAGTATATACGAAGCCTATATTGACTGTATTTCAATTTAAGGCTTCTTATAACCGTGCTATGTTCTTAAGTGGAGGGATCGCATGTGAAGCACAGGAATATTGCTGTATTATGCTGTATGCATGTGACAATGTACTTGTGACATTGCTGTTGGAGAAATGACTTGTAAGTTTTAGAAACAAATTTGCTATTATTGGTGTGAAGACTGATTTTTACTGAATTTGACTTTAAAATCGTCTGCTATGTTCTTGTGCTTTTTCAGCACTGTCACTGGTATTCTTGGTGTCCAAAGCGACCCAGATGGTTTGAATCAAGGTCTGACTATGCACTCTACATACTTTCACCATCAAACAGGTAGAAAATTGTTCATATTTCATTTGTTTTATGTAAAATATGCGTAGGTCTATCTGTCTCATTTAATTCTTTTAGCATTGTTAGATGATACTTTTGTCTCAAATGGTGATACATTAATACAGTGTTTTGTCAGATTATTTAGTGTAATTCACAGTAATTCACGATAATTATTGGCTTCGATCATCCTAAATGATCAGTTCTGACAGGGGAAAGCTTGAATGAACTTATTAAGTCTACATTAAAAAGAATAGCTACACGTAGACTGCCAAGCATAGTTGAGCTGCACATATAGGCCTACATACATAGGCTATTTTACATACCATTGCCCGGTAGATGAAAAACAAATGAGCAGAAAAGGTTCAGTAACTAGTTATGATTAACAATGATTAATTGCTTGCTTTCGATGATGCTTTAAGTTAATTGTTTTGAGATTTATGTGTAGTGAGTTTCAAGGCTTTGAACCTTGTTATAGGGTACCTGAACAACCAAAAGACCAACACTTGCACTGTAATTCTAGGCAGCACCTGCAGTTTCTTCAATTACTCTGAGCTGTTCTATTGAATTATTAATCATGGGTGTTACTTGAAACATTCGATATATGATAAATCAAGAAAAGTACTTTCGTTTTGACTGAATAACTGAGCAAGTTCAAAATAGTGACAATTTTATGAATGCAGATGCATTTGGGGGGGGGGGGAGAGTGGAGGTGGTAATTGCAATTCTGATTAGTAACTTCTATGTTGCCAGTCAGTGGCTAATGCACAAGGTTTCAGCTGATGGTATGCCATACCAAGCCGTAATCAGGTTAATAGCCAGAGAATCTATTTCTAAGATAGAGACGTATTGCATTAATAAGGAGATTGGATCACTGGGAATGGCTCTGGATAAATATTTGATTTTCGTAAATAAAATTAATTCATTCTTGATTCTTAACATATTGTTCTGGTGTATTGTTTCTTGAAACTCAATTTCTGGCTGTTAATTGCAAACGTAAACTTGTTTAGGTTGAGGGAGATGTGTACAAAGTTGACGAATACAAAGAAGTTTGACTTCACCGTGCTTCTATTCATCGCCTTGAACTGCATAACACTTGCAATGGAGCGGCCTGACATCCCGTCCGACAGCTTGGTGAGCATGACACACACAATTTTACTTACGAACTGATTTAATTATTGGATGAAAATGTGCAATTTTTTAAAATTTTATTGTTGGGTTTGTACTTGACTAAAGAAACCCAAAACTGTAGAACGTGTCGTTATGAGTTGTTGAAGTTGTTGATGGGCCAGACTCCAGAAGATAAGTCTTTGATGACAGAGTTTGGTTAAAGCAGTTTTAAACTATTTGATAAAGACAGTGGTTAAAGTGGTTTGGGTGAGCAGTGGGAACGCCAAAGAAGAGTTTTATTGGAACACACGTGTTTCCAGCGTTCCATGCAGGTGAGCAGAGGGAACGCAAGCAAAGAATTTCAAGAGCAGTGGGAACACCGTTCCCACGCATTCCCACCCACTTTAAACCCTGGATAAAGATGATGCTTAAGGCAGAAGAAACCTTGTTAATCCAAATTTTATGAGAATTTTTGTGTGCAGCATGTGATATATTATCGTTGTCTGTATGTGTGTAGGAGAGGCAGTTTTTGAACATTTCCAACTATGTCTTCACTTTCATCTTTACGCTGGAAATGACCATCAAGGTTTGTGCGTGCATCATCTTATTCTCAAACTGTAATTGGAATAAATTTTTCTCAAAGTTTCCACATGAAATGAAGCTGAATGTGATCTCAAAATGTGCTTTTCCTATTCGCATTTTATTTAAATGCTGTATATGTGTCAATGTATGTATGTATGTATTTGTGGATTGTTCTGCATGTATATTGTATAGTGTATACATGTGAATGCATGCATATATCGTATAGCACATTTGTAAACCTCTCAAAAGTAGGGCATTCATTGTTTTCCAACTGATCTAAAGGACTTGACTTGACCACAGATTGATGTGTTGCTCAGTCTAAATTGGATATCCTATTTGTTGTTGTGAGTGCAGGTGATTGCAAAGGGTTTTCTGTTTGGTCGCCATGCCTACCTGAAGAGTGGATGGAATATCATGGATGGCAGTCTGGTTGTTGTTTCCATCATCGATATCGTCATTTCACTGACGGCGTCACACAGTCGACATATCTTCGGCATCCTACGAGTGTTCCGTCTGCTCCGGACTCTTCGTCCGCTCAGGTGAGAAGGATACTCTGAGGATACTCTGAGGATACTCTGTCATCTTGTTGATGATATACTTGTACATGTGCGGTGTAAATGCAGAAAGTGTCCTATTTGAATCTGCTGTTAGTTGCATTACTCTGAGGATACTTTGAGGATACTCTGAGAATACTCTGTCATCTTGGTGATGATATACATGTATGTGATATGTAAATGCGGAAAGTGTCCTATTTGAATCTGCTGTTAGTTGCATTACTCTGAGGATACTTTGAGGATACTCTGAGAATACTCTGTCATCTTGGTGATGATATACATGTATGTGATATGTAAATGCGGAAAGTGTCCTATTTGAATCTGCTGCTAGTTTCATTGCGTTTGTAACTTCATACTGCATTTGATGGACAGATATCAGGCATTGCTTAGAATTATAAGGTACTTCAAGTGGTGCTGTTTTTCATTTGCTTCCACATATGGGTACATACAGTGGCTGTTACACTGGGAATGCTTCTGAAAGGCTTCTGCTGAGAGAAGCGCTTTATAAATATATAATACGATATATTAATAAATAAATTTCTATAGGTAAATGATTTTTTATGTATAATTGAATGTGATAGAATCTATTTTTTCTCATTATGTAGCATCAACGTCATAATGCATGAAGCATCATCAACTGTTAACGCAGCACGTGCTGTTAAATCATTCTGTATCACACGCAGACTAGACTTCTGGATATTGACCAGATTGTTTCAGCAACAGATATCCTACAGACCTTTCTAGAAATCCTTTCGGTGATTTAGACCTGAAATTGCAAGGTTGTAAGTTTCACAAATGTGGCCTCTAAACGCACCACATTATTATTCGTGTATTGATGCTTTGAACAGAGTGATCAGTCGAGCGCCTGGTTTGAAGTTGGTCGTTCAGACATTGTTGTCATCATTGCGCCCCATCGGGAATATTGTGCTCATATGCTGCACGTTCTTCATTATCTTTGGCATCCTTGGAGTTCAGGTAAGACTATGCTTTAATCTTCGTTAAAAATTGCCTTCAAGGACATGCATATAAAAATTATCTGTCTTGAGTCAAGGTAGTCAAGTTCTCAATTACCGACTTGTGTATGGGTATACTACCTTTCTTGTGTTTTTTGAATTCCTATTGTTCCACAGCTAAATGCTTCTACTATTGTTGACCACTTACTCTTTAGCAATATGCCCTATTATGCTATATCTCTGAAAGAGCACTTCAGTTGATATGATTTTCCAACTTAATTAAATCAGGTTTTTATCAGGGGATCCTGTCAGAGATGTTATGATGTATGCAGCCCGCAGAAGTGATCACCTAAAAGGGAATAAATGATTGTGCTTGCAGCTGTTTAAGGGAACATTCTACCACTGTGAAGGACCTGATGTTCGAGACATCGTCAACAAGACTGACTGCATTAACAAAGGACCACCCTACAGATGGATCAACTCTAAATACAACTTCGACAATCTCGGACAGGTATTCACACTGTTCCAATATAACTACATTTTAATGCGTAAGTGTGTCTCAGAGCTGTGAAGAAGTTCATTGTTTGAGAAACTCTTGCATGAATCACTAAAGCTAAGCCCACAGATCAACATTGCATTGCCAAGTTGCCAACGTTGGGAAATTTCATTAAACGAAGGACGTTAACCTGTTTATCGAAAGACTTATTTATTTAAGCCTGCTAAAATTTCTTTGAGTATCTTGGACTAGAAATATGGTAAAAACTCTGACTTTTTGATATGTTGAAACATTTTTATTAAGGAATAAACTGGATTTGAATTCACTGAAGCCTTAGACAAATGTATTCTTATATGCTGCTTAGATTCACCATGTATTCACTTTTAAACTAACCTATTTTTCTTGGCCAGAAATTCTATAAATTGAGATGGTTTATTGAAAAAATTGCATGTATTCACATTTCATCCAAGATCTGTTTTTGCTTGGTTATGTTTTGCAGGCTCTCATGGCTCTCTTTGTGTTGGCTTCAAAGGATGGCTGGGTGAACATCATGTACACAGGTCTTGACGCAGTCGGAGTCGACCAACAGGTGCGAACTTATATGCAACTTACATCATTTGTGAACACTGTTTACTTATTTCTCTGCCGTGAATTTACTTAATCTGATTACGAAAACTGTGTACAGTTTGTACACTGGGTATTTATTTTTAGATAAAATAATTGCTGATTAATTAGCTGTTTATTCTGCAGTTGTTTTCAGAAAGATTTTGGTGCAGGAG
This sequence comes from Lumbricus terrestris, assembly GCA_949752735.1. Lineage (NCBI taxonomy): Eukaryota > Metazoa > Annelida > Clitellata > Crassiclitellata > Lumbricidae > Lumbricus > Lumbricus terrestris. Next base: position 48,205,215 of record OX457039.1, read on the forward strand.
AAATCCTAATGCAGAATAACGTGCAAAATTGGCTATGTAACTTGAAGTTTAATCTGAGCTGTTTTGAATTACAATGTATTGTGCATGTGGTGATACTTATACACGTAACTATTTCAAACATTCATCATGCTTAATGATCTCTGAGTTGAAATATTATTTGCTGACTTTAAAGGCTTCTCAGTAATGGTCATATATATTTGCGGCACATCCGATGTAAATGGCTGTATCTTTGCATGTACCTGTTTGATTAATTAATTATAAATCTAAATTATAATTATTATTACCGTAGTGCATCTAAGCAGGTACGACAAATATTGACTGTTTTTTTCCTTTTGTAGCCACGACTCAATCACAATGAATGGTGTCTCGTCTACTTCATTTCCTTCCTGCTTCTGGTCGGCTTCTTTGTTCTCAATATGTTTGTTGGCGTCGTTGTTGAGAATTTCCACAAATGCCGCGAGAGTCAGGAGCAGGAAGAAAAGGCCAGGCGTGAAGCTCGCCATGCCAAGAAGCTCGAACATAAAAGAAAGAGTTAGTGATGGCTTTATTTTTCAGCAGTCATTAAATTCTTTAATTTTTTGGGGCGGGGAGTTTTATTTAAGTAAAATTGCAATATAGTGATGCGGAATGTGCAATGATTTTTACACCGAAATTCAGCTTGGAACAGCTGTGAACTTGTAGAGCAATTATTGTAACGGTGGTTTAAAATGATAACAACAATGATTATGACTGTAGCATATCAAGTCCTTATGCAGAACTGCTTGAATCCAGCTGAAGCATGCTCATTGTATAGATAGTCAACTGATAGAAAATACTATGTTTAAAAATTTATTGCTCTTCTCGTCTTACTGATACATCGTGAAAAAGGCTAAAAAGGTTCTTCACATTCTCGCATGATGAGAGGATGAATATTGAATAAGTTTGTAAGAATAAAATCAGTACAGGAAAATGTAGAAAATATCAGAGAGGGAAGGAAAGAGAAAAAGTGGATCAGAAAGCCGAACCAAATATATATTGGATACTTGGATAGACAAGAAAATGAGGTAGGCTCATATGGCAGAAATTTTAAATGGAATGATGCACAATATCTTTCAAAATGTCATGGGGTTAAGCAAAGGCAAATGGTAACTTAGGGACTAGGTAAATGCGTTTTGGATAACAATTATCTTGTCTTACTTGCAACTCAGCATTTGAAGACAGCATGGTAAAAAAATTTGTAGTTTGAAAAACTGGTAGTTGGGCAATTTAATTTACTAGTCAAACAGTGAAGATGTTTCCTGATTGTTTTTACAGAACTTCTTCAGCCACCGTACTGGTCACACTATTCAAAACCTCGACTCTGGCTTCACACGGTCATTGGCAGCAAATACTTTGACCTGGCAATTGCCTGTGTTATTGGCGTCAATGTGATGACGATGTCCATAGAGTATTACGATATGCCAAAGGTTTGTTCATGTCTTTGTGTTTTTGTAGTTTGATACTTTGTGAGTGACAGATGCCAGAATTTGTCTCTGTATGTATTAGTGTTAAAAATGCTGTTACTGTATGACATGGGTTTGACAAGTAGATGTCAGAGCAGTTTTTGTAAAAAGATTTCGCATAAATTTTAACTCAGTGAAGTACGGAATAATATGCATATTAAAAGTTAGAGAATCTCTGTTTTTTTATAGTGTCTGGAGAGTGGTAAAATAAAAATTATGTTTTTCCTCATTTTTTCATTTTGTTTTACACTGAATGCAGCTTCCTATGTCAACCATTGCTGTACAACACTATTACATTCACATCTTTCCCCTTTTGGTTTAGGCAGTTCAGTTTGAATGGGAAGGAATTGCTTATTTGTTTTGATTCAGTCAGTTTAGTTTAGAGAATTTCTGTTTTTGATAGGGTTTGGAGTGCTGAAATATTTGCTCAAGGAAAACTCTTGTGTTAATCACACAAGCTTCATATATTTGTTGATGTGTGGAATGAAAATGCATTTATTGAGAAAATCAGTTAAATATTTGTAACTCTGTCGTTGATCAACTTTGTTGCACTTATATTTACAGGAGTTGAGTTTTGCGCTGAAGATATTCAACTTTTTGTTCACATCAGTCTTCGTTTTGGAGGCAATTGCCAAAGTGATTGCTCTTGGTTTATTGCGATACATCAAGGACAGGTAGTCACCACTTCACTACTTCTTACAATCACAAAAGTAACCTAAATTGCACCTTCTTTCAGCAAAATTAATATGAAGCTTGTGTGATTAAGCACAAGTTTTTTTTTATTTCTCGCATTTGCTATGGCACACTTCAAGCTAACTGCTGTCTTTACAGCATTTTGTCATTTTTTCTTACTTGTGTCACAACTGTAAGGTTTGCCTATTTGCATAAGTTGAGCTTCATGGTAATTGTTCTTTAAGGTTGTAAACAATACACATTGTGCTCAAGTGATTATTGTTGATTTTGAAAAAAGCGGGGCAGTGAAACGCAACTCAGAATATCTTGTGTTCTTAACATTTGTAGTCAAATGTTATTTTCATTCTTTGTTCAGATGGAATCAGCTGGATGTTGGAATAGTTGTGCTTTCCATCGTGGGAATAGCGCTGGAGGAAATCAAGTCTAAATTCATACCGATCAACCCAACTATCATCCGAGTTATGAGAGTAATGAGAATTGCAAGGGGTAAGATGGAATAACATTTTCTGGAGTTGTAGGCCCTTTTGTTCCTTATAGTGAATCGTAATCTGCAAACTTGCAAAATGCTACTCGAATCGTAATCGTAATCTCCAAACTTATAAAGTGCTACTCGAATCGTAATCATAATCTCCAAACTTGTAGAGTGCTACTCGAATCGTAATCATAATCTCCAAACTTCTAAAGTGCTACTCGAATCGTAATCGTAATCTCAAAACTTATAAAGTGCTACTTGAATCGTAATCTCAAAACTTATAAAGTGCTACTCGAATCTTAATTATAATCTCAAAACTTGTAAAGTGCTACTCGAATCGTAATCGTAATCTCCAAACTTCTAAAGTGCTACTCGAATCGTAATCATAATCTCCAAACTTCTAAAGTGCTACTCGAATCGTAATCATAATCTCCAAACTTCTAAAGTACTATTCGAATCGTAATCGTAATCTCCAAACTTCTAAAGCGCTACTTGAATCGTAATCGTAATCTCCAAACTTCTAAAGTGCTACTCGAATCGTAATCGTAATCTCAAAACTTATAAAGTGCTACTTGAATCGTAATCTCAAAACTTATAAAGTGCTACTCGAATCTTAATTATAATCTCAAAACTTGTAAAGTGCTACTCGAATCGTAATCGTAATCTCCAAACTTCTAAAGTGCTACTCGAATCGTAATCATAATCTCCAAACTTCTAAAGTACTATTCGAATCGTAATCGTAATCTCCAAACTTCTAAAGTGCTACTCGAATCGTACTCATAATCCTCAAACTTCTAAAGTGGTGATAAGTGCGTGTGAGAATGGCAGATGATGAGTGACAGAGGTTGAAGTGTATATATGCTCGGATACCAGAAGCAGGTGTAGAGACTGAAGAGCAGGTGATTTGTAAGTGTTTACTTCATACAATGTGGTGGCTAGAAGCAATGCTTTCTGAAGTTGCTGTCCGCCGGTCTGTTGCCAACCGTTTGTTTACTCTTTCTGTTGACAGTGCTGAAGCTGCTGAAGATGGCACGGTCAGTCCGAGCGTTGCTCGATACGGTTATGCAGGCGTTGCCCGAAGTTGGCAATCTCGGCTTGCTCTTCTTTCTTCTCTTCTACATATTTGCTGCACTTGGTGTGGAACTGTTTGGAAAAGTTGGTAAGGATCAATGCTTTGAAATGGAGGTTGCTTTACTTTCATTTTCCATAGGAATGATAGGATGTACTTAGTTTAACCCATTGTTACATGCTTACTAACATGATTATTTACGATCTATACCAAAATTTGTGTTTGCATAGAATAAAAATATCTGTACAATAGACGTTATTTACTGCATTTTCTCTCTTTCATGATATATGATTGTTTAGTTGGTTGATCCACATCTTTTCAGTTGCTCTAGACCTTTCTATTTAGCCATGACTGGGCTGAGTGCAATTCTGAGTATGCGTCTTGAAGTGTTACTATATAAATTTCCGGAATAAATGAATTTTCTAAAGTTTGTCAGTATTTGGTTGCTGCCTTTACTGTCAACAACTTCTTTGCACCATTTATGAACTCTTAAATTCAAATAATATACGCATAAGCCAACCATTGAATAATTACTATGAAATATGAGACACTGTGAGTAATGCTACTTTTCAGAGTGCTCGTATGCTCATCCATGTGAGGGACTCGATAAGCACGCTCACTTCCGTAACTTCGGTATGGCTTTCTTGACACTCTTTCGAGTTGCAACTGGTGACAACTGGAATGGAATCATGAAGGTAAGAGTTTTTTAAATGGAAAGAGATTTTAACGCATTAACAGTGCGCTACATTGGTTCCCTAGTCACTTGTAGTGCACACTTGTCATTAAAGTTTTAATGAAGACATAGAAAAGAAGCAATTGATTTTCACTTCACATTAGATTGCAATTGCGTATGTTAAGATTGTAGAGTTGACAAGGTATGGACTCCTGTGAAAGATCAAAACCAGCTGCCCTAAACCAAATGCAAACTGCAAACAAATTCAGACTGTAATGAGAACCACATTTACACGCTGTGCTTCTAGTTGCCTAATGCAATTAGTTGGGATCTCGCTAGCGGAACATGGCACTCATATGCTCCATTTTCAGTCAACAATTCATAAAATGACCAGCAATGTGTTCAACCAGCAATGTGTTAAAATGCTCTTCACGCACAATACTATTCCTGTGCATGCTACTTTTCCACTATTAACGGTACGTCTCCCTCATATTTTCAATTTCTTTATTTGAAATCAACTATAGTGGAAATCAACTTTGATTTTGGATTTAACATTGTTTTTTTAAACATTTGATTGCATTTATCAATTCTATGAATTGTGTAATGTTTATAACCATGTCTGTACACCAAAATGCGGATAGCAATTGCTTAAATAAAGAATATTCTTGTCTTAATAAATAGGAAGAGATTCAAATGCAGCACAGTAATCAGACCTATCTTGTCTTTTTCTATTCCATGCAATCCTAACGTTGTATGTCTTTCTAGGATACTTTGCGTGACGACTGTGATGCATCCGATGATTGCACGCACAACTGCTGCGTCAGCCGAATAATTGCTCCCGTTTTCTTCGTTATCTTTGTCCTGATGGCTCAGTTTGTACTTGTGAATGTGGTCGTGGCTGTCCTCATGAAACATCTGGAGGTAGGAACCTGTGTGTGTGTATATATATATATATATATATATATATATATATATATATATATATATAGCTCTGTCTGTCTGTGTCTGTCTGTCTGTCTGTCTGTCTCTCTCTCTCTCTCTCTCTTTCTCTCAATCTCGATCTCGAATTACTTAACACTTTTAATAAATCAAATGTCTTGCTCTTCTCTGTATTTTTGACATCACTTCTGTTCCAACTTGCAGTTTTTGTAAGCTTCGATTAAGCAGTTTTGAACAACCTGGACATGTGGGTACTTTGATTTTTTTACTAGTGCTATGATTTTGTTATGAGCACCTCTAAATATGAGAAGACATAGCATTTCTAGGTGAATCTTGCATCCTGTTTTATTGATTCAAGTTTAATTTGAATTCTATCTAAAGTATTGTATTGTATTGTATCTGACCATTTATAAAGCGCTTTTCGCAGCAAGAGCCTTTCAGAAGCACTCCCAGTGCGTTCAACCCCGAGAAAACAGGCAAGTTTTTAGACGAGAGAAAGACGAGGAAAGACTACCAGAGAGGATGGCAGAGCGAACTGATGGGGGAACCCCGTTCCATGGGGAGGGACCAATGCATGGAAATGATCTGTATTGAGCCATGGCGGTCCTGACTCGGGGGACAAAGAGGTCGAGATGATCAGAGGACCTAAGAGGACGCAGAGACGTGGCAGAAAGGGAACGAAGTATATGATCACACAAATACTTCGGAGCAAGACCCAATTGAGACTTAAGGACCAAAATCAGGACTTTAAATTGTATACGGGCTGAGAGTGGAGGCCAGTGAAGTTGTTCAGTCATGAATGTAGAAATGTGTGAGAATCGAGGAAGACGGGCAATGAGCCTAGCAGCAGCATTGAGTACAGATTGCAGAGGAGCTAGCCGAGACCAACAAGGACAGAATTACAATAGTCAATCCGAGAACAGACAAAAGCATGCACAATTGAGGTAAAGATCGAAGACGAGACAGATTTCCGAATAGCCCTGACAGGCTGACATGCCTTAGTAGGAAGTAGGAAGACCGAGTAAAGTGTATTATCGTAACAGCTGAGGCTTTAACCATTGATTGTTTTGTAGTGAAAAATTGTGAAAAATTGTCTGTACAGTCTGTTTTTACCAGGAGTCACATAAACACATGGATGAATATGCTAATCTGGAGGCGGAAGTTCTACAGGAGATGGAAGAAGAAGAGGCAAGGAACAATGAACTGAGGAAAATCCAGAACAGAGCAAAGGCCAAAGTTAGTGCAAGTTTAACAGAAACAACACACTCAACTGAATGCCTTTTCGAGCTTCTCAGAATTTTATATCATGAAATAATTATAATTTTAGTTATATTAATTTTAATATTAATTTTAATATAAATATTAATGTTAATTATAATTTTAATTATAAATTTAGTCGACTACATTTTCTAGACATGTTTGGTGACATAGAAAGAATGTAACAGACGTAATGATGTATTATTCAGTTTGTGTATTTTAAACTATTTTACTCTGCTTTAGGAGCTGAATTCAGATGACAAGATGGGATCTGTGGAAGGATTACTGCGAGGAAAATTCGATGATTGCAATGCATCGCAGACCATACACCAGAGCGTCTGCCGTCAAGGGTCTCTGCCTACAAACTTCACGTTTAATATATGTCCGCCAAGTCCAGAACGGCAAGAAGGCAGTGGAGCAAATGGTTAGCACCATCAGTTTAGCTAAATCCTCATCTCTTGCTTTCAACACCAACCCCCCAAGCTTATGCCATTTCTGCTCCCTGCTGTTTTGTCTGTTTTTTTATTTCTCACATTTGCTATATAGCACTCCTTCAAGCTAGCTACCCAAAACTGCATCGGAGTTTCACATCAAAGCGCCCAAGCAATTGCAAGTGAAGGACTTGCTCAAGGCAGCTTGAGGTGAATTTGAACCTGGAACTCTCCGGCTCCAAGGCGCCAAACCCACTACTACACCACCGCACTCCACTATTAAGGGACTTTAATATCAATGTCCCTTGAATCAAGAATACTCAGAAGTGTTTCAGGTCTAACCCTGGGAAATAGTTAAAGTTTTTTGGCTTTATGGTGAAACAGTTGCAAACCAGCATAGATCTATCAAAGCTTCAAATATGCTCAAAATAAAGATTGCATCTTGAAAGTACAAGAAACTTGATGCGGACTAAATGAATGGTTTTGACGAGTCAACTGTTGAAACATAGTTCTAGATTTAAAATGTGTGCCTATGATTAGCAATGCTTCAGATAATTTTGTAATATTTTGCGTTGGGCTACCTTTCTTCACACTCACTCCTTAACCTCACCAATCTAGGGTCGCTAAACATCAGTCTACTGATACCTACTTGTCTTTTTGCATGGGAAACTGGTCTTTGCTATCCGTTATTCACACATCTTCTGCCTCGATTACTGACTACCAGCATACTCTTGGTTTAGCATATATCTGGAACTACCTTACTCCAGTTCTAGTCTTACTTGCCTCATTGTCTCTCTCTGGTCTTCTGGCAGCTGGACTTGCTATCTCTGGACAAGCTTTGTGACAGTATTTCAATGAGCTGATATATTCTGCCACTGCTGTGACTATATCTTAAATGTGACTATTTGAAATGTTTCTGAAAAACAGGGATTGGCTTACCATCACACTATCCTTGTCATCAGCAGCTGCAGCTTCCAATCATCCGCACAGGTTTGTCTTACTACTGTTCTTGTTTTTGGATGGTCATATTTTTTATTGTGTTAGTGTTGTAGTTGCTTTGAATAGCTTTGTTCTAATTGTGTTAGTACTGTAGATGTTTTCGGATGGTTGTGTTTTTTCAATCGTGTTAGCAGTGTATTGTTTTCGGACATTACAGCCTAGCATTTACAGATTTGATGAGTATTATATGATAGTTTTTATGTTTCTTCCAAAATCATTCTTTGTTCATGAATATTGAGAGTTAGGTGTTTTTATTATATAGTTAAAAATCTTTTATATGATGAGGTGTCATAAGCAGACGTGGCATTCTTTCCCTTTAGTTTTGAAGTGCTTGGATTTGAATTTGATGCATAAAGCAAACGGTGTCTCACTAATCAGCTATTATTATTATTATTATTACTATTGTTATTATTATTATTATTATGTCATTTTGGCAACTGATGAAATGTTTTTGTGCTTCAGTTGTAGGATGGTGTGCAAGAAAATATGCACAGTGACAAAATAATATTATATTTATTTTCAGAGTCGAGAGTCTTTCTTCCGGATGGCACAGAACACCGAGCATCTCAGACTTCTTTGTGTCAACAATCGTCTGATTGTCGAGACTGCATCTCCATCCAGCTTCCTAGTTTCCCATCAGGCTCTGCTGTCCCATCTGTTGACGCCTTCTCGAAACGATCTTCATCTCAGCAGGTGGAAACTGCACGGACACCACAGTGGATGAGCGGGTCAAAGGGTCACCGCGGTTTACTGTCACGGCAGAATGCCGTCAGTCGTTCCAGCACACCAGACAGCACTCCACGACTGCTGTCCCCCGCTGACGGCCAGGCGTACACTCCGATGAGCCTTGGAGGACTGAGTCCGTATTTTGCGAGAGGATTCAGCCCTAGAGGATCTGTCTGCTGGCCGCAAGGTTCACAAGATGAACCCAGTGCCAACAGGTCACAACTACTGCCTTCGTTACCAGGCGCCGCAGAGTGGAGCGATAAACCAACATGTCACCTGCAGAGAAGCTCGTCAAGTGTAACAACGCGACCGGACCCAAATAATCTATGGAAAGAATCCGTTGTTCAAGCAGGCAGCGCACAGACTCCTCCGGTTAGTTCATCGTCAGGGAGTGCATCAGTCGGTCTGTTGGTCGGTTCGCATTTGAGCCGGTCCAAGTCACACCCCCGTCCACGCAGTCATCATGACCTAGACGACATCAACATGTTCGATCCATATCCCCGACAGACCAGTGGCAGCTCATCTCCTCACGATTACAATAGAACGAGTCTGATGGGTACTGATCCGTCCGAAGACAAGTCGGATTCTCTGATGACGGACTCAACTGCAGACGAGAAGATTCGCGTCAACAAACTATTCAGCAGCGGTGAAGATAGCACAGCTGACCAGGAAATGAAAACTGCTTCCAAGTGCAGTGCGACAAAAAGAAATCCCAACTTCACGCTGTCGTACAGCGACAGCTTAAACAGCGACAAAGAACTTCCGCAGACGAATGCATCGCAGCCAGACGAGTCAGCAACGGTCAAAGCTGGCGATGACGTCTCACTGAACGTCAATGCAAACTCCTCGGACAGACGATCGACGATGTTGCGTTCGCAGAGTCCTTCCATCGTACGTGAAGAACCGCTGCCTGTGAACAGCAGTTCTTTAACGCTACCCTCAGCTTCTCCAGCAAATGATGCAAACATTTCTGGCGAATCGTGGCTTGAAAAGAATCGCGAAGAGCCGAGCGATAGGTCTAGAAGCCAACGCTTACCGGAGTCAACCGCGGCCACTTCGCCGGTTCGACCGAACTTCCTTTCACTTACGTCGTCGAAGCGGATGACGCTGGGTACGTTGACTTTACCAGTGACGTCGCTGAATGCCAAGGCGTCGTTGACATTGAATGTTGGCACGCCGTCAACATCGACTCCATCGGAGCAACACGAAAAGGTACCAGCGTCAACCATATCAGCATCTTCGTTAGTAGCTTCATCCACTTCCCCCGCACAGAAGACATCGTCAACGAATCGGCCAACGTCGGTTGACGCCACAAGTGGTCTTCCTGGGATGAGACATCGTCGATGTGCAGAGATCGGTCGAATGCGTGCCATCTCAGACAGCGACGAATCCCTTACTACAGACAAGTCTTGAAGACTGTCATCTCGCTAGCGGCAACCAAGAGATGTTTGTTACGTACCAGAAGTGCGGCAATGTACACGAGACCAAACAGGAGGCATGGTTATCGTAGTGCTTTCTGGAGAAGTGGTGACCATACAGGAAACTGTTCTCTGATTGGCTCAGTTTAGGCAATGAATAGCTGGTTCATCCCAGTCTCTCGTTGCTTCACCTATTAAGAATCAACGAAACCATCGTAAAAGCATACAGGGTTTAAACCAGATCTGCGCTCAAAGTTTCTCGCTTCATTTGAATGCAACAGCGTTTACGCTGTGCCAGCTCACACTTTTGGATCAAAATCGTTCAAGTAGTGTTCAAGGACTGGAGATGGAACTCCTTGTCTTTGGGAACGAGATTATAGGTTGCTCCCATTTTTGGGGGAGGAAACGAATAGCAAAACATGATGCAGGTGCTATGAGAAATGCACTAAGTAAACTCTCACTACATGACATTACAGGTCTGTAATCTATTAGTATAACTGTAATATGTATCTGTGATATGTACACCAAATGAAATCATATCCATTACTAATTTATTTATTTATTTATTTATTCGACACTGTTTAGTGTTCATTCAGACTGGACTTTCTGGTGCCAAGTAAAATCATGTCGGTCAAACTGAACGCCAAAAATGAAGAGGAGAAATTGCGCCTCTGTAGTCGGGTTTTTCGTCATACTCACGTTCGCACGCCCTGTGATTGTTGTAGGTGTTGCTGTTGTTATAAAGAGGGCTTCTGAAAGTTGTTGCCTGAATATACATGTCGCAGGCCAAGTATTTTTGTACAATTCTTAACCAACTAGTTTGGCCACCTATTAAATTCCCACAGAGAGCCGTTATTTTAATATGTTAAACATTAACATAATATTAGCTATTGATTGTCTTTATTGGTTGAATGCAGATTGTAGAGAGATATTTTCTCACACTTTGCTTCCTACCACATATTGCACCCTGCAAACAATAATGCTTATACGCATGATGCTGAATATCAGTTTTCGTGTGTTTTACCACACACAGCGAAATGTGTCTCAATATCTTTGTATGACTTTGTTTAGGGGGGGAGGAAGATGATACGCCTGTTGTTAAACTAGTTTTATACTATCTAGTTATAGAAATTTGTCATTTATCAGTTACAATTCAAAAACTGTGCTAAAAAGTTTATTTTATATCAAAATGGTTTGTGATTTGTACGTTCCCACAGACTTCTGTCGGATCTGTAAATTGTGTGATGTACTCTTAGATACAACATCAAATTAGTGAACGTATTTTGTGTTAGTTAAAAACGAGTTTTTATATACTATGCAGTATGTAATTAACAGTCTACTTGACAAAATCTGCAAGCTTGTTGTGAAATAACGTCAATGTTTCTGTAGTTTTTTAACCTTTTTTAGGAATAGGTAGTTATGTAACATTGTACAGTGTACACTGTACAAGCTGTACTACGTCAATCATTTTGTATCATAAAAGTTTTCGATCAAGACCGACTATGCGCTTTCTGGCCTGTGTATTTGTGTAATTATATAAAATCAGCTTTGAAGAGTATGAGAAAAATTGATATATTTCAAATTACGAACAATGAAAATTATTACTTTGCAATGTAATCTCCTGTGTTTTTGTTTTTGGGTGATTTTGTGTTAAGTGTTAAAAAAATTACACTGTTAGAAATATTCCACGATGCAAATCAAAGTTCAAGACATTTGAAGGTTCTTGGATCATCACCACAGATAGGATTATCACGTTACATGCTGGAAGTTCTGTACTGGCTCCCTGTCCATCAGCATAATGAATACAAGGTCGTTTCCTTGGTATGGCGATGCCAGATAGGTCTTGCTCCAGCCACCTACTCGATCTTTGTCAGACTGCACAGCATACACGGCCTAGTCGGTCCCAACACTCAGTGGAAGGGGTGTGCTCTCAGTACCCTCTGCTCGTTCCTCCACCATGCAGGCCATGCTTTTTCTGTGGTTGGCCTAGCAGTATGGAGTAACCTCCCTCTTGAGCTGCACCGGTTTCCTATGTCACTCTCCGACACATTCTATAAAGCACTTGGAAACTTTTCTTACTGGTCATGCTGGAGTCGGGAGCACCTCTGAGTAGTTTTCTTGAAGGGTGCTATATAAATACTTGAATAAATGTTGTAAACAACACTTGTAAGTGACATGACTTTAGTAGACTTTGGTCAAACGTTTAGTTAATATCAGCATTTGTAAGATAAGATCAGGTACCGTAATTAAGCAATTGGAGTAAAGTGGTTTAAAAATAAATAAATAAAATAATTACTCATCACATCGATCATTGGGTGCATTTGACGAATCAGAGCAATCAGTTTCCTTGAAATTGCTAACTTAACCTAAACTTATAGTTATAAAATATTTGACTCTTGTAACATATTAATTTGTATTTTAAAATTACAGAAAGGTTGCATCTAGATCCTTGCCTTATAGTTCTGTTGAAAGGTAATTGTTAACACTATGCAGGCTGGTATGCAAATTAGCTAGGAGTTGAAGCAGTTTAAGGTAAGATAACCAACAATTCAGTGAAATCCTCTATCAACATTAGTCCAGTGCTGAAGCGTTCTATTAAGGAAATCCCGTACAGGTTTTACAGCTAAATTAATGTGACTCCAAGTAGCAGTAAATATACAGTTGAATATGCTGAGCAGTCTTGATAGGTCAAATTCGAGTAATGTTCAACTGTGCTTTTGTCAGATACAAATAAAGGCTACTAACTTTCTTACACCTTACCACACAATTATTATGCAGTACTTATGTTGATCACATACTAAATTTTAATTGTAATCAAGACAATTTATATAGCATCGTCGGTAGCAAGCTACTTCTAGGATGCTCTACACACAATGTCATAATATAAAATTGTCAAAGTTCAGCTTGAATGCAAACAGCTCAGAGTAGGTGCAGCTTTAACTGTTTTTAAAGCTAAATAAGAATAATAAAGGATATTTTATACTTTATTATTTGTAAATCTTTAAATGAATAGTGGTTTCTCAGATTTGTATACCTTTTCCAAAGAAAATGAATTGCTTATCCACTCTAGTATAGCTGTCACAAAAGATGGATATCATGGAACAACCAGTATGTTCTATCAGTACTTTGCTATACACATATGCTAAATCTATGTAATTCTGTACTTCAATTAGGAGAAACATAACAATGTAATTCTAGGCCTGTTATTTACATCTGGTGCACGCTTATTTTCCTTCAAGTACTAATGAAAACAGTCTAATTTCATGGCAATGGACAGTCATCATTTTTGGCCTTGCAGCTGAGATGGACGATGCCATTTTCTATAGCAAGAAAACAAAGCCAAAAGGCAACAGTGGGACTTGAAACTCTGGAGATGTTTAGGTCTGAAGTTTAAGCATTTCATCAAGTTCTTGTGTAAGTCCTAATAGCATCCCATCAATATCATCGAAAACTGCTTCTGTGTTCCTGGAAAAAACATAACATTGATTTTCATAAAAATGCGATAAAGTAAAAGCACAATTAAATTGCCCTAACTTCGAATGATTAAAGTAGTTCAAAACCCCCATAACTCCAGCAGAGACCCTTATCTCTATTCTTTGTCTTTTCAGATTTATATAACAAGATTTATATGCATAATTTAAACCAATTTTACTAAACCAGTTGTAGACAGACAACTGTATTTCTAGATGCACGAGTCTAATGCAATTTCATGCATATATATAACTCTACATGGAAATAGAATAATTTTATAAACTGACCCTTTAGTTATCTTAGGCTAATCACATAATTATATACATGGCATCAAATGGCAAAATGCAATGCTGACAACATCAAAAAGGTGAAAAAATAATATGGGCAAAAATAAAGTATAAAAGCACACTATATGAGTTTTGAGTAAACACTGAAAGTGTGTTAGGCAATCAAAAGTAAGGTTCTACAGTTTTGATATAATTTTCTGTCTGCAATAATATCCAATTGTCCATCCTATTCTTAATTAGTCATGATTTAGAGCTTGATGTTCACCCTGCTTTAAAAGGAGTGTCTGTTTTATCTAAATGCAAGTTGCATTTAAATTCAAGTGAGTGAGAAATGAGTTCAGAATTTGTTTTTAAAAAATAACCAAAACAAAAATTCTTACCAGTAATGGTTTTTCAAATGGAGAAAACTTTTAACAAAACCTATTGGAACTGTAGACATTGATTAGGCCTACATTACACAGGAAATTTATTGGTCCATTGAAGAATCAATATGTTTAAGCAAAACAAAATGGAATGGAATTAAAATGTAGCTGAACAACAATTGACTACCGGAAATCTGAAAGTAAAATAATATAATATCTTTTGCTTTAAACTTTTAATAGATTAAAAGATTTGGTTCCTGAGGAGGACTAATTAAGAAAGAAAATTGAAACAATGTCTTTTCTACTGTTAACATTACACTAAAAACTGGACAAGTCTGCAATTGGAAGTTCAATTGGTATGGTTGCTCATGTCTTTTGGCAAGCATTCGATTTTTGGTCATTAAGAAGAATAAAAGCTTCGATGATGTAAATACTGCTCTTTTCTAAATAAAAGAATTTGAGTTAATGCTGTTAATTAAAATACCCTACATAGTATTTTTGGTGTATAGGTAATAAACTGCTTTTTCATTCTTCTAATGTATTTTAATGCACATAATTTTGTCCCGTATTATTTTTGCCTGCATGAATAAATCTTTTAATGCTTGCCTTTTCCAACTCTCTATATTCAAAGCATCATTTATTCTTGCCGTTTTTATACTAAACCCACACACGCACATAATTATATGACATAGCCAAGCATACCTCTTGGAACCAGCGTTTTGATGCCTTGTGGAGTCCACATTCGGTATAACACTATTTGGCAGCTCATGACAACTACCATCTGCACATATAAAAATTCAACACAAACAATGCATGAAATAACAGATCAAATGTTTAAAGGCCAGTACAAAGCAGTCAGTTTCTAGATGTTTTTTAAAGAAAACGATGAGAAGGAGTTTGAGAATTGGAGAAACTTTTAAGTTGTTCCAGTCCTTGGATGAAGCAACACGGAACTTCCAAAGAAAATTATAGATGCTATGTAACTAAAGGGTTTGCCAATGATTCTAACATTAAGTCATTCTATCTGAGTTTAGCAGCAAACTTAGCAAGTATACATTTCAGATAGTTGAGTTTGCTAATAACGCCAGAAGCAAAATGTCTGGTTCTGAGTGTCGGCAACATACACAACATATAAATATACATAGATAAGCAATAAGCACACACATATAGAGCAACTTCAACATACTTCAACTATTTTCCACTCAACTCGATCTCCTTGGTGTCCTGCTCCTTTTGGGCTCCCCCAGGGTTCCGTCCTGGGGCCTCTTCTTTACCTCCTCTTCACGGCTGACATAGAGGCCCTATTTGCCTCTTGTTCCCTTAAGAGTCACTCTTACGCTGATGACGTCCAGTCCTACACTCACTGTTCAGCGTCTCAAGCTGCCTCTGCCGTCCGACTTATGTCACATGCCACTGACTGTCTTACTGCTTGGATGTCATCCAACCGACTCCGCTTAAACCCTTCTAAAACCCAATATATCTGGTTTGGAACTTGTCAACAGCTGAGTAAGATTGATCTGGGGTCTCTAGCCTCTGAATTCCCCACCTTTGTTTTTTCCACATCTGTGCGCAATCTGGGTATCGTCCTGGACTCGGAGCTGTCTTTTGTTGATCATCTCAAGGCCTTGACTCGCTCTTGTTACTACCATTTGCGTCAGCTGCGAGTCGTGTCTCGCTCTCTGTCTTCCTCTTCCGCTTCCACCTTGGTCCATGGCTTTATTGCCAATCGACTGGATTACTGTTCTTTTCTCTACTTTGGCCTTCCTCAGGTTCGTTTAAGTGGTTTGGAGGGGGTCCTGCGGGCGGCTGCACGCTTGGTGTGTGGCGTCCCTAAGTTTGGTCACATTTCTGACTGTATTCGTGATGTCTTACACTGGCTTCCAGTTCAGTCACGCATTTATTTCAGGGTTACTTCTTTTGCTTGGCGCTGCGTCCTGGGCACAGCACCTTCCTAACTCTGTGAGTTCTTCACCTTGACCTCAACTGCTGTGGGTCGCCGATCTCTGCGCTCGGCCTCTAGAGGTGACTTTATGGTTCCTTATGCCCACTAGGCAGAACAGGGCATTTTCGGTCACTGGACCTTCCGCTTGGAATGATCTTCCCTCTAACCTGCGTTCCCACCCTCGGAACATGTCTGGCTCTTTCTATAGATTGCTCAAGACTTTTCTTTTTGACCGGGCTTGGGTCGGGAGCGCCTCTGAGTAGACTCCTTGAAGGGGCGCTATATAAATTACATAGATAGATAGACATAGATAGATAGATAGATAGGTACCACAAATAGATTTACTGAAATAATAAAGGTTTCTCCTTGCAACAAACTTAGTTGTCAATGAAGATATGATGCCGCTTTTTAGAATAAACCCACCTTTGCCACAATCCTTTTTATCAACGTCATTTTCCTTGGCAGACTCTGAGGATTTGTCTGTTGCACTTGACGAAGTACCTCGTTCCTTTATAGTCCCAAAGTCCTCGTTGGCAAATGGCAGCGAGTTACCATCTAAAGTCCCACTTGAGTCAGTTGAATTTAGGCTTACGGTCGACAGGTTTTGGCTGCTGCTGAGGCCAGAGTCATTCAGGTCAATTGCGTATTGGCCATTTTTTTCTTGAGTCTCGGAAATCACTGAACTTTTGCCGATGTTAAAATCCCTTCTGTAGGTCGTATCACGATACGCAGCATGAAGTGGTGTTTGGTTTAAGGACGCTGACTCTGCAGTTTCGTGCGAACGAATTCTTCCGCGATTCAGCTGTTGATTTTCTGGATGACTGAAACCAAATGGTCTGTAGCTACCATCACAGAAACGATGAAAGTTTCCTTCGAGGTTGACGGCATCAAGCAGACGTATTCCAGAAGAGTGGAAGGGAGTTGACGCTTCAGAACGCAACTTCTCTCCAGCAACTCCGAATACAGGTGTATCGTTTTTGAATGAATTCGTTCGCTTTGGTGGCGTCGGTGGCTTACTTATTTGCCGATCAAAATCATGTCCCATGCTCACATTTGAAAATGACTCGACTGGTGCATTTTCTGCCTCGTACCAATCATAGAAATTATTTTTTAATCCTCCGTAATGCTGGTGGAGACTACTGGACCCTTTGCCCTTGAATGAAAGTCCCCTTGGTAGGGTTCCGTAGGATGATAAATGGTAGTCGTTTGCTCCAGAATACGTGCTGCAAGGCATTTCTCGACATCTGGTTCTCATTTGTCCAGTTTCTTTCCGGTCAGCAAACCAATCTTGGTGTGGGTGCATTAGATTTACATTTTCCATCTCTTTGGAAAACATCACAAGCCCATTTCTGGTCAGTGTTGAACTTAGACCTGGTTTGTAGTTGGTTTCACATGGAAGAGGAGGCGCAGGGCCAATGATTTCATTCTGACATGCATTCTCACAGTTTCTACGAAAGGACGAGCACGACTGACAACTGAGATGGAAAGCGTTCGCAAGACGGCTTCCAGGGCCTGGCTGAACAGATCTCGAGTTGAGAGATGGTATATTTACTTGAGATGGGGACGACGACGTAGCAGGTTCTCCAGAACTCTTTAGGTTAACATGTTTCATCATGTTGTATGAGGGACTGTACGTTCTCAAGGATAGCGGACTGAAACTTTCGACATGAGGATTGCCTGATATGATCGAACCTGGTGACCTGCTGCCTGTGAAGTGCGTCATGCCAGGAGTTGAATGAACCTCAGAAGATGAAGAAGGAGAAGACACTGGACTGATGGGCGTTGGCTGAACGTGCAAGGTTCCCGATATCTTCCTCAGTCGGTCGATTGCTAACATGATTTTCTTCTGATGCCCTGTAGCATAGCAATAATAAAAATGATATCAGAATGTGAGCATTTTAATTCAGAACACTCACAGTTCCTTTGAATACTTCTCTAGAAGCATTCTTTCATAACACCTTAACAATATTATATTTAAACCTTTAATGAAAAACATGTACTAAAAGTGACTGAGAAACTATACAGCTAAAAATCATTAAAGAATTAACATATCGATGCCTAAAAGGCTAAAAATGAGACCCAGCATTTAAAAAGCAAGCTATCCCGTATCCACAAAATGGATAACATCTTCGCAAGTAAGTAAGTAGGGATAAATATATTCCTTAATGAGAAGCACTAACATATTATGCATAGCACTGAACATGGTAAGCTTAATACATTGAAAACAAAGAAAATATATACAATCCAAGAATTTAATGAGAAAGGTTTGTATATCAAGGGGACACACAGATGAGCAAGAGCCAAGGTCAAGAGGGATTCCCCTTACAGTTGTAGAATGTAATGCATGGTTGGAAAGTTTTACCCACATACAATGACATGCCAAACTGAAGTTAAGTTTAATATATGAACTTAAACAAAGAACCCTAGCTTGCCACTTATAAATTAATGACGGCAGGCCTGCAAATGGAAGATGTGGGTAACTGAACATGTCAATAAGTAAGTAAGATGTAGTGAACTGAATCCACACCGAGCTTCTGTATGCCGATATCTTCCAGATCTTCCCACATGATGCCAGTGACAATGTCGATGTCCGTATAACCCTGACGAGTCAGCATGTCGTTATATTCACCCAAGCGCAGAATGTTCAACCATTCTTTCACACTTCTCTACAAAATGCAACCCAGAACACACAAATGTGAAGCAACTAAGAATCACTTATATTCATTTAAGTGGTGACTTCTGTCCAAAAGATTTCTGTAGCACTTGCCACCCAAAACATCACATAAGACATCAAGCAATGGCCACTTCTGAATGTTGGCAATTGAAATATTTGCCATTATGAAGATCAATGAACTGTTCACAAAGTGTAGGAAACTAAAGTTCCAGCTGGATTAAAAATTTTGAAGACGTCACATTTTAACACTTAAACAATGAGCTGTAATGATTTCCCGGTTGCTTAAGTACAACTGCAACGTGAAGTGTTAAAGGCTTTATGTTATATTTGTTAGTTTACTTCTTAATCAGAAGGCTGCACAACAACCACAGGATGGCACTGTGTAAAGAAACCAACATTTAATCTTTAATACCAATACATCAGATCAGCTTTAGATAAACGAAATCAAAGCTCAAGCAAAGTAGCATTCCACAATATATATATATAGACTTCAGAATTCCACATCCAAATGATAGTTCTTACTGGTCTGAAGTCAGGGATTCCATCCGCAATGGTGAGTCGTGCAATTTCCGATTTCAGTTTCTTACGAACAGATGGCTGCGTAATTCCAATGGCAGTCAAATCCTATCAATTAAATTAAATTAAATTATCAAATCCTATCAATTAAAGCATTAGAAGCTAATTTCACTTGAATCTAAGAGTCAATTCCTCTGGACATCAGAAGATGCCGAGCCAGAGAACACAGATAGCTACAGCCATTAAGTGAAATGTTCAGTAAACAGGAGGTTTATAATATAGTCTTATCAAACGTTTTGGCTGATAAATGTGAAGACCTTGTAGAATTAAAGATTCTAACAGACAAAACACACACAAAGCAATTTGCATTATATTACAACCTTGCTTGAATTTGACAAAAATCTAGCAGACAGTTAATGATGTGATCACAGTGTGTCTACTTTATTCTGAAGCATTTTTTGTTTTAAAAAATTAATCTCGCAACATCAGAATAAAAGATTCAGAATAAGATTTTGATGAATAAGTGGATGCACCCTAACCTCTGGAGTCATGCGTGAGACTGTTGGCAAATCATAGCCAGCGTTGACAAACAGGTGTGCAAACTCGTCAAGGTGAAGATCACGCAGCCAGGTACTCAGTAACTCGGAATCCTAATAATGAACATCAGTAATATGAATTAATACAATTTAGCCATTTTTCGGTCTAGGTACTTCTAAACATACATGTATATTTTTGCTGATCATGCATTAATATCACAGCAACATGTGTAAATACAAATAATTTGCTATATTAACAATAATTATGGCTGTGCCACATAAATTGCTATGATATTAATTTCATATGCCTTATATAGGTAGCACCATAATTCATTCATTCATTCATTCATTCATTCATTCGAGTATTTATATAGCGCCTCTTCAAGGAAACTACTCAGAGGCGCAAATAATATAATATATAATAATATCACTATCATTACAATAATAACAATAATAACAAGTCCTACTTACTAGTTGTCTGATGCAGAATGACTTAGGTACTTTCAAATAACGGTTTTTGCTAAGTAAAGATGCACGATGTTACGGAGAGAAAGCAACGTATGCGTGCATATATTAATTGTTGCTAATATTCTGCAATGGTTATCGCATGCATGCAGAATAAGCTGACCTTTTGCCTTCACTCAATATAGATACAAACTTTTAATAAACCACCAACCAACATAACAGAAATATTTCAAGTTGGTTCTTTAAAAACGATACTTGTACACCCAACATTGAAACCTCAAAAGCTCATATATGCCAGTTAGATACAGCCGTGACTGTTTTTCATAGTGCCATCAGAAGTAAGTTCTGGGAACAGACTTACTTGCAGGCGCTGATGCTCAACAGAGATGATAGGCACAGCAGTACTGTACGTGTATAAAATTTAATATTATTTGGGGTTAGAGGTTAATGAACTTACCGGTAAATCAGAATGAAGAAAATCATGTACTCTGGCGGATGAGGATGAGAAGCTGCTCTCATCTAAGTTATCAAGACTTCCTTGGCTGCCGCAGCTGGCATTGCTTCGGCAGCTGCTGCTCGCCTGATACGAGGAAATCCCTGATACACCCGATTCTGAACTCTGTCCAGACAAACGGTTCTGAAGCCCATCTGCAATCTAAATATGTACAGCAATCATGATATAAACTGATTAAACCCAAGGTCAAGGATAAGCAAGTAAAGTAAGTAAGTATATTCTTTATTAATCCAACAGCATAGCCACACTTTGGATTACTAGAAATTAAGCATCATAAAGCATTCTTATTGAAAACGTTTTCACTAAGTTGTTTGCCCGTGGGACAATTCGGTCATGTGGTTTGGGACACATGGAATAGGGGAGTGCCCTTATAGGAATAGAATCCAATGTAATTTCATGTAATTAATACATATATAAAAGAGCTTCCAGAGAGACCCTCAATGTAGTAAATACTGGCAATTGACTTCATCCAACTGATAGACGTCGTTAAAAGTGTTTCTTCTACCATAGAACTGGAGGAGTCGAGTGCACAGGAATTAAAAATCCCTGAGTTGCCATCAATCAATACTTATAAAAGTGCACTGAGTGCACTGGTGAACAAAGTCCATAAAGTGACGTTACACTAATTTCGTAGCAAATCACACAAAGTCTGATAAAGTCTCTAACCTCAACTGTACAGCTATGTCCAATGCAAGAGTTATTTGCCGAGAACCCACTGTCACGGTTTACGTCTGAAAATAGAATATGGTGTCAGTTCTGCATCAGCAGAAAAATAGCTGATAAAAATCTATGCAAAGTGTTTTAAATGGTTAAAAAAGCTCTGATAGTGGTCCGGAATGTTAGACTAATAGAAAAGTGGTAATTATTTCAAAATTTGCCTTTTCTAAATGAATAACACTGCTATCATAATCATTATCCTAATTTTAAAAAATCATTTTTAAACCACTTTACTTTGTTGTCTGAAATTTCAGGAATCGCTATAGACGAAATGGAAATAATCAAACATGATTTCCTACTAATCGCATTCCTCTGAAGATTTGTCACAGCCAGCTGACTAACCTTATTTTATACAGCATGTCATTCATTATTATGTAATTATTCATCACAAGGATTTATATAGCATCTCTTCAAGATTACCACTCATGCTACATTAATCAAAATGGAGACCATATCCTGCTGATAAACCACATTCACGTCGTAATTTCCGACCTGTTGACAACAACCCCGAAACCAACGTCAATCCAAGATGATAACTTTAGCACTTCCTTACAGTTCATCGTCACAGGTCGATCTCAACAACCTGACTTGCAATTTGGTCTCGAAATGCACTTCCTGCAATCTTTCCAAGATCGACGACAATAAAAGCATTGATCAATGTCTGAGACTGCTGCTGCTGCTGCTGACCTGAGGCACTCTTAGTCCTGATGGGTGATGATCGCTGGTGATGGGGGTCCATGTTTCCCATCTCATCTGCTTCGTCTGTGTTCACTGAAGAAATCGAAGAATTCAGTATCGTTGTCTGATTCGCAACAGAACCATTTGCCAGACGAGATTGAACGATAGAGTTTGGTAGGACATCAGAAGATATCTTACGAACAGCAGCTGCAAAAATCACTAATGCAAATATATCCATGTACCCATGTACGTGGATAAACATAAATATATATATAGCATAGGTCAACATTACATGCAATCACTGTAAATCAATGATTGGAATATACAGACTGGAGAAGGTCCTTAGGTGCATTGAACTGCATATTTTGTGTACCATGCTATTATGACATAGTACAGTAAATCACCGTTAACATGCTGCTAACAGGAGGTATGTTGCAGGAACCGCCTATATATGGATGGACTAGGGAAGGATGCTGATATTATTATACTCTGTTGTGCTATGTTTAAATCTAAAAAGAGGAGGAAGTTCAACATAGTGCAAATGCTGCATAGACCTAGTGCTTTCCCACTATAATGACCGAGTATGCAGTAATTTCTTCCACGTGTAAAGTTAAATACCTAACTTAATTTAAATTACCGTGTTGACGTGGACCTCTCATTAAGCTGGTTAATTTAATTCATTATCATTAATTTGGGAGACATGGTTGCACTACATGTAAACTGGAATTAAGAGTTATTGGCATGTACAGTAGCTGTGTTTCGCTGTAGTAATAGCTAAAGTAGATCAATGCCACTCTTATGCTTAGCGCATGTTGTGCTGCGCGTCCCAATACAAACTAGTTCCTCAGTCCTACTCCATCAACTGCACTGGCTTCCTGTTCAGTACAGGATAAAATTCAAATTGGCATGTCTGACCTACAAATCTCTCAGCACCAACGCACCTTCCTACCTTCAGTCACAACTAACGCCTTACATTCCTCCTCGTTGCTTGCGTTCATCGGGTACAAGTCTTTTATCTGAACCTCGATGCAAAACAGTTATGGGCTTGCGTGCATTCCATGCCTCTGCACCCAGGGAATGGAATCAGCTTCCACTCTCTCTCTTCGAAGCTCAATTTCACTTCCTTCCTTCAAAAAGCGGCTAAAAACTTACTACTTCTCCTTGGCCTTCAAGCATATGGATCTTTAATTGTATCTTCCTCTGGCGGCTGACTATCCACGCCTCAGATTTACATTTCGGTGTGACCCTGCGCACGTTACAAATTTATTTAATAATAATAATAATAATGCTTGCATAAGTCCAATGCATGCAATACTATTAAAAATATAGTTTATTTTCCAGAAAGGAGGAATAAACATGATCATTATATTTCAATATCCTTAATAAAAGAAGTAACCTACGAGTCAGCAGAAGGTGAATATTTGAACATCACATCATCTCTCAATTAGGCTGCACTGTTTAACTCAGTGGTTCCCAACCTTTTTTGACTTGAGGGCCACTTTTTCTAAGTTGGAGGACACGAGGGCCACATTTTCTTAGTTGAAGGACATTAGGGGGCCACAAGGTTAAAATTGTATTAACTAAAAGCATATAAAATTGTTATAATTGATTCAAAATATAATGTTTTATGTTATTTATTGACGTTAAAATAAAAGAATTTGTAATAGAAAATAATAATGTGTTCTATCCTGTCCAAATTGTTAATTTTTTCATATATTTTTGATGATTCTCTAGAGATAAGGTTCATTTTCTTAGGTCTGGCGGGCCATTTTCTGAGGCCTGGCGGGCCACTTTTGGCCCGCGGGCCACGGGTTGGGAACCGCTGGTTTAACTTAATCTAATCAAGCAGCTAACTCCCATAGCAATGGTTTCAAAACAATCTCATGACCAAAACAAACAATAATGCAAAAAAGACACACAGAGAGAGAGAGAGATTTGTGAAAAGCAGGCACAATAGAACAGAATTTTATAGATAAGAAAGAAACAAAAAGAGTCAGACAATGAGAAACTGTAATGGAGAAATTAAGAACAAATTGAAAGAAAAGAGAAAACAATTCTTCAGACTGTGATTGAAGAAATGAAGGACAAACGAAAGCAGAAGAGAACAGTTCTTCAATAAACCAAGAACCATTAACATCTATTATAGACATGCCATCAACAGCTAAAACACTAAGTGACATGACCAATGAGTCAGTCAGAGAAGAATATTATAAAGAAAAGAATCCTAGATGGAGTATTGGATAGGTGCATACACAGAACCAGAGAAAGACAGAAACAGCCACAGTGACACATATATAGGAAGACAAACAGACAGACAGATAGACAGAGACAAACAGAGAGAGAGAGAGACAGAGACAGAGACAGAGAAGAAGGAGAGAAAAAGAGAGCAAGACAGGAAGAGCAGAACGCATCTTGTAGGACTGTCTGCCACATTTATTGCTTTTCCAATATTCCTCTGTTCCCAAGCGATCAACAACTTCTAATATTTCGGGATGAGATACTAAGAATTTTCCAATCATAATTTCTACACCGGTCTGCCTTGTTCATTTAAGACAAGCGAGACTGAAGAAAAGGCAGATGGAGAGAGGAGACATTGATAATAAACTAACAGAAGATATCTGGACTGGCAGACTCCTCCCCATAATATTACAAAGGCAGTGCTGCCTATGTAATATTATGGGGAGGAGTCTGCCAGCAGACCCGATCTGATGTTCACTGGATTCAGGGTCTAATATTTTTCTGAATTAAGATGAAACAAGAGTGCATACTGCAACTCTTTATGAGGTACTTGATAGGTACTAAATTAAGTGTCTTCATACATACTGTATGCACACATATACAAACGGAGAGATACACAGTTTACATAAATACTTAAATTCATGCTCACATAGCATCCTGGTATTTGACTACTTACTCTTCACCTAGTGACGACTAGCTGTGCCTCATGACTGACTAGCTGTGCCTCAACTGGCTGCTTTGTGTGACTTTGAGTGCATAAAAATTTTCACAATAATAATAATAATAATGATAATGATGATAATAATAATAATAATAGCAACAACAACAACAACAACAATAATAATAATCAATAATATTGATGATACAACGTTTCAACGCAGTTGCCTTTAGGGGCACTTTCGCCGATCAGAACACCGAATATGAATAGGGCCTTTCCAGACTGTGATTTTATATTAGGCGGTAGCGAAGTCCCTGAGGGATCCTGTATACCTCGGGGCAATAAAATAATAATAATAATAATAATAATAATAATAATAATAATAATAATAATAATAATAATAATAATAATAATAACAACAATAATAATTTTTTTCTCATAAAATAATTTTATCAATCCTGAGGGATCATTGATAGGCTACTTTGGATCAAAAAATAAAATAAAATAATAATAATAACAATAATAATAATAATAATAATAATAATAATAATAATAATAATAATAAAAATCATGAAATAATAATAATAATAATAATAATAATAATAATAATAATAATAATAATAATAATAATAATAATAATAATAATAGTAAGTTAAAATGTGTTGCAGAAGGGTTGACCAAATGGTAGGTTGAAGAGGACTTACTTCTTTGATCTAGAATCACGACTGCATCTGACAGAAAGTATCCAGTCTGCACCTCATGACCAGTGGATGATGATGATGATGATGATGATGAGCAGTAGCCTTTCCATAATCCATGTTTGGAAAAGCGGTCTACCACCTAAAAATCCAGTAACATTGCAAAACAACTCAAATTACTCAATCATTATGCATCCAAATATCCCTATCCATTCAGTTTCCAATATCATGACAGCATTATTATCAGGTGATGGCACTTAACACGGAACACAAAACAAACGAGGAAGTGCTGGAAAGGATTGGAGAGGACAGAACTATGTTAAAAACAACAATAGAAAGACAAAAGAAATGGATGGGACATATGCTAAGATGAGACAATCTGGTAAAAATGGTGATAGAAGAAAAAATAGAAGGGGAAAAGAACGAGAGGAAGACCATGGCAGATGATGTTGGATTCGATGATGGAGAAAATGGGATATCCAAGACTAAAGGAGAAGACCCAGCGGAGGGAGGAGTGGTGACATTGGACATTTGGACCTGCCTAGGGGCAGAGAACCAGAAGAAGAAGAAGTCCCTTAAAGTAACAGCCATTAATATTATTGACTGCAAAGAAAATTCTGTAAAATAAATATGATATCAAATGATGGATAATTTTTTGTCTCTTGCACATCACTTAGTGGAAATGTCATCAAATGATACCTCATAATTATACAATAGTGCTACATGAATACAGCGGAAAATACAAACAAAATAAATTTCCATTTCAGATAAACTATCTTATCGGAGGATTGATTCCTACAGATACATTATATGCATATCAATTTATGGTGCAAAAGCAATACATTGTGTACATAAATAATGATCAAAAGATCATCAAAGAATTAATACCTGATGAATTTTAGGCTGATTTTCTTCAATTAATAACTTGGCTCTTCTTTATATTTTTACTTTTCTACGACAACTCATCAAACGCATGCTGCAAAATTCTCTCAGATGTCCACTTTGCAGATTTTTCTTCTAAACTCCACAAGTCATTGAACCTCCTTCCTCTTCCATTACGTTTTTTTGCAACACTCACATATTGAAATTTGCAATCATTTTTGCTTTTCCTTCAGAAGAGTTTCTCCTAAAACAAGTTCTTCAAAGGCCATGAATATCCTAAATGATTCATGACATCCTGTTACAAATGCATGCTAGACCACATGCGGAGTTTCCTTCTGGAAAATTTCTTGTGAATGAGCCGCTTCTGTTCTTGATTTTACTCTACAGGGCTTCATTGGATAAAGCATGCCTGCCAGAGAGTGAGAAGCATGCCATTATTTAGCCATCAATCAAGACACCCGGAATAAATCCAGATGGGACGAAAACTTACCAACCGAGATCTGACCTCTTGCTCCGCTTCTAAGGTCATTGCAAAAGTAGGCCTAGTTGTACAGCAGATGTTGCCATATTTGGAATTGTGTAACAAAAATCAAAGGTTACATTTGGCTTTTGGATAGTCTATTCAAAAAAGGCAGTTTTCATGAGAGTCATCTCTAATATTTGCAATGCTATCAGCATCATACATCATTATTGTTATTATTTTTTATTATTGTTATTATTATTGTTGTTATTATTATTGTTCTTTCCTGAGGTAATAATGATCCTTCAGGCTCTAAGAAATTATAATTGTCCCAGTTTCTAATTAATGTTTAGTCTCTGAAGGATCATGTCTATACCATATGGCATTTTAATAATAATAATGATAATAACAATAATAACAATAATAATAATTGTTATTATGCCAACTGAAATTGAGTTAATTAAAATTAAATTATGTGGCAAATATTGGAGAATTAATTGAATTATCAATCAGCTGGAAGTGTTGAATGGTTTTCCAATAACAGCAAAAGCAACAATAATAATAAAGGATGACAGGATTCAAGTTTGATCTCCAAATAATGGATTCACTTTGCACTTGCACAATCTGTTGTTTTACTATTCAACTATAAATTAAGTACAATAGTGCATCAACTGCACATTGCCTTCACAAAAATCAGGTGACATAGGGCAGAACCCAACCCCCACTCTCAGAAAACAGGGCTAACAAAATGAAATTAACAAGTATGCCTATAGGCTTAGACTAAAGGCTGTTCTTAATCTTCTTCCTTCCTTTCTCCTCCTCCTTCTTCCCTCCTTCTTCTTTTTCATCCACTTCTTCTTGTCATTTTTCCTCCTCCTCCTTCTTCTTCCTTTTCCTCCTTGTTTTCTTCTTCCTCCTCCTCACTTTGCTTCTTAATTTCCTCCACTTTTTCTGCTTGCCATCAAGATTTTTTACAATCCCTTGCATTTGTTTCCATCGCTGAGAGTCCAAGTTCAGCAAAAGTTGATCTTAATAAATAATGCCTCTTTTTTATTGCAGTTGCCGTTGCTATGCTCCATAAATAAAACCCGCACAAAGTCTCGTTGGTTGCTCTGAATGACTACTTGTAAGACTTCGAAAGATTTCTTAAATCCTTGAATATAAACTACAGCCATTTGGATATTAAGACATAGCCATAAATGTTTTTAGATGACCTACCATGATGATATCGCCTTCCTTGAACGTCAAGTGGGAGGCATCTAGAGGCTTTGAATAGTCTCTCACAGCTCGAGCCAAAATCTCAGAACTTGCTTCTGCAAGCAAAACAATCAAAAGAGGATTTTTATGTCTAGGCCTATGTTTATTTGGTTTTTAAACGAGAAAGCGAACAAATCGAATCGAATGTCTTAGAAAGAGCAATGGAAGTTGAGCTGTGAGCTGCTTTTTATGTCGAATTCTGCTTTATCAAACCTGCTCTTCCACAAGCTTATAGCGTAGCGTAAATCAATTATTAGTCAACTTTGTGACAATAAAAGAGTCCTTTTCTACTATTTGAATATTCTGCAATAATTTTTCATTTAATTGGTTAAACCTCCTGCTTCTTTCATTAAATGAAACTTTGCATTGAAATGTTGCTTAGAACAAAACTACAAACTATCAATAAACAAATCATGAAACTGAACTCTTAATCTTTTAGACAGGGCTTTTTTTAACGTGCAGTTGTACACAAAATGTGCAATTGTAGAAGCACTTCTGTATAGTTAAAACTGGTAAAAAAGGCCATTGTCCTCCAATTGGAAGTAATTTTATCATGGATGATGGGAAAGGAAAGACGAAGTTGTGCAGTTCTAAAAATTCCTTAAAAACAGCCCTGCTTTTAGAGACGAGCTGCACTGGCTTCCTGGTCGCTTTTAGCACATGTTCATCATTGAATGGTTAAGCACATAATGCTGCAACAGTTTTCATCTGGACACATTTAAGCTGTTGCAACATTTTGTTGGTTTTTCCTCTGAAAATGATTGATTTGTAATTCACTGTTCGGCAGCAGGAAGCCGCAGTGAATCCCTTCCCTCTTCTGCTTTCTGCACCATTCAACATTGACAAACCGAGATCATAAATCAATGCCACCATCAGGCATTCATTTCTGTGGCTTGTCTCAGCAGAGAATGGGCCACAGCTGCTGCTTCTCGGCTGGCAACAACTGCAGAAGTCTACTAAGACTATTCAGTTACAAAACAAAATCCAAAACGCTCTGGGAGCAAACCTCGGATAAAACAAAATGTAAATGAACAAGTTTTCCCTATCAAACTCCATGGCGTCCATGCTTGGCTTTTGAGCAGCGCTTTAGAAATTTGGAGATTACGATTACGTCAAACCTGCTCATTTATCAATGAGCTGATTAGGCCCGAACCTTCAGTGCCAATGTTTACACGCTCAAAAATGCTCCAGATTATGAAGTTAACAACAGATTATTGCGAAGACTGCATTGTAAGCCTACACATAATACTGAGAGAATCTTTGTGCTAATTTAATAGAAATTTTGTATACAAGAAAACATGGTACAAAATAATCAACGTAGTAGCCTCAGCTTGGCTCCGTGAACACATTGTGACTGGACTGCATGGATTATTAGGCAAGATCAAGTTTGATTAGTACTTGGACTGCTCATGATATACCAAATCATCTGCTCAGACTCTCCTGTTTCCTTTTTCAGTATGTATAAATCCATCAAAGATTAATCTGAAGGTTGAAACCATGTCCTGCACTTGGATATCTGTGGATTTTTCTTTTGATTAAGTCAATATTAAGTAGGCTAGCAAGTCAGTAAGTATATTCTTGATCCCATCTGCAGTTTGGTTCACATGGTTCTAAGCAGAGTGCAACATTTAATTATAAGAGCTCCTGGAAATTCCATGGCCAGATTATGACGAAGGCAAATAGTTGTGTCAGAAAGTGTGTTACTTTCAGAATAATTACGCCCATCTGCATTTGGTTCACATGGTTCTAAACAGAGTGCAACATTCTAATTAATTATAAGAGTTCCTGGAAATTCCATGGCCAGATTATGACGAAGGTACATGTATATAGTTGTGTCAGAAAGTGTTACTTTCAGAATAATTATGACAATCGAGGACATAGGAAAGACTTGTCAAGTTGTGAACAGTAAATTACATCACACAAAAAATCAAAGCCACCTAATGTCAAAGTTTTTGCTGAAGAGGAAGCTAGTAATCTGAGCAGTTATCAGAATTTACTACACAGTTTTATGTGATAGACCATTCATATCCATTCAAAAGACCATTGTTGATCACTACAAGCCAGTGTTTATCAACTCGTTTTTGTCAATTGATTGAGTAACAGGCTTGAAAATCTACCAGCTGACATGTCACTTTCCTTAAATTATGAAGGCACGAAATGGTTAATTCTGTGCTGAAGAATCGTTAAAGCAATCAATCAATAAATCAATAAAATCTTTGAATTAAGATTAAGTAATAAAAAACAGAGTTTTCAATCAAGCACACAATTAGCTGTAAGACACCACTAAGCATAGTTTAAATAGGAAACGCAAACCCACCGCCCGTTACCCCCAAACTGAAGAGCTAATTTTCTGCCGTAAATTCCCGACTGACCCATTCATACCATACGTTAAATCCCAAATCCATTCATTCCGGAACAATCAATCAACAATCGATCCACTTACTGTTGCAACACTTGACCCTTCTGGCCCGATTTGGCCCGCAACAGAGTAAATCCATTCTGTAAAAATAGAAATCAGGAGGAACTGGCTCCCTCTGTCTTCAGGGCCAGTGACAGAAATCCGCAGTCCCTATTCAGAGCATTCACGGGCATCTGAACTATTCTTAGGTTTCCTGAGAGAAATTTTCTAGTACTACGACCATATGACATTAATTTATTTTATATTTATATATGAAACTACGATTTTATTCGTCAATTTCTTTAAATGTTATATTTAAGACATAAATTGTGAACTTAGTAAAGCTATCCAGCTGCCGGGCCCTAAAAGTCGCCGGTTCTCAGGGCATTTTCCTTATCCCTTTGCTGCGGATGCTGTTTCTATCATGCGTGTCTCATATATCTGACATAACGCGTCACTTGGCCAATAACTCATTCCATTGCTCGGCAACACAATCTTAGGGAACCAGTACAAAATGTCCCATTTCTAATAGCAGCCTTGTGTGAAATTCACGTCACATTGAATCTCATTGCAAGTCCAAGTCACCAACGTTGCGTCGCTGAATGGATTGAATATATGCTGCTGTGATATTGGCAGACCAGCAGAAATCCCATTACTTCCAGTATACACAGTGACAATGCAAAGACAGTATAGATCCCTTGTGTATATGTCTCCTGCATAACATGCCGCCTTCAGACTATTCTACCAATTCGCTACGAACATGAGTGTTGACAACAAATGCAAAATAACTGCTGTCTCCGTAGCAGCTGCATTAAAAAGGTTCCGGAAACACTGTCGTCTGCGTAAAAACTTTCAGCGAACAAACCAGCATCAACGCTCTTATCTGCAACAAGCATAACACTATAAACCCAAATGAAGTCTGTGTTTTCACCACAGTGTCTTTGAAGTATTCCATTGTCATCGGTAGCAACAACAGAACAATAGCTGGACTCGCATGAACCTCAAAGTCTAGTTTGTCACTCATGAAGTGGCAAACTTCAGTCGCTTTATGACCAAGTAGGCTATTGACGCATGTAAAATACACATCCAAAACGATACTAATTATAGAAGTTTTCACCATTCATAAATTATGATAACTTTACAATTTGTATTGAAAATTCAGCTCTCTATAGGCTGATATAAAATCTCATATTTCATGAAAATAATGCACTTCAAGACAGATTATCATCTACTATATAGTCTATACCGTTTTCCCATGAGACCAATATCAAATACCTCTTTTTCAGTTAGTTGACTTCAGATAGATACCATAAGCATATTCTTTATCCACAATGTCCTATCACAGTTATGCTGCTCTATGCAGTATAGCTTTGCCTGTTTAGGTGAAGCAATTATTGCTTGCCCTTTGCATCCCATTTAAATTTTCCTTACATTTACAAATCAGCATTTGTTTTCAATAAGGAAACACCTTTTTCCAATTATGCACACATGACCTGTTGATGCCAACTGTCGCTTCAAAAATTCAGACAACGATACCTAGCTGCCTTTCAGGCATCTTCAGAAACAACAACCATCTCCATGTTGAAAATTAAATAATAATTCCTCGAACTGCCTGAAATTCAGCCAAGATACTTGAAAACGTTTAGGAGTCCAGTGTACTCGGCGAACTTCATTGTTCTCTTTCTGACTGATGTTCTTAAGAATCGCCGCACTCAAGTCTCCCGCATTCAACGGATGGCTCCACGTCAAAGTGGCACGGCTGGCTACACAGCCGACGTGAGCCATGTTATCTTATGCGCGACTGTATGCACCACGGTCCAAGCGATGTCTTAGTGCTTCCATGAAAGCGCAGACGACGACGATGTAGGATCGAAGTCGCAGAACGAAGCGCGCCGCAGATTGAATGGGAGATTATCAAGCAACTCAGCGGCAGCTGAAGTGCGGCCACTCCAGACAGGATTGGAAAATGACCAATCCCAAGATGATCCATAATAATGATGGCCAGTCTACAATTCAATCGGCCAGTCTACAATCGGCCGGTCTACAATTGGCCAGTCTACAATCGGCTGGTCTGCAATCAGCCAGTCTATAAGCGGCTAGTCTACAATCGGTCAGTCTATAAGCGGCTGGTCTACAATCGGCCGGTCTACAATCAGCCAGTCACTTCGAAAGACTTTTCGAAAGTAATTCATCTAGAGCTCAACCATTTCAGTTTCCACAGTGAATCAATCAATCAATCACATAAATTTATTACATGGCACCATTTCAAGATCTCTATTCAGAGGCACTCAAATAATTAAATCAAATAAATGAATTTTCCATATATTATTAAATGTTTGCAAGAGTCATTTATTTGATACACAATACTCAAATTTTGACTATATTGTGTCTCTCATGTGCAGATATGTAGTCAAAATACACACAATATGCTCAATTGATTGATAATAGATAAATGATCAACTGTAGGCCTACACAGGTAAGACCATTTCTCATATATTAAATTCTGTTAATATAAGCATCGAATAAAACTGCTGTTCCTTGCCCCGCATCTGGAAAACATCATAAATTATGTTTATATTGGTTCTTTCCTACAAGATATTCAATTAGAGTCGGCTGGATGACAATAAATCAAACTTAAAACTCAATTTCTTCGCCAGATGCCTAATACTCACCAATATCAACAAAATGTTACTTTCAGCCCAAGCAAGAAAATTTGCTGAGTGAAGCTGGAAATGGTCAATTATTAAAGTCTATAAAGTCAGTGCCTGGTTTGGAGCAACATAAATTAATTTATGGTTTTTGCCAGCATTATCCGGTCAGGTTTGATTAAACTTCTGAATAACCTACACCAGTTTCTGCAAAGAATATACAGCGAAACCGATAAGAGATAACATTGTAACAATGTGCTGAGATGAAACATCGTACAATTTAACTGATAAATCAGCCAAACAGACATTCAAACAATTATCAGACTTAGATGCAAACTCATTTGTCCAAAGCTGAATTCTGTAATCTGATGGTGAGCAGGATTTCTTCAAGTTCTTTTTTGCTTTAAATAAATGTCATTTGCATCGTATTCATATGGTAATGACATTGATGATAATACAGTGACGTTAATACAGTAATGTCAATACATATTTCTTTTCAAAAACGCTCTTTCTAATGGGTTTTTGGCCAATTATTCAAGTACCATTCATTGCACGGAGGAAGAACTGAACAATGATTAATAACAAAGTGACAGCCTTACGAAACAGGAATCTCCATGCTAACTAGCACATGTAAAACCCAAAACCAACTGCAACCTGTGAATATATATATATATATATATATATATACATATACATATATATATATATGCAATGATTGTAACTTATTCCAGTGACAAGACCTACATTAGTATTTTTCATGTCATATTACGTGTTCCAATACAATGAGCTGAAATAGTACGCATACATGCACGGCATTGCACGCGCACTCAAGTAAGGCAACCCAAATGAGGATTTTGCTGTCTAAATAAGAATGCTCAATGAAGAACAGAAGTCCTACTAAAAAATAAACCTAAGTACAGTTTATCTGATTGTGTTTGGGTAGAAGAACAGCTTAGACTGAAACACTGACTGACCAATTAACTCTGGAATGGCCTTAGGCAATCCAGCAAAACCAGAACTGGCAGCTACAGGGCTATTTAAATCTCATATGCTTCCAGCACAGACCTAATCAATAAAACCATTTAACTATGTAACAGATCGAAATGCCTGGAATAATAGATCAGTTGCTATCCAGAGTCAAAGGTCCACAAAATACAACAGGACCAAAATAGTCTGTATGCCTATCTATGCAATCCTCCTACACTGCATATTGCAAGCGAGAGACCATGTGGGCGACAGACCGTGTGGTGAGACACACTACATCAACATGCCTCTGTTGATGCAAAACATAACACCTCCTCAAGTTAGTAAAATACAGACAAAAAAGAAGGCATCATCGTGTAATGGTCTTTCTTTCCAGATACACCCACGCTTGCCACCCAAAATGGTAATGCTAGCAGAACAAAGTCCTCCCAGCCACCAAACTGTGCTTGCTACCACCTATGCATATACAGTTGTGACAACAATCAGTTTATAAAATGATGAACAAAAGTCATCAATAAAATAATCAATAAAATAATCAATAAAATAATCAATAAAATAATAAATAAAATATAAAATAATAAATAAAATAAAATAATCAATAAAATATAAAATAAAATAATCAATAAAATATAATATAATTTTATCGAATGAATTCTGTAGCACCATTTCCCATAATGCATCCGCCTGTGAATGCGCAGCACTTTAACTATGAGCTGTTGGTTGTTCAGTCACTTTTCGCATATGCTCGTCGTTAAAGTATTTATATAAAACCATAGTACAAATAGTGCACTAGAGAGAAACTGCACCCATTTAATTAGGCTGAAAAAGATGCTTAGCTCTGAATGGCATCAAAAACTGAGACAAAATATATGCAGAACTGGGTATTGAATTCTAAAGTTTTGTTTCAATGATGAGCTGCATTGGTTAGCTATACATTTTAATACTGCTTATATTATCGTTAAAGGGTAAAGTATCCTCCGATGGCCTCATGAAACTTGTTAACAAACATTAGTAAAGGCTGATCCAATTCAGTGTGTTGCGACAGCTGATTCGTAGTACATTAATAAAGATTCTCATTCGAAATGAGTTGCAGAAAACCAAAACCTAAATCCATTAAGAAATGGATGTTTTGTTTAAGATTGCTGAAATTATGTCTGCACCTTAGCAACTTTAGACCACAGAAATATGCCACAGAGGATATTCGTCAAAATAGGAGTGCACTGAAAAAAATGATGGACTAACAATGAATGACCTCTACTGTTTCTCTCAAACAACACATGCTGCCATTAAAGGTATTGAATCTTTCCTGTCATAATAAGTAGACTGAATCTCAGTTATGCTGCTGACGGCTGTCTTCGACTCCCCTAAAACTCACAACTTCGTTTGCACCTGGAAAACTAGCTAACAATATTCCCTGCTTCTCCAGGTGCATGTATTGTGTCGTATGACCTATTGTATCAGTCTCCGATGGCGTGGCCTTCTACCAGAAAATCCTGCATTCGGAGAAACTGACTAGCAGCAACATTATTTTGTCAATCTAGAAGCCAAAGGCACTCAGCATCAAATGATGTTATTACACAATACCAGCGACACCTAGTGAGTGCAAGCAGAAAAGCTGAGAAAGCAGGTCGTGTTATTGTGGCATACAGTGGAAGCTTTAGTATAAGACCAAAAGCAACAGAAAGCATTGCCACAGCCAACACCATACACTCTTATCATCCCTTCGAATGCCACCTACAGATAATTAATTATCGCACTGCCATTCATTGTGCCAACCAATTTACCATACCCACCAATACTAACGTTTCTTTTGACATTCGCTCATCAGTGGTCTAACATTAATTCTTGCACCAGGCCTCTGGAATGCCCTTTACCACTGCGTGCAATTTTGTCTGCACCAGGTTCACCACCCGCCACCATAACTGTTACTGATACCTTTAGGGGTATACGCCTGTTACCTAAGGTTGACTCATCAGTGCTTTACAGGTTCCTTAAAACCTATCTGTTTCGTAATCGCAATCATAAACTCAAAATTTCTAAAGCACCACTCAAAAGCCAAGCGCGGGGCACCAGCTTATTCACGAGTGCTGCATTGAGTTAGAAGGGTTGTCTGTGAGAGTTTGATCGTGATTGGACTGGGAGCGCCTCTGAGTGGGCTTCTTGAAGAGGCCCTATATAAATTCTTGAACTGAATGAATGAATAAATGAATTATATCTATGAGCTGTATTATATGCAAAATTAGCAATGCTTCATAAAACAAATAAAATGATGAGATCACCTTTGAGCATTTGTTTGAGTTCCTTGGCAGCTCTTGACGCAGTGAATTTGTTAACGATCTCAAGAGCCGTCTCTTCGTAGGAGTTGAGTCGACTCACATCAATTCCGCACTAACGGAGAGTAAAACAACAAAGGCAATCATTTGTCTCAATTCATAATATGACCTTTTTCAAATATGCAATGTGTAAACGTTTCTAAGTGCTGCCACTGGTGGTTTTGTGCAATTATTCTAGAATCTTGACAGTTCTAAGTCACATCTTGTACCTGTAACATTGAACTTCCAAAGCGTTGCATAAAAACTTTGCTATGGTCAGTCCATCTTTCTGGAGTAAGCTACCTAGCAGTCTCTGTAGTAAACTTCTTGGTCTTACTTTGACCCTTCCTGCAAGCATTATTTTGAAAATCATTCTCCTTGACTGTGTTTGGTGCTGTCAGGTGAGGAGCGTTGTTGAGAAGTTTCTCCCGAAGTGACGCTATATAAATTCTTTATTACAATTGAGTCATACGTCTTTTTGTACAATTCTGTAGTCCCTACTCCTCCTACTCTTCATTCTCCTCTTCCTCCTCCTCTGCCTCTCTTTCCAGTCACTCTGTTATACTCTTCCCACCTGAGCCCCATCCATCCTTAATTTCCTCTGATCATCCACAGTCGAGCAAATATGCGTAAACACACCGTCTACACATCACAAATAATTACAGGATGTGATGTAACATAAAACTTGTATCTGCTGTATTTTTATACTGCACCACAAAATTCCTTGAATCCAGTCACACCCCGTCACCTCTGCACATCGTAAACAGCCATCCAACATTAGGGGGAAATGCGTTGGGTGATAAAAGACTGGGCTACGACAACTTCATGAATATTAAAGACATTGGAAGGTGGAAAAGAAATCTGGTGCACGCAGAAACAGAATGTTGAAGGTGTTTACATGATCAAATCAATTTGCTAGATTTTTTAACAGATATAGGAATCCAAACAGGAAGCTGGAAGGCAGAATTGCCAGTACATTTCTAGAGGGCAAAGCATCAATAAATTATCTTGTTAGTTTGCCAAATGGCAAAGGCTGCTCTCTTCTTTTACCAGAAAAACACAAATGCCAAGCTAAGAATGCAAAATGCTACTAAAACTGAATGGAAAAATAGCAAAGTCTAAAACTTACAGACAGAAGAAGTCGAACAACTTCGGTCTTGCCATACTTGGCAGCTTCATGAAGACAAGTACCACTTGCTGTCTGTCTGTTTATGTTAAATCCAAACTCAATCAGCAACCTATTTTTCAAATGATAAAACAGGAAATGAACAAATGTTCAGTTGATTCACAGTAGACCACAATCACAGAGTTTACAGACTCATTACAGCGCTAAAAATGAGGATTAAAAACTACAGACCATACTGTAAATGATGCAAGTTTTCTAAAATAACATGTTTTGCAGAGCACTGAGTCAAGGATATTGGGGATGTGTACTTAGATTACAACAGTCACTGTGTATTCAGTGTATTGTCAGAACTTAGCCACACAAACCATTATTGGAAGACTCGCAGACAGAATCTGATCATGGTAGCATCAAATTGTGGGGCACAGTGGTGAAGGGGCATGTTTGGTGCCTTGGAGCCGGAAGGTTGCGGGTTCTCAATTCACTGCGTAGTGCGTAGGTACCCTGAGCAAGTCTTTCACTTGCAATTGCTCATGTACTTCGGCGTGAAACTCTAATTCAGTGTACGTGCTGTAGTCGGGAGTGCCTCTGAGTAGAAATCTTGAAGGGGCGCAATAACAAGTGTTCATACATACATACTGCAATGAAGTTTCATTCCAATAGAGATAATTTAGTAGAGCACCTGAACAACACAATGCCTAACTAGATGTAGTAGAGCACCTGAACTACAACAAAGCCCAACCAGATGTGCAATAACAATGCCTCTACATTAGGATTAAATCCATTGTTGTCATACGTAAGTTCTCCATTATGCACTGTCATTTCTTAAAACAACAATTTTTAATGTCAGACGGAAATTGCTTTTTACACCAAGATATTATAAGCAGCTGCCAAAAACTGACTCATTTAATTGCTTTGCGAATACAAAGGAAAAATAAAAACGATGCCAGGAAACAAAGTAAGTGGTTAATCTGGCGCTAATAAACCTACTTGAGAACATCGACATGGCCGTTTCTGGCGGCCAGATGCAGACAAGTTGTTCTGTCATTTTCAAGAACATCTGCAGAACATTCTGATCGAAGGCGATTCGATAAATCACAGGATAAGAGCAGTTCAACCACCTGAACGGATATACGGATATTGTTGCGAAAACAGTGAAAAAATAGCGGGAAAACTTCACCTCTTTATCACTTCCATGAGCCACGTGGAAGTGATAAGAGTTGATTTAGAACCGTATTCCAACTGATACAAGAACAGTTCTAGTGACTCAGTTTCCAGGAGTATTCAGCTTTTGGTGTTAAATGCCTTGTATATGAAAGTGTAGAAATGGTAAATGCACAGGTTTGTCTACAGTAAACCTCTGTCTGTAGAAAAGGTAACAACGCCCACACGGGCTGTGAATATGGACTGATTAGAAAAGTGCATTAACTAATCTTGTTGCTGCCATTTCGTGAAAAAGAAATCTCTATACACTGAATTTATATATCTCCTTGAATTTCTTTCGTACTCACAAATACAGAGCATTATTGCGACAAAAGGTAATATCAAAGAAATTGCAAAATTCAGCTTACTTCACTAAATAATATGAAAACTTTTCATAAGCTGTGCTTCATAATAGCCCTGTCCTACCTATAGTATAGAGTCACAAAGCTAAAATTTAATCCAATACTCCAATCACCATTAGTTATTCATAGCCTAATATCCTTATTCATATAAGCCATGTAAGCATCAAATCGTTTATTTGGCAACCAAGAACAAAGAGAGCCCTGTAGTATAGAGTCACAATGGTTCTTGTTCTTTGTTCTTGGTCGCCAAATAAACGATTTGATTTGATTTTGAAGCATCAGTAGCAAGAAATAACCTTGACAGATGGCTGTTTAGAAATTCTGCCAAACAAAATAATAATAAATGTGATGAAACTGACAACATAGCTCAAAATATACTCTAACCAATTTTCTCATAGCAATATATTTATTGCATAAATTCCACAGCCTGGAATCTCTTACCCGTTTTCGACCAAATTCACACGCCAGGTCTAGAGGTGTTTCATGCTGGTGATTAGTAAGACCTGGATCAGCCTTGTGCACAAGCAGCTTCTGAACCTAAACAGCCAACGAGTAGATTATACACCATGCTGTTTTGTCCATAACAATACTACATGCTGCCTGAACACTGAATTACAATGTTTCCAGAATTCTGAAGTAGAGTCATGTACACAACCCTATTCCAAGTGATACTACGTCAGCCACATTGCTTTCTCCACCCCATTGGGGTTTTGTTCATTGCAGTCCGCAAGATATTCTGGTCATTGTCATCTTCTGTTGCTCAAGTGACATGGCTCAGAAACCCCAACCTGCGTTACCAGTGCTATAGACGTCACTTATTAATCTTTTACCCGTATGCCCCGAAAATATCCGCTGAAAACGGGCTTAAAATTTAAAAATGAACTGGTAAAGGGTTAATTATAATTTAGACTAGATTTGGCTGGTTTAATATTCAATAATATTTATATCACTAAATTAA
Source organism: Lumbricus terrestris (assembly GCA_949752735.1). NCBI lineage: Eukaryota > Metazoa > Annelida > Clitellata > Crassiclitellata > Lumbricidae > Lumbricus > Lumbricus terrestris. The sequence continues at coordinate 48,245,716 of OX457039.1, forward strand.
TCATATTTTAAATTTAGAACATTATTAGCAATCTGTCTCTTTCTTTCGTGTATGTTCTCAACATAATCCATTAGTTTCATACTTCAGGCACTAATCCTTACCACTCAAATTAATAATAAATCGACCCAAATCTGTTTACGGTGAGAAGTATGAAGTTGTATAATTTAGTATTAATCTTTACCACTCCTGAGTCCGCTCTCACCAGACAGATTTGGGCCAATTAATTACTAAATTATACAGATTTGGGCCGATTAATTACTAAATTATACAGATTTGGGTCAATTAATTACTAAATTATACAGATTTGGGTAAATTAATTACTAAATTATACAGTTTTGGGCCGATTAACTACTAAATTATACAGATTTGGACCAATTAATTACTAAATCATACAGATTTGGGCCGATTAATTACTAAATTATACAACTGCACTAAACTTTAGAGTCCATTGTGCCATTTGAGTATTAGTTTTGTTTACTGGCAGACCAGATACTTCGATCGGTAACTTATGCGTCAGAATCTGTTTCTCTCGCTGTGGATGCTGTTGGTTTTTTATTCATGCGTCAGAAATGCCAACAAGATAGATAACGAACTCACTAAATCCAGTATTCATACTTTGTGCCCTATCGTATTGCATACTATCGTATTACATACACGAGGATCATCAACCAACCAGCTTTCTGATTCACCTTGGCTGGATGATTTATCTATTAGGCAGATATTCACATCTGATGCAACTTCTGAATCATAAATATTAACTTCATGATTTCCCTTTTTAGTTCTCAGATTTGTTGATTAATGATGGAGTTCATAAACTCAGTGCTGCCAGATTGAATCAAATCATAGGCACTCACAGAAATTTTTATAGGAGAAGGCAAAACTGTAAAACTAAAACATGCAATAAGAACCTCTGAGCAGGGACCTTGAGGGGCGCTATGTACATTCTGATTGATTGTCTGATTGATTGAATTCTGAACCTGATGCTGACCAAACATTTTCCGGTTCTATGAGGGATAACAGCCCTATTTTTTCGATGTATGCCCAAATTATCCGTGGATGATTTAGTTTTATCTTTTATTTGTTCTTACCACATCTGAATGGCCATGCTCACAGGCCAGATGAAGTGGAGTGGCTCCATCTAGAGCCGGATCATTGACCATTGAACCGGACTGGAGCAACAGATCCACTGGCTTCTCCTTGCCCAACCAAGCTGCATAGTGCAACGGCCTCAAACCTATAACAATCGACCAAAACATAAGCAGATGATGTTTCATTATCATCATCATCATCATCATCATCATCATCATCATCATCATCATCATCATCATCATCATCATCATCATCATCATCATCATCATCACCACCACCATCATCATCATCATCATCATCATCATCATCATCATCATCATTGCATCATCATCAACATTATCACCAGCAGCAGTTTCTCATGCAGGCCATTTGGTGGCAATGGGAACATGAATAATATAATTTCCATTGTCCTTGGCCATTTGTCATGTGAGTGCTTTTCTCATTGTTACTCCGATCCCTGTTATGTCCTCCTTTACATTGTCCACCGTTATGTCCTCCTTTACATTGTCCACCCAGAAGGCTACAGATTTGGTCAATCTCTGGCGCCATTTTCTTTGGATTTTGCATGTAGTGCACAGTGAGGAAGTTTGTCGGATGGCATTTCCTCAACATGTCCAAACCATACGAGTCTTCGCTGGATGACTATGTCTAGCAAAGTTGTTTGGATACTGCATAACTAATGTCTTATGCCATCATTCACAAATTTCTGTAATCCTGAAATAACGTTTAGCACATTCGTATAAGAAATTCAGCTACAGGAATTGCATAATATGCAATCCATTGCAACAATACCTCTGTCATGTCCTAAATATATATAATAAATGCATATATATATTAATATATATATATATACAGATGCACAAAAAATTTCTGTTATGCTGTTACCTGGCAGCACTACTGATATCGTTATTGCTGTTCTTAATCTGAGGATGATATGCACAAAATTTGGCTCTGACAGTTGATACCATTGGAATGCATAGATGCAAGGGCACATGATTCTTAATCTACAGCACATAAATATGAGTCGCAATTTATAGCATATAAGGTGATCTTTGCTGAGGAATACAACATGCCCGGATAAAGTCAAGATGGGGGATAAAGTTCTCAAACAGCACAATAGAGGAGAACAAGATCCTTGAGAGAAATTGTAAAGACAAGACATTTTCAGATTATGGCAGATGCGACTCAAGAACATCTATAATTCTATATATTAACAGCCCCAGGACTTACAGATAAATTCCATAACTTCATTACCAAACCCACAGCCATCTGGCACTTGAGTTCTATATGGGTCAAGCCATTGTCAGACATTCAGGCACTTGAGTACTATCTGGGTCAAGCCATTGGTTTTTTTTACAGTAATGGTAACATCACAGGCATGAAGAGCAGAACATCAAGCAGGAAACCCATTCGATTCCTGCTCTCCCTCCCAAACAACGACCTTGTATATATTACAGCAGAGCAGGAAACAAGATTAGATACAAGAGACGTTTTGAGAGAAGACTTTGAAGAAGGTGTCGACTGCGCAGCAATGTAAACTTGCCACTGTCATCAAAGCACATCATTGGTCATATTCGTCATTTTGTATGATTCGTAAACCCTCTCTCAAGATATAAGAGAGGCTTCAGCAGAAAACACGTGATCCCACTGGCCTGCTCCCAAAGGTGGGTCTAGTCAGCCCACTAGATGGCAAAGGAAAATGAGTAGAGGACTGATGGACACCTTGAATAGCTGCCAATATACAGTTAAATTGGATTCCTGTAGTAACTCGTGATCATCCGCTCATACCATCGTGATCACACTGCGTTCGTCAGTTTGAAATATTAAAGAATATTTTTATATTATTATTATTATTATTAATTATTATTCTAAAACTTCAGTCCTATATATAGGTCAGGTCATTGCCAGGTATTCTTCGTTTGTATATGTTAGAATTAAGTGATTCAGCTCTTTTGGATTATTTAAGTCAGAAGATATCTAGTTCGTCCTCCCTTTTGTGCACCTTTCTTTGCTAGAAACATTGGTAAGAATTAGCATACAGTTTGCTTGCTTTTGGATCATATGCATAAATTTTTTTGTGTATGCAACCAACCACAGCTGGATATTACCCAACTTGGATTATATACAATATATATACACATAGTTTTAAATACTGGTATATGTACAGGATTTTACTGCAGTGGATACTAACCATACTACTGGTAATATTACTCATGAGCATTCAGAAAAAGAACATTCCATTCTTTTCCAATCACTCAATGCAAAATTAGATCAGAAATGAGTTGAAGCAAAATAATGCTCAGACAGAATTACTGATTGAAAAAAGTGTTCAAAATTGCCTCTGGCACAATATTTGTTGAGACAGGAAACATGAAATTACCTTTATTGTCCTTGACATCTACCTGTGCCCCATGTTCCAATAGCAGCTTCATCAAATTATGATTTCCAGCCAGTGCTGCATGATGAAGAACGGTTAACCTGCAATATACAATATGTATTATTACTAGCAGCATAAAATACTATTCACATCAATGATCAGCTGTCAGCCTGTCACTCTTAAATCATACGCACAGAGTTAGTCTAAAATACTTCTTGATGAATGACATTCTTAGATCAATAGAAGAAGAAGGCAAAACTATAATGGTTGGAGAAAAAAAGAGGCAACAAGGAGATAATTGTAGGAAGATGTGGGATGCAAAAGAAAGATAAACGGACGGATGTTATTTGGCACAGACATCTGAGAACATCTGAGAAAACAAGACCCTAGGCCACAGGATTCAAAGGAGTTGAACAAAGCTTGGAAGGCTTTTGGTAATGAGCCAAGTAAAACCCAGACTGTGCTGAAAAACATATTTGTAATATTTGCCCACCTACCTATGTTTATGACTACTTCACAAGAGACAGTCTGCTGCAAACCTCTTACTAAAAAGAACTGTCAATAAAAAAACTATCATGAAAGAATCTCTGTCAATGACCACATATTTGATATTGAAAATTTGTTTATTTTATTGAAACATAACCTTTTATTAACACACCAAATTAAGGTGAAACTTTTATTTACAACTTGCCTAAGAAAGAACATGTTAATATTCACATACCATAGCCCTACATGAGAAAGGAACACGGTTAATGATCACATACTTACAACTTTACATGGCAGTCAACCTACACATCAATGATAAGCTTGCACTATTAAATCATACCAGAGTTTGTCTAAAATACTTTTTGATGAATTATGCTAACTACATTCACAAGCAGAAAGAAAGGGTCGATGATGGCCTAATATAAAAAGGCATAGGTGATGAAAAGATATTTAAGAAGCCCTTTATATGACCACCCACCATAAGAAAGAATAAGTTAAAGATTATGGTCCTTCAAAGAATATGTTAATGATTATAATATTATACGCAGATGGGAAAACTGAAAGCTAATGTAAAGCAAATAACCACCTAAGGGATTTTTGTGTGATGTGTGCTTTGAACCAAGCAGTCTTAGTTGCAATGACACTTTGTACCAATGCTCTTCATTCAAAACTCTTCGCCAAATCAGGAAATACTAAGTCCTGCTATCCATGAAACAAGGCAAAAATTGGTGGAACTCTAGTTCGACAACAAAAGGAAACAAGTCGGCCTGGAAGGAAATAATTTCCATTAATAACATTAGAGCCTACGGTTGAAGCAGGACTGGGCACTACATAGAGCAACTTCAGAAAACCATTACTACCATCACTGCTGGTAAACTCATTTACTGACATAATAGGTAATAAACATATTTGTGGGAAAAGAGGGAGGCCCAAACATCAGCTATTTTAAACATAATTAAAATCCCTTATCTAAAACTATAAAACACAGTTTGTAATGTGAGCTTGATAAAAAATCTCCTCATCCACGCGACCGATTTTTCCAAATAATTACAAAACAACTTCTAACCGCCCCATGACAACACTATCGGGATTCGCGATCCAAAAATATTACCTTTTGCCGAGCTTGAAAATTTATTTTTTCTAACCGAATCCTAGCACTGTTAAGACGCCATTAAATTTTGCTTTCAACCATCATCTTCAGCAAACATTGAGACCATCGATGATATATTGGTGATTGAACCCAGTACATTAATGACGTCATGGCCGATTTTAAAATTAGCCTATAGCGCGTTATTCCGTTAATTAATATCTATATCGTGTCGTATGTATCAGTAGCCTATTTAAGACGCAATAATTTTCGCCGATCGATTTTCAACGAAAAAATAGATTTTTAACCTCACTTTTCGCCGAGGTCAGATCTTTTGGCACGCGGTTTGGCAAAAATGCTGACTATAGCGTAAACATGGACGGGTGGAAGTTGGGTTGAACCGAAAACCTAAATTTCACGGGCAACGCCGGGCACCAAAGGTGGTTAGACTGGGCTGGGGCCGATGGAAGAAGGCGAGGTGAGAAGGGCGGCGTGGGAGTGGGGTCAGGCGTGGCGGGGGACGAAAACAGAAATTTCCCGGGCGTGGGAGCGGCCTGACTGGGAAGTGGGAACTAAAAACCGAAATTTCCCGGGCAACGCCGGGTAATTCAGCTAGTAAACTATATAAATAACATGTGTACTTTAAAAACATACAAAGGGAAGAACAAATAAATAAATAGACCAGATTCTTGGCTGGTTGGCTTATTCTTTGTCATGTCCTCCGTCTAGTAACAGTAATAAAGACCAGTGGATCATTAAATTTATTACATCGAAGAGCCTTTCCTTGTGATAGATGAGAAGAATCACAGGCCAAATGTTAAACCCGATAACCAGTTTCTATGGTAAAGCATAGACCAGTGGGGAAATGTTACACCTAGTAACCAGATTGTGTGGCAAAGAATCCAAAGCAATGTGTTGGAAATTAAACCCAAGGGAGCATGCAGTCCAAACAGACTACAAAGAAAGCAAACTCAAGCACTTGAAGGAAACCGATTATTTTCCACTTTGCTTCCGACATAATGAATTTATCAAAAGGCCGCGTTTCAACCTTCCCAGCAAAGTTCAACAACAAAAAAAGCCAAGCCAAGTAAAAGCTGTCTGTCTGGCAAAAAAATTGTAATCAAGTTTATCTGTTCAGTCACAAAGCCAGAACTCCAGAGGCCAGATGATTAAATCCTGACTCCTCTGTTCATTCAGGGCTGGGCATTTTAGAGGCGTCTGCAATTCTGCATGGAATATGCGAAACTACATTAGGTAATAGACAGATGAGGTTTGAGTTAGCATTGTATTCAACCACTAAAGCAAAAAAAGCATACATGTTTTCCACATCTGTCTGTGCGGTTCAAATTCACATGCACTGTGCAAAATTCACATTCATCCAAAACCATGAGCAAAGGATGACTGTAATGACAACAGTTATCATTTGTTAATGGTTTAGATGTTTGTCCCTCGCCTGAAAATCCTTCAGCTCACAAACTGTACTGTGGAAATACATGCCAAATAAGTAAATGATTTGTTTTTGTCACCTAATCTAGCCATGAACAATATTAAAGTCAATTATATCATCATTTATAGACAGCACTGCTGAAGTAATCAATCTATGCCTCATTTTTTACATTCAACGCAGCGAATCAGCATAAATATTATGGCATCAACGAATGGCACAGTCTTTGAAGCTATTAACCTATTATCATCCTTTACTCTGTAATAACAAGTGCCCAATTAATGAGCATTTTGCTTAATCTCCATCAATCATCTTAGAGTTTGGGAGGGTCATGAGATATAGATTACTTCAATATTTTTTACTGTCACCCCAAGCAAATTTTCAACTCGTGAATAAAATTCAGTTCCTCTGGTAGATTCCAGAGCTCTTTCACTTCAAAAGTAGTAAGCATAGGATTCTATCATGCAGATAAGCTTCTCTTCATCACTGGAAATAATTGTGTGGACTAAATTTCCCACCCAACTAGACCCATGTCCTCATCTCCCCTGGGCAATTAGACTGCTCAACAATCAAGCAGACCCTGCTCTCTCTCTTTCCTGCCACATCCGTGCATTCACTAACTCCATCTGGTGCCAACAAGATCTGGCTGCCAACAAGATAAGCAGAGCGTTGGACGCTAACAACACAGAAACTGCAAATGCGACCGCCATGAAAATACTCCTTGTGTTCAATTAATAGAAGTCTGCAGCCAGTGAGTTTTCAAATATGTGATGCTCCTTTTTAACTTCATCCTTTTGAATGTCAGTGATGTTCAACCTTTTTGACCATCAACGAACCTTTTCTTGTAGCTAAAGGCCACACTGATAAACTCAGAAGCAACGATTAAAGTTATTTATTGAAAATTATTAACTGTAATAGAATTTACCTTGGAATAATCATAATGGATGTGTAGTGGAAACTGAATTTTATGCTCATGCTGTCAAATAATAAGCCTAGTTATGAACAAATGGCCATGCAAGTAGGTCTATCGTTTTCTTTTTTCTTCGTATTGACAAAAATCTGCAAAACATTTCACTAGCTTGGGCGGGTCACTTAGAATCAGTTCGCAAGACACAAGCAGTCCACAGTTGGACAGCACTGCTTCAGCGTTTGACTTCCTTCCAATAAAGCAGAAAATATGCTTATTTCCAGCGGCCTAAATGGCTAGAGGGCCCAGGAGTCCAGATGCCCCTCAGACAAAGACCATAAACTCTGGAATTCCTGTGGTTTAGGATATTGTCAGGTTACATCCCCCCAACCATTTATCAGTGACTCTTAACTCTGCAGGGTGACTTTGCTCTGTCAACAAGTAAAAGTGACATACGACAAAGAGCATTTTTCATGCCAATTTCGTGTATTTGATTCCTGGCCTGTTTATTTAAGCAAAATGTGCTTGCTGCCGGGTCTTCATCACAGACCATGTTGGGACGTTTCAAATGCCCCGAAGTCCTTCATTCAATATGGACTTTATGTCAGCATAACTCACTGTCTCATGCAACGCCAGCTTTTATCCAGGTAGTAGCAATGCTCCTCCCCCACCCTCTCCCCCATACTGTTGATCCTATCCTGTATTGCTCAAGGAGCATACATCGTAGCCATGCTTCAGGCTAATACTGCCAAAGCAATCTGTGGCAATAGCTTTTGGTAGGTTGATCAATACCTTTAGAACATGAGCTGCCATGGCAAATGTTTTCTCACTTGGTCCACCACACAGAATGCTTCGAACGCTATTACACCAACCGCTTATGACAGGAGAAAAATTGAAAAGTTCTTCACATATCCACATTTCAAACTTTATGAGTACATCCACGTTATGCAGCCTGTACTAGAACGGGTCGCAAATTAATCCAATAACTAATAGCTGCAGCTTTGCTCTTGGCTTTTAATCAGCAGCAACCAATCTGATTGATAGAGCCATGCTTATATTCCTACAAATGCCCTGAACAAACCTTTTGGATTAGGCTTCGATTAACATAACTCGATTTCTGTAGCATCAGTGCAACATCACTACTCAGGCCTAAAGCAATGATGCTTATTATTGAGAATATTTCTTATTAAAAACATTTAGCCTCCACCTATATTTTCCATCATCTCCAGTGTTTACTTACTATGCATAATAATAATAAACACCAATTTAGAACAGTAATGATAATTATAGTCAAGATGATATCACTTTGAGCAGAACAAGAAAGATCACAAAGGTATAAGAATTTCAGCATTAACAATGATGCAATCAATGATGTAATCTGTCTAATATGTCTATTCATGCAAGGCAGTTAAAGCAATGAATTAAGAGCATCACACAAGTTGACTCTTGTGTTAGAAATTGAATAATGCCCATGTGTAGGCCTATCCCTATAATAGAGGATGAAATGTGTGTTTAAGTGAATACGTGAGTAACTTTGGCCATGCACAACAGGAATGCATGAACCATAACAATGTTAAGTATCAAACCAGTATTGTATTGTATTATATATAGAAATTGATATTGCACCTTTCACAGAATGACTGTTCGGAGACGTTCTCAGCAGGTAAAACTCTGGGGGAAAAGAAATGCCTTGAAAGAGTGAGAGATAGATGAGGAAAAAACGAGTCATTGGTTTAGCTCTTTACTTAGTGCAGGAGGAAGGTCATTCCAAATGGAGGGACCAGTACAGTGAAGTTGGGCCTAGTCCTAGTCCTGGAAGCAAAAAGATCCAAGCAATCAGCAGAACGCATTGAGCGAGATGAAGATGCAAATAACAACGGCGTTGATTGGCACGTAATTTGAAAGGTATTTAGGGACATTTCCCAGCTGTGCTTTGTACACCAGAAAGAGGTACATTAAACCACATAATTAGTACCAGCTTTGCTCTTTTCTCAGGTTGTAGTAGTTCCTTGCACATAATTTTGCTTTACTGATGCGGCAGAGTTGTAGTGTTGAACCAATTTATTGTGGCCACAAGTACCACTACAAATATATTTTATGCTCATCTGTTGCCCACCATCATCTGTTCCTAATCGGTGGTATCCACATGAATAACTAATGATTATTCTTAGCAAAGAGTTAATATCACATGCATCTAGAGCCACAAGGAAATGTAGAAGATCTGCATGGAACCAGCGTCGGGCATCTAGCCTGGGAACCAGTATAGTACCGTAATCATTGATCAATCAAAGTCACTCACCCGTCGGCATCCTGCTGATTAATGGTGGACGGCTTCGTGGAACCGTTTGGTTCTAAAGAGAAAGCGCAAAAACACAGAGAAAATATAATCCGCATTTCAATAGCAAACATATGTGCGTCATAGAAAAGCCATGCGCGCTACCAATTAGACAAAAAGTCTCGTAAATCATCTGCTAAACACCAGCAGGAGAATTTTACATAACATAATGTGGGAGTTCTTGGTTTGGGGCTACAATAATCACTGTAAACGCTCAACATCCATTCATTGCTTTCAACTTTTTTTACAGCAGTATATAGTCTATCACATAGTGCTCCAGACTTCCTGAGAATAAATTCTCTATGTAGGCATAAGGAAAGAATTAATGCTTGACATAATTATTAGTACATATTTTCAACTTCATAGGCAGCACCTGTTGTCCATTAAAATTATGTTTATGTATCAAAACAAGGAGAATGATCACCATGCTAAACTTCTAGTGTATAAAAAAAAGAATAGTTACAGTCACGCATTCAGGGCATTACTTCAGCGCAGCTTATAAAATATAATAAATTATAGCAAGTTTTGAAGCCCTTTGTTACTCAAAATTTACAGACTGCACATTTTTTACCATCATACTGGTCTCCTGCTAATAATAATAACAATAATAAGAAGCAGTAAAGGAAAAACAACTGTAATTAATGATGTGCAGGTAGAGTAGGTCATAAAGTTCTGCTACTTGGGGAGTGTGGTTACAACAGATGCAAAGTGCAATAGAGAAGACTATCGGTGAGAAGAGGAAGGAGCTGTCAAGAGGAGGATTGAGCAGAAAAACTTTTCAAGAAAAGAAGGATTAAAACACTGATATAGACTGTAATACTGTATGGACCATGAGAAAGATAGACATAAGCAGACTGGAGGTTTTTTAAATGTGTATATAGCACAGAATGAAAAAGATTGTATGGACTGAACATACATCAAATGAAGAGGTACTGCTATTGGTGGATGAGAATAAAATCTCTAATAGCTACAATAAGAATGAGATAAAGGAAACGGATATGGGTAGGAAACATATTGAGAGGAGACTCCCTTCCGATAATTATGATTGAAGGAAGAATGTAGGGAGAAGAAGAGGCAGATAAACACAGATGCTGTTAGACTGGATGATGACAATGGAAAGTTACAGAAAGCTGAAGGAGAATGCTCAACATCAACAAGAGTGGTGGTGCCATTGGAAGTTCAAACGTACCTCTACCATAAACTCTGGGATTCATGTGGCTTAGGAGGCAGAGAACTTGAAGAAAGACTGACTTTCACAAAGCCCGGCTCCAAAGTTTACATCAACTCATTTCAACTGACAGTAGTAAAGGTTAAGTGAAGGCAACTAACGCGGTAAACTGTCACTCTATAATAATGATAAAGAATACCAAACTACAAAAAAACATTTATGTTGGATATCAGGTTTTGGTCACATTCACCTGTAAAGGAAAGACTACAGAAGTACAAGAACTGTGATGAATGGACAGAGATGACACCCGTTCCATCCATGCAACGCGTCCAATGGTAAGCATCACAGAAAAGTTGCGTCTATGTCAGCTTATTATGATTAGACAAACGAGTATTGATTGATTGATTGATTGATTGGTCGATTGATTGATTGATTGATTGATTGATTGAGAAGTTGACTGTCATATTAGATACCAATATTTCATCATTGACTCATGTCAATGCGTGTGCTTGAGTGAATGCATGAAGACGTAAAGTCAGATTCAGGAAGATACCCACAAGCACGTCCATGTAAGTTTGTTCCCATTTAATCTGAAACCAATGTAATGACACCAAATATATGACAGTACCTGGAGACTGAAAGCCCCAAAACACAGCATTTGCTTTACCAATGGAAGTTTGAGGTTAAAACCATTGTTCACTGGTTCACTACTGCAATAGACAAAACCCAATGTAATTTCTACTGGCCTCCATAAAACCTGGAAAGAGCATAGGAACGTAGAAGAAATCAACTAAATCATCCACATTTCCCGACAAGCGCCCATCCGTGGCAGATGTAGGCCTAATGACTCATCATTCTGATCTAAGCTACCTCTGTGGATTTATGTGCTACAAAGTGCCACTGAAATATCACCAAGTGGAAACGTTTTTATCAGAACCGATAATTTCTAAGAGCTTTCCAAGAGATAGCTCACATACCAGCATACACCATTTGGACCTTAAACCGCATGACATGCAGAAGATAACCTGGTCACTCTGGCTGCCAGGCAACCCAAGAGATAGAATGGTATCATCTTAATAGCCAGCCCTTCGGACAACTGCCCATGCTGCATCTGTTGGTCAGTGGATCCCTGTGTGGGAGGAGTCGGCCACCACTGGCCAGTCTTAATCAGCATGCCACAATTAAATCTTCCTCTAAATTAGTTGCTGGACGTAAGCTCGGACTGGACTCGTGCCTGATGTCTCTTGCACCTGCCTCCATTTCATTTCAACCAGATTCTTCCACCTCACTGCAAACATTTTTTTTAAAAACCGATCCAGAGCATTCGGTCGCAAGCTGCTGCAATAATTAAACCTCAGCGGAATTTACGAGGTAAAGCTCACATCTGGATTACCGGTAGATGAATGGCATTTAAAGCGTTTCTACGGCAACCGTCATCGTAAAACTCGTATGCCCGTTTAGAAACTTGCTGATCAATGATGTTGTTGGCAGGATTGCATAAATTTCACATTGCAAACATTTAACAAATAATGGTGATTTTTATCATCATACATATCCTCCAAAAATATTTATTATAGCGTGGTATTGCAATCCCTGTCGTTTATGCACTGAAGCCCTTCATAAAAACATGTCATAACCAAAGCAATTCTTCTTTCACATAAATCATTTAAAACACACGAATTATTGGTCGATGTTTATTATTATAGAGACAGCATCCAACAAAAGTGAGTAATGAAATATGTGGACAAGGTAATTATGAAGTTAATTTTGAGAAGTTAATTAGAGTTAGACATCTTTTACTTAGAATCAGTAAAATTGTGCTTAGGGCCTACTTATAATTAGAATTGGATATCTGGCAAATTCATTTGCTAATTAACTAGTCAAGCCAAGAGAATGGTTGTATAATTGCATGCTGATTTTGTCCTTCAGAAAGGTAGACGTAATAATTGTCCTTTGCATCTTTTGCTGAAAAGTTTCACAATTTTCATTTTATCAAGAGAAGCTACAATTCGGTTAAATTATTAAGCAATACTAGAAATTTAAATCAGTGTCAGTTCATGTTTACATTGCTCTAGAAATAAAGAAATAAACTGAAGAAATGTAGCTCAGAACTGAAATCAGCAAACGATTCATTAGGAAAGGCATTGCCAATGTAAAATGAATCTGCACGTGAATCTGAAAATGACCGACTTAAGTTTTCAAGCAAATGTCAGCATAAAAGACAATGATAAATAAGGACACACATTATTAAAAAGCTGTTGATTTCATTTGCTTGATTCCTCTATAACCAAACCATAAAGAAACTCAAACTCTCCTATAGGCTCAGCCGACCACTAATGCCATTTTCAGTTGAATCATCTTGGCTAAAGGTCTAACGGTCCCACCCACGGAAGAACAGAATGACCATTACGTTAGTCCAGAATGACCCTTTGCGGAAACTGATCCATTTGTTAGAAAACCATAAACGCTCGACGCCGCTAAGCCCTAACCAAGTGCAAACACGGGACTCGACCGTCTTCAGCGCTCCATGGTGACTTGATGGTGACAAATTACACTGGGCGAACCCATAATAATCTCTTAAATAATCCATCGGGAAAGAGAACCATGTAAAGCGCCAATGTGAGGCATGTTCAAAGTCAACACAATTACGTCTATCACCCTCCCCTACACTTCTCCAAAGACTGGCAATCAATTTTTGATGACCATCATAAATAAGCAAGCTGCACATCAACAACACACTGAATGCTCGCCTTAAGACATTGTCGCCTCAGTCAATATATGGCAAAGCCTCTTATTCACACCATCTTGGTACAGAAGATCACATATGCAATTTGAGCCGTTAGCACAAGGAAGATTCTACAGCAGTCGCATTGAAAGCAAGGCCCACGGGTAAAAAAAAGCCATTTCCGCCTGACGGTCCATTTTGACAACTGATCCCTGTTCATCATTCTCACTTTGCCACATCTGCAAACGAAATTTCCGTCTGCTCCTCCTCGGCCGCCCAGCGCTAACTGTGGAGTGTTGGAAGTTTTTGTCAGCATCTGCAGCTGCAAAAGCAGCAGTTAACTGTGGTTTTGAAGCTAATGTATGCAATGTTATGCAATGTTATGCAATGTTATGCAAAGCTATGCAATGTTATGCAATGTTACGCAATGTTATGCGATGCTATGCAATCCTATGCAATGTCATGCAATGCTATGCAATGCTATGCAATGCTATGCAATGCTATGCAATGCTATGCAATGTTATGCAATGTTATGCAATGTTATGCATTGATGACAATGACTGAATGCAATGTTACAGCTCTAAATATCTGTTGCTTAACCCTTCAAAGATGAGCTGCAGGCTGATAATGGTTTTCCATGCATTTTAGTACATGCTCGCTGCTAGAGGGTTAACCTTATGATAACAGCATTGCTGATGTTCTCAGTCCTTTTGAAACAACCACAACATTAATAAACTGGAAATTGATACTATTTTACACCTTCAGCAAATTTTTTACAGTATTTCATACACTACTTATTTAAAATACAATGCTACAGTAACCAACAATGTCTGTTTTCATGTTAGGATATGGTTTATCACAATTTACAACAAAAATGACGTTCAAGTATATGATTTTCAAATAGTTTCATGTGTTTCTACGGTGGTAGATTTTAGAAAAAAGGATTTGAGCTACAGAAAAAGATCTGGAACAACACAGGTTTGAGGCAAACACTGCGCAGAAGGAATGTCCAAGAGAGGATGGAATAGGCTATAACTGCACAATAGCCCATAGAGCTACATCCACATCAGTTTGTCCACACACAGGCAAACAGGCAGGAAGACAGGCAAGCAGACAGGCAGGCAGTTAGACAGACAGGTAGGCATTACAGTAGTAACATTTCAAATAATTAACTAAGCAAGCAGAATAATAAAAAAATGTTGTACATATTTCTTACAAAATATGAGCAAAGGTAATAATGTAGCAAGCCATCAACAGTACCATAAATCAACTGGCATAAAAGCAAGCAAATAAATATACTAAAGCTCTACATCATGAATAATCTGCTTAGCAGTGTTGATGTGTGCCATAAAAGCTACACAGGAAAATAATCGTTTATACAGGAAATAAAAATAGTTCCACCCAAGGCTTCTAACCATGCTCCATCAAGAAGTTCTCCGTGGTCACAGTGAAGGTTCCAGCCCGGCAGTGCATTAGGCTGCATCTCTGTAACCTTTGATCACAGGAAGTCTGGTTCTAGGGTCAAATGGAAACTCACTGTTTACAAAATGCAGGTCAGGCCACATTAATAAATTATAATGTCTTTCTTTTCACAGACCTCAAATCACCAGATCACTTCATGAAACAATACAGTTTGTCTAACCCATTAATGGTGGTGGTGGTGGTGGTGGTGGTGGTAGTGGGGGGAGGGGTGCGGACACTCCACCTCTGTTCTGACTCATGGCAAATAGCCTATCACCCAGCAGGCTACTTTAGTCAAATCAAAGAGCTGTATTGGATGCATGCAACAGTGACAGACATGAACCTTCAAATTACTGCTACTAAGAGTCTAAGAAGGTTACAGCGCTTTACAGTAGTTGAAAGTAGGAGCAATTACAATTGGTAAATGAAAGCACAAGGTTTCTCAGATACTGCAGTCTGTGGATCATATGCTTGTCTAAGGCTGTTCAGTGCACTAGAATAGCTGAATAGGCCACATGCAAATGAAGGTGACAAATGAATGATAGTTGAAATTAGAACAATAATCTGCTATAGAACACATGGTACTATAGCTCTGATGGTAACTGCACCAAACAGTACATAGGCCAACAACTGGAAGCAAAAACTCAGTTAGATGTGAGAGCAATCATTAAAACAAACATCATTGCAATTTCTATTTCTGTACAGAGAGCAAATAATGAAGGATTTGTGTACTATAGTGTATTACTTGAGTGTGGTAATTTAAATGTATGGGCCTCTTTACCAGGTACTGTCAGTTCAATTAATGGAAGTGGTTGGCTGGCAATAATTGGTTAAGAAGCTTTTAACATGCCAATGAGTCAATGACAAGCTATATTTGTTGCCCTGTCACTTTGTTACACTCCTGTCTTTAGGGGGTTAAAGAACTTCCAGCTTCTTCCTTATTTTCCCCAACGTCATGCTGTTGTCACGCAAAAGGTTGCTGCATCATATTCTGTGCAAAAAATGAATAAATTCTTCCAACTAAATTCACTGAGTGGACGACCTAGGATGGAAGAGCATAAGTTGGAAGGGAGACTACAAGATCCTTGAAAATATTTGTTAGTCTATTGGAAGACACTCCTTCAGAATCTTAGGTCTTCTCAGAGGAACATACATAACATACAGTACATAGTCTAACATACATAGAACATATAGAACATAGCCTACATAGTTTAACAAAATTAACATGCGTTCAGTATTGTTGACAGAACCTGGAAAAGAAAAAGAATCTAGAAAGACTTCCTGTATGAAATATTTGTTTAGTCCATGAAAGATTAAATATAATTCTCTCCTGAAGAGGTAGGATTTTTGTGATCAGTGGCGGAGACCTAGGGGGGGACAGGGGGGGACGGTCCCCCCCAATGAAAGTGTTGGGGGGGACGGCCCATGCATTTGTCCCCCCCCAATGTTTGAGCGTCAAGCCTTTTTTGGCGGCGAAAATAGAAATTTTTTTGAAATTTTGGCCGGATGACTAAAAAAAAAAAAAAAAAAAAGGTCATCAACTTTTTTGGCGGCGAAAATAGAAAATTTTTTTCGAGATTTTGGCCGGATGACAAAAAAAAAAAAAAAAAAAAAAAAAAAAAGGTCATCAACTTTTTTTGGCGGCGAAAAATTTTTTTCCCGACATTTCGCTCGTCGTCAGAAATTTTTCTGAAAATCTCGCGTCTTTCCGTCCCCCCCAATTCTCGGCCCAGGTCTCCGCCTATGTTTGTGATGACATCTAATATAGCTTCCTGTATTGGGAGCTATTTTGCAGATGCATTAGACCGTCAGCCTGAGTCATGGTATAAACAGGAATGATCTGGCATAAAATAATAGGAAGAGCCAGATGTATTGGTTACAAACCCTGTGCGTTAATCCTCGCAGGAGCCGTCTTCACTTCTGTTGGTTAGTTCCTCCGTCCAGCAGTGCGCGTACGCATTGTGCATGCATTCACACATGTGCATGCATTTGTGGTTTTGACAGTGTGTGACTACACTTCTTGTAATATTATTTACATCTAACATCAACAGTCCTGCAACAGAATATTGATTTCAGTCATACTCACCCAGTGCACCCTTCAAACTGTTTACGGTAAGTTTGCACTGAGCTAAGACCGAGGAGGCCATGCTGTATTATCTTCCAAATCAAGAACGATTGTAATTTTATAGCTCGTGTATTACTTTAAAACATCTACTAGTTACATCATCTCCAACCTATACGTCACTCGTTACTCCCTTCGATACCAAAGTTACATTACACAGAAACTAATTCTCTTTTAATAGTAACAGACTGTCAGAGCTGAGACAATATTTTGCCACCTGCTGATTGTTACAGGACCTGTCAGATTGACAGTGAACAAATTAAATTGATTTGATTGTTTAGCTTTTTATGCTGATTTACTAAGTCAGTCCAAAATTAATTTGACCTAACTTATGAGTCTGGTAGTATCATCTGTGTTTAAAAGATGCAGGCAGATAGATGCACAGAATGTTGTGCTGTTCTGACTGACTATGAATCTCTTTGTTACAAATCATAGTCTACTGGCTCTCCATTTAAAAAAAGCACTTTCAATCTCTGTGCTACATCCTGCCTTTCCAGAGTTCAACTTGTACATTCCTCTAGCAATGTACACTTCGCCCAGAGGTACATGTACATGTGGCACCTTATCAAAACATTAAACTGTTTTATTTTGCTCTTTTTCTCAGTTGTACTGTGATTAGAATATTTCTGTTTAGAGTGTCAACAGTGCACTAGCACACATATGGCATGAGTTAATCAGTCAGAAAACAGGACATAACTCGAGGGCCTTTCCGAATTCAACCCCCTCCCAAAGACAGTTGATCACCGGCGCATGAAACCTGAAGGTGCTATGACTGGGAATTCTAGTAATGGGCTTCAAAGGTTTATGTATCAGTCTCCTGCAGAAATCGCTCTTAGACACATTATTTGTTTGCTAAAGCTTTCAAAGTAACTTCAAGTAAAGCGAACATCGGGCATTGCATGCATTTGAAAGGTATCAAGATCAATGATAGCTGCATCTGTTAGGCCATGAAGTTACAAAATGAATGTTCAAATTTAATCATTGGCAAACTGGCGAAAAAGACCAGTTGCACCTAATAAAGATGATCCTTTCCATAAGTAAAAAGTTGAGCTATGTACAATCTATGTTATACAATGAAATCTGATAGCATCACACATTAGGCATAGAAGAAACTTGATGATGCAGTCTGATATCCATAGTTTTTTTGCGAGCAGAGAATAAGAGAAGTGCTGGGCTGCTACTTTGGAATGCAAGAGTGATTTAGCAAGTCAGAATGAATTTTAAAGAAATACGAAACATCAAACACATTCAACATTCAGAGAAGACAGCCAACGCTGTTCCATCTTGAATACAACAACCCTATAGATTATTGGTCAGAGATGCTGTTACTTTTAATTCAATGCTATTCAATATACATATATTTATATATTTATATATATTTGACATTATATATATATTTATATATATATTTATATATGATGTAGCTATTAATAATTGCAATCTTTATCGTACTTCATTCACAATCATGATCTCCAAGTTACGGTACTTTAGTGCTAAAAAACCTGTGTAGTGAAAATCAGCTAATTTTCTGGTAGGAGAAAGCACCTGGCTATCCATTTACATGATTGTATGGCCCCTTATGAAATATATTTCTCGAAAATGGATTATTGCATTTTAAAAAATAAAATGGAAATTTAAATCTTTCAGACTTTCAGACTAACCGGTACTTTGCAATCAGGGTGTATTTATAAGAAGTCCAGTGAGTACCGTAATATCTCAATTCATAATCGAAATACTACATAACATGTTGATAGCCAAATATTAAATGTTGTTATCAGAACTGTGCATAACACTAGCTAGTCATTAAGCTGACAAAAGATATTCACAATTTTTTAATTGTACTTCTAAAGATATTATAGCAGTATTCATATCTCCTGACTGGAGTCAGATAAAAAAAAAAGCAACGAGCTTATACAGTAAACACGGTTCCAAAAAAGTAGGTCCAGCAACCAGAAAGCCCATCAAATAAGAACAGTTCTTGATTTAAATATCAGACAACCTCATTGAATAATGATAAGCCTGGGGGAAAGAATCATGGCTTGCTGCTTGACTCCCAAGTTTATGAACTATGATCCTTAATCCAATTTGAAATTAACTGTTTGCTAAGCAGGATACCAATGCAAAGATTTAAGTACAGAGGTTATATGTTAGTTATACTACTAGCCAAAGAATTCTGAAGTCTTAGCAGCCTCAGCATAATTATTTGCTAGAGATATCCTTGGGGATAGGTGCACATAACGTCTGATTTTGCATATATCACGAATGCATATGATGACTCACAAGTAGTTTATACAATAGGAGACGGAGTAGAATTGAAAACAACGCTTCAGTCATGAGCGGCGTCTGCCAGCTCAACAATGGAGCCACCCAGTTTCAAAGACTTAAGTCGATCAACAATAGCAACGTTCTTAACTTTGTTTTCAATATAAAAAAACCAATGTGAGTCATAATTTCATCTGAAAAAGAGCTTTGATTAAAGGACCAGTCATTTTTTCTTCAACAATAGAATCAATAGGTGGCACATGACTGTACTAGCATATTTGTCTGCAACACAGGTAATGCTCGGTATATATGCTGGTTACTTAAGTAAAGCTTGTGAATAGATAAAGCAAACCATCACGTCAAAACATTACCACGAAAAAACCCACAATGTATGCATAATATAAGTCTAAATTTCTAATATGCTAAGCTTATTAAAAAATCAGCATGCTATGAACCAAAGCTGCATTTGGAGCCTTTATACAAAAACATTATGTGGTCAAGGTTGCAGGTTTTAAAAGGTGAAGCACAAAACAACCCTTAGTAAGCAAATTATTGTTCTAATAAAGCATGGTGCAATAACTTAAATTGGTCAGAGCATAATGTATGTGCAACCTTAAGCAAGGTCTCATGTCAATACGACTACTTCCTCTAAGTGCAGATGCACCTTTTTGTGCGGTGCTGAGAAGCTCGCAACATTTACACTTACATTGAATATAACTACTACTACCATTGCCACCGCCACAGCCACTACTACTCTGACTACTACTCTGACTACAATCATGAAGAGTACTATCACTATCAACTACTGCTGCTGCTACTTCTACAACCATTGCTACTACTATTGCCATTATAATTCTTATTATTATTAGCAGCAACAGCAGTAGCAGGTCTACCAGATGATATTACACACACATCATAACATTATGTTTTTCTATTGTCCTGAATATGGTCCAGCTTTTAATAATTACATGACCTTTCCATCAACCCTGCTTCGTGTTCTTCTATGCCATTTATCCCGTGAACAGCACCCTTTCCTTCAGCCTCGGCTGAGCCATAGCGCTATATAAATCGTCTTATTATTATTAGCAGTAGTAGTAGTAGTATTAAACTGCTAGTCCAGCAACATCTTGGCTTTCTCATACATCCTTCCCTTGCACATGACACATTGACACTATCTCTCTTATATATCTGGCAGAGCCTCCTAATTCTGAATGCTGTACAGTGTACACTGTAATAGTGTAATACTCATGTAGACAGGCCTTCAAAACAGATAAGATAATAATAATGACATAGGTAAACTGCATTAAGCAAAGCTTTAGCAAATCTCCACTGTTTTGTGCCTATCAATTCAGTAAACAAAAGGAGTAAATTGCACCCAATTTGAACAGATTTTTAGAAAAACAAGCATTGTGTGACTTTCAGAATATCACGTCAGGTTTGAACTGCCCGCAGACCTTGTCATACAATGAAAGCATAACTTCAAAAACCGCCTGTCAATGAGTCATTTCAATCCACAGTCTTTACCAGACCAGTAAAGTGGGGCAGCTCCTTAACTGTAGTGTGCTAACCTTTAATCCTTCTCAATTAATACTAACTGTTGGTTTGGTCCACAACTAGCTGTACACGGTGATTTTGCCAATATCTAACACTCTCAGAAAAAGTCATCTCCCACTCCAACACCCATATCCATCTCACTGCATGTCATATAGATACTTCAGTTCATTATTATTTGATGAGGTCAGAATTAAGCCATGACCTACCAGGGCCCGCACTCACCACTGGCCAAAAACCCTTAACACCTTCACCACCACCAAATAATATTAGTCATCTGTGATACAGTAATCTGATAACTTTCCTGCCTCAAATCTTTGCAATAGTACGTCTATCTCTTTTGCAGTTAAGACAAAAATAGAAACTTTAAAGTGAAACAAGTAAATTATTCACATTTTAAATTGACTTACATTACCAAATACCAACACGATAATTAATGGCATGCAGTCTGCAGATCTGGATTGAAATGCAGGGCTGTACTCTGTGACATCAATAAAACAAACTGGATTCTAGTTCTTTCATTGATCTCAAATGAAATGTAAAATGGGTTTTGTGGCCTCTGAGTGATGGAAAGTCGTGGCCTCCACTAATAACTAAAGAATAAATACCCAAAGATAACCGTAATCTGATTATAAGATGCTGTGCCCCAAAGAGATTTTCACTGGCTTACCAGGAGTCATAGCTACACCTGGAGAAAGGTCATTAAATTATGTCTGTTTTTAATGCAGTTATATAGGAGGCGATGGCAGGCTTTGAGGAGGAACATATCAAACATAAATTATCCTTCCAGCAGTTTTTATTTCAAGATGCTGGCAGGATGAAAGGAGGAAGAAATGCCATGATGAGTTGCAACAGATAACTCTTTTACCACTTGACCTTAGCCTCCTCTGAAAGTGGCTCTTGTGTTGCTTGAACCCTGTGCTGCAGGTGCCCACACAATGCTATGCTATATATTGGATCATCGGATGTCAAACGGCTTCAAAGGGAGAACTTCTGATGATAAAGTCTAACTTAAGGAGCAGCAATAAAATTCGCAAATTTCCAAATCACACTCACCAGAAACATCCATGCACAGAAATAAACATACCTTAAGAGAGGCAATGCATGGCAAGCTAAGGAATGGTAATTTGGTAGGGTCAGCGAATGTAGCATTGATGCTTTAAAGTGCTACTTTAGGTCAATTGTTCCAAACATAGATTGATCAGTGGCCAGACTTACCGTGATTATCAACTTAAAATATGTCAGTAGATGGCTTATACATAAATTTACCAAAACTCATTATATTCATCAGGTAATTAAAGATGAACTACTAGTGACTTCAGAAGAAACATATGTCAGAAAAAGAATTTCTCCTCTGTTACAACAGCAGTATATCCGCATTACAAAATAATTAACTCATCTGTTTAAACATTTGCTCAACTAATAATAGACTATAATAGTCCCGAACTACAAGCATTACCTAATCACAGGTAGTTTAAAGCAAACCTCCAAGACAAATTTGCCCCAAACCGTTGATGGCTTAGATATGGACTCAAATTAGACAAATAAAACCTTTTTCATATTAAATTTAGCAAATATTAAAAAAATTGCAAGAAATATCACGACAGTCAATTGCCGTAATATCATCAATTGTGTTAGGCAAATTCTGATAAGCATATTGCTATTTATACAATACCAGAGCAGAAAGATGTGAGATGGACTCAGGTGGACACAGCTGGTATTACCTGTTACCAGCCATTGAGACACTTCTGGGAATTTCCAAGAAATATTCAACAGTTCATAAAACAAAAACACCTACCAAAACCAAATGTGCTACTTGGAACACAAAGTCCACTCTAAAATGTTGCAAACCTTTTGGACTACCACAAGCAAATACAAGAAGAATAAAGTGATGACAGTGTAGTCAGCAGATAAACAATTTAGGGTCAAAGAGAGAGATTCCAGCCCCCCAGGCAGAAGAGTCACAGGCCTCTTAACCATTTCAAAGCTTTATGAGAATTTTTTTAGATAAAAATCATAAACTATGTATAGTATAACAACCCAGCGCATATCATAAACTATGTGTATATAATAACCCAGCGCAGACCCCTTGAAAGGTCACCGGGCTCTTGGCATTTGCCCTGCTGAACCCCCTTCCTTGAAGGCCTGAAACAATTGTGGCTCAAACCAGTATGAAGGCATACAGTAAAACAAATGATACTAAAGTTTCTCACATCTGCTAAAATTATTTAAATGTATTCTCATCGACAGTTATTCAAATAATATACGATTAACTTTAAGGATATTTTTTTTTAACATCATTGTCATCGTCGTCAATAATAACAATGACATCAACATTATCAAGGTTAACAGCATTAGCAAGCTCTCTTCCCTCTACTAACCTGTTTACCATCACTCAGCTATTTTGTCTCAGTATCCATAAGTTGCCTAAGTCAAAACATGGGTACTTTGCACTATGCAAGGTAGGCATAACACTGGAAATTATTAGTCACAAATGTCATGAAAAATTTCAAAATATAACAGCCAGTGCAACAACGACAATAATAAAATTAATTTACATGAATTTATTGCAAATATAAGGAAAATAACTGAAATTTATATTCCCGAAACATTTATTTAAAGATGTGAGAAAGAAACGCAATTTACGTATCAGACATCCCTAACTATTGGTCTACAGGGCAGCAGCAGCGGCACAGATGCTAGCAAGTCACGTGTTTTTGCCATCAGCATCAATCTGTAATGACCGCCTTGGTTTCCTCCCTTAATGGAAGTCCACCAGGCGCTGGCACTGCACAGAAATGTTTCTGGCCTAGTAATGGAATCCCAGACTCGGGTCAGCAGCTTCAACAGCTCAACCAAGAATGAAGATGGGATCGTGTGAAAGTGCGCCCTTGCCTGCCACGGCTTAATTGGAAATCCATGGCCAGCCATCCGGCTCTCATCTTCCAGAACTGGAACCATGTTCAAACTGCGGTTACAACTAATTCCCACACACCAACTTCCCGTCACTCCCAGAAAAAAAACAATGAATAAAAATGCACATGTGTTCTGGCACATGTGTTCTGGCACATGTTGCCTCCTCCAATGCAACTCAGAATAACAGTACCCAGGCTTATAATTACTCTATGCTGCTGGAAGCTAAATGAAAACTTCAAAAGATTGTCTTTAAAACTTCTCTAACAATTCTG
Organism: Lumbricus terrestris; assembly: GCA_949752735.1. Classification (NCBI taxonomy): domain Eukaryota; kingdom Metazoa; phylum Annelida; class Clitellata; order Crassiclitellata; family Lumbricidae; genus Lumbricus; species Lumbricus terrestris. The sequence continues at coordinate 48,269,918 of OX457039.1, forward strand.
CAAAGAGGTTCTCACATGTTCATCTCACTGTTCTCACATTAATAATCATAACCTTTTAAATAGGGAGAGTGGAGTATAATGACCCTATTATGGCCAATGATAATAAACTAAGAAAAGGATTGTTGAGAATGACAAATGGGGGTCATATGACATAATATGTAATGTGTATACAGGTAAAGAATAATTATCTTTATCATGCAATGAGACAACAAACAATGGAAAACATTCAAGATAAACTTTAAAAAATAACATAAGTGGCTGCTTGGAAGTTAAATTTGACATGCAATTGTATAATAACATTATGCAGTGGCTAAATTCAGCTGGATCCCACCGGATCAGAGATACAGCAACTTGCATAATTTAAGAGGAGGACTCATCACCTAAAAATATTTTCTGCTACAGTTACCAACCATATGCATTATGCACCTTGTTTTACACATTTTGTTTATCCGAATGCCAAATAGCAAATAATTTTTATATCGGTTAAAAAAATCACCAGATAGGCTTTGTAAATACTTTGAGAGAACTGTCATCTCTGGCTGAGCAATTTAACCACCTACATTATGCCTATTTATTATTATTTTATAATACTGATCAAAGGCAATTGTCGTTATGGTAACCATCAATTAGATATTATCAAATAAGTGTTTTCACAATTGATTATATACAACATATGAGAAAGAAATCACATATTTACCATGACACATTTACCATGACATATTTTCCATGACATATTTTCAACAGGAATAAAAAGCTTAATCTGTCAGGCCATTTCATTCCACTTTTCACAGATTCTCATTTCAGCTAACCAAAATAATACGATAATATATCCTGCATAATTCAATTTGCTCGGCTAATACCGGTGATGATATTTTTACTCCACGTATGTTGCATGATAAATGTCATCCCTCTAATCCTGGACAACTACCATATATTTACCGGTACATTTGCTTCTATTTCGAATACAGTTCTGAACAGCAGCAGTCCTATAGATAAGAAAAAGATCTGCACAGGTACAATTTCACAATGTGCTTTTATCTATCGTGGAATGCAAGTCCACACTCCGCAATCTATTCACTCAGCTGTTTCCTTGGCACCTGTCTGTCTGTTCTGGACTAAAGAGTAGAGACGTTCACGTTCAGCATGTTCACCAAGCTTAGATTCCTTGATTCTCTTTCTCATTGCTTTTGGAAATGATCAATAATACATGTAGACCAATTACCATTACTTCAGTGTATGCACAGAGCATCATTATACTTAAGGTGCTGTAGAAGGTGAATTGATTTGATTAGGTTTTGAATTGATTTGATTAGGTTTTGAATTGATTTGATTAGGTTTTGAATTGATTTGATTAGGTTTTTAATTGATTTGATTAGGTTTTTAATTGATTTGATTAGGTTTTGAATTGATTTGATTAGGTTTTGAATTGATTTGATTAGGTTTTGAATTGATTTGATTAGGTTTTGAATTGATTTGATTAGGTTTTGAATTGATTTGATTAGGTTTTGAATTGATTTGATTAGGTTTTGAATTGATTTGATTAGGTTTTTAATTGATTTGATTAGGTTTTGAATTGATTTGATTAGGTTTTGGATTGATTTGATTAGGTTTTGAACTGATTTGATGCTGATATATCTAACTAGACTTCTGGGCTCTGCATCCAAAAACTGTTTGCAGCATGGCCTGTTGCAGTAGTAGTGGTATAGTGATAGTGCTAATGGTAGTGTTAGTGGTAGTAGCAGTAGGCAGTAGTAGAAGCAGCAGCAACAGCAGTAGCAATGGCAGTAGCAGTAGTAGTAGCAGCAGTAGTTGTAGTAGTATGCAGCAGACTGTATGCTACTCTAATTATCTCCAACTCAACTTAATCCATGAAACCCACCCAAACAATGGCTTACTACTCTGAGATATTTAATTAATAAATCGTTGATTGTCACACATAAAACCTCTATATTGTTGTTCAACTGTTAGGCCCATCTGTATAACTCTCAATATTCCGTGCACTTACTTTTTGAATGTGTCGTTGAACTCTTGCCCAGAATTTTACGGACGGTCGTCAGATCGTCGGCTTTAACAGCTTGAATTAAGTCAGCGTCTTTTCCCATCGTTGCATTCAGAAGAATAAAGTCTCGCTTCAGCCGTGAACCAGATGTAGAAGTCTAGCCTACTCCAATTGCAATCAGGACCACAGGTAGATTACCGTGTATAGTATAAGACGTACAAACTCGGTTATAATCCAACCGAAACCCGATGAATTCCGCACTTTCCTGGGACTAAATAAATACACAAATCCATTGCAATCAGTCTGTCTGTGTGTCTGTGTGTCTGTGTGTGTGTGTCTGTCTGTCTGTCTGTCTGTGTGTGTGTCTGTCTGTCTGTGTGTCTGTCTGTCTGTCTGTGTGTGTGTCTGTCTGTCTGTCTGTCTGTCTGTCTGTCTGTCTGTCTGTCTCTTCGTCTTCGCCTGTGAATCGCTCTTTTCTCGCCGACTGTCTCTGATGCTCTCTATATCTGTCTACCTCTCTCTCTCTTGCTTGCTACCTATAGGTTATCCGCCTTCAATCCGGTTCCGATAATTCACTGCTGCCGCCGCTCTATAGTCTAATTTCGTTCTCGGTGAATCGAGCATGACATTTATAAGCTCTTAACACACGCAGACAACCTTCGCGGCTCTGGCCGCCGAAATCTCCAATACATCGGCTTTTCTGCTGCCGCCGCCGCCGCTAGTGCCGGTGTGTGCGTTTCCCGACGAGGCTGACTGCTCGTGTGCGCATGCCGACTCTGTGGAGTACGGACCTTTAGACCTACCTTTAGTTCTATCATACGGTGTTCAGTGAGAATACGTTGCGCCAAGGAGTAGTACGCTTCATGTGTGATCGAATCTGGACATAAGGGGAGGAGGAGAAGGAGGACGAGGAGGAGAGGAGGAGGACGAGACGAGGACGTGGATTAGGATTTAGGAGGACAAGGAGGACGAGGAAGAGGACGAGGACGAGACGAGGACGTGGATTAGGATTTAGGAGGACAAGGAGGACGAGGAAGAGGACGAGGACGAGACGAGGACGTGGATTAGGATTTAGGAGGACAAGGAGGACGAGGAAGAGGACGAGGACGAGACGAGGACGTGGATTAGGATTTAGGAGGACGAGGAAGAGGACGAGGACGAGACGAGGACGTGGATTAGGATTTAGAAGGACAAGGAGGACGAGGAAGAGGACGAGGACGAGACGAGGACGTGGATTAGGATTTAGGAGGACAAGGAAGAGGACGAGGACGAGACGAGGACGTGGATTAGGATTTAGGAGGACAAGGAGGACGAGGAAGAGGACGAGGACGAGACGAGGACGTGGATTAGGATTTAGGAGGACAAGGAGGACGAGGAAGAGGACGAGGACGTGGATTAGGATTTAGGAGGACGAGGAAGAGGACGAGGACGAGACGAGGACGTGGATTAGGATTTAGGAGGACGAGGAGGAGAGGAGGACGAGACGAGGACGTGGATTAGGATTTAGGAGGACAAGGAGGACGAGGAAGAGGACGAGGACGAGACGAGGACGTGGATTAGGATTTAGGAGGACGAGGAAGAGGACGAGGACGAGACGAGGACGTGGATTAGGATTTAGGAGGACGAGGAGGAGAGGAGGACGAGACGAGGACGTGGATTAGGATTTAGGAGGACAAGGAGGATGAGGAAGAGGACGAGGACGAGACGAGGACGTGGATTAGGATTTAGGAGGACAAGGAGGACGAGGAAGAGGACGAGGACGAGACGAGGACGTGGATTAGGAGGACAAGGAGGACGAGGAAGAGGACGAGGACGAGGCGAGGATGTGGATTAGGATTTTGGAGGACAAGGAGGACGAGGAAGAGGACGAGGACGAGACGAGGACGTGGATTAGGATTTAGGAGGACGAGGAAGAGGACGAGGACGAGACGAGGACGTGGATTAGGATTTAGGAGGACGAGGAAGAGGACGAGGACGAGACGAGGACGTGGATTAGGATTTAGGAGGACGAGGAGGACGAGGAAGAGGACGAGGACGTGGATTAGGATTTAGGAGGACGAGGAAGAGGACGAGGACGAGACGAGGACGTGGATTAGGATTTAGGAGGACGAGGAGGAGAGGAGGACGAGACGAGGACGTGGATTAGGATTTAGGAGGACAAGGAGGACGAGGAAGAGGACGAGGACGAGACGAGGACGTGGATTAGGATTTAGGAGGACAAGGAGGACGAGGAAGAGGACGAGGACGAGACGAGGACGTGGATTAGGATTTAGGAGGACGAGGAAGAGGACGAGGACGAGGACGAGACGAGGACGTGGATTAGGATTTAGGAGGACAAGGAGGACGAGGAAGAGGACGAGGACGAGACGAGGACGTGGATTAGGATTTAGGAGGACGAGGAAGAGGACGAGGACGAGACGAGGACGTGGATTAGGATTTAGGAGGACAAGGAGGACGAGGAAGAGGACGAGGGCGAGACGAGGACGTGGATTAGGATTTAGGAGGACAAGGAGGACGAGGAAGAGGACGAGGACGAGACGAGGACGTGGATTAGGATTTAGGAGGACGAGGAAGAGGACGAGGACGAGACGAGGACGTGGATTAGGATTTAGGAGGACAAGGAGGACGAGGAAGAGGACGAGGACGAGACGAGGACGTGGATTAGGATTTAGGAGGACGAGGAAGAGGACGAGGACGAGACGAGGACGTGGATTAGGATTTAGGAGGACAAGGAGGACGAGGAAGAGGACGAGGGCGAGACGAGGACGTGGATTAGGATTTAGGAGGACAAGGAGGACGAGGAAGAGGACGAGGACGAGACGAGGACGTGGATTAGGATTTAGGAGGACGAGGAGGAGAGGAGGACGAGACGAGGACGTGGATTAGGATTTAGGAGGACAAGGAGGACGAGGAAGAGGACGAGGACGAGACGAGGACGTGGATTAGGATTTAGGAGGACAAGGAGGACGAGGAAGAGGACGAGGACGAGACGAGGACGTGGATTAGGAGGACAAGGAGGACGAGGAAGAGGACGAGGACGAGGCGAGGATGTGGATTAGGATTTTGGAGGACAAGGAGGACGAGGAAGAGGACGAGGACGAGACGAGGACGTGGATTAGGATTTAGGAGGACGAGGAAGAGGACGAGGACGAGACGAGGACGTGGATTAGGATTTAGGAGGACGAGGAAGAGGACGAGGACGAGACGAGGACGTGGATTAGGATTTAGGAGGACGAGGAGGACGAGGAAGAGGACGAGGACGTGGATTAGGATTTAGGAGGACGAGGAAGAGGACGAGGACGAGACGAGGACGTGGATTAGGATTTAGGAGGACGAGGAGGAGAGGAGGACGAGACGAGGACGTGGATTAGGATTTAGGAGGACAAGGAGGACGAGGAAGAGGACGAGGACGAGACGAGGACGTGGATTAGGATTTAGGAGGACAAGGAGGACGAGGAAGAGGACGAGGACGAGACGAGGACGTGGATTAGGATTTAGGAGGACGAGGAAGAGGACGAGGACGAGGACGAGACGAGGACGTGGATTAGGATTTAGGAGGACAAGGAGGACGAGGAAGAGGACGAGGACGAGACGAGGACGTGGATTAGGATTTAGGAGGACGAGGAAGAGGACGAGGACGAGACGAGGACGTGGATTAGGATTTAGGAGGACAAGGAGGACGAGGAAGAGGACGAGGGCGAGACGAGGACGTGGATTAGGATTTAGGAGGACAAGGAGGACGAGGAAGAGGACGAGGGCGAGACGAGGACGTGGATTAGGATTTAGGAGGACAAGGAGGACGAGGAAGAGGACGAGGACGAGACGAGGACGTGGATTAGGATTTAGGAGGACAAGGAGGACGAGGAAGAGGACGAGGGCGAGACGAGGACGTGGATTAGGATTTAGGAGGACAAGGAGGACGAGGAAGAGGACGAGGACGAGACGAGGACGTGGATTAGGATTTAGGAGGACGAGGAAGAGGACGAGGACGAGACGAGGACGTGGATTAGGATTTAGGAGGACAAGGAGGACGAGGAAGAGGACGAGGACGAGACGAGGACGTGGATTAGGATTTAGGAGGACGAGGAAGAGGACGAGGACGAGACGAGGACGTGGATTAGGATTTAGGAGGACAAGGAGGACGAGGAAGAGGACGAGGGCGAGACGAGGACGTGGATTAGGATTTAGGAGGACAAGGAGGACGAGGAAGAGGACGAGGACGAGACGAGGACGTGGATTAGGATTTAGGAGGACGAGGAAGAGGACGAGGACGAGACGAGGACGTGGATTAGGATTTAGGAGGACGAGGAAGAGGACGAGGACGAGACGAGGACGTGGATTAGGATTTAGGAGGACAAGGAAGAGGACGAGGACGAGACGAGGACGTGGATTAGGATTTAGGAGGACAAGGAGGACGAGGAAGAGGACGAGGGCGAGACGAGGACGTGGATTAGGATTTAGGAGGACAAGGAGGACGAGGAAGAGGACGAGGGCGAGACGAGGACGTGGATTAGGATTTAGGAGGACAAGGAGGACGAGACGAGGACGTGGATTAGGAGGACGAGGAGGAAGGAGGACGAGGAAGAAAGGCGGAGGAGGTGGTATGGTGATGCCGGGAGAGGAAACGTAATTTCGACGGAAGAAACACTTTGACCAAATGACGAGATGGAGGCGAACATTCTTAGGAGGCGAATACATTCGGCAGAACATTGAGTTCGACTGATGGTGGCCAAAAGCCAACTGCGCAACTCGCGAGACTAAAGATAACGACTTAACGAGAGGGACATCATTTTCATCATCATGCAGAGATCAAGAAAACAGAGAGTAATCATCGAAGTTGACGGCCCTTACGGGCGTTTAGCAATGCAAAGTGTTGAACGACGTGAATGCTACTGAATAATCTGGCTCCCGCGACTTCGCTTTTGTGGAACTGTCACTCACAGTCAAGAAAAGAAACGCCAATCCGGTTTTCGCGCTAGGTTTTTTGTTTTTGTTTTCGTTAGCATGCCAAGTTTTAGGATTAGGCTAGTTAATTAGCACAGTTCTATAGTTATAGTTAGGCTAGGCCTACAAAAACCGAGTTTTCGTTTTTATTTGTTATCGCTGATGAGGACGCTTTAGTTAGGCTATATATATATATATATATATATATATATATACACACATATATATTTGTATGTGTTTGTATGTGCACTTGTTATAGCGCCCCTTCACGCTCTCTACTCAGAGGCGCTCCCGACTGCAGAGCGGACACCGTATCGGAGTTTCACGCCGAAGCGCTGAGCAATTGCGAGCGAAGGACTTGCCCAAGGTCCATACGCTGCGACTTGAGGTGGATTCGAACCTTGAACCTTCCGTCTTCAGGCCCGCTGACAGAAATTCCGGGCCCCTGGGCTGAGCAGTCAAACTATCACTAGATTTTTTTAAAAGCAAATGTACACAAATACAAATAGCAATAGTGTGGGTATGAATGTACGCTAATGCTTACATTTATAATTTTAATCAGTTCTTAATGTTAAGAATTAGTTTTCAAATAATATGCCAATCAACAAGCAACCTTTCTGGATTTAACTGCAACAATATCTCTTATAATATCATGGTAGTTCTCCATCTTGTAGGCAAATCTAAAAATGCACTTCGGAAATGCTCTTACTTAATCGCCTGGAAAATTGTCCGAATGTCTTGGAGGACCATTTCTTATGAGCTTCATAGCAGCCTATAATTATCGTCTCAATCGTTTGTGTAGCCTATAGGCCTAAACGCTGGCCATGGCGGCAGAGTGCCAACATCATCAAAATCTTTTTACAGTTTCTATAATTTCAGCATATTCTTTATTCTTATTTATGATGACTTTTTCTGGAATTAAGATATTAACACCACAGACTTCATTTCCATCCATTCAGTTATATACGATCAGCATGCAGGCACGTTTAATTCACTAGAATCAACCGATGTAGAAGTAGGCCTAGACCCAATTACGGGCTCTGATTGCTATCTTTTGAGATTCTGAATTGAGATAGGCTAGTGTGTGCCTTTAAGCGTACCAACTTTTGCGTTTTCAAATTTAATAGCCTTTTCTTTTTCTTTATGTACTCCAGATGTATATCTCCAGATGTATATTTATAAAATATTCCATCGTTGCGAGAGAAATTTATCATTTAGATTTGTTCACTTTTGATTGAAATCTGACAACACATAATTTAGCAGAAGAACGTTCGGAGACGGAGTCACGGAAGTGATCGTGTTCTTTGGCAAAACACTGAGAAGTAAGGAAGGCTAATGAACAATTGCTTGAAACTTAAAAGCTAGCTGTAGTCATTAGGGTGTCCCAGGAAAAAAAATTGGGGAAAATTTTTATGCAGTCCCTCTAAAAAGTTTCCATATGGTCCCATTATAACACCTATAAAATTTTATGACGATACAAAAATATTTAGGGGTCGCTCAAGGCAAACACATTTCCCCCAAATTACCATAATTTGGGCTCGATGTGTTCAATTTCTAAATGCTTTTAGACGCATACCTTTTATCCTATGATGACATGTTTAATACCATTGGAAAGGTCTGAAATAGTAGTATCTAACAGTATATAACTTTATTAGATACAATTCGATACATGGGTCTGTTTTACACCATCAAATAATGCAGAAATCGTATAAAATCACAATATCAGTTATTAGTACTGATCGGTTACCGTCATTAATACAAATTCCAAATTACAGCAAGTCAAGGTTTCTGGTTCTCCATAACCTGCATTCATTGGCTTGTTCTCCTCACTGCTCAGTGCTCATAATGACGCACATCCTAGGCCTACTTACTGTCGAATTCTACATTCTAGGCCTACATGTTTGCAAGATCATCGCGATTGCATTTAGGAAAATCCTGCCTGTGTTTTTCCACAACTTGCAGAAGGAACTGTTTTTGTTCTTCATTCTTAGTTATTGTTGGATTAAAATTCTGCATTAGAGCTACACCACGTTCGGCGAGGTCATTCACACAGGCCAAGTTATTTACAAAATCATATGCAATCTGATAGGATTGGTTATCCTTCCACTCGTCAACTGGAATATCAAGAAAGCTGTCGTCAATGGCAGCGGTTCGGAAAAAGCTTCGAGAAATTGATAAGTCCGATATTGTACTGGGAAGAGACTTAATCAGGTGCAATCCTCGATCATTTTTCATTGTAGAGATAATCTGTGCTTTCTGTTCAGAAGACAGAAGCTGAGAGAACAGAGCAATGGTTGCTATCTCTTGGCTTAGGTACCAAGAATGACGCTGCATCATCTTTAGACCTGTCGTCCGCAGAGCAGAATCGTCATAGTCCTGCAACCTTTGGATCAGCTGAATGTCATTGATGGGTGCGTCAGCAGCGACTGGACATGAAAACCACGACTGAATGTAGATGTTGACTATAAACCTGTTAAATCGTTTTATGCCTCGAAATTCACCTGCAGTCAGATGGATCACGTTTTCGTTTCCATCATAAAGCAATTCAATCTTCATTGAGTATATTGCTTTCGCCATCCAACGCGCTCTGTGAAGGGCACCAGGCTTGCGAACCGCTAGTGAACTGTTCAATCCAACCATGGCTGCAGCGAGGTGGAGAAATTCTCGATAATCATCTCGAGGGTGGCCACGCTGAAGCTGTTCACTAATAAATTCCTTCAATTTGTCAGATGCAGAGATCAGTGGCATTGGTCGAGGCTTTGGTTGGCGGTGAGCTAGGTCAGACCATTTATCTCTAAATCGCTTGAATAGCAGAATGTCAGGACCAGTCGATGGACATATTTTGCCAAGGCACACTGTGAATGCATCCGACAACAAGACTTCAAACATATGATGTCGACAGGCCATCCAAAGCAGATTACGACCAATTGCCTTCTCTAGAAGGGTGCAAGCTCCATTTATCCTACCGGTATTTGAGGCTGTTGTGTCAAAGCACATGCCGATTACAAATGTATCGCACTGCCATGACTTCAAAAGATCCAGAACAGCCACCGCTACTGCCTGTCCTGAGCCAGCGGCCAACTTTGGCACACCCAGAAGTTTAGTACTTCCATCAACCAGAGAAGAAGTCAGGACAGACAGTCTGTCTACTTTGCCAATTTTTACTCCAGTGATGTCGGGTAGCAGCTTGCCATCCCAGTGCACGACAGATTTGCAGGCTCTAAAGTTATCCTTGCTTTGCTTGGCAGTTTCACTGCGAAAATGCTGTCGTTGACGATGAATACTACTCTTCGAAAGCACTGCTGAAGATGTTGAGCTGGATATTTCGTTGACTAGAGAAGCTAAGATCATCGTTGACGTACGAATACTTGTGTTTGTTCTATCTAATATGGCAGATACTTTTTGAGTCATCACATTCCTGCGCTTAGCATCGTTACTCAGTTTATTCACGCTGCTACTCGGACGTTTGACAATGAATTCTTCTGTAGATTCTTTGTCTTCATCATCAGAGGAACTGATGGTTGACAGCCACGCATTCGATTCCGATGCATCCGGTTCACCCTCTTCAACCCCTATGGCTGCAGCGGCTTGTCGTTTGAGAAATTTTTCTTTGCGCGCAGCTGATCGTTTTTCACGATGAAATGTTTTTCTGTCAACAGACCCAATGCATCCAGTTCTAGATGCTTGCTGCAGTTTTAGAAACTGACGGTCTTCCTCATTCTTTATCAGCTTATCAGAGTTAGCATGACTGATGTCAAAAAGACTATCCAGTTTTTCGGTATACTCCTTTTGGTTCTGCTGATCCTTGGCATTATTCCTTGAGCGATTTTTCCTCAAAACTGCATGCTGGCAGTAGAGGTCTTTAATCTTCTCAATAATGTCTGGTTTGTGTCGTACGGTCAGTCTTGACTTATTCCAGAATGGTAGCAGCTGATCATAAACTTGCTGTGCACTCTGTGGAACTGTGAATTTCTGCTTGCGGTGAAAGTACAGAAAGTTTCTCATAACATCACGAGCGGATGGGAGGCGAGCCCCTGTCATAGTGTTACGGGGATGTCCAATCAACCAAACAAGGTCAGTACTACGCGTCGAGGTAAACTTTGACATTGCCGCGAAAATAATAACAAGCAGTGCTGCAGCGTAATTGAGTTGGCCCATAACAAAGTGGGACTATTGCTATGAAGAATGTAAGAAATGTATTAGCCTATACCACAATATTCATAATTAAGCATGATCTTTCTACAACAACAAAAATCAGCAGGTACCCGCAATTCAAACATCAATAACCAAGATAGCTATTTACTAGCAGACTGCCTGGCCACGTGCCAAGGTTACAACTATTTCTCAAACGTCAAACTGTAGGCCCTAATAATAAAAATGTTATTGGAATCGTTGTGTGGAACTATTGCAAAATGCGCAGTGAGGTCAAGCAATCTTGATTCTGCTGTTTTCTGTCTTATTCTTGCTCAAAACATTATTCACATATGAAATAAGATCACATGTTCGTAGATTCTACTATTTGATAGTATTCTTACACAGCTAAGCGTGTTATTACGAAACCAAAGTGCGGCTTTCCGAAAATTTTCAAACTTATATATTTCATGCTCAATATAAAAGAAATTACATTAATTCTGTGACCTTGAGCGACCTCTAAATCATTCAGGAATGTCATAAAATTTGGAGGGTGTTCTTATGGGACCATAAAGAAACTTTTTAGAGGGACTGCATCAAAAGTTTCATCAAAACTTTTCCCCCCATGCTTTCGTGGGACACACTAGTAGTCATGGGCGCCGACTCTGCGAGGCCCGTGAGTGCTCAGCACCACCAGAAATTGGCCATGCGAGGCCCGCTCTATGCTGGGCACCACCAGAAATCAGCCAACAAGATGTGCTTTTTATGATATTATTTCTCTGTTGGTGTTGCTTATCTATAAAAATCATTGCGTTTTTTACCTTTTTCTTTTATCTCAGTTAGTCAACCTTAATATTACTCCTGTTTTACTCCATCCGGTATAGTCTGAACTCCATACGAATACGAGTAAAATCTCAAAATCTCGCTCATTCGATCCACTTCAGTAATTTTTTTATTACGGACGAAGGCGACGACTTGAATGACTGTTTCTTTTTATTGTAGGCCTACATGCTGGGTTATATAATGATCATCACTGCGCGAAAATCACCTTACAGCATCACAAAAGCTGGATACTGTTTTGTCTGCGTTAATTAACAAATCAGCCTTGACTAAATTGTCTGCGAAAACTATTTGAAAAACTGTCTTCCACAATGTTAATATTGGCTCACTAAAATTAATAGTGGCTAATGTAGACAGAAATTTTTGATTTCTTGTGCAAAATTTGAGTCTGTTCAGTGTTTACCTAATTAGGGGAGAGTGCTCCAAGATGCCCATGCTAACGAAGATTGTGCTTTTCTTCTGTGTGGATTCCAAGAAAAGTACATGCCAAGAGTTATAATTTTTTTTAAGCAATTGGGAAGAACATTTTTTGAGATATTAAATCATATCTTTAAAAATGAAATAATGGGACATTTTGATGAGATAGCTCAAAATGTCACTATTTCATGTTGTGCGGAAATTTTTTGACAACGGAAAGGATGCTTTTCAAGTCTTAAACCACGACAATTTCGTAAAAATGACAGCCTAAGATGCTGCCATCGCAGTGTGGCAAGAAAAAAATTCGAAAATGGTTAGGAGCACATGCATCCCCTCCCCAAGCCCCTTCGGCCCTTCCCCGCTCGGCGATCGTCCTTTGACCGCGAGTTCGTGCCCTAAAACCATGAGCAAGTCTCCGCCTATGAACAGGGGTCATTTCACTCACTCTCCTATAAAAAAAGGTTAAAAAAAATTTCCGCGCTCACGCGCGGATTTCTTTCACATTCGTTTGGGCACCCACACTCTTCGGGTCAACTCGGCGCCTATGGCTGTAGTTATGTAACAGTAATAGCCTATTGGCCTATTTAAAACAACATAAACCACAAACAATAGGCCAAGTAATATAGGTTGGCCCGCCGCCCGTAATCAACATATGAAACATATTATAATCACTGTAGCCCGGGCCCCCTCCGGGGCCCTAAAAGTCGCCGGGCCCCTGGGCATTTGCCCCCCCTGTCCCCCCTCTCGGCGGGCCTGTCCGTCTTCAAGGCAACGACGCCACCACTATACCACCGCGCCCCACTATACCACCACGCCTCATATATATATATATATGTATATTATATAGGCTTAGGGCTATAGTTGTCGCTATCGTTAGGCCTACAGAACACCCTGTTGACGATAGGCTTTAGTTGCAGTCATCACTGCGAAAACTTTACTAGCTCGTTGCTGTTTTTAAGTTTATGGATCGAAGCCCTATCCAAATTCTTGTACGCTATACAATTATAGGCTAAACATTCAGCAGTAGCCATCAGGTAGGCCTAAAGGCCTACATGGGGAACTGACCCAATGGGGCGACGTGCAGAGCGCAAGATCCTGTCCTAGCTGGCACTGCCAGTCGGGTAGATTGGAGGCCAAAGAGGAGCGACGAAGAGTGCTAGACGAATCTCGTAAGTCGTCTTCAGTTTTAAGACACCATAATTATAGACTGAGACTTGATTCAGAAGTATAAGTTGGGGTATGCGAACGAGCGGCCGAAGGATGGATGGGTTTGGAGAGGGGATGTGCCCCTCCGCAGTTTATAATTTTTTAAATTACCACCATGTAGGCCTAAAGATAGCATTTCAGGCTGTCATTTTAACGAAATTTTTCATGATTTCATTGCTGAAAAACATGGTTTAAGACCAATAAATGCCTCCCATTATTTAAGTTTTTTGACTCGCGTACCATACTGATGGGCAGCCACTGCCAGCCAGTGGCGGCGCCAGCTAGGGGGGCTATAGGAGGGCTAAGCCCCCTGCAAAAGGCCATCCGGGGGCAAGCCCCCCTAAAAATGAAATAGGCTACATCCATGAGATTTCGACCAAATGGCTAAAAAAGGTGCACGGTCAGAAATTTTGGCGGATGAAAATGGAAAATTTCCTCCGCGAGGACTCAGCCCCCAAAACTGAAATCCTGGCTAGAGTATGGGCATTTGTGTCATGCTGATAAAGATAACTTTCTTACCGGGTACTTGTATAGAGGGCAGGCAGGTGTCTACGCTCTCCGGGAATTGTGGATTAAGCCAGCTACCATATTCGATACTAAGAGGGGGTCCGTAGCTCAGTGGAGAGAGCGTTGGTCGATAAACTGAGAGTCATTATCGCGACCCGGGTTCAAGCCTCGCTCAGGGCAAACATTTATTTGAATTTTCTGTTAGCTGCCAGTGGCGCTTTCTGTTGTGTGGTTTGACTCGGGTATGTTGAAAAAATAAGTTAGCCCCTCCCACTCCTGGCTTGGCCGATCAGGAGCGTTCCAACACTTAGGCCATTAGTGTTAAGTTACCGAACCTGTTGTAGCCGACCTGCGTGTCGTGCGAAGCTGGCCGTATTTCGTATAACCTTGTACCTGTAATCGTTCTGCGGTGTGTCAGATTGAATTTGAATAAACGAATATTATAAAAAAAAGAGTAACGCATGTAAACTCGTCCACGCAATGCGAATCGTCGAATCGGTAGATGGCCACAATGAGCTTTACATAATTCACCGAAGTCGTTGAGCACCAGTCACATTCGCTAGAGGGCCACTTCAGTCTTCAGTAAGGGTTCACGAGTGATGTTTTCAATTTCTATGTTTTAAAGTTGCAATAATAAATAGTACAGTTATCCCATGGTTCACGTTGCTAAATTTTTTAGCATTTTCAATGCGGTAATTGACGTTGATAAAATTAGTGACCGTCTACCCATGTCATGATGTCCATGATCTATTTCGTCAATCCAACGTCTCTTAAAGTCTTACGTAGGCCTAGGCCTGCTGTACATGTAGGCTAAAATAGGTCCACTCATCAATCGCAATAGGTTACTGTTTGGTGTTTCAGCAAGAATTGCTGTCAACAGTCCAGCCTATTTTTATTCAAGAATTTTTCATCAATCCCATAAGACCTGTGCAGGAATCTTGTAGAATGCGACGAGCCGACGGGTTGGATCTTTAACATATCCCTCTTGTTATTATTGCCTATAAACCTACATAATAAAGGACGCTAAAATAATAAATTACCGAACATTAATCAAGTAACATTTTCCCATCAAAAAGTACTGGTAGGTCTATAGTCTTAATCAATCAGAGACTCAGAGCTCTGGCTGTGTTGAAGAGCTATTTTTCCATACCAGATATAGACAATTAAGCACTGAATTTCACGTTGAAGCAGACAGCATGGATAGAGTCAAACAGTTTTCAGACTGGTGGCTTGAAACTCTGCACCTTTTCCCCTCCAATCTTCCTTCAATCATTTCTTTCTGCAGTGAGTTTCCTCGCAGCAAATGTCCTAGCTACTATACCCAATTCTTTTGTCTTGTCTTAATTGCAGTAGTAATTCTAAACCAGTCTGTAGGTCTATGCCCAAATGCGAAACTGTATAGCTATACATGTATCATCATCATCATCATCATCATTGCGGTCCATGGGCTCAGTGCCCGTTGGTGTCAATCGCATGTTTCACAATACGTCTCCATTTGTCTCTCTCCAGCGCCATGTATACATGTATACGCTTATCTATTGACAGCCAAGGTTCGAAGCAGTGGTGAATATAGTGATCACTTGTCAACGTGTGAAACGAAGTTAGGCATCGAGACAGGAATGATGGTTCTTGTCTCCGTCTATCCTCCACTGCTAATCGTCTTCAGCATCATTGTCAGCACCAGCAGCACCAGCAGCACCAGCAGCAGCAGCACCAGCAGCAGCAGCAGCAGCAGCAGGAACCATCGCAGCTGCTGCAGCAACGGCATTGACGCATCCGCGGTTGAGTCGATTCCATTTCAGTGCAATTCAGCGACAGACTCAGCGCACGTCAGCGCTTCGATACATATAGGCCTACAAGCGCCGATCCAGCTACTGCTACTACTGCTACTGCTGATGCTACTACAGGAAATCTACTACGACGATCACTGAGGTAAGCGGAGAAGGATCAGCCGCACATTTAGCCTACTTAAAAATAAAATTCTTTCCGATATTTTTTAAATAGGCCTACATCATTCTGTCTATGTTTTCTTTACGGATGTGCGTAGACCAATTAAGACAATGAACATATAAAAATCTATTTAATCGCTTTGTAGACCTACAATACGTCCACCATGAGAAATTGCTTTGTCCGCGGAATATAGCCTAGGGCCCTAGACATAGAAGATTTAGCAGCAGAGTTAAGTGTTGTTTGCCGATTGTGTTAAGTTGTTATTCACTTGAACTCGAGTTGGGTCTATTGATGAAATCCTATGCATGCTCACTCTCGAAAGTATCACTTGCTATAATTGTATTTATTGTATTGTATCGCATCTGACCATTTTTAAAGCGCTTCCCGCGTAAGAGCCTTTTAGAAGCTCTTCCAGTGCGCGCGACCCCGACAGAAATGGCAGGTTTTGAGACGAGGAATAACAACCAGAGAGGATGATTGAGCGAACGAATGTGGGAAGAGTATAGGCTATACATGTATATAGGCTGTTGTGCAGTGTTTTTGGGAAGCAACAAGCACGACGCTGCATCAAATTTTATTATACATATATGCTATGCATGCGCATGTATTTTCTTTTAATTAAATTAACTTTTGTTTATAAATAAATAAACCAATAAATCATTTATTTATCCATACAGAGACAATGAAATTGACATTGCGTATACACCGTGTCTCAATAAAAAAGGTGCAGATTTGTTTTTGTCAGAACTTCGTCAAATTTCCCCCAATCTTAATCACTTTTGGCAGGTAGATGGAAAAATGGCTGAAATTTCATGCTATATATAAAATTTCCACCTCACCTGATTCATATCACCTCACTACCTTGTTAAACACAGATGTACCAATTTTTCATATAACGGCGTCTCGAAATTTGGCTGCATTGAAATCCATTGCATCGAACCGGATGTCAAAGTGAATGGGGCATATGCCTACTATCGCTACAACCTTCTTGCCCAGAAGATACCGTCAGACATACGCCGGATATCCCAGGGCGAGTTTTTGTCTTCCAACAGGATGGTGCCCCGGCGCATCGAGCACGCGACACCGTCTCTTTCCTGGAGCGAGAGACGCCCGACTTCATTCCTCCAACTCTGTGGCCGCCGAATTCACCAGATCTTAACCCAGTCAACTATAGCATTTGGAGTGTGCTGCAGGAGAAGGTTTACCGGTCCAGAATAGCCAGTGTCGACGAACTCAAAACGCGTCTGATCGACGAGTGGGCGCGCTTTGACCAGTCGATTGTTGATGGTGCTATCGACCAGTGGCGTCGCCGTCTTAGCGCTTGTGTCCGCGCATGCGGTGCACATTTCGAGCACCAATTCTAACACTTTTAAGCAGTTCTGTCATAACAATTAAGAAACTCTGTTATTTACTTCATTGCGTGCTAATTCAGACGTCAGATAGTTTGTTGGAAGTATTAAAATCTAAGCGTTATATGAAAAATTGGTACATATGTGTTTAACAAGGTAATGCGGTGAAATGAGTCAGGCGAGGTGGAAAATTTCTATATAGCATGAAATTTCGGCCATTTTGCCGTCTACCTACCAAAAGTTATTAAGATTGGTGGAAATTTGACGAAGTTCTGACAAAAACAATTCTGCACCTTTTTTATTGAGACACGGTGTACAAAGAAATGGTAAGCCTACAGCTTCTCGGAATACAACGGGATGCACAGAATAGACGAGAATCGTGCAGGACTTGGGTATAATGTTGTTTATCTGAGAAGCAATGAAATGGCATCAAAACGCGATCATGCAACAAATGCCAGTAATATTGCCTTCAATGTAAATTAGGAAACTGTGGAACCAAACAATGAGAAACATAATACTTAAGCCTATCCGGTCCAGGATAATAACAGAAACATATAGTATGTCACAAACACAATAATTGTGTTTGTGACATATCATGTTTCTGTTATTAAATATTAATAATTAATTATTAAGCTGTCACGTTCCTTTAATATTTACTGTAAATGACAGAGCACTCAGGACGTGGTTTCAATCCGACATAATATAAAAAAAAGTTTTAAAGGGTGCACACTAAAACTGGGCCACTGTTTGTACGCTGACAGTGCCAGTCCAAAGCATGGCTAAGAGAGGAGGGCGACACTGAGTCTGATCGTCTTGCAATGGCAGGGTCGCTAAACAGAGACAAGTCAGTCCGTTCATTCTAATCAGTTGGGAGGAAAGAAGGTGCCAATCAGGCTGGTGACCTTTGGTGATCCACAAAGATCAATACTCAGTACTCTATACTGACCGATCTATACTCGTAGCCTACGGTCGATATGGAAAGGATCACAGAAGTACACGTCCCCTCGACCTATGCTTTGCAGAAGATACGCAGCTTTTTTCCTTTCTCCTACGAACCGCTACACGAACCGGTGAACATAAGCAGAGAAACCCTTCCAAACAACTTATAGGCTACACTGGCTGTGCTGTGTGTATCTTACTCATCTCAGAGTGGATGGCATCCAAAATACTGTCTCAAACTCAATCCATCAAAGTCTGAGTGTCCCCTGTGGTGTTCCATCCTGGGCATCATCATTCACTTGACGACTGTATCTTCGCCCTTGATGATAGAGAAGTCAATTCAGTTGACACCATCCGCCACCTTGGAGTCAAAATTTGTCAGCTGTATGGTTCGCACAGTGTGAGTTTGCAGTTCTTTTTAACAGCAGCGTCGTATAAAACCATCGGCGATTCATTTCAACCTCAACCGTCATCATGCTGGCCAACTGTTTCAGTTCCTCCAAGGTTGAATACCGCAACAGCAAACTGACAGGTCTGCTAGATCAGGTAGAGCGGATACAGTCGGTGTTAAACTCTTCCAAATGTGTCTCTTATTATGGCTGGGCACCATATATGATCATGTCATCGTTTTGCCGCGCGACAACTTATATAGGCTAGGCCACACTGTCTTGTTTGTATGTGCTCCTTCAAGCTCTCTACTCAGAGGCGCTCCCTACAGCGCGGACACTGCTTCGGAGTTTCACGCCGAAGCGCTGAGCAATTGCGAGTGAAGGACTTGCCCAGGGTCCCTACGAAGCGGCTTGAGGTGGATTTGAACCTGCAACCCTCCGGCCGCAAGGCAACGAACATACCCGTTGCACCACCGCGCCCCTACATTGCATAGGTCTAGGCCCAATCGTCTGCTGGCGTCGGTTCTAAAGATCGCTTATGAGCTATAAAAAAAGATAGTCAACAAATCGCTAAAGTTCTAACAAGACTACTCGGGTCGACTCGACCCGGTCGAGTGATTAATCTCATCGCAAATCTTGGCTAGATCCAAAAAAGACTTAGACACGTACCCCTATACTATATAGCCTACACAGAGCCGCATTTGCCAATGCAGAAAATGTTCGTGTTTGCCAATTTTTGCCTATCCAGACATATGTTCGTGTTTAATTAGACGGCCAGATTTTCAATAAAGGAAATGTAAAGCTTGTCTGCGGCTTGTCGTGACTTCTATATGATTTTGTTTCGACTGATAGAAAAGCGTGAGAACCTCAGTCTGCAGCTCTTTGTTCGCACATGCTCGGACGTGTCACGTGACTGATTGTTTCCTTCCACAAGGACACTAAGACCGGTAGCGTTAATCAATCAGCGCTCTGACTGCATGTGTTGCAGAGTTATTTCTTCATTTCAACTAAGCATTTAAGCTATGCTGAATTTCATTTGCGACATTATTTTGGATGCCATCCACTCTGAGATGAAGCAGAAAGCAGGTCCAAAGGTCTGTGCGTTATAGCGTTGTTAGATATAACCTGTTTCCAGACTGGTTGCTTGAAACTCAAGCGGCGCGCGACTGTTGGCTTAGCCTACGTATGAAAAACAAATGATCGGAATATTTACAATTCGGTGCAATATCGTTTTGCTCGGCTGAATTTAAATCTCCCTTTGGAAGAATTAAGATATTTCAAGATTTCAGATTAACTATAATGAAACTGCTCTGCCATAAAGTAAATAAAGTTAATAAAGTAAAGAAAGTAAAGCAAGTAAAGAAAGTAAACAAGGTAGGCCTATAAAGTAAATAGGCGTACACGGAATGTGTATTTAATGTAAAAAGGGACGGATACAGCGAGGAACAGGACTGGCGACCCACTCTCATATGCCGAGACCAAGAAAATGAAATAGCTAACACTTCGTATAATTATAGGCCTCCTCATGAGTACGATACCAGACTATAGCCCCCCCCCCCCATCAAGTGCCTTTCGCTTTCAGGTTGATTACACTAAATTCACGGTGGTAAAATTCAGTCACGCCGTGATTTTTGCTTGAGCGCATTAGCGAATGCACCTACGCCTCCCCCCTACGTCTTCATTGCAAGTCATTAACTTAAGTAGGGTAGGCCATATATATGCTGGTTCTTTTTTAAAGCCGTTATTATTTTTGTCGAAGCTGCAGCTTCCCCCGCAACAAGCCAACGCTTGCTTTTAGTGTGTTCTTCTTACAGTCCAGTTAGCAGTCATACAACTTCAGCTGATAATAATATAGAGGACGGTCATGCAGCATCGACAAGATCTATATCCAACGTCAATTCCGCAATCCATTGTCAAACATAACCTATATCTATATAGCCTACTCCGCCATAACCTTCTCTCATTTTTCTCAGCCTACGCTGTATTGCTGCTTACCATGCCCAACATAACTTGTGCATTTTGTACAACCAAACGCTAGTCTAAAACCCAGTGCACTTATCGCACTGAGGCAGCTGTAGGCTACATATTAGGAGCAGTTCAATGCACTTGCACTGCATTCCTTTTAATCGTCCATTCAGATATATTGCCTCCCAAAACCACTTCAGCACTCCATCCAGTTAATCTCTTCCAGATTAATCGTATACCCGCAGGAGACCTACACTCAAACTCCAGCCCTATTATACTGCATTCAATATAATTTATAGAGTAGGCCTACACTATCCTCCTCGATCCTCACTAACAAGTATTGTGTTTTCCGATCCACATAAGATAGGCCTAATAATACTATTCATTGATAAATTACTGGGTTGCAAACCGCAGCCCATTCAGAAAACAAGAATGCCAGTTGCAATTAAATTGGTTGAGATCAATAGATATGATTGGACTACTGTTTAAGCAAGGACCGATAATTATTACAATAGGACAACATATCAGACTCGTAACTAAGATCGATCCTGAGGATAAAATCATTAAAATGTTTGTCATCTTTAAACGGCAATTGAAAGTCGTGGGTCAAGGTCGAAGGTCAGGTTAGCGGATATTCGTTGGAGGAAAGACCGAAAGGAGGACACAAGTCTTACATCGTACAACTACGCCAGTTATGGACACTAAATGGAATGTCTAATGGAACACAAATTTTTTTAATATCTAAATATCAATTGAGGACAATTATGCCACAGTTGGAATACTGCATCAATACCTGAAGCAGGACAAGGAAAAGCTGGAGAAAGTGCAATGAAGAGATTCGAAGATGATTTGAAGTTACAAAGATTTGAACTATGAAGAAAGGTTGGAAAGGTGTGTGCTAACGTGGAAGAGACGGAGGAGCAGAAGAGATCTAATTGAAGCACAATGACTGGAACGGAAGCACAATGTTGGGAGAAATTATTTGATTCAGCACCAAACAAAGCAACTCGGGTCACAGTTATAAATTGTTTAAGAAACCGAAAGGAATATTAGGACAGAAATTCTTCAGTTTTAGAGTTGTAGACTTGTGGAACGGTTAGGATGACTGCACACTGCACAGTCTCCGTGGACACAATCACATCGTTTAAGAGGAAGCTAGGAACATTGTGCAATTTAGGTTCCATGTAAATTTACCGCGGTTCTAACGCAAGTCTTCCGAACTACTTAAACCTTGTTATGTTATGTTTAGTTATGTTATGTCATGTTATATTATGTTATTGTAACGGATCTCGATCCACTAGGGCTGGGCAAAAGACCACCAGGAACCGAGCTCCAGACCCTAGTCGTTAAGGCGATGTCCGTCCGTCGTGTAGTCCGGCGTCAACTGGGGATTGACGACTAGCCAGTCAGGCTTGAAACACTTTTATTCGACTTCAAGAAAACCCTCGTTAAGCAGTCCTCAGCCAACTTCTATAGCGCCAGAGTTCGGAGCAAGTTCGGAGCAAGTTCGGAGCTAGTTCGGAGCAATTCGCGTAGCGCCACTGTCTGGAAACTAATGCACCACTGTCCACAGCAATTGCCGACGCAGAATGCTGAATCGTCGTCGAGTAGAGGACCGCTGCTTCGCCAGCGCACGTCGAAGTCGGTGAAACGGGTCGGGTTTCGAACCAGAGTCGACGTCGTCGTTGCGTAGCGATAAAACTGAACCACTGCGCTCACCCGGTCGGAAACGTTGGCAGATCCGGAGTCGAATGGCGTCGTCGTTGCGTAGCGAGAATCACCAGACTCTCCGTCGTCGTCAGCGTCGGATTCCAGAAGAGCTCGACTGTGGGTCAAGAATCGAACCCCAGCCACCAGCGTCGGACAGCAAAGGCTTACGAACCTTTCCGTCGTCGACAGCGTCGGATCGTAGTCGTCGTAGATTCACGAAAGTCCCCAGACTTTCCGCCGTCAGCCGCGTCGGATTCCAGAAGAGCTCGACTGTGGGTCAAGAATCGAACCCCAGCCACCAGCGTCGGACAGCAAAGGCTTACGAACCTTTCGTCGTCGACAGCGTCGGATCGTAGTCGTCGTAGATTCACGAAAGTCCCCAGACTTTCCGCCGTCAGCCGCGTCGGATTCCAGAAGAGCTCGACTGTGGGTCAAGAATCGAACCCCAGCCACCAGCGTCGGACAGCAAAGGCTTACGAACCTTTCGTCGTCGACAGCGTCGGATTGCAGACGTCGTAGATTCACCGTAGCGCTCTTCGAAGCGTTTTCTCCCGTACGACTCGTAGCGGCACTGCGCCTCGAACCTGTAACACTCGGCTGTCGCAGCTCTCTTCTATCTCACGGCGACCGCGTCGGCTGATCCTTCCGTTCGACGACTGCTGTAACAACTGTGTTCCTTGACGTGACTGTTTCCTTCGATGACTTCTTCTCGGTGACTTGATCGCTGACTGTATTTCGGTCGATGACTGTCGTGTTTGCGCTCGCACCCGTATATATACGTATGCGCCAAGCCACGCCCATGCATAAATTAAGTAGACGCTGGACCACGCCCTGCATAAATTAAGTAGACGCTGGACCACGCCCTGCATATATTATGTGGACGCCTGTCAGGCCCAGGTAGACGCTTAGCCACGCCTTGCATAAATTAAGTAGACGCTTAGCCACGCCTTGCATAAATTAAGTAGACGGCTAAGTTCCAACGATACACAGGCAGACAGGGACACGGACAATTAATTAAAGCAAACTGCAGGGGCCTATTTTTACAACACGCCTCCCCCAGAAACAATCCAAGGCCCACCTTGGAGCACTAACAGAAAATCTACCCGACAATCGGAGTAAAACATTAATTGTCCAACTATACAGCAAATGCAAGAGTATCTGTCCCAAAAGAAAATCTAACACGTTTTCCAATTAGCAAAATGCTGTACATCAGCTTGCCACAGAAATAACTGCCACACGGTATCGTAATTAAAGACATCATAAATAGCTAAGCTGAATCGGGTGCGAAGTGCTTTTCGCGCACATCCCCCTTTTTGTTCGGCTCTTTTCTTACGGGTGCGAAGTGCCATCTCGGTCACAACCCCCTTTTATTTTTTTTTTCTCCTCGCCTGTTTTTCATGTCTCTGCCTGTTTTTCTTTTTCTTTTTTTTTTCTTTTTTTTTTTTAGGCTTATTTCTCTATTTTTTTTTTCATTTCGGGTACGGTGTGAACTGTTTTGTTCACACCCCCCTTCTTTCTTTTCTCCCTTTTTTTTTTTTCAAAACGACATAGCATAAGTACAAACAATTGAATAGCTAACTATACAGCCGGCAATTACGCCTAATCAAAAAAATAAGCTCGGAGTCAGGCACGACTCCACAATTATTTAACTAATTTGCTTTCAGCCGCGTTCACTGAAAGCGGACAGGACGGCCAGCGTTGCGTCGTGGTCGACCTGTAGAGGTCGCCACTCCGTCCAAATCCTGGTCGTGCGCATCCGTTTCGCGCGTTCCGTCCCCACGGCGGTGTGGCCGTCGACTGGTAGAAGCCGTGGCGCTCCCGGTCACTTTTTGGGGCGACCCTCCGGTCACTTTTTCGGTCGCCTCAGTCCATTCTCCCTTCGTCCTTCCATAACAGTGGCGAAGCTTGTCTACGTGCGCCACGAAGGGTTTAGCCTTCGGCGACTTTTGGAGAAGATAGTTGACCGGACCACACGCCCGCACAATCATCCACGGACCAGTGAAATTACGCTGGAACTTCGGACTACGTCCCACAAATTTCCGTGGACTGAAGTAGTAAACCCAGTCTCCTGCTTCAAATTTCGCTGGTCGTACACGCAGGTCGTAGCTGTGCTTGCGTCGCTTGGCCAAGGGCATGCACGTGCATAATTGGCAATGCCGATCGGCACGCACAATCGTCGGCCCCTTGTGGGGCGCGATCCTCCCGTCATTTTTCGGGTCAACCCTCCGGTCATTTTTCGGGTCGACCTTCCGGTCATTTTTCGGGTCGACCTTCCGGTCATTTTTTTTTAATTGCGTAGGATGCACCCACAAGTCATGCGCCCTCAAGGATTTTTCGATATTTGCAACGCGCAGGTCAGGAAGTGAATCAGCAGTTAACATCGCAGGCTGTTCATTCAAATTCACCACACGAATGCACATTTTATCATCATCATCATTCAGCACAACTCTAGCTACATGCAATCCCGGCCGAATTTCTTTAGATTCAGTCATCCACGCTTCAGCTGTGGTCGTCAAATCACGGTATTGCGTTTTACAAGGAATATCGCACTGTGAACGAGGAAGAACAGTGGTCTCCTCTGCAACAATAACCCTGCGACACCAAAGCGCACCATTGCCCTTAACCAAAGGAATGCGGCGTCTACCAACAAAGAGTGCACCCTGACCAAACCCAAGTCGACAGCGGTGTTGCCTCAACCAATCCATTCCCAGCATCGGTTCCCCAATCTGGTCAGAAACGAGAAAATTAGTCTCAATAGAAAAATCTCTGGAAATCCTTATTGGGACATCAACCCGACCCAAAACCCTTATCCGTGTTCCGTTAGCAGCCAAGAGAATGCGAGTGCTAGGCTGGAGCAACAACCCATCAACATCAGACGAGGGAACCAGGCTTACCTCCGAACCAGTGTCCACGAGGAACGTTCTTTGCCGTCCGTTGATCACTCCATGGATGTAGATCGCGTTGTTCGTCACGCCAGTTGCTCTGTCTCTCGTTGTATGGTTGGTGACGGTCTCTTGCTCGGTCGTCGGCTGACCCGAATCGCGTCCATCGTCGTTCCGACGGTCGGAGAACTGTCGCCGTTGTCGGCACTGGCGTGCGTAGTGCCCTGGGGACCCACATTTGAAGCAGGTCGACCCACGTCCCGGATTCCACGAAGCGTTACCTTGAGACGGAATGGTCGGCGGAACCATCGGCGCGGCGTCGAAGTTCGTCCTGCTCGAGCTTCGGAGCTCCTCCAGCTGTCGGCAGATTCTTTCTTCCATGTCCTGCTGCCACTTGCGCTGGGCAGTGAAGAAGTCGTCCAGCTGAGACTGAAGCTGTCCTCCGGCGTCGGCCTCCTGAGTTCCTCTTATTCGATTCGCCGGTCTGCGACGATCATCCAGGTCTGCGGTCTGTTGATACGCCGACAAGCGTAGAGCTGTTCGGTACGCCTCGTCAATCGTCTTCGGTTCCCGTTCTCTCACCTTTAGAGACAGCTCCCGGTCACGGATGGCTTCAAGGAAGGCGTCCTTAGCAACGATCTCGGTCGTCTCGTTCGACGGCACTGGATAGGCGAGAACAACAAGTCTCCGGATGTCGTGCAGCAGATCTCCCAGACTTTCATCCGCCCTCTGGCGACGATAGTAGAGTTGCGCACGAAAAGTCTCAGCTTGACCTTCCGCGCCGTATCGTTGACGAAGTCTCTCGACCAGCTGTTCATACGTCACCTCCGTTCGCGCTCCAAAGTCCCACAACAGCTGCGTTGCTGCCTTTTCCAAGGAAACACGGAGGAAGTCGACTTTGTCGATTGCCGTCCATCTATTGTGGCGTGCGCAGACGTCGAATTGTGCCAAGAACGATTCGAGAGACCCAGTCCCATCGAATTTCGCTGGTTTCATGGTCATCTTCCGTTCGCTGACCAAGCGACTGACGTTGTCCAAGACTTTCGTCTCCAAAGCGCTTACCCTGTCCAAGACTTTCGATTCCAAGGCGGTCTCGTCTTTCTCTAGAATCAGCAGGCTTCTGCGATCCTTCTTCGGCGTCGGGTCGTCGAAATCGATTCTCTCCAGAAATCGGCTGGACTCGACCTCGTAGTCGACCAGAAGGTCCGTTGCTCGTAAGACTGCTGGCGTCGAAGTTATCGGGCGGCCAATGGCATTTCCGTCCATCTCCGCAGCGTTCCACATCGTCGCTGAATTTCGCTCCACAGGCTGCAATCCGTTCGTAGCTGGGACCAGCTTTGTTGAAGTCCGACGAAATCCAATCACTCCACTTCACGGTACCAGTTTGTAAAGAATCTCGACCCACTAGGGCTGGGCAAAAGACCACCAGGAACCGAGCTCCAGACCCTAGTCGTTAAGGCGATGTCCGTCCGTCGTGTAGTCCGGCGTCAACTGGGGATTGACGACTAGCCAGTCAGGCTTGAAACACTTTTATTCGACTTCAAGAAAACCCTCGTTAAGCAGTCCTCAGCCAACTTCTATAGCGCCAGAGTTCGGAGCAAGTTCGGAGCAAGTTCGGAGCTAGTTCGGAGCAATTCGCGTAGCGCCACTGTCTGGAAACTAATGCACCACTGTCCACAGCAATTGCCGACGCAGAATGCTGAATCGTCGTCGAGTAGAGGACCGCTGCTTCGCCAGCGCACGTCGAAGTCGGTGAAACGGGTCGGGTTTCGAACCAGAGTCGACGTCGTCGTTGCGTAGCGATAAAACTGAACCACTGCGCTCACCCGGTCGGAAACGTTGGCAGATCCGGAGTCGAATGGCGTCGTCGTTGCGTAGCGAGAATCACCAGACTCTCCGTCGTCGTCAGCGTCGGATTCCAGAAGAGCTCGACTGTGGGTCAAGAATCGAACCCCAGCCACCAGCGTCGGACAGCAAAGGCTTACGAACCTTTCCGTCGTCGACAGCGTCGGATCGTAGTCGTCGTAGATTCACGAAAGTCCCCAGACTTTCCGCCGTCAGCCGCGTCGGATTCCAGAAGAGCTCGACTGTGGGTCAAGAATCGAACCCCAGCCACCAGCGTCGGACAGCAAAGGCTTACGAACCTTTCGTCGTCGACAGCGTCGGATCGTAGTCGTCGTAGATTCACGAAAGTCCCCAGACTTTCCGCCGTCAGCCGCGTCGGATTCCAGAAGAGCTCGACTGTGGGTCAAGAATCGAACCCCAGCCACCAGCGTCGGACAGCAAAGGCTTACGAACCTTTCGTCGTCGACAGCGTCGGATTGCAGACGTCGTAGATTCACCGTAGCGCTCTTCGAAGCGTTTTCTCCCGTACGACTCGTAGCGGCACTGCGCCTCGAACCTGTAACACTCGGCTGTCGCAGCTCTCTTCTATCTCACGGCGACCGCGTCGGCTGATCCTTCCGTTCGACGACTGCTGTAACAACTGTGTTCCTTGACGTGACTGTTTCCTTCGATGACTTCTTCTCGGTGACTTGATCGCTGACTGTATTTCGGTCGATGACTGTCGTGTTTGCGCTCGCACCCGTATATATACGTATGCGCCAAGCCACGCCCATGCATAAATTAAGTAGACGCTGGACCACGCCCTGCATAAATTAAGTAGACGCTGGACCACGCCCTGCATATATTATGTGGACGCCTGTCAGGCCCAGGTAGACGCTTAGCCACGCCTTGCATAAATTAAGTAGACGCTTAGCCACGCCTTGCATAAATTAAGTAGACGGCTAAGTTCCAACGATACACAGGCAGACAGGGACACGGACAATTAATTAAAGCAAACTGCAGGGGCCTATTTTTACAACATTATGTTACATTATGTTATGTTAATCGTACAAGACCATCACAACCGTTCCACTTTAAGTCTCCCGGTTTCCCCAGATCTTCGCATGGTCCGAACAAGGAATTTCTCCACCGTAGACTCCACGGAGATCCATATATTATCTCCCACCATGCAGGTACCGCGTAGAGGAGCTCCGACGCTGCAGTCGCTCCAACGAAACGACCATATTGAGAGCCCTAATAGGTAGACCTGGGCTCTTAGCGTTCTCAACATATAAAAGAAACCTGCACGTTCATTCTCCGGAATTTCATCAACATGCAACGATTCCTGAAGATATTCAGTTATAACCAATTCCTAAGATGTTCAGGATGGTCGCTCTTCGTAGCTTACTCCCAAGGTGGTGGAAGTCGATCAACAGGTTCACGGCGAGCATCCAGTATCTCTGTCGATTTAGGCTGGTTGAGCTGAAGGTCGTTACCACGAGTCCATGATGACACTAGCTCTCTCCATTTCTTCACCAATAGTATTGCAGATATTAAAATATTCCATTTGTAGGCCTATTCCATTAGATATTCCATTCATTGTTCATGTTAAATAGACTATAGGTCTATGCTATTATACATGGGAGGAGACCTAGGGGGCAGGGGGCGGTCCCCCCAATGAAGGTGTTGAGAGACGGCCAATGCATTTGCCCCCCCCCCCCAACCGTTGAGCGTCACGACTAAAAAAAGGTCATAAGCTTTTTTGGCGGCGAAAATAGAAAATTTCGTCGAGATTTAGCCGGATGACTAAAAAAGGTCGTCAGAAATTTTTGACGGCAAAAGATGGAAAGTTTTCGGCGACACTCAGCCATTCGTCCGTCAAAAAATCTCTCGCGTCTTCCCCCCCCCTACCCCCCTTCAAGTCTCTGGCCAGGTCTCCGCCCATGCTATTATAGACACTGCCCGAATAAAATGCTATCAGGCTATTATCCGTAGCGCTCTTGCTCTATCTTTCCTTAAAAATCTTCAGACTACGCTGCATTTATGCTTTCCTCGAAATCCTCCAATGGTTTTATTTCAACGAGCAGACTGCGAAGTACTGTATACAACTTACCTCCAGCACTCAGCAATCCTCGCAACCCTCCTATCTTCCTCAATTATTCACGATCCCACCACTTCGCTCAATCCTCTTTCGACCAAAACACTTCTATGCGCTTCCATCACGGTTCATCTCATCACTAACTTTTTGGAATGGCTCAATAGCCGTAGCATTCGACTCTGTCTCTCGCTCTGTCTCTGTCTCTGTCTCTGTCTCTGTCTCTGTCTCTGTCTCTCTGTCTCTGTCTCTGTCTCTGTCTCTCTCTCTCTCTCTCTCTCTCTCTCTCTCTCTCTCTCTCTCTCTCTCTCTCTCTCTCTCTCTCTCTCTCTCTCTCTCTCTCTCTCTCTCTCTCTCTCTCTCTCTCTGTCTCTGACTCTGTCTCTCTGCCTCTCTTTATGTGTATGTCTCTGTCTCTGTCTGTCTCTGTCAGTCTGTCTTTGCCCATCTGTCTCTGTCTCTCTTTCTGTCTCTGTCTCTCTCTCTCTGTATCTCTGTCTCTGTGTATCTCTTTATGTCCATGTCTCTGTCTCTCTCTGTCTATCTCTCTGTCTCTGGCTCTGTCTCTCTTTCTGTCTCTGTCTCTCTGTCTCTCTCTCTGTATCTCTATGTCTCTGTCTCTGTTTCTCTGTATTTGTCTCTGTCTCTGTCTGGCTGTCTCTCTTTCTTTCTTTCTTTCTCTCTGTCTATTTGAAATAAACTAACCACATAATTATAATGAACTGTTCGTATAATAATTGTAATCTTACAAACTCAATTGAGCTGCATGCATCTCTTGCCGTCGTTTAATCTGAACCGTAGTATGGCATATGGACAGTTTTTAATTTAATTATTTAGTAGGCCTATGTATCATGTGAACATGCATATAGCGCCTTAATAACCTCACAAAGGCGCAGCTATAGTGAGCACTACTCAAAATATTCTCTGCTGATTCCAACGGCATTAGTTACCATTCACATAAAAATTATTCGGTGCTGATTTTGATTACGATTCTGCCAACCATCCTATCTTCCCCAGCGTTTCAACATCCAACCGACAAGTCACCCCTCGTCCATCGTCGTATCGTTCTCTATCCCCCGTCTTCAGTGTCCTCCCCTCTGAAATTCTGCAACTGATCTATAGTCTATGGCACTCTATGCTAAGCTAGCTTTTTGGAATGAGTCCCCAAGAGATGTCCACGAGTTTGCTCATCATCCCACCCATCCTGATAATTTCTACTCTCCTCCGATTGCACGCCCCTCGGCTGCTATGCATTCACGGATGAAAACTGAACTCTTCATGCAATACAAACCTGATTCTACTGCAGCGCCACCACACTACCACCAGCACTAACGTTTCCATCGCAGTACTAAGCTGTCTTTTCGGCTTGAACTCTCCCTGTTCGGGAAATTTTTTTGCGGATCTCCAGAAACCTCTGACGACCTTTTTTTAGTCGTTTGGTCGAAATTCTACAAATTTTCGAAAACAACATTTTTTCCGCATGTGTGGGCCCCCTAAAGTGTAGGGGCCCCTGTTCGTTCATATTTCGATTTGTATAATGCGACAATTTCGCTAAAAGCAATTTTAAGGTAGATATTGCTCAAAACAGCCTGTTGATATGTCGTCAAATGGCTTAGATACAGCAGTTTGAAGTGTCAAATCTTTGAAGTCGTTTTCCCAAAACTCATGATTTTCGACATATCTTGTTATTGCTCCAAGCCCTTCAGTTATTGTCCATTCGAGATGATTCTCAAGTGACAGTAGGTCAACTGACGAAACAATAGATCTAATCGTCTTTAGGTTGAAGAAATTCTCTGCTAAAGTGTATACTTTCCGGACAAAACAACAACCAAAAATGGAGGAGAAGGAGGAGGAGGAGGAGGGGTCGTTAATGATCTTTGAACAGTGACGTTAAACTGAAACTACATGTATCTACCTAAGACCCGGACTTTGGATTGCTGTTCATTTGACGCTGAGAATTAGTGCGCGGGTTTTGTTAATGCGCTTAGAACGGATGTATAGACTATTAGACAAATGAAACGGTCACCAAATCTATTATGCAGTTGAAATGTAAGACAGGATTTTGACACGCACACTTCAGGCAGAGGCAACGGTGGCAGAAAGAAGACCGAAAAACAAACAGCATTGTGTTTTTTAAAAAGAAATTTGTCCAGTTGTTAGCACTTTGTGTAGGCTATACCTGCCAGCCGGGCGTTGACGCCAATTCATTTTCAATTTTAAATCATGAAGCCGTAGGAGGCACATCATAATAAAGAGACGCCACAGTTAAAAATGTTGCTATGCCTTCTGCCCTTTCGATAATAGCGATCGGTGTTAAATCTATAGTCCGAACCCTCTGGGAGTAAATGGCGGTTTCTGAGGGGTGGGGGACAAACTCCGGCGGACGATCGCCGAGGCACGCAGCGCCGAGAGGGGAAGGTATTAATTTCCACATTTCAGCCGTGGCATTTTAAGCTGTCATCATAACAAAATTGCTGCACTTTTCAGTGCTCATGAGAGTGGTCTAAGACATCAATAAATATACTTACAATATTATAATTTCTTTTATTATGAGCACCAGTAGTGCACCACAGGGCTTTTTTAACGTGCAGTTGTACACAAAATGGAAGTAATTTACCACGGAGGATGGGAAAGGAAAGAAGGGGTTGTGCAGTTCTAAAAATTCCTTAAAAACAGCCCTGGAGCACCAGACCGTAGGGGATTACTCTCAACTGCAGTCGTCGTCTGCACGCGATGCCAGTCAACTCACCCTCCTTTGACATCCGTTCCCTTCCAAATTTAACAAACCATCTTTTTATGTCAAATCTACGTATTACAATGTCACAACTAGCCTATCAGTAGACTAGTCTGAACAGAACACAGCTTACAGGCTTATCGATCCACACAATTGGGACTTCAACACGGACCTTAGTTATATATAATCACGACTTATTCCATCTTTCTCTGCTTCACTTAATTCGCTCTTTCCTTCAGACGACGTCAAGCAAGAGTAACTTATTGAAATCGAATACATTTTGCAGGCAATTTCTAGTCTCGTGGGATTTTCAAGTAGGCATATTGAATGTTAAAATCTCTTCCCGTTTAAAATTGAATAAAAAATCGCTCTTGAGGTAGAAAGTTTTCCAGATTGCGATGCAACATATATTTCATAAGCTTACCTGTTGGCAATTTTGCCTGCCTAAAAAAATACGTGACATGAAATTTCTTCGCCCCCTTGAAGTAACCATTTATATCCTCACATACGTGGATGTTTGAAAGTGATCAAGGTGTCCAAACTGGTTTTCGACCACAAAGCCCATGTCTGTCATTATTCTAAGTTCCATGGATAACATGATATGCTCCAAATGACCATTTTTATATATCCAACGCCGCATGTCTCTTCGAAAGGCGACCGCAATGTCTAATAATTATAATTATAGATTCTTCTGTTACAACATATTCGGAAAAATCTTTTCACTTTGCTATAGGGGCCTAATCACAGTCCATGGTCTAACATCTATAGCCTAAATCCAATGTAGCCTATCAATTTGTGACAATTTAAATCACCCTGACATTCAAGATGATTAGATTGGCGTAGTCTTCCACAAAACAAATTATGCCTATACCCGAATCACATTATATGCCTTTACTTTAAGTTCCCGAGAGGCAAACGGTTAACCAAAACAGATCAAGTGACCTTGAACTACAAAATCACACGATATAGCCATGCATACGATATTAATCATAGACCAAACTGCTGAATTGCCATATCCCGACGAACCAGTCTTGTATTGCAGGTGCCAACTCTTTACCCCTCACCGGTATATAAACGAGGTATTAACATTTGAGAAAATTAATGAGAACCGACCATTACTTTTTAGAACCGACTTGACTTGTTCGACCAGACAAACCGAATCGGTTTCACGGCAAATGGCTCACGGAGAAATAGTTCATCTACACATGGTTCACGGAGAAATGGTTAATCGACACGTGGCTCACAGACAGAGATTTCTTGTCATCAATCCAACTGCTATTTCAGCAAGAATTCCTTCTTCCATTTATTCAGAGAAAAATTTCACCGGTCCAGCTTCTGTTTCAACCGTTATTCTTTTCATCAATCAACTTCTACTTAAGCAGCAGTAAAGGGCAACTAATTTTTATAAAGTCTATTGAACCTTGCGTCGTGAGCCATTTGCCCGTGAGCCATGAGTCGTTGAACCTGTTATCCGTGAACCATTTGTCGTGACACAACTCTATCGTATACATAGAAATGACTAGTCTATCATTTGCAATTACTGTGCATACTCTGGGGAACGAATTTTGACTCAGGCTACGTCTACGTAATGCGACATCCGAATGCGGGCAATTTTGATCAATCGTAACCTATTTTCCAGCAAAGCTTCCATTCCAGTGCTATAAGTTGTTCAGCTTTAATTCTACAATTAATCAACATCTGCCTATATCCTGTCTGTGCCTATACGCCTACTGTTTGAATCTGTTTCTTAATTTTAGATTGTTTTCTTGTGGCAGTATTTACTCAACAATAAATCCTTTTGGCGTCCGTGTAAGACAAAAATCTCTACACTGAACGTGAAAAAAACACAAAAGACGAACAAAAATCACAAGAAATCCAATCTGTGGTTCTGCAGAAGATTTCCAAGTAATAAAGAGAGATTGTTCTAGGATTAAGCTAGATCTTCGATCTTAGCAAGAAACTTAATAATTATTATAGTCTATTATATATAGGCATATATATATATATATATATATATATATATATATATATATATCAACATGACTCGAGTGAACTGAGTAATGCGAAAGGTAGAAATTAATCAACGTCAGACGAAAATAATAACTTAACATTCAAATGATGGCTTCAGCAAAGAGCTGATGTTGGATATAAATAATTAAATATTAATTGAGATTGATTTATTTATGAACGGTCATAATTTGATCAGACGTGCATGCTGAATGCACATTAATAGGTTACCGTAGCATATATGGACATTAAAATGCCTGTTTTTTTAACGAAGATTAATTATCTGTATACAGACTATGGATACAGTGGACTGAAAGAGAGAAGCGCGAAACAGAGAAAAATGGCGTTATTGGCATAGGCGGAGACCTGGGCCGAGAATTGGGGGGACGGAAAGACGCGAGATTTTCAGAGAAAATTTTCTGACGACCGGCGAAATCTGTAAAAAAAGTTTATTTTCGCTGCCGAAAAAAGTTGATGACCTTTTTTTTAGTCATCCGGCCAAAATCTCGACGAATTTTTTTATTTTCGCCGCCAAAAAAGTTGATGACCTTTTTTTTTAAAGTCATCCGGCCAAAATCTCGACGAATTTTTCTATTTTCGCCGCCCAAAAAGTTGATGACCTTTTTTTTTAGTCATCCGGCCAAAATTTCGACAAAATTTTTTTTTCCGCCGCCAAAAAAAGTCTTGACGCTCAAAGATTGGGGGGGGGGGACAAATGCATGGGCCGTCCCCCCAACACTTTCATTGGGGGGACCGTCCCCCCCATGTCCCCCCCCCTAGGTCTCCGCCCATGGTTATTGGACATGCCAACCTGCCTGAGGGCAGAGAACGTGAAGAAGAAGACTACATTGCAGGTGATCATAAAAAGGCACCTCAAGTGTTTTTGCCAATTTTTTTATGGCCCACCCTGTGTATCTTTAGTCACCTTTGATTGTCTCCTTCTGCGACGTCTGGCTGCGTCAACATCTGATGCTTGCAGTTAATTAAAAAAAATCATTTTAGATTTGTTTACCGTGAATATAGCACCTCTGGAGTTGTGCTGCAAGGAGCGTCTACGTATGTATATATATATATATATATATATATATATATATATATATATAATTTTATTCATTCATTCATTCATTTCATTCATTCATAGCATTTATATAGCGCCCCTTCAAGAAACTACTCAGAGGCGCTCCCAGCCCAACCACGAGCAAAGAAAAAAGACTTGAGAGCCTTGTAGAACCCATATATATATATTATATATTATATATATATATATATATATATATATATATATATATATATATATGTTCCTTGCATCACAACTGCAGACGTGCTATATCCACGGTATTCAAATCTAAAATGATTTTTAACGGATATATATACATAATATATAATACTGAAGGATAAAGGCAATAAAGCATTGACAGTCTTGGCAGAGATGAGCGCAGATGGTGCGTTTCGCACACTGAAGCTCGGCGCCAGCAGAAGGACTAATTAAGACTCACAATAGGCAGAATACATCCTACAGATTCCTACATATTGTTAGACTTGTGATTATAATTATGGAGATACATATATATGTGCGAAACTCGGCATACATTTAACAAGTCTCTCATCTGTTGGGAGGGGGGCCAAGCCCGAAAAGAAACCATTGTGCAAAGTACATTGTGCCTCCTCATTGCTGCATGGCAGCCGCCCACTTTGACCAACTCTGCGCACCCATTAAATCTCCGAGGGTGGTTTTGCTTACAATTATGGGCGTAGGTCTATATAGGGTGCGGTTTGTAGGGTTCGGTCCCAAAATAAATTAAATACTGTTATCAAACACTAAAACTTCGAAAAAAGAAAGCTCTTAAGTGCTGTAATATGCCGAGCAAATTTCTGTCCAGGGTAACGGCCTCTGTTGTCATAGACCCTGGTCAAATCGGATCCATCCATATAGCAGGCGAAAAAATAATATGCAACCGTGTCCATTGGAGACCATAAATTCCAATTATTCCATAATATACCGAACGCTAAAACCCAAGAGCTTGTTTCCTGGTTACATGCCCTCTTACAATACGAACGTGCAGCAAATATGTAGGTCTAACCTTGCAAAATATGTGTGTATATATAAAAAAATGTGACATCGGCCAAGAATAGGGTCACTTGTCGCTTTCTAGATCAGCCGGATAATGTCCAATGGCACAGACGTCGACTGAAGGCAAAACTGACAACGACAGTAATCTTATAGACATTTTCAGGCTTCATAAACGCTAAGAAGCTTTTCGGCATTTTATTATGCTATGTTCAATGTGATGTTTCTGGAATAATGATTAAGCGATTCGTCTATCTAACTGTTCTAGTGCCATTAATCGATTGCGCCTTTCACTTTGCCGGCCGAGTTTTCGCCTCCTCCACTATATGGGCATGCACTATATTCGGTCTAGGAAAATTTGCTCCCCTCATGACGCCCCTCTGAAATTTGGTTCCACATTTATTCTTTCCCTCAAAGAAAGGATTATTATATCAATCATTAGAGCGTTAGATAGATAGAAAAATTACGAATTTAAAGACTCGAGTATGATATCCTTATAGTACTACAGAAAGCACATCGGAAAACGACGGAAATTCTGAATTGAATGTGTTATTATTTTCTGCTCCTCATTCGATTGTTTTAAAAGTTTTACGACAGTCAAACGAGCAGTGGAAATAATAAGTCTAATTTTAGCCCTTTGATCCCACATTTAATAGTATTATTAGGTCTGAGAACGTCATTCAAGAAAACTATACACGCATATGGGATCATAGGGCTAGACAAAATGCGCATGCATATAATATGCACATAACAAATTCATACCCGTTGGGACGGACGGTGAGACTGACGGTCAATCTCCGCTTCCGTCAATTCAGTCTAATGACTCTAATTATAGCATCTGCGGCCGCTCTCTGCCGTTCAAGGCGCCACCGCGGCGGTGCTCTGTTTTTTTGTCGTGGGTTGCATGCTGCAAGCAACAGTTCGCTCTCTGACGTGCACGTGTATCTTCTTGTATCTCAATTATTATTATACCGAACGGAGTCGTGCGCGGTTTATATATTTTTAAAATGGGTGCATGAGGACCAC
The DNA here is from genome assembly GCA_949752735.1 of Lumbricus terrestris. Lineage (NCBI taxonomy): Eukaryota > Metazoa > Annelida > Clitellata > Crassiclitellata > Lumbricidae > Lumbricus > Lumbricus terrestris. The sequence continues at coordinate 48,306,900 of OX457039.1, forward strand.
CACGGACTAATCTCACGGACAACCCTCCTAACTCAACGCAGCGCTCGTGAATAAGCCGGTGCCCTAGCTGCGCTTGGCTTTCCAGTGGCGCTTTAGAAATTAGGAGATTACGATTACGATACGATGAGGCAGGAGTACAAGACCGCGTCACACTTCTTCTGAGCGACGTGTTGAGCTTTTTTCGGTGTCAGATTGCGTCTTCAAGGCGTTGATTGTAGCGGCACCAGATTATAATTGAAGTCGCACCTCTTCCAAGAATTCTTTTCCTGTGGACTTGTGTAATCTGATCATAGATCTTCCAATTCCCGACCCACTGCAGACGACAACTCTCTAGTAGCTGCTTCGCCCCTCTGATCCTCTGAAAGCCGAACTCGGACCTCCCTTAGATTACTCTTACGAATACGTCGGACACCCCTTTTGTTTCAACGCAGTGCTCGTGAATAAGCTGGTGTCCCGTGCTTGGCTTTCGAGTGGCGCGTAAGAAGTTTGGATATTACGATTAGATCTATGATTACGATAACGATGATTACAATATTGAGATTTACTTAAAAGTCTTTCCGCCAAGTTTTAGTTTTAGTTATTAGAGACAGACCCTTCTTATACTTATAAGCTTAGTTGTATTTTTTTAATTTTTAGTTTTAGCTATTCGTTCCTAGGCCTACTTAAAATATTGGAAAATTAGTTGACTAACGTTAATTAATAATTACGAAAGACCCACTTTTGCTCCTATGAACAAAGACATTGAATATCCTAAGACGTCAGGTTTTCGTCGCTGTTTTGGTGTCAGTTTTCGTTTTTGACCAGTTCCGTGAGTTTTCGGTTTTACCGGTATATCGTGATCGTTTATCGTTCTAGTCTTGCATGGTTAAACAAAACGTTTTAAAGTAACGTTAATAACATTGGACTGCCTTCGGGTCGACCATTGCTCCATCACGTGCGCAATTATTACTGTGTAGCCTATTACCATATAGGCATTGGGCAACGATTGAAATAATAGCCTACATATATAATTAATTAGCAATGGACTGAAGTGAAAATCATGGCATTCCTGAGTTGACGATTTACACATCTGATATCAATAAAATGAGTCTTGGGTCTTGATCTTTACTTATTGTGAATTTACCAGTCTTTTTTCTTTGGAACGATGAACAAATTGAATTGATTTAGACTATAATGTGTGTGTTTGTGTGTGTGTTTGTCTGTAATTAACGATATACTAGGGTGAATCTGGTATTGCTAGAATTGCCAATTTACTTGTCTTTATTAGCCTTGTATTTCGTCTTAATCTTATTAACGTTATTTAACAAGTCTTGAGTCTCTTGTCTTATTCTCTTTTCTACTGGTATACGACAGTCATTGACCAGCAACACTGACTTATCTCAAACGTGCGTATTGATTCTCTGACAGATAGCCTACCTCCAGCAGTGGAAAAATCCCTAAATAATGTCGTCTGCGTATAACATGCGGCTTGACCAGTGTGCACACAAGTCCTTTGAGAAATGCGATACTACATTGTTGATCCTCCTCTAATGCATTCCCATTGGGCATAATGCGGAGATGATGCATTGAACGCATCACTGAGGCAACACCGGCGAGTAAAACGAGTAGGCCTGGATCTAGTACTGGCCGCTAATTCACCATCGACGCGGAGGAGTGAATGTGGTCATTGATTCACCTTCCACCTTGAAGCAGAGGAATAATGGTGATCGAGACATTGTCTGCTACGATGTTTCTGCTCTCGCACATGCTGAGACCCAGCATGTCCTTGTTAATCCTATGCCACCCCGATGCTGGCTGAGCTAACCCTAACAAAGGTTGCCCATAATTATTCTAAATAAAAAACGTATCGATTATAATTATGAATCTCGTAAGATTTGTACCGTTTCAAATTATAATAGATGCAATAGCAGTGCTATATTTTATTTGTTATGTTCATGAGAAGCAACTGAAATGTCGGCCAATCCTAGATCTGACCTAATAAAGTATTCCACATGTCTAATACTCGGATATCTCTATGTGTCGGGTATCATGCCTAATCCCACAATTAATAATAAATAATTATTTATAAAGAAGCCTAATTGCGTAATGAAATGAATGGGCCTAACTCTCTCGAGCAAACAAACTCTTTAAAATCTAGTTTCTAATTTCCAATAGCCGTTAAAGTCAGTGGAGTAGCTATCATGCGAGCAGTATGGGCAAACTGCAAAGCACACGGGCCCACGACCTCCAGGGGCCCACAGAAATTGTTACATTTTTAATCTATCCTCATTAGTAATTCACATTATTTTGTGGCAGACGTAGTTTTTATGAACACATTTGCATTACTTCGTTACTTTACTGACGCCTGCCAACCTCCGTGATGTTGGCAGACAAAACTACTGAACGCCTTTAACTTGTTTTTGGTCTAAATTCTAGATCGCTAAGTGACGTAATGTATGAACGATAACAAAAAAGTCTAGGATCGAGGTAATACAGAACTTTTAAGTTGAGAACATGAAGCGACGCACACCATATTTTTCCTAAGCAATAATTATTGGTAAGAGTGCTCCTATAGTGCTATGATAGACTTTGATAGTGCTATCGTTTAGGATATGTATGATATTAGCCTATATATGTCTGTCAGTCTGGCATGTTCGTGTAATGTAATTAAACGCTGCGCCGCCGCAGACACGGTCAAGCATTCCGGTAGTCTGCTGAATATGGTAACGGTAGTCACCTGACATCTCCCTTGTTCGCCATGTCTGTCATTCAGGCCGAAATTTGGATATTAGTCTATATAGCAAATGAGATGGATTCACAAATTGACTGTTTAGTTAAGTTATCGAACCCACTGCTGTAAAGCCGACCTGCGTGTCGTGCTACAGTGTAACCTGTACCTGTAATCATTCTGCGGTGTGTCAGATTGAATCATTAAAAGGAATATTATATATACTTCTAAACGCCTCAGCCTTGCAACGTATAGGCCTAATTTTATATGAATCGCTGCTGTGAAGACGATGATCCTATGTGGTTTGGTGAAACTGTTCGTGACTAAGGCTTCAAACTGTTTTCCATGAAATGCAGCCCTATAACAGCATTATCCGATCAGGCAACAGTAGCCGTGGTGACAATATACGTGTCCATGGCAGCAGTAACTCGTGTGAGACGTCCGAGTCTGTCACGACAGCAGTATGTCGACAGTTTCTGAAACTCAACAAGGCAGCATGTATCAGGTTTCCGATTTGATTGCTCGATCTCGGTTCGGTTCGCGCCGGTGTCACGATCTAAAGTCTCGCCGCGATACAAAATCTCCCCTCGAAATAGAGTCTCCCTGTCTGAAACTCTGTACTGGAAGAAATTTTCTGATGTAAAAGTAGACGTAGGCATATCTGAAATTATTTTCTTCCTAAATAAGCTAGCAACGCAAACTAACGGTTTAGCCTGCCAATCAATAAATATTATTAATTTTTATGCGACTGTAGCCCAGTTCGTTGGCGTGAATAGACAATTTTTTCCGTTTGAGGCGAATGACGGCAATGCCGCAAGTGTTGAATTGAAGCGACGATTTGTTTGAATATCCTATCGTTCATCCGTCGACCATCCTTCTATTCACGCAGTTTCGTCGACTTGTCACGTGGTTAATCAAGGTTTTTCGTGAATGTTTGAATTATTGTGCATAAATGCGATTTCATACTCATCATATATAAGTCTGCGTGACCGGCTTAAAAGAAAATCAACCAAAGACCTTCGTCCTGCCGTCGCTCTGGCGAATATAGGCCCCTACTACTACAGTCTTAGTAATTATTGTCGCTTTTCATTTTCAAACATGGCTGGTGAGATGTATAGCATTGCATCAAGTAAGGTCACATCTCACGTAAACACCAGACATGTCATGCAATATCTTGTTAAGTAGCCTATATCGTGACAATAATTGTTATTTAAGTTTTCTTGTCTGTGTTTTCTGAAGGTTTCTTCTTGATGGCTGACTGAATAAAACTCTTAGCCTAAGTCATACATGACCGACCGTCACCGGCGCCTTAGAAAACAACATCTCGAGATGAAGTACTTCTTCAGCGTCCTCGGAAGAAACATCACCCAATCGGCCAACCTCAGCCAACGATTCGCCCACCTTGCGAAAGTCGGCATTGCCTTGGACACCTATTATATTCCGGCGCTCGTCTGTTACGGAGTGGCGTCCAACCTGCTGACGGCCAGTCTCCTGCTGTCAAGTCGTTCATGTCGCGGCAGCCACAAGTACTGGCCTTATATCGTTGGGGTGACGATCAACGACAGCATGTTTCTTCTCAGCCTATTCGCCGTCTGGATAGAGATGGTGTTCGGCGTCCGACTGTACAACAGCGACGGGTGGTGTCAGGCGATCACCTGCCTCAGCTCCACCTCAGCCTTCCTGTCGCTCTGGTACGCCGTGGCGCTCTCAGTTGATCGCTTTCTCTACGTCTTCTTTCCAGGCAGAAGAGACGTCCTAACGACCAGCGCGAGGGCCAAGGTCGTCTGCCTCGCGTTGCTCTGGCTCGCGGTGCCCGTCTACCTGAACATGAGCATCATTTCGGGGGCCGTCAGGACCAATCACGGTGGCACCGTCTGCGTTAAGCTGCGTCGCTTTCAATCGGCCATGAAGGTTCTCTCGAAAGTGGATCTGCTTCTTAACGTCTTCGTTCCGTACTCGACAATTCTTCTCATCAACATCGCCATCAGTTTCAGACTCATCAGATCCTTTGCCGTCGGTCGCTATCAGCGCATGCGTGAAGAGAAGCGCCCTAGGAGACGAGTCGAAGTGGAGACGATCTGCGACAGAAAGAGATCATCGTCGGCTCTCGCCGGATTTAACAGTTTTGCCGATCAGAATGTAGTTCCGTTAGTGACAGGACTACTTTTTCTCGCGTTCAACCTTCCGGCGCATTCGTTCGAGACGTACGTCGTCATCTCAAATCTCGTGCATGGAACCGGAAGCGGAACCCAGCTGTCGATGTACATCCAGCAGAAGACGCTGATGATCGTCTGGTATAGTCGAATGGCGACGACGTTCCTTGCTCTTGTCATATTCGATCGGACGTTTCGGGGACATCTTGTCGCTCTTCTGCCGTGTCGCAGAAAAAACGCTCTAGACGTCATGACGATCGAATTGCCCGACAGCAAGAGAACTGAGAACCCTATTGATGAGACAACGACCGTGTGATGTGCTCCTCAATCTAGCGAGGCCTCCGTTGCCAAGACAGCGTCCAATATTCGCCTCTTCTTTCTTCGTTCTACTCTGCATATATATAAAATGTATAATCTGATCTAATCTAATCCAGTGGTTCTTAACCCGTGGCCCGCGGGCCAAAAGTGGCCTGCCAGGCCTAAAAATGGCCCACATATCTCTAAGAATTAACAAAAAATATATGAAAACTTGACGATTTGGACAGGATAGAACACAATTATTTTCTATTACAAATTATTTTACTTTGACATCTTTGACATCTATAAATAACATAAAACATTCTATATTTTGATTAGATTAAAACAATTTGATATGCTTTTAGTTAATTAAATTTTAGCCTTGTGGCCTTCTAATGTCCTTCAACTAAGAAAAAGTGGCCCTCATGTCCTCCAACTTAGAAAAAGTGGATCTAATTTTTTAAAGCATTTGTAAAGCGCTTCTCACAGCAGGGCTATTCAGAAGCGCTCTGAGCGTGACAGGCCCATGAAAAGAGAAATGTTTTCAAGCAGCGAAAAGATGCAGGTGAATTTCCTACAAGAATCCTGCCACGAATTTCAGAATATAAGAGAAGTACTAAACCACTGTAGAGCTAACAATGCTCTGTAGATCTGAGCAATTTGTTTCCCTTGTTCGTTATTTACGGTCGCTTTGCTTAATTATTCGCTCAACTGCAGTTGCACATAAAATTTTGTAAAAATACTAAAATAATATTAAAAACTTCTAACTGCACTTACCTAGGCTTATGTACAATACAAAAATTGCAAATTAAAATGAACTCCGAGATTCAGGCATGTTATGCACTTGTTAGGCCTAGTATATATCCAAGCACATAGGCCTGTAGCTTTCTAAGCTCTGAAACTGAAGTAGAGATTTAGTGTACTTACCACGGAAAACGATTGATTGGTTGATTGACGACTGTTCTGTCAGAAGGCTGTTCATCCATGTAGCCTATGGTACTTGAATTAATTCAAACTCTTCAAAAACAATGTTTTCAGTTCAGACGAAATGTGGGCTCGTGCGACCTTTTAACCTTGCAGCTGCAGAGTAGGACTAACAGTATAGAACCCCGAAGTCCGTTACCGAATAAAGGCAAATTGTGAGACCAGATCATCTTTTCTGGATTTTATATTGCATAATTATAACCAGAATCTCAGGCTATCACATTAAGTGGAACTACACAGGTCGTAATCTGTTCGGTACTTCTAGGTCAATTCCTTCAACCAACTAGGAAGGACAAGTCATAAAAATTGCGACGGTGTCAGTTTCTTTTATCTACAGCGATGCAATGAATTTCTTTAATAACCTGAGCCATGTGATCATGCACGGTCTCTCATTACATGGGCACAAGTATACGAATGTAGCTATATGGCGTATAGTTGCTCTGTGCTTACTATATACATGCAATTTCATATATATATACAATAATTATATATATATATAATAATAATTTTATATAATATATATATACATATATATACATATATATATAATTCTAATAATCTTATGTGTATAAGATAGTCTTGCGACCTTCGACTTAGAATGTACTTTTTGCAGCAGTAGCTTTCGAGCTCTGACCAGTCTAACCTTGAACACTGTACCGAGGCCAAGAGTCAGGAATTTACGGATCGTGTTTTAATAATAATAATGATAATAATAATAATAATAATAATTAGGATAATTAATTAGTAGGGGCTTTCCAGACTTTTGATTTTATATTAGGCGTTAGTGAAGTCCCTGAGGGATCCTGTATACCTCGGAGCAAAAAATAAATAAAATAAAATAAAATAATAATAATAATAACAACAGCAACAACAACAACAATAATAATAACAATGACGATTTCTATGGCGCCGTTGTCACGTGATATCCTATCCCCCCTTAAAGCTATCCGGGGGATGAATTAATCTATCCCCCGGATGGTCGGGATGGATGTAACCGGTCTAGACTATATCGGGGGGGAGGGAATAAACCATTCTATCTCCTCTATTGCTATTGTAGGCTATATGGCTGACTCCTCGCCAGAGGGAATAATTCCAGCCTGAAGGGAAAGAAGAAAAAAGAAGAAGTTATCTGATCTATCTTCTTGCCGATTTTGCAGTCTGCGAGCGACAGTCAATAAACCCATATATATATATATATATATATATATATCTCTCTCTCTTCGCGCATATATATATATATATACACAAAGAATTAAGTGGATGAGACAACTTGGTATAAACTACGAAAGCCTCGAGCTCGTGTACCAGTATCGAACCAATACTCTAGAAAAAGAGCAGAACGATACGCTTTTTACCTTAACACAACATGTCTTTACCTGTCTCTCTCTCTGTCCACCTCTCTCTAATATCCATGGAAACAGAATTGCATTACTCAATTCCGTTTCTATTAGTCAACAGCGCAATATCTGCGAGACATCGGAGTAAGCCTATTATGCACACAATGCTAGATTCGTCGATAAAAATGACTCTATAAGGAATACTTGAGTCGCACGTGCGTGTCAAACGTGCTCCACAGCGACGACTGCCATGCTTTCGCGACCGAATGAATTCCCAATCGGCGCTATATTAATGGGCAGATACACATATGTACGGACATTAAATAAAAGCGTACATTAAATAGCAACTCACACTCATGGGCGGAGATCTAGCGGGGACAGGGGGACGGTCCCCCCCCCCAACGAAGGTGTTGGGGGGGACGGCCCATGCATTTGTCCCCCCCCCCAATCGTTGAGCGTCACGACTAAAAAAAGGTCATCAACTTTTTTGGCGGCGAAAATAGAAAATTTAGTCGAGATTTTGCCGGTCGTCCAGAAATTTTGGCCCGCAGAAGATGGAAATTTTTCGGCGACACTCAGAGCCATTCGTCCGCCAAAAAATCTCGCGTCTTTCCGTCCCCCCCCCCCCCCAAATCTCCACCCAGGTCTCCGCCTATGCGCACACTGAGCATGTAGTTGCTGTACTTGCAGTAGATAGGTAAGCAAGTAGGCGTATACATGTATACAGGCGCCATCTCGTTCATATCGCGACAGACAGAAAATCTCCTAACACTAGATTTACATCTTTCCAGTTTCGTTTAAACCTTCTATATACGCTCTTCTTTCCTATTGGGCAAAAGTTTTGAGAAACGGTGTCAATAGGCCTACAAGGTTCTACCAACTGCAACGTCTTGCTGAAATGAAATACCAATAAGGCCGCCGGTAGCTAGGTTACTTAAAATATAATTGTGCAAAGATTTTATGCAAGTTCACAGTGTAGAGCCTATTATAGGCCTACAGTGAAAATTGAGTGGAACCGATAACATAATTACGGGTTCTAGGACTAGCCTACTCATCAAAGGACAATTTTTCAAAGGACTGCTCACCAACGGATTGTTCATTAAAAGCTATTCATCAAAGGACTATTTATCAATTTAAGGTCTGTTGATGAAAAGACGTTTTATCGAGGAACGAACGTAAAAAGTTAAATCGGAGAAAAAGTTATCAAATCAAAACTTAATACAGCAAACTTTAGGCTGCATAGCTTCAATAGCATACGACTGTAGTAGCCTACAGCCCTGCACATTATTACATTGAAGTACATGATGTATTAGAAAAACTTAAGTGTATTGCAATGAACAATTTGATGCGTGCTACGGCGGTACAATGTTTAAATTTGTCATTTCGAATTTTCAGTTTAACTGCACAGAAGTTACAGAACTGCTACTATATATCTACAGCTGAACAAAATCTATTTAGAACTGCACATTTTGTGTGGAGCTGTACGCTAAAACGGCCACGACTTAAAAGGAGCACATCAAGCTAACTAGACATTCCTCAAGTCGCTTGCTCTTTTTCTCTAAATGGGCATTATCAATTGTGGCCATAATCTGTGTTTAGTGACTGACCCATGATTTCAGAACAAGAGCCGCCCTTAATGGATTCCTTGTTATCCCTTAAGTATACACTTTCGCCATCTGCTTTATGTCTTTTCTAGTTTAGCCTACCGCTCGAGACAGTCAGAGCTTTTCATTCCTAGTACAGTCAGCGAGTTCGGTATACATTAAGACCCCTTATTTATTTATATTTCAAATTGTTTCTGTTTATTAAGTGCATTTCAAGACGCAGTCGAAGAAACTTATTAGCAGAACAATAAACCAGACAAGATAAATGTAGACGCTGAGGTGAAAACAGGTTTTGATTTCAAAGTAGCACTGTAGCAGCGTCAATTTACGAGACAACGCCTACAGCATCAACTCATGAAGAGGAGAAACGGACACTGCTTATCAAGGAATCCTCATAGGTACGAGATCCAATTGGGCAGAGTAGATACTATAAGCAGCATAGAAGAGGCTATAAAAATTATCAAGTAATATGAAAAACTGAATGCTTCAAGAAGTCAAATACATGGCATTTTAGTCTACATGGTTACATCATGGGCCCTAATGCAGCGTTCCGATAACACCAAAGAAAGAAAATTTATAGAAATAAAACTCCTAGAAAACAGTCACACCTCTCAAACAAGGCATGCCATTTATATGCAAAAATTATTATTGGACAGAGTTGCAATGGTCGTATACTGAGTTCGCTTACTTTACCTTAAGTTTGTAATTGTAATGCAGGTGCTTGCTATTAAGTATTGGATGTACATATATACATGTAACTTACAGACTATGTACTGCATGACTATAATGAATCATGAATGGACTCAACAGGATCGACAAGTCCTACACTACATTATACACCATATGCTGTGTGTGGGCAAATAAGATTGGTGATGATGATGATGATGATAATGATGATGATGATGATGATGATGATGATGATGATGATGATGATGATGATGATGATGATGATGATGATGATGATGATGATGATGATGACTATTATTACTATTATTATTATTATTATTATTATTATTATTTTTATTATCATCATTATTTTTATTATTATTATTATTATTATTATTATTATTATCATTATTATTATTATTATTATCATTATTATCATTTTTGTGTCCTGAGGTACTTCATTCCTCCAGGGACTTATGGACTATTATTATTTGAAGAATGTATGTCTGGTGAGTCAGACCTCGTCTTCAGGGTATGAAGAAAAAGTACCTTTGAAAGCGACCAGGTTGTAGCGTTGAATGCAAATGGACAGACGTTGAAAAAGAAAGAAAGCTTCACATCTGTCGCCAGTGATAGAAGAGATTCGGCTGCCAATTTAATTATTATAATTATCATCATTATTATTATTATCATCATCAACATCATCATCATCATCATCATCATCACCACCACCACCACCATCATCATTGTCATTATTATTGTGGTGGTGGCGGTGCGGGTGATAATGGCTATGACGATGATGATGATGATGATGATGATGATGATGATGATGATGATGATGATGATGATGATGATGATGATGATGATGATGATGATGATGATGATGACGACGACGACGTAAGGATAATTATCAGCTCTGGCAACAATCCAGAGCATTATCGACGTGGTGGTAAACCACGTGGTTAGTGCCTTGTCATCGTCGATACATTTACGTCTCATCTCAGTCAGTCGATAGAACTGTCATAATGCGATGTAAATGTCTGGCTGCAGTCGCCTCCGTCTCGAGATGTAATGGCGGTGCTTCCGTCGTCTCCACAGTGAGATTACATTGCGCTTCGGATGCATCCATTAGGACACTTTATACAGCACCGCCTTCAAAGTACCTCTCAAAATGATGCACACCTGGCTGTCTGGCCGATGTGCTTCTATTTTAAGGATAATTCCAGATGTTTTGTTGCGACCTTATTTTATACTTGATAAAAAAACATGCAGACAGTGGACTACTGTTGGGCTCTGTTGAATGTTGAAGCGCTGTTTCCAGCGCTGATCAGCTGGTTTAGACGCTGCTGTGCTGAGTACGAGTGCGAGTCGCCAGGATAAAGTTTAGCCGTATTATTTTTATTGATATGCCTCATCAGATGCATTAGTTTGCTCGTGTGAAGGCGTGCTAGGTTTAAGAACCTCCTGTTGCTGCTTGTCGATTGTGCCAGGGAGTGAATGATACTGAAATAGACGTGTATATACATACATCTTTACATACAACATAGATCTATATATAATTATATGTATTGGGCCTAACATTATGCAAGCCTATTATATACACGCTGCCTCAGCACCATGGCATTGGATAACAAACTGGAATGGAGAGCGAGATGCACCGAGATCGCGCCCCGTAGGGCGGACGTGCTTTGTGTTTGCAAGTCGTCTGTTCTGTTAGTACTTAAGATTCATGTCTTAACATGTAATTTGCGTTCTTGTGAATTGTTTCAACTGCATATCCTATAGCTGTGCACTGCAACCGGTTGCGGTTTCTCAACCGAATTGTTTAATAGAGAAAATAATATTATTGTAATGGTGGTGCTGACGCATAGCATAGTACATAGAGAGAGAAAGAGAGGGACAGAGACAGAGACAAGTAGAGAGCAAGAGGAAGACAGACAGACAGAGAGATAGACAGACAGACAGACTCACTGACCATAGGCTAAGCAAAGGCAGAGAGAGTTAGAGGGTGATTGGCTAAGCAACAGATGGATCAGCGACCAATCAGACCACATAAGTGAAGAGGCTGGAGGTTGCCAGGGTTTGGCAGAGAGATAGGGTCAGCCTGCAGTTTGCGCTCAGTCAAGTTACACAGACGGTCAGCAAGGAGTCAGTCGAGAGAGAGGGGCTGCCGCCCAGGCAGATGGCCAGGGTCGAGCAAAAGACGGAGTTAGAGATTGGACTGTCATCGTCGGTTCATCATGAGTTAATTCAGTCGAGTAATAAATCATTCAATAGGTATTAAGCTCTGTCATCGTCAGAGTTATCATTCTGTCAATGCAGTCAGTCGTTCAGTCTGTATCATCATTGTGTCGCAGTCGATCGTGTGGTTGAATCAGACAAAATCTTCATAAGAATAAAACTCTAAACAGTGTGGACGTCGTTTCCCCTTGTGTTTCGTGAGACGTTACAGAATGCTATTCCCCTACTTCCTGGTTAACATCAACTTGTACTCGCCAAGTAACCAGAGGTCCTACATTATTATTATTAGCATATCATTCAGTCTCTGGCTATGCATCTCTCTTCACTTTGCAAGAACATCATTGTGTGGCTGCAGTCCCTCAGCTGCAGGTCTACAGCACTTTCACAATGCATCGTCGGTCACGTCGCCGTTGCTTGGCCCTACACTTCTGAAGAGACTGTCATGCGACCTGAGACATCACATCAGCTTCTTGTCTTTTCTCTGCCTTCATTTTCCCGGTGATTGAAGCCAATATGCTGTTTCATCGTCGTCTTGTGTTATCAGATCTGCAGCTCAATCCCTTTAGTTTATTTTCTTGAGAAGGTGCAATATAATGGTTTTTTTTACCATTACAGTCCAATTTAAGGTAAGAGTATACTTATAGCTGAGTTTTGTCTTACGGCCAGAGCAATAAGCACGCAGCTCAGGAAGCAGCAATGTTAAATAATAGGTCTTTCATGTGGTTCTGAAGGCGCATTATCGGCCAATTTTTCGTAAGGACCGCACACTGTGTGTGTGTGTGTTTGTGTGTGTGTGTGTGTGTGTGTGTGTGTGTGTGTGTGTGTGTGTGTGTGTGTGTGTGTGTGTGTGTGTGTAGTTGCAGTTTAACGTCACTGTGTGGTAACAATTAAAGACCATTAGCGACGCCCTCCTCCTTTATCCAGGCTTGGGACTGGCACACCGCACAATGGATCACTCGGCATCAGAAGAATATAGCCAGCCGAAATAACCCATCAATGCATTTCCTTTTAACGATAAAGACTGATGTTTTCCATTGAAAACAGATTTCTAAGACATCACTCCTAGCAGTGGATATTTAGGCCATAGGCCTATATCGCCTGTTCATCAGGAACGGCTCATAAGCGGGGAAACCGTCATATAATTAATCACGCGACTGCAGCCAGGAAGAAAACGGGAGAGTCGTGCACACATATATACCTGTGTACAGAACACCTATATTTTTTAACACAGGTTTTCTAATAAATCTATCCTATGCTGAACACTGTTGTTAGAAGTAGACAAAAGCAGAAGGCTGTAGTCAGCATATATTAATATTCTGAGCGCTTGAGACTATATCTGCCAGGGTCCTAGTCTACATGTAGATGTCGCCACCGTAAATTCCACGTGTTGCCTCCCTCCCCCCATTCCCTCATTTAAGCCATTCTGACAGTTGCCATAATATATCACCGCATCTACTTTTAATTGCTCTCTGCAACGATCGTCACATTTTTGCACCCATTCTATACAAAAGGGAGTGAAAGGAATATGCATCGGAATATTACGGCTACGTATAGATGACAGCACACGGGCCACCGTCTGCAATTCTTCTGAATGTATTCAGAGCATATCGCCGACGTAGCATAATATGTCACAGACCGAATGCAGAACTTTGAATTGCTCTGAAAGGTGCAATGTAACAAGGACGCTTATAAATAAATGATTAAAACTCTACTGCAGTATTGCACTGAACTATATACTTACATGTACAACAGCATGGAGGCTCAAGGACAGATGACGTTTCACCTTTGAGATCTGGGTTCGAATCCAAGGTCAATTAAGAAAATTCTATTGACATAGGCTTAGGTCGAATTGCTGAACCGTGTGTAGCCACATATATAACATCACTTTCGATAGAAGGGCTATATCGTTTTGAAAAATTCTATGCCCGTGAAAAACTATTCTAATGCTCTGGAATATAGACCCACGAATGTTACACCGACGTGAAGAAAAACCTGCAGCCTCCTTCCTCATCGTTGAACTTAACTCGATAGTTCGTCCAGTCCTCCTCTTGTCGTCGTCGTCGACACCGTCGCCATCTTTGTTACAACTGTTGTGTACCTGCTTGGATCGCAGACATCCGGGTCGTAATCGCTAGTCTGTGTAACGTTGTATTCCAGTGGGGTAAGCGGCAATTGACAGGGGTCGCCAGTGACGTTTCTTGTCTGATATGCGCTGCATCGTGGTAATGTAGTCTTAGCGTAGCAGAGAACAGTCGTGTAGTTCGCGTGATTAAAAGACGTCGAATTAGTGCATGTCATCTTCTCAAGATCCTTGAGCGCTGGCACGTTAAGGTAGGAACAGTCGCAGATCAGTGGATTCCCGGCAAGAAACAGATCTGTTAAGTAACTCAGGCGGGCTGGGCTGACTCCCTGAATGCTAGTAATATCATTCCAGACTAGGTCCAAACTGGTTATCTGGTATGGAAGATATCTCATCATTGTTTCCATCATTGAAGTGCTGAGGGAGTTGTGAGACATGAGGAGTTTTGTGACAGACGAAAGTGGCGTGAATGCATTGTAATCCAGAGAGGATATGTTATTGTAAGAGATGTTCAACAGTTTGACTGCACTGAGTCTAGAGAAACTGTTACTTGTCAGACGTGAAATAGAGTTGCCCTGCAGGAAGAGTGACGTCAAAGATGGCATGGAAAAGAAGTAGGATGCCTCTATTGAAGTAAGACAGGTGTTGTTTAGATAGAGCTCTTTAAGAGCTGTTAGTCCGTAGAGTGAATTACCACTCAGTACGGACAGAGGATTATGAGCCAACCTCAGAACCTCGATCTTTCCAGTGTATTGAAAGAGCAGCTTCGGTATTTCAGTTATCCAGTTTTGACTCAAGTCCAAGTAAGTCAGGTTCTTTAGACTTGAGAAACTCGAGCTGTCGATCTTCGCAATGCGGTTTCCTTGCAGCCAAAGTTTCTGCAGGTTAACATTTTTCAGGAACAACGGATACCAAATGTTGGGAAGCTCATTCCAACTGAAATCCAGTTCAACCAGCTTCAGCAAATAGTCAAACGGTTTTTGTCCCGTCGAGGAGATTCGATTTTCACGCACGTTGAGTCGAAGAAGGTTTTGCAGATAATCGAAAAACGTTTCCGGAATGGTCTGCAGTCGGTTGCCACTTATATCGAGTTCGACCACGCTATAGAGTGCAGCAAAAGTCTGCGTGTTGACAACGGAGATGGCGTTGTACTGAAGATATAAGTATCTCAGTGCAACAAGGCCTGTGAACTGGTTGCCCTCCAGACTTTCCAGCAGATTGTAGTCGAGATGAAGAGTTTTCAGCTGTGCCGTCTTTTCGAAGGGCAGACTTTTCAGTGACTTCAGTTTATTTGTCGATAGCAATAATGTCTCAAGTTTTGTTGTTCGATAGAATAGGCGATCGATGTTCTCCAACCGATTTCCGACTGCCCTAAGCGCCCTCAGCTCTAAATTGTACTGGAAACAGTTTGTGGGAAGCGAGGAGAGGTTGTTGCCGGATATATCCAACGACGTCAGCAAGGTCATGTTTCGAAATGCGTTCCCTGGTACGCTCGCTATTGCATTGTAGCCGAGGTCTAGACTGACCAAGCTTTCTAACGACTCAAACAGCCTGTCCTGTATGGCCTGAATGTGATTGCTAGCCAGCTTCAGATCCTGTAGGTTCGTTAGATTTGCGAATGTTGCGTTCGACAGGGAATCGATTACGTTTGACGACAGATCAAGGACTTTCAGAGCAGTGAGTGCGTTGAAAGTTCTTGGTTCGATTGCCTTCAACCGGTTGAGATTCAGTCGCAGCTGAAGGAGATTGTGTAGCCCGGAAAAGAGAGTTTCAGGAAGAGACACGAGCTGGTTCTGATCGAGGTAGATTATCTGTAGGAACTCCGACAGTCTGCTGCCTCTGAAAGCCTCCGATTCGATTGTCTGAATGGATAGATTAGACAATCGGATTTCACGGATGTTCAGCTGTTCGAAGGCGCCATCTTGGATGCGAGAGATGATCGTCGATCCAGTGACGATGAGGCGCAGAATGGTTCTGCTATCGTTCCGGAACTGGAAAACTTGGCTCAAATTTCCGAGATTCAGACACTGGATTTCCGTTTCCATCAGCGTCATTCCGGCGGTGGAAACGCAGGTGCAGTTGGACGGTTCGGCCGGACAGTCCTGTGCGGAAATTGACACTTGTACGAAGGACGTCAGAAGTACATGTAGGAGGCTCGTCACACACACCAGCTGGAGCCGACTGTTCCGGCTCTGCAGAGTTGCGACCACAAAACCCTTGCCGAAACGGATATGCATTGTGTTTCTTGCTTCTCCTGCAAGATCAGGTTACTATGCTGATATATGCAGATGCTGTTGTCATGAGTGACTTCAATCTGTATTTTTCAATCGCAAAGTAAGCTACTACTGATTGAGCTCATTATCGAGAAAGTAGATCTACAACAAAAGTCTTTGCAAACACACTACCGAAATATTGAAGGCGAAATCTTGAACTTCTCTTCAGCGATTCTCAAACGAGACACATTCGTCAAACCGTATTCTTTGTCCACATTGCATCTAATATACCCCCGAAGTTTTTTTTATCTACTCTGCGAAAATTGAAGCATTCATAACCGCAGAGCCAGTAGCGAGACACTCTTTGCAAAGGCGAAAAGCACAATCCGCTGACTAAAACATTTTCTTTTAGTGTCTACTTTAAGGCCGATGAAGTTGGCTTTTCTTGTCGCGTATACACCACTGCATCATGGGTATAGAGATCAGTGCGCCCTTTGTCCTCTGATACGCTTTTATCATGTGCTGTGGTTACGCAGTAACCCATGACGCAGGCCTATATACCTGCTCCGATGTCTAGTTCCTCATTCATCCTTAAAAGTTCTGCTGTAGCTTTGCATTATTTTGCGGCTTACTGTCTCAATGTGGTTTAGGCTACAGTGGACTGGCCAGCAAAGACTTTCATGTAAGGATATTATTATGACAACAGTTCACCCGTTCACCATGTCGCAAAGAACTTGATATTAAGCACCGAACGTATGCACTGTCCTCCTCAACAAAAGCAACAGTGGTGAAAGTGGGCTTCATATGAAATATGAATACAAATGCGTATGAATTTACTTCCTTCGGCGAAAATTATAATTATCATGTGACGAGTCAGTGGCGTAGCCAGTTAATTTTTCATGGGGGGGGCAGTGGGGTGGCAGCTTAAAATGATGGGGTGGCTACCGTTGGCAATTAAAGCGTGCATCGGCATCGATATATTGCCATAGACTATGTATTTTTAGATTTTGGATGTTTTACAGTATTGGACATAATACGCATGCAAACCTCACTAGCTTGTCTGTCCCACAGTGCACTATAGTGGCCTGTCCCACTTTCCCATCACCCACGCTATAAGAAGTTGTACAGGAAATTGTATAAAAAATAAAATAAGTCAGAAATTATATAACATTGTTTAATTCTTTATCACTCGTAAGAGTAAAACGTAAAACAAACGCAGGGATTGGGGGGGCAGCTGGGGGCAGCCCTTTAATTTGGGGGGGCGGCTGCCCCCCTTGCCCCCCCGTAGTTACGCCACTGTGACGAGTCAGTACAAATGTCATGGAGCATAGTAATAATAGGTCAAATATACCTTCGAGACTTCCAATTGTTTTGCGTTTCCGCAAAGACAACTCACGATCAAGCAACACCATGAATCATAAAATAGGCGCCCATTCACAGTTTAGTCTATTTCAATACGAAGTGTTTTGCCGACTTATGCAATATATTCCAGTTCTTAATTGCATTATTTTAACATCATACGAAGGCTGGCCGCGGATATCGTTTCTCTGAATGTCGCCAAATATATGTCAAGTTACAATAAAAATCGAGCAGGATTCAGTTATATGACTTCTACAGCGCCATTATTACTTTATGAAACCGATCACCGGGAAAAGGGTTCCATGACACTTAATCTCGCGACACTGAATAGGTGTACCGCGACAGTTAGTAGCCTACCGGCCAGTTAATCCCGCGACACTTAATCCCGCGACACTTAATCCCGCGACCAATTAATCCCGCGGCGGTTAATCCCGGCGACATTTAATCCCGGCGACACTTAATCCCGCGACCAATTAATCCCGCGGCGGTTAATCCCGGCGACATTTAATCCGGCGACACTTAATACCGGGAAAGTAAAATGACATTTAAATAAGTTAAATCCCATAAAAGCAATATTCACAGCAATATTCACTATTGCTCAAAAGAGTTCAGCCTTTGCAGTTAAATATTATGTGGTAAGACGAGCTTTTCAGTGAAACTGAACCGCTTTGCTACATCGGCGAGCTGTAATTGTAATTGAATATTTATATAGCGCCGCTCGCAGATTCAGTAGCGCTCCCGACCCCAGCTAGTGCTCCCGCCATCAAATAAAATAGTCTTCAAGCGTTTACGAAACAAGGGAACGGAAAGACCAAGGAGCTCAAGACGTATCTTGTGGGGAAGGCTATTTCAACAAGAAGGACCAACATAAGCAAAGCTTCTAGATTGGGCCGTAGCTCCACGCATGCGAGGGACAACAAGTAGGCCTTTAGTAGCCGAGCGAAGGGCTGAGCGGCCAGGTAGAGTGGTCTCAATGGAAAGACTTTCTTAATCTTCTTCTTCTTCATGATCCGTGGGCTGAAAACCGAAATTTCACGGGTGGCGTAACGGTGGAGGTCGGCGTGTGGTGTGGTGGGTTGGGGATGGGGGTGGGGTATTTTTCCGAAGACCCAAATTTCACGCGTGACGTACCTGTGGAGGTCGGAGTGTGGTGTGCTGGGGTCGGGGGTGGCGGGTGAGGGTGAGTTGGATGGAGGTGGGAGGGGTGGGGTATGGAGGAGTGGGGGTGGAGTGAGGTGCGGTTTGGGGAGGGGTGGGATGGGGTAGGCGTGGGGTGGGGAAGGGGTGGGGTGGGTGGGGTGAGGTGGGGTGGGGTGGGGAGGGAGTAGGGTGGGGGAGTGGAGTGGGGGTAAGGGGTGGGGTTGGGGAGGGGTGGGGAGGAGTGTACGGTATGGAGGATTGGGGGTGGGGGAATTTTTCCGAAAACACAAATTTCACGGGTGGTGTACCGGTGGAGGCCGGAGTGTGGTGAGGTGTTGTGGGGTGGGGGTGGGTGTGGTGAGGTCGTGGCCGGGAGCGGGTCGCATCTTAAATTTCCCGGGCAACGCCGGGTTCCCCAGCTAGTCTATATGAATAAAAATGTAAAACGTTACCGTGCGTAATCAAGGATCTCGGAAAGGTCTTGACCGATTGTTTTGAAAATTTTCGCAAAACGCGACCAAAGACTAGAACGTACGACTATCGTATCCTATACTATATCCTATCCTATCCTATCCTATCCTAGGCCTATATGCTATCCTATCCTATGCTATCCTATCCTATCCTATCTTAGACTATCATATCCTATCCTATGCTATCCTATTTTATCTGGAGTCTCCTTTGTCAGCATTTAAACAGCTTCACGAGCTCGGTAAGCTGGAGCATCACCATGTTCAGAGGTGGAACAACCCGATTATTTCCAGACAAGAGGCTACAAATTTTCAACAGCAAACAACCGGCGACAGGCTCCACTTATTTACACACACACACACACACACACACACACACACACACACACACACACACACACACACACACACACACACACACACACACACACACACACACACACACACACACACACACACACACACACACACACACACACACACACACACACACACACACACACACACACACACACACACACACACACACACACACACACACACACACACACACACACACACACACACACACACACACACACACACACACACACACACACACCTGTTTCTATTAAATGGATTTCCGTTTCACCAAAGTCTGGTGCGCGAACAGAAATCGTGATTGACCGATTAAATGTCGAGCGAGTCGGAAGCAAATGATCAGCTGAGATATTTTTCTTCTAGAGTTCCGTCGGCAGAGCATAAAGACGACAATTATATTATCATTGACTGCTTTTTGGTGCTGCGATGGTCAACAAATTCTCGTTCGTGCGCCATAAAATTTGCCATGTACATGTAATTTGCAGGAAAGCAATCTTACAGGTGTTTGCAACGCTTAGTATGCCCCGCAGTCGATTGAGTCGAGTGACTCGTGTGCCACGATCCACTTGACTCGGTCAACGACCGACTTGACGAGGCCGTCGAATTAGTCTCTAGTCTCTAGGCCAAAGGCGCCTGCATGCGGTTAAGAGGTTCATTATATGCGATTGTGTGGATTGCGGTTGTATCGCGGAAGTACGTCATTAGGCTAAAATTATGTGAGCATTTTGAGACATAGGCTAGCTGCAAAAATAGCAGGTTTAAAATAGGTTAAAATGTTTCAGAGTCGAGTCGAGTCGAGTCGAGGAAACAACGATCGACTCAACTTGGCATACTAACGATCGACTCGAATCACATTTGCCATTCGATTGAATCGATTAGTTTGCGATGGACTCGACTTGGCCGAGGGGCGATTGATTGGCGACTGAGCACTGGCTTCTGCTTAAATAGCCTAACCGTCGCTAAGGTGATTCTGTGCACATTATAAGGCAATTTTATGCGCGAAGGTTTTTGAAATGAAACTTTAATCATATCGTTGGAGCATGTGCAAGTTAGAAGCCACTGTGATTCATCTTATTGTCTTAAAAATCTCTTGCACCAGTTTGACATTATCATGTTTCCGCGCAGTTTTAAGCGCCACTCACTGACGATCTGGTTAGACTAAATACATTCCTCTTTGAAGTTTCTTTGGAACGCATAATGTCCAACTCTTGTCCGGAAATATTCTAATGAAGTTTTTGCTCTGTAATAACCGTTAGAATGTTATGGCAGTTGTGTCTTTTTGGCTGAACCACGTTTTAAAATCTCTTTGGTCTTAAAATTGTTGGCTAATTTAAAAGCGAGCTGTTTTCGCGTCACCATAGGCTACATGCAGTGGCGGCTCTAGGTTTTTCCAACAGGGGGGGCAATGGGGGGGCAAAGGGACGTTATGGGGGGTCAGCTTAAAGCCTGGCCTATAAAAACCTATTGCACAACATACATGAATCCACACAGAAGGGCACTGAAAAGTTATCTTTCGTAGCGACGGTAGCGACAACCTTAAGCTATACACATAAATATCAATTTTGAAAACAGAATTACTTTATTTACATTTCAAACATCAATTAGACACAATACATGTACATACAGTCAATGAAGAGCAAGTTTACGATTGTTGTGCCTCGAATCAAACTCGTCCACAAAAGCATCCATATTAATTGATTCTGCACGAACAGATTCAATTGACAGCATTGCTAAACTACTTAACCGAACATCAGACATGGTACTTCGCAGATATGTTTTAATTAATTTCAGAGTAGAAAAGCTACGTTCACATGCTGCCGATGTCACTGGTAAAACAATAGCTATGTTCAAAAGTCTATACAATTCATGAAAAGCAAGTTTATATGGTTCTAAAAAACAAGCCAGGTCTACCGTTGTGGACATATTGGTTGTGCATGTAAGCATCAATGTTTCAGCCACTGTTATGACATAACGTCTGTTTTCAATTATCTGCTGGGCAGCAGCTTCACTCTGCAACTGAACAACGCTGCCAAGATTTCTATTCTTAAGTTCCTTAAATTCGGTCCA
Source organism: Lumbricus terrestris (assembly GCA_949752735.1). Taxonomy (NCBI): domain Eukaryota; kingdom Metazoa; phylum Annelida; class Clitellata; order Crassiclitellata; family Lumbricidae; genus Lumbricus; species Lumbricus terrestris. The sequence goes on from OX457039.1 coordinate 48,328,575, forward strand.
CATAATCATAGACGTCACATGATTATCACACTTTGCATGCTGATGAAATCCACAGCCAGTACCATGGGCCTTTTTCCAATTATTGAAACCCACAGAAGTATAAGCTGCTTCAATTACTTTACCTAAAACTGGAAAGTGCCTACATACAAAACAAAAAGCAGCATCTCTCAGCTGTGAATACTCTAGCCACGGGTACAAAGAAAACCAGACTGATCTAAAAGAACGCTTGCTTCCAGACTGTTCTTTTACAGGATACAGTTTCAGGATGGGTTGAGATGGTGCATCAGTAGGTGTTGATGACAAGTCAGAGGGACCTGGACTTCTTTCATGCCTCCCTTGCCCTGATATAAACGGAGGATCGTCTCCAGTCTGGCTTTCAGAAAATGTCTGTAATAAACAAATAAGACAACATTTACAATTTGCCACATGTTGATATTCAAACTCAGCAAACTGTACAATGTATTGAATGTAATATGGGTTATCAGTAAAGGCTGTCACTAGCGGCCCACCAGGCAGCCCTGAAATCTCAAATGGGTCATTCCAGCTCAACTCAACCAATTTTGAGGAAGGTTCCCACCCGACCATCTCCGATTTGGCTGAAATTTTATCCACATGTTGCAGGGTATATTGGATGGAAAAATCCGAAATATTTGAGAAATATTTCAAATACTCTCCAAGATATCGTGGATTTCGTGACCCCACCCCCGAAGGCATTTCGCGAAACTTCGTGAGGTTCACTTTTTGAGAGTTAATATCTCTAAAACGGATTCACCAAATTGGATGATTTTTTTATGCCTATACAGTTTCTTGCATAGATTACAGAAATATTAATAAAGTTATTGTGTGTCCTACAAATTCAGCTGAATTAAATATCAAAAGTGCCTTCACATTCATCTCATATCGTATTTTTGCAATAATCAGTTATCAATATCTCCATATATACCAGGCACAATGCATTCATATTTTATATGTATACTGTCCAGGTAGGTGGCAATTACTTGGCAAAGTTTTACTTGATCAGTGATACCCATTTGCTGGATATCTGCTGTCAAAGTTGACTAAACCTTATACGGGGGGTCGACAAGAAAAAATATTCCCAAAAAGGATCAGAAAAATATCTATTTTTTATTGCATTTTCGGATAGAGCATAGTTCAATTGATAAGTGTTCCAAAAATCCCAATGGCATTTTTTGTTTTAAGGAGTTTACAGTGTGCCAAAGATGGTCGTTTTTTGGTATCGCGAGTTGCACTTATTGATGAGATTTGACAAATTAGTCAGCGTTATCATACAGCATAAAAGCTGTGAAACCATTGTGATCATTTGCATAATATAATATAAAAGAAATATAAAGTTCTAGGTTATGCTTGTTTAAGCTACAGCAAACATAAATTTGCATTTTTTTTATCATAATCAGAATGAATTTTGAACCAAATTAAGTGTTCATTAGTCTATGAAACTATATATTTATACATACCAACAATGTACAACTGCTCAAGACACAGAGATGTCAAAAATAATCAATATCATTTTTGCATGCTGAATCACATATTTTGAAAGTTTTTCTGTGCATAGGTGGAAAATGTTGTCAGCACAGTCTTCCACACTGAATTGTCCAGCTGGTATTGTCGTGCGCTGTTACTGCGTGCTTGAGGTGCTAGCACTAAGCAGAGTACATGTTCCAATGGAACCCAGCACACGTCATCATGCCATGGCCAAGTCAAACGATAGGTTGCCCTACTTTTTGTACTGGTCATGAATTTGACAAGTACATCCTCTCCTTCTTCTGATCGGTCTGTTATTAAACCAATGTACCAGTTGTTGTCATAAATTGCTGCCACATACAGCCCAGGTTGACACATAGTGGCATCCAACCTGGTGTTCTCACTTGCTTTGTCTGTTTCATTTGTGTCATCTGTTTCATTGCAGTCGTCAATGTCACTAACTGGTGCCACAGTTCCAAACGAGTCGACAGATACTCTTCGCATCAGTATTAGACGCTTTGAAACTGGTATAAAAAGATGATGACTGCGAGTTCCAGAAATTGTCTTGGCAGCTCTATTGTATAGGTCACGTGGAGTCAAAATCTGATCATTGATGGGGGCTTGCAGACTAGCACGTGCAGCGAGTCGCTTTAAATACAGTTCCTCCAATACCATCACAAGGACTCTTCCCATGTGATGTGGCAAAGAAGTGCCACTCGGCATATACAATTATGGAAATAATAACATAAAAGGTATCCATTTCTTCTGGATTTCTAAAGCATCCGTTGAACAGCATACAAAGGACTTCAAGTTGGAAGAGAGGTATAGAGCTGCCAAGACAATTTCTGGAACTCGCAGTCATCATCTTTTTATACCAGTTTCAAAGCGTCTAATACTGATGCGAAGAGTATCTGTCGACTCGTTTGGAACTGTGGCACCAGTTAGTGACATTGACGACTGCAATGAAACAGATGACACAAATGAAACAGACAAAGCAAGTGAGAACACCAGGTTGGATGCCACTATGTGTCAACCTGGGCTGTATGTGGCAGCAATTTATGACAACAACTGGTACATTGGTTTATTAACAGACCGATCAGAAGAAGGAGAGGATGTACTTGTCAAATTCATGACCAGTACAAAAAGTAGGGCAACATATCGTTTGACTTGGCCACGGCATGATGACGTGTGCTGGGTTCCATTGGAACATGTACTCTGCTTAGTGCTAGCACCTCAAGCACGCAGTAACAGCGCACGACAATACCAGCTGGACAATTCAGTGTGGAAGACTGTGCTGACAACATTTTCCACCTATGCACAGAAAAACTTTCAAAATATGTGATTCAGCATGCAAAAATGATATTGATTATTTTTGACATCTCTGTGTCTTGAGCAGTTGTACATTGTTGGTATGTATAAATATATAGTTTCATAGACTAATGAACACTTAATTTGGTTCAAAATTCATTCTGATTATGATAAAAAAAATGCAAATTTATGTTTGCTGTAGCTTAAACAAGCATAACCTAGAACTTTATATTTCTTTTATATTATACTAGCTGTACCCGGCCACGCGTTGCTGTGGCTGAAAAGACCGTCCATCCCTCCCTCCCTACCTCCCTTCCCCTACCTGCCTCCCTCCCTCCCTCCGTCCCTCCCTCCCTCCCTCCGTCCCTCCCTCCCTCCCTCTCTCCCTCCCTCCCTCTTTCCCTCCCTCCCTCCCTCCTTTCCCCTCTCCCTCCCTCCCTCCTCTCCCTCCCCCTCCCTTCCTCCCTCACCCCTCCGTTCCCTACAGCTACATAGATATATGCGCTATATAAGAACACGTGCGGATAAAAAAAACACACACATACGCATACACGCGTTGTGTTTTTTCCACAAAAGCATATAAAACCCGTCCGTTCGAACGTTGTTTGAAAATTTGAAAACCGACAGTTACATATAAATGCGCTACAGAAACACTTGACGGGAAGTTGACGGTATGCACGGCCTTGGAATGCAAATGGACGGCGCGGCCTCATTGGAATGCAAATGGACGGACGCGTGAAAGTGGAATTAAAAGTTGTGTTTTTTGGTCGAAAAGATTGCGCTTTTCCCCAAAAGGCATAAAAAAACCCGGAGGTGTTCGAATGGAACGGTTTGCGAAAATTTTCAAAGCAATCGGTTCAGAACTCTCCGAGAACCGATGTAACAAACGGTAACTTTTTACATTTTTATTTATATAGATTATGCAAATGATCACAATGGTTTCACAGCTTTTATGCTGTATGATAACGCTGACTAATTTGTCAAATCTCATCAATAAGTGCAACTCGCGATACCAAAAAACGACCATCTTTGGCACACTGTAAACTCCTTAAAACAAAAAATGCCATTGGGATTTTTGGAACACTTATCAATTGAACTATGCTCTATCCGAAAATGCAATAAAAAATAGATATTTTTCTGATCCTTTTTGGGAATATTTTTTCTTGTCGACCCCCCGTATAAGGTTTAGTCAACTTTGACAGCAGATATCCAGCAAATGGGTATCACTGATCAAGTAAAACTTTGCCAAGTAATTGCCACCTACCTGGACAGTATACATATAAAATATGAATGCATTGTGCCTGGTATATATGGAGATATTGATAACTGATTATTGCAAAAATACGATATGAGATGAATGTGAAGGCACTTTTGATATTTAATTCAGCTGAATTTGTAGGACACACAATAACTTTATTAATATTTCTGTAATCTATGCAAGAAACTGTATAGGCATAAAAAAAATCATCCAATTTGGTGAATCCGTTTTAGAGATATTAACTCTCAAAAAGTGAACCTCACGAAGTTTCGCGAAATGCCTTCGGGGGGTGGGGTCACGAAATCCACGATATCTTGGAGAGTATTTGAAATATTTCTCAAATATTTCGGATTTTTCCATCCAATATACCCTGCAACATGTGGATAAAATTTCAGCCAAATCGGAGATGGTCGGGTGGGAGGCATTGGTTGAGTTGAGCTGGAATGACCCAAATACTAACGAACCACAACTCACGTGATTGCCGGTCCTCAAGTATACGGATAAACCACTTCGATAGTTCGCAGTAATTAAGATGAGCTGAAAATGCTACTGGTGATAGAAACTCCTACAAACTGTCAGTGATTATATTATAAGCTTACCTAATTACTATAATTTTATTTAGGCGTGGTGTAGGTCAGCGTCGAGGCCATACAATAGTAAGGCAAATGTTAGTTATAGTAAGGGGTACAGTTAAGTATTTCGATTGACAGTAGCTTTTGCTATAAAAAGCGTGTACATTTATATTTAACATAAAGGTAAAGCGATTTTCTGTAGCGGCCGTTTAATGGCCTCGGCCATCTTCATTTTCCAATGAAATGATCGAGTGAGAACCTGCACCACCGCTCGTGCGTTTAAATGAAAAAACGATTACCACATTATACATATAGTTACCCACCTGAGATTCATCCAGATTTTCTACATTCGATTCAAAATCTATGATATCGTCGGGCAGTTCATCGTCCAACAGCGCGATCGAGCAACTCGTGCTCTCTGAAGTGACCACCAAAGAGTCCGAAGTTAATGAAATGTCGGCAGAAGGCACAGATTCGTCTTCATTTCTAGCCCTCTTTTTCGGTTTACTGAACATTTGTCTAATATCACTCATTTTAAGTTATTCTTAACGAACACGTGAAAGTTCTGTAACCGACCGCGTGCGAATCAATCGCATGAAAGAAAGATTGACCGCAATGACCGGAACTTCCGGAAGAGCCTTAACGCAAATAAACCAACGATCCTAAATACATAGTTCATACCAAAGATTTACGAGCATGCCATTATTGACTAGATATATCATATATGAGCAAGTAAGTAAGTGTTGTGTGAGTAATAATTACTAACGCGAAAATATAATATTAATAAGTGAATCTTTAATTATGTCTAAGGAAATAACTTGAAATAAGTAAGCAGTATGCCAGGCCAGTATGTAACACATTTTGCAATAAATTGGACGCGAAAATCTGGGGGGGCAACTGGGGGGCACGAGCTCAGCAAGGGGGGCAGCTGCCCCCCCTGGCCTCCTCTGTAGAGCCGCCACTGGCTGCATGCAAATGAACAAATTCGAGTTGAAAACCAACAAATTTGAGTTAAATTAGAGATAATAGGTCTACACAAATTTCGACCATGTGACGAGAATATTTCGCGCATTTATAACAACGCCGAACGAGCGATATTAATCATTAAATCAAATAATAAACCAATAGCCTACTCGAGTACAAGGCCGCCTTTAGGCTACAATAGCCACTTCAATCGCTCACTCCAAACTGGACCGGCTGCAATTCCCTCGTCACAACATCGATTCTTCTCAAATGAAACGCCTGCAAAAGTCCAGAATGCCCTTACCCGTGCAGTCACCAAAACTCCCTATATAATATCGCCACTTATAACCTCTGTTCTCAAATCACTCGTTGCTAAAAGTTCTTCAACGCATCCACTATAAAATTGTATCACTGACCTACAACGATCTTCAAGCCTCTCAAGTCTCAACCCTTTAACATTGATTTCGTCAACTACTCACCATCCAACCGCCTATAGGTCTACTCGCTCATCATCATATCTTTCTCTCCCTCGGCCTCCAGTCTCGTCCTCTCTGAAATTCTGTAACCGCTTCTTAGTCTATGATTTCATACTATAGCGCCAATGCTGAGCTGGTCAAGTCTCTGACTCTCCGTTGAAGGCGAGAAATTCTTGAAGATTTACATCACATTGCATTACAATGCATTGCATACACATAATGTATGCACTCTTACTCTGTGCTTTGCGGGCATTTTAGGCAATGCGCATGCAATTCTGACCTGAAATTCTTACAGAAAAATTCACAAAACGCCTAGAAATAATATTCTCCTTAAATATTTGCAAATTAATTCAGTTTCGTCCCTTTAATCTAGATCCGTACAGAGCAGTGCACGTGGTTTGGCTTCTCCCGATGGTCGACCTTCATCAAAGGCACGTGCATGCATGCGCGTTCATTGCGTTGCACCGATCTGTAAGCGACTTTGTTCTTTGATGCTATTAGAGAACGAACCATGTCCGATTATAGGCTACTTGAACATCAAAGTAGAGACTGCGCAAGACGACAAAAATATAACAGTCTGTTGAAGAAATTACAAACCCAGCGGGATAGAATTTCTTTAAATATTGCACCTGCAGCCAGTCTCATCATAGTATATCCAATCTCGTACACTTCAGAAGGATCTGCCAGCTTAATTGAGAATCGCTGCGTATGCTGTCTGTGCAGGTCAATCTGACCAGCCATGCTTAGCCATTCACGTTTTTTGTGCAATCGGAGGAAATGTGATCACGTGACGCCGCTGTTTTGTGATGTTTTTCACTGGCTGCCTGTTCCCCATCGGATTGAATTTAAGATCTGCTTACTTGTTTACAGTTCACTTCACAGAGCTGCGACTGAGTATCTGCGGGATAACTGCATCGGGAGTTACTCTTCATCTTCAGCAGCAGCAACAGCAGCAGCAGCAGCAGCAGCAGCATAATGTGCAAGATGATGGCCGAGGTTTAAGTTAGTCCTCTTTCAGACATTATCCCTAGATTTTTTCGTTTTTTGTGCAGCTCACTGCTTGTGGCGGGTTTGAATACATTTTGTCATTTTTCAGGATGCTCTCATGCACACTATTAATATCTTTGATGTTAGCGTCTATTTAAAGCAATTTGTCATCAATTACACCGGATGAATAAATCCTGTCTGAACACGAAAGATGAACAGATAATTGTTCCTTTGAAAGACAGACGAGGTTGCATAAAAGACAATTATTCTGCTTCATAACACGTGATATAAACGTCAGCATCGAATTGTACAAAAACGGGGCTTTCGTGGCAGTTGAAGTAAGTAAGTAGCAAGTAACCTTTATTTGCATCAGTAGTAGTCTATGCATGTAGCCTTTATTTCTATCTGACAAGTGCACATGCACTACATTGCAGAAAACGACTGCGTATACATTTAAACAAAATAGACTCCGACATTTTACAGCAGATTGTAAAGCCACTCATGCATAATATTAATATGCATGTGCGACTTTACAATCTGCTGTTAAATGTTGGAGTCTGTTTTTGTTTAAATGTATGCAGTATGTATACTTCGCCAACGGATGCATTTTCAGCTTATCTATATTATAAAAAAGCTGAAAATGCATATAATAGGCCTACATGTTGACGAAGCAGTTTTAAAACAACTTTTATTTAACGCAGGGCTGTTTTTAAGGAATTTTTAGAACTGCACATCCTCTTCTCTCCTCTTTCAACCTCCATGGTAAATTACTCACAATCTGAGGAAAATGACCTATTTTTACTAGTTTTAACTGCACGGAACGTGACGGAAGTGCTTATACAACTGCACAAATCCATTTAGAACTGCACATTTTGTGTAGAACTGCACGTTAAAAAACCCTGATTTAACGAGAGGGAGCATGAAGGAATGTCCTCTCTCGCGAAGTAAATATACGAACAGATGGCAAGAGCTGATGGATGCAATGGTCAAAGAACTGTGCTTTCTGGAAGAGCTTTTTGTCTGCTTGGATCAACATGTTTATCTCCAAAATTAATTAACCGTACACACAGAAGGGGCAGTTTTGCCAAAAAGACTCATAGCCTACATAAAGTCTCGTAATGTGTGTGAGCAGAAACTGCTGAGTCTAAAGAAGAACTGATTATCGTAATATTATTATTATGTGTAAGATTCTTAAAGCAGAACCGACCTGATAAAAAAGAGATGAACTTCAACCGAGTGATCTCTTTATCAGACAGAGCAACGGAGAGATGTTTTGTTGAACATTATATTAATCCTCGTGTTTTGCAGGTTCGCAAATTGGCGAGACAAATTTAAGGTAGGTTCAATGGTTAAATCACATGGCTGGTCATTAAGACAGGCAATAGTGGCAACAGAATCACAGCATGATGTGCTTCTTGCAACTTGTGAGCAGGAAGAGGAAGAGGAAGAAGAAGTAGAAGAGGAAGAGGAAGAAGATGACGAAGAAGAAGAAGAAGAAGAGCAACAACAGCAGCAAGAATAAGAACAAGAATAAGAACTGCAATAACAAGAGGAGCAAGAACAGGAACAAGAAGAAGAAGAGGAGGAAGAGGAAGATGAGAAGGAAGAAGAAGGAGAAGAAGAGGAAGAGGGAGAGGAAGAGGAATAATGACAGTAGCAAGAACAAGAATAAGAAGAAAAGAAGAAGAAAAAGAACAAGAAGATAAGGAGGACGAGGAGGACAAAGAAAATGAAGAAGAAGAAGAAGAAGAAGAAGAGGAAAAAAGAAGAAGAAGAAGTACAAATTACCCCAATGTAGGGTTTTCTGTTTAAGACTGCAGACAATAAAATATATTTTAGATGCATCTATAGAATCGAGTGAACAGACGACAATAATTGAATTGAGCCATGCATGCATAATGTATATACCAATGAACTGGGTCAACTTATCTTGCATGTGTATATATATATATATACACATGCAAGTCTACTAGAAATGTATAAAATTATATATGAAGACATGGATGCACAATATATTATGTGCAACTATGCATATATATTATATATATGCATTATGCATGTATGTGCGGCACATAGCCTACATGCATAATGAATATGTATATATATATTATATAATATATGTTTGGTAGCACATAATATATTATGCATCCATGTCTTCATATATAATTTTACACATTTCTAGTAGACTATACAACATTTACCTTATGTATAATCAACAATGACAAAACTGCCGTGGGCATCAATAACAAAGATGTACATGTATGTGTGTGTATGTACGCGTATTTGTTATAGCGCCCCTTCAAGCGTCTACTCAAAGGCGCTCCTGATTACAGCGCGGACACTGCATCGGAGTTTCACGCCGAAGCGATGAGCAATTGCGAGTGAAGGACTTGCCCAAGGTCCCTATGCGGCGACTTGAGGTGGATTCGAACCTGCAACCCCCGGCTACAAGGCAACGAACATGCCCACTACACCATCGCGCTCCACAAAAGATGGCGCGGTGCCACTGCAGACAATTGGAACACGTATTTATATGGATTTTTGAACGCGAGTGCCAGGAAGTGCATCACACGACCTTTAAATTATATCAGCAATTGCTATATGTGCACTGAAAACGTGCGCTGACGAAGGAATACATGTTCACGCGCGCGAGCGTAATTGCATGTTCAGACGGGAACGACTCTGTGGTAATGAAAGCAGTGAATGCAGTGAATGCAGCGCATGCAGTGCATGCGACTGGTGCATAGTGCGACACAGAAGAGTCGAATGGATAACCCTATACTACATGCATAAAGCCTGAAACTGCATGTATGGATTCGAGCATTTCGCTGAAAAGACTGCAGATCGATTAATGTATCCATTAATTTTGTCCATTACCTGCATACGGTTGCTTCACATAAACATCTTCTTAACAAATCATTCATGACAAACCCCATGCATTCCGATTTGCGCCTCAGTACAAAAACTAGCTTTATATATAGGCTATAGTGTGACCAGAATAGTACTTCGTCCTCACTCAGCTTCCTCCCATCGTCCACTTCGTTCATCCAACAGATTTGACCTATTGGTTCCTCGGTCTAGAACTGCTATGGCTCAGCCTCGATCTTTTGTTTCAATTGGTCCTTCTCTTTGGAATGCTCTTTCTCCTTCTGTTCACTCTACGCTTCTGTCTGTCAGTCTCTCCTCTGCTTTGTCTCTTCTCAAAACTTGTTTCTTCTCGCGGGGACTTGCGCACTGGGAGCGCCTCTGAACGGTTCACCTTACTAGAGGCGTTTTATAAATGTTTAAATTCAATACAATACAATATAGACAAAAGCTACGCTTTTCAAAGTGTCCACCGTCACCTACGAGACAAGTTGAATGTGAACCTCGATGCCGTCTTTATGTTTAGGCCTACATCGGCCAAGCAAAATTTTTGGCTTTGATACTATAGTATGCGCAGTTTATGGCAGCGATCGTTGTTTTATATAAAGGGTTCACTGTCAGTCGTCTGAACTCTCAAGTTTGAGAATTGAATTGGGTATTTAAATATATATTGATTTCGGTGACGTCAGACAGAGACATAGAAATAATAAATCGTCACCTGCATGCAGCATGCTCTGTTATTATCTGAATACAGTGAATAGACTGGTGTGAATCCTGTTGTATCGCAACAATTGTCTAGTCTGGTCCCTCTGTTGGGGAGGGAGAATTCACTGGGGAGGGACAAGGGTCGTTTTTTACGGACGGCAATCACCGACGACGCCCTTTGTCCGGTCTTGTTTGATCTCTTTCTTAGATTTTCCGAGAAACACGGCAATTTCTTTTTTTTAGTGGATCAATGCACAGCGGAATCCCTTCCGATTAGTAGGAGTGGGGGATCTTGCATATGATCATAGGGAGCGAGAGTAAGTATACGAAATATCTGCGTTTCTTTTCTCTTTCGTCAGGTGCGCGTCGACCAGCATGAGATTTTTACAAGATTGTTTCATATCTTTCTGTTGCTGACATCCAGAATCATTCTCATGTTTGCAACTTTTCTCAGATCGTGTCTCACGCTTCCCTGCCAGACCTTGGAAAGACTTGGATTGTCTTCCTCGGCTCCGTATATCATAAGTAAAGAAGTATCAAAGGTCTCCCTAGCTCAACGTGGCAATACAATGCTCTTGCCATGGTTATCACTCGTCGTCCATTCTCACCATGCACACGGCCAAACCACGTCAGTCTTTCTTATCCAATATCCATGCCAGTGTTTCTCTCTGTCCAAGTCCTTCGTTGCTTTATTATACTTCATTACTTCATCACTAATCCTGTGTGGTTCGATCGTCCCCGCCATTGGCGCCCGCAGAAATGTTTGCAGAAGGGGGCAAAACACAATGGTCACAGTCATTTTTTAGCAAGAGCTTGAAAATGCAAAGCAGAAAATTAGGAAGATGGTTATTTTTCACAGAGGTTTCTAAAATTATGCACATTTCTCAGTTTACGCAAGTGTTTAATTAGTAATGCTAGCTTCGCTTTAATGCGAAGAAATTTGTTAAAAACCAAAAAGTATAGTAAGCTTAGTTAAAAAATAGGAACTCGATTTTCCAGGGGAGGGCAAGTGCCCCTCTTGCCCCTGTGTGCGGGCGCCCATGGTCCCCGCCCATCTTCTTGGCCAGCTGATGTGCGCCTAGAATTAGGCCTAACACTCTATATATATATAATAATAATAATTCTCCCTTCGTCCTTCTTTTGTAGGCATCAACACTGAGGTCCACTGAGGTCCACAGTTCAGTATACGAGAATGACAAGTATACATTGTGTATACAGTTGTTTCAGTTTTGCTCTTGTCGATATATATATATATATATATCATCATCATCATCATTCGTCGCCTACTCCACCAATGGGAGCGTTGCACAATGAGTTTACCAAATTTCTCCAGCGTGTCCGATCCTTAGCCACAGTAATGGCCATGTTCAAATCGATACCCAGCCCAGTTAAGTCTTCGTTTATCATTCCGAGCCACGTTGTTCTGGGTCTTCCTCTAGGGCGCTTCCAAGAAGGCGGAGCCTGCGCCAACAGTGCCTGTCTAGAGTCTGAGTCTGCTGGCATTCGAGCAACGTGCCCAAGCAGCCCCAGACGTCTCCGTCTAATAGTACCGCATACTGTTGTTTGTCCTGTTCTGCTGTAGACCTCCTCGTTGGTGATGAAGTCGGACCACTTGATGCCGCATAAGGTCCTCAAGCACTTAGTCCCAAAGGCATCTAGGCGCAGCTGATCTCGTCGACCGAATGACCATGTTTCAGAGCCGTAGAGGAGAACTGGCATGATATATGAGTTGAACAGACGTATCTTGGTACTGAGGCTGATACGAGTGGACCAGATGTTATTTTGTAGGGCTCCAAACGCTCCGCTTGCCATTCCCAGGCGTCTTGAGATCTCCGGGGTGCTGCGACAGGACTCGTGAGTGAGCACGCCCAAATAGTTGAAGCCCTTAACACACTCGACCGCCTCCCCCTCTATACCATGATGTCCGGAGGTCGCGGTAGGAAGTCGCTCAGACTCTGCACTTTTGTTTTCTGCCAGTTGACGTGTAGACCCAACTCTGATGCCTCCTCCTCGAAGATTGTAAGGGTTGATGCCAGCAAGTCATAAATTTGGGCCAGTAGAGATACATCATCGGCGAAATCAAAGTCAGTGAATGCAACTTCGCCGATATCAGCTCCAGGCATAGCCCTGGCAACTGTCCTTCCCACAACCCTATCCATGGCCACGTCAAACATGTCCGGAGCTAGGATACAGCCTTGTCGAACCCCCGACCTAATCCGAAACCAGCCACTGGTATCTCCCTCACAGCGAACACAGCTGAGGGTGTCCGTATAGAGAGCTCGGAAGAGAAGGACCAGCTTATCAGGGATCCCAGCGATCTTCAAAAGCTTGTAGAGTGCGTCACGGTCGATTGAGTCGAATGCTGCTTTCAGGTCAACGTAAGCAGCGTAAAGAGGTTGCCTAAACTCTCTCCTCTTCTGGGCAAGAAGGTTGAGAGTGAGGACCCGGTCGACAGTCGAACGCCCTGGCGTGAATCCACTCTGTTCTCTTCTTCTGCTGGCGTGGATAACCTGCTTCATCCGCTCAAGTAGGACTCGGGCGAAGACCTTCCCAGGAACCGAGAGGAGTGTGATGCCTCTGTATATATATATATATATATGTATATATATATATATACTGTTCGTCTTCCAAAACCCACTCAATCTTTCAAACGTCGCTAATGCCAAGCTATATATAGTTGTATATTTTTATGTCCTTTGTAGAAAATTATCTTTATCGAAATACATTCTGAGCCAGTGACGGAGAGAACTATAGGCCGGTAATTATAAGCAGGAGCGAAAGGTTAAATGAAATGCATGTCTAGCGAAAAATATAATATGTTTCTGAACCATGCAATAGAGAAGAGCATGAAGGTGCTGTCTACGTTGGAGAGAATTGTGTTTTTCTTTCTATCCAACACGACAACGGGCGAACGCTTCAAAAACACCGTCTGCGAATATGGTCATGTAATGTAGTACCATTGGTTCTATATATAGGAAGGGCTTTTATACCCTCTGGGGTATCTTGACCCAGGGATCTGTCGGGTGTATAGATGAACAGCGTCGGTCGAAAATGTCGACAACGTTGAACGCCCACGAAGACTTCATTCGATATGACATGTAGCCTACATGTTTATACAACTATCGTTGATCAAAAGCATTCTCCGGTGATTAGGATATAACAGGAAATCATCACCGCTGGAAATCGACTCAAATTTATGCAGCGCCATTGGGTCACCATATACTATAAGTGCTGATAATGGTAATTTCTGTGGCGTTTGGACTTCTCAGTTGAGTGCAGTTTAAGTATATAGTCTATACATATAAAAGATAATATATGTAGCATATCGAGACAATTCTTCCGAATCATCGTCAAAATATGAGGAGCTGCTGTAAAATGGTAAATGATGAACATAGGCTATTATAGGCAGGGCCGTGTTTACGGTTCTTCGAGTGTCGGTGCAAAGTGTTATAGCAGGGGCAAAGCGCCGTTCGACAGTCTTACAAGATAGGCCTAAGTCATTATTTTACAAAAAATCCGCTGTTCAATAGGTTAGCCTAAGTGGTTTGTCAGCTCTGGCTGGTCAGTAAGCAAGCAAGGAACGTCGGTGAACTTAGTGAAATTAATGTTTTCTTACAATTATTGATTTTTACAAAAGGTTTAAGTAACACTGAGACTCGCAAAAGACAGTTGGCCAATGGCAACAAAACTCTCGGCTCAGGGGCATTCGGTGCACCGCACCGAATGGACCTATGTTAAACACGGCCCTGATTATAGGGCGTATATACATGCATAAGCCTTTGTATTCACAATTCACTGGTTTTCGCTTTGTCAATGTGTCTCAAAACGACCTTTATCAGAGATGAGTCACCATGCAGTTCAGGCCTCCTACTGTAACATCGGCTGACTTTTCTTGTCTTATGGAGAACACTGCTCCATCGTTGAAGGTATACTCTTTTCCAATCTGTCCTATAGTCACATCCCCACGACATTCTCCAGATCACTTCAACAACACGCGATCCAGACCTCATGACCTTATACGCTATAGAGCTGACGCCTTTGCCAATAGAACTTTCCTTATGAGAATGTAATATAAAATTTGATTAATTTCAAGACAACTTTCATTATGAGAATGTAATATAAAATTTGATCAATTTCAAGAGAACTTTCATTATGAAAATGAAATACAATTTTGATTAATTTGTTTTTGACTTTCGTGCATTTATTAATCTATAAATTATATACTGTGCTTTTGCTGACAGTCTAATGAAGAACACACTCTTACTTTTTCGTTCCATAGTGAAGTGAACGCTCCCCATAAGCATAGCCTATATATATATATATATATATATATATATATATATATATATATATATATATATACATACATATATATATATATATAAGTAATGCTGTCAATGTACAAAAGCCATGCGTGCCATATATATAAAGATAGGCGTCGCAAAGAGTACCATGATTCTGTTGGAGACAGAAACGCAATTGATTTAATCAAATCAGGACAATTGTATTCTATCCAATTCAACTGAATTTATTTCCTGAAAAGATCTCATAAACAATTACGGCAGCGAGTAATAACATTGCGCATTATTTTATGGTTATTGTTACGCGCGGGGGCGCCAGCTCTCCATAACTATTTCCTGTCCAATTAATGGGTTCCACTGCTGCGCGCTCCCCTGGGCGTTGTTGAGGGAGTCTGGGTCCCAGATCAAGGGTTTCCGGGTCGGTAAGGTGCCCCACCCTTCCCTGTAGGGTTTCCTTATTGTCAATGGTAGCCGGTTCAAGTCCTAACCTAGGGTGGGAGCTTCTCTGGTTACCTTCCTCAGGATGAGCCGGTATCGGACATATGTACGCGGTGTCTGTTGAGAGCACAACAGCCCCTGTGATAGGGTGCTTATCTGGGTTCGATCCCTCAACATTTCCCCTAGCTCCACCACCCGCTACACTTTCAGTTAGGGACTTAACTCTTACTTCATTCTCTTCTTGGCGAGAATTTAGTCTGCCCTGTTGTACAGAAGCCTGGCCTAATTCATCAGTTAAACTGGTTAGAATATCAGCCTGGCGCTCCATAAATTGTTCTATAGTCGCCATTTGTCGGTATATCAAAATCAGGTCAGGGTTTGCTGAATGGTCAGTCGTTTCCAAATCAACCATTTCTTCAGGACACCTCTTGTCCTCCTCGTGTCCTGTTTCCATCCGCGGTACACCGTCTGAGTCACTGTCCGAGTCCATCGGGTTTTAATAGCAATAATAAATACACAGTTTCCGTATTTAAGCGTTATTTATTATACAATTAATCGGGTGACTGTCCGTCGCTCATTATCAATTATTTGTACAGTAGTAGAAACGAAATCAATAGTAATAGGTCGCTATCAAGGTCTTCTAAATACTAACTATGCTCCTTTACTAATTTAAGATTTATTCTCCCAGTTCACAGACTGAGTAGATTCAATTAAACAGCGTCAAAATTAGCAATGCAGGTTTTATCGATTTACACTTAATTCTGGTTCGAGCTCAATAGGTTAGCATGGCAATACTTCCCTGTTCCATTGATATATTCAAGACAGCCGATCCACGTTTCCCGTCTTGTAAGATTTATTGTGTCTTCAGCCAACGTCACAATTTCTCCCATAAAATTTCGATTATGCGTTTAATCGGTGCCCGAAACGATTCACCATCATTTATCGACAAACCAATTACCAAGGAACCTTGTCCTCCTGGTTCTGGAAACTTGCCGGAGCCGGATCTGTATAATTTTACCACAATTTAAGAAATCGATCGACATAGGTGTCACCCGTTCGGTTTCCGTGTCCAGACTGACAGTTTGCGCGTTAATTTTGCCTAAGAAGGCCGCTTCTGGCGCCTAAAACATCACGTGATGTCCAACCAATCAGAAATCGCACGTGGCGGAATATTCCATTGGTAAATGCATGGGGAAGCTAAATATAGCGATGACCGCATCAATTTGCGCTAAGCATAGCACCCACGAATTCTCAATAGAAATAGCGGCCTTACTTAAGTAAATAAGTAAGGTGGCTAGTAGCAACCTGGTTCGCTACACCCTCCTCTACTTACTTTTTAAATTTACCAGTATCCTGGGAAATTTAAACCAAACTCCCGAGCTCGAACCTGATACATGGCACTTACATCTTATCCATCATTTAACATCTTACATTGTCTCAAAAGTTACATCAACAAGCGTAAGACATAGATATTTGTACAATGACTGGGTATTAGTCAGTCATAAGGGTTCACAAATGCCCAAAACAGTTCTTAACTAACAGAGGTCCTCAAACTGACCAACGAAGTACTACTAATCTTTTCATTCATAGAAACTGTTGCAGTTTTTATCATTAATACCTGCCATCAAATTACATACATCATATAGCAATAATGTCTCCACACGGAAGAGTAAAACATAGCAATGCAGGACATAGCATTTCCAAGGCAACTCAGTAACACAACCAACTAAAATCATATCTTCATCAGCACAATCAGTTCCACATAAAATAACCAACGGAAATATAATCCACAATTCACAACCGGTATAATGCGTTAAATTCCATGATTCAAGATTATAGGGACCGGGTACATCTAAACTTTTACCTCACGGTTTGCAACAACTCAAGCAGCGTCCTTCTTAAACCAAGAAAGGCCAGAACCAAGTGGCTCTCCTAATGGTAAACAGTGTTATAACGATCGCCTCCACCTTCCACCACTCCTGATTTCTTACCCAAGGGCATATGAGTTCCAATGCATCAACCTTGTCCTCCATCTTAACGGGTCACTTAACCTACCAAAGAAGTTTAACCCCTTCAGCGCAACTCTAGTAATCATGCTTACCAACAGAATACAACTAAGTTTTAATACACACTACCATTATCCAAATATGTGCCTTCGCTCGAGCACCATAAGTTTACAGCACACCTTAACTATATTTAGCAAATCATCGACAATCACACTTAACTACCTTCCTACTTCCAACAATTGCACGGAACCCTAGCGAGAGAAAGTCCTCTTAACACATGTAGTCATGTTCCGGCGCCAAATCTTATATTAATCCGTTATTACATTTTATACAGCAGTGGCGCTATACAAAATTTCGCATATAATAATCACAATCAACAGGAATCGCTATAGAAGATTCCACACATACTAGGACCTACTTATTACAATAGCGCTCTACAAATTTCCAAACACAACACAGGGTCTTCAGCGGGAAACGCTATGAAAACATGAAGCAATGTAATCTTAAGCTAATTAAACACTAGCCTATTATTCACTCGACAGTAGCGCTTCAGAGGAATCAACACCTTACACAATTTTATGGCACAAATACAATACTGAATCTCAGACATACCACATAAAGTCCTGTCAATAGACGCTACGGAAGTCTGTGGCCATAATCCATTTAAACTTGTCATCAAAAGCCACAAAATAAGAAATGCATTTTCCAGCACACTCAGTCACTCTCATCCATACTACCAAGCCAAACATCTACAGCAACTTAAAACTTAAGCTGTGTTTTAAAGGTACTCATTCTGTCTACACTAAGCCACTACTACGGAGATGAAGCAACGTCAGATCATAAATCTAGACCACTAATGTATACCACATGCATACCATACCTTATTACATCAAGGCTTAGCTACCCGGATCGAAGAAGGAATTACTGCTCAGTTAAGCATACCCAAGGCATAAAGGACTTATTCCCATATCCTATAATAGTCTATTACATTACAACCTCCACAGGAAGTAGTCTAAGACTGGACGAACTCATCTCGTCACTAATCCGCAGGCACAGCTTCACCATTACATGCAATTTTCACTGACGGCTAAATAGTGAGTCTACCTACAAATCTATAATCCAACTTACTTACCAACTCCCAGGGCGATGCTTACAATTGGGTGCTCTACCAACTCTTACCATCATCAGTTACTCATTCAACCATTCACACAAGGTCATCTTCCAATCGCCATGCAGACTACTAATTACTCCTGCCATAGCATTTTACAATCATAACCTTTTAACTTGCAATCATTATTATGCAAATAACATACAAGCACAACATTTGCCCTTCTTCGTGGCAACAAGAAGCGATTCTAATATTTCTACCAATTTAGCAACTAAATATTTTATTTCTACCTAAAGGACTAACACTTAGGCATTAGCTGGAGCTTACGCCTATCACATGGCCTTGTAACCTTACATTACACGGCATTACTTGCATGTAATTACTACTAAACGCCAGTTTAAAAATCATCTGCTTATATCAAAACACACAGGTTACCTGAAACACTTAAGCTACATTTCACACAAATAAAACTATGCTTTCTCACATAACATATATCATCACATTACACTCCATCACTGTAATCAACTTCACATAGTTACACAGTAAGAAAGCACAATATATCAACGCACATTAAAATAAAAATGTAAACCTAAATCTCAAGGCCACACTATCATCAAAAGCAACAACTAAAGCAGAGAAGATTCTATTCTCTATTCACAACCGGTCGCCATTATGTGACCTAACTACCCTATCACATCACATTACGTTACATTACGCTTGCCACAGTCTCGCCAACATTGCGAGTCTGTTTCCTCCGGTGAGCTTGATCCTCTGGTCAACACCAGACTTCGGGCAACGAGTGACCATGTAG
Source organism: Lumbricus terrestris (assembly GCA_949752735.1). Lineage (NCBI taxonomy): Eukaryota > Metazoa > Annelida > Clitellata > Crassiclitellata > Lumbricidae > Lumbricus > Lumbricus terrestris. Next base: position 48,347,855 of record OX457039.1, read on the forward strand.
AGTGCATCTGACTCTTCCACTCGCTTTGATTCGACAGATGGCGTCACTAGAGGAAGGCAAGTTCCACCCCGGGAGGAACTATTTGGATCGACCCGAGGATGCACATCCGGTTGACGTGGAATTCGGGCTGCCACCTCGATGGGACAGGGATCCGCGAAGCGACTGGATCGAGCAGAAGTCTTTTCGGGAACCGAAGCTTCTGATTCGACGGTTCCTGTTTGCACGGCACCGATTTCTTGTACGATTTCCATCTCTGGTAGCACGGCTCGGGTTTCGACATTCGATTCACTGTTCGGAGAATTTTGTCTGTCGCAGAAAGTTCCTTTTGTTTGGTGACACTGTTTCGGACGGTTTTTGCGCAGAACATTTAGCCGAAGATTCCGGACGAGAATCCATCCTCGCCCTACATGCCATAGGACATTTTCAGTTCGGTAACCTGTTCAGTTACCAGACAAGGGATTTCGAAGGCTTGCCCTTCAATTTTCAGTTTCAGTACAGTTTCTCCCATTACACGAATTGCAGACCCGTTAGCAGCTTGTAATAGTTGACTGGAACCGATAATTTCTTTCGAGTCCACTAACGACGCAAGGCATAATGTCATTTCACTACCCGAGTCTAACAAAGCTATCAATTTCTTCCCTCTAATTGTTACGGACAAATAAGCGTCACTGTTTCCTTTTACATGTCTAGCGTTACTCACCCCAGGTCCTTCGGATTCATCTTGCTCTCCAGTTGACGAAGAGTTTATTCTGCGAGGACAAACCCGGGCCAAGTGTCCAACCTGGTTGCATTCGAAGCAGCGACGGTTGTCGGTTGTCCTTCGGTGGTTTTCATTCGGTTTCTGACTCCATCGTTGATTCATATAGTTTGTGCCTCTCCATGCTGGAGAGGTACGCTGCGGTTGCCATTGCGGATAGTGTTTTTCGGTCGATGAGGTCTTTAATAAGCAGTCCATTCTGTCACTCAATTGCTTGAGTTGACGAGCAATGTCTTCGCGAAATTCTTTCGTATCGCAATCTCCGTTTCATCACTTTCCTTTACGATTTTGATTCGGCCTGGACGTCGTTCTTGGCGGTCCATGCCATCTTCATCAGCTCTGCGGTAGCCTTCCAGTCTCATGGCCGTTTTGTATGCACTGTCTAGGGTGACCGGTTCTCGCTCTCTCACTTTTAAGGCTAGCTCTTTATCTCGTAAAGCATCCAGGAAAGCCTTGATCGCAATAGTTTCACTGTGTGTAGACCTCGGTCCTGGGAATGCCAGAATCATTAATCTTCTTATGTCTTGGACCAAAGAACCCAGATCTTCTCCTACCTTCTGTCTGCGAGCACTTAGTTGGGTCTGATACAAAACCGTTTGATCAGTGCTCCCATGTCTTAGCCTCAACCTGTCCATCAAGTCTGCACAGGTGGTAATTGTATCAGAGTCAAATTCATAAAGAAGTTGATCTACAGGTTCAACCAGCGCGCAGGTCAGTTGTGCTAGTTTTTCGTCTTCTGTCCAACGATTGTTCTTGGAGCACACCTCAAATTTTTTTAAGAACACTTCCACCGACGTTTTCCCATTATAATGACCTAGTTTCATATGCGATCTCACCTTTTCTCTCATTGAGTCGGCAGCTGAGGTCGGAACATTCTCGGTAGCTTCTTTTTCTGTGCTGGATGATGAAGTTACATGACCACCAGTTGATGTCTGTTTTCCAACCGCGGCTCGAATTTCTGTGGAAGGAAGACTGACCATCCTTCCTTCCTTTGTTTTCAGATGATTATCTTGCCCATTCAAACTGGCCGAGCTGAACATTTCTGACGATGTACCCAGTTGCATGACAGGATTTTCCAGAACTGTGCTCGTCGTGGGCCACGGTTGCATCTGGAACGGAAGGGAAACTGCTTCCGCGTAGACAGGGAAGACTGGAACAGGTGGAACCATCTTCCGACTGTAGGACGCATACATGGGCTGACCATTAGCCCAATGTACGTATTCGTAGCTGTGCGTGACTTGGGTTTCCGACGACAGGGAAACCATGGACATAATTGGTCGACTCGGAGCAGGTGTGTACGTGAACATCTGAGGAACTGACGCGAAGACTGGAAGGATTTTCCCGAGTTCTGCTTTCGACTTGCAGAGCAGAGCATCAGAAGCAGCCCAGGTGACTGAAGCGGTCACTTGTGACAGCTTGTTACTCGGTGACTGGAATTTTTCTGTTTCAGGAACCGACGAGGGGGAAAAGGTGGCAGCCCATGGGGTAGCAGTCGTTGACTGACGAGGATGTGCATCCCATGATACCACGTGGCCGTCACTCCGCCCCGAGGGATCCATCAATTTTCCATCTGAAACTACAAATCTGGGATTAGTACAAGTTTTACCCTCATTTTGCTCTACACCTAACGCTTTTGGTTCGAGTTCGAATCTATGTAGAGGTCGCAGGTCAGTGATTTCTGAATCATCATCTTCAGATTTATTTTCGATTCCAATTCTAATTATTTTATCTTGTTTTCGACGCATGTAATTTTCAAAGTCAAAATCTCTATACAAAACATTTGTATCATAATAATACATTGCTTGACTATGCAACATGTCAGTTGTATTTACTCTTTGACCTTGACCTTGTAAATCATTTACCCTCTGACCTTGACCTTGTAAATCTTTTGGTCTAGCACCAAAGTATTCCATTTGTGCATCCCTTTCTCTAGGATCCTCTGCAATTTTTCCCCACTTGCTAATGTCAATTGTTATTGGTACCCCTAGACCTTTGACTAATTCCACACTACCAATTCTTGGGTCAATTGTTTTACCCTTTTCCCTAGGACCTCTTGTACCCTCATTCCACTCACTGGAACCATTTGTTATTGGTACCTCTGATCCTTGGCCTATTTTCACCCCATTAAATCTGGGACCTTTTTCAGATTCACCCCACTTCTGGTACCATTTGTTACGCGCGGGGGCGCCAGCTCTCCATAACTATTTCCTGTCCAATTAATGGGTTCCACTGCTGCGCGCTCCCCTGGGCGTTGTTGAGGGAGTCTGGGTCCCAGATCAAGGGTTTCCGGGTCGGTAAGGTGCCCCACCCTTCCCTGTAGGGTTTCCTTATTGTCAATGGTAGCCGGTTCAAGTCCTAACCTAGGGTGGGAGCTTCTCTGGTTACCTTCCTCAGGATGAGCCGGTATCGGACATATGTACGCGGTGTCTGTTGAGAGCACAACAGCCCCTGTGATAGGGTGCTTATCTGTTTAATTGAATCTACTCAGTCTGTGAACTGTATGTATATGAACATTTATATAGCGCCTTACAATAACCTCACGAAGGCGCTTAACGCAGCTACCGGGCAGTTCCGAACAAGTGCGACTTAATTAACTTTGAGAATGTTTCATGAGAAACACGCAACGCAGCATCACGAATTGCCAATGGAAGACTGTTCCAGAATGAAGGTCCAATACACGAGAAGGCGCGGCTTGACCGCATCACTGTGCGGGAGCGTGGGACTATCAAGTCCCCACGAGTCGCAGAGCGCAGAGACCGACGACCTGGTTGGTTGGAGACGGGAATACAAAGTTCCCTAATGTATTCTGGCGCCAGGCCAACCACTGACGCTCGTCCCATAACGATGATCTTGAATGAAGGAAATGAGCAGCGGAAGACGATTCTAGTTCTGCAGCCGGATGGAAGTGAAAAACTGAGAAAGAAATCTGATAGCCAACACACACACACACACACACACACACACACACACACACACACACACACACACACACACACACCTATACGTGTGGGACCGACATTTCAACGACATCCCAATCTGTAATGCATAGTCATGACCGTCTTTGAAAGCCTATATCTTCACAACCACTTGCCCAAGTGCTTAGCGGTTTTCACAGAATGTGCGCCATGGCCAGTTGAGCATCTGGTCAAAAGTTTTGTTTTGCATGGTGTGTGTGTGCGTGTGTGTGGGCAGGTGTGTGTCATGGGTTCCCGGTGTAAATGCTAGCAGTGTGCGTCATGCATCGCCAGAATTACGCGAGCAGTGTGTGTCATCCGTTTCCCGTGCATAACGCGAGCAATGTGTGTCATGCTTTTTAATGTATTCTACGCGAGCGGTGTGTGTCATCAGTTCCCGTGTATACCGCGAGCAATGTGTGTCATGCTTTTTAATGTATTCTACGCCAGTGGTGTGTGTCATAATACCAGCCGTGTATTTTGGTGTATTTTATAGCAGCAGTGCTCGTGTATCATGCTTTTCAATGTTTTTTCATGTATTTTCAGCAGTAGTGTATGCCGTGTTGGTCAAACACTTCTGAAATGTATTTCGAATGCAAAAATACAATTGCATTTTCAAATTTAGGTGTTTTAAAAACCAATACAAAATTCAGTTTGCGGACTTTACCTTATAGGCTAGGGTGTCAGCCATCCAACATATCTGTATGAATGCCAAGAAGACTAACTAATGGGTACCACTACTAGTATAAATAATCAGGAAAGATAAGAAACAAGAATTTTGAGCAAGACTAGAATGAAATGCATATTTTCATGTATTTGATATTCCAAATATAAAATACTCTGAAAGTATTAGAAATACAAATTACATAAGTTCCGTTATATTTTAGAAACAAAATACATAATTGCTTTCTAATAGCTTTCTATTTGAAAAACTCAGAGCACAATGCAGATTTTATATCAGCGACGGGGTGTCATGTTTTCCTATGTATTTTATTCAGCGGTGTGTGTCATGCTTTTGCATGTATTTTACTGCAACACCGTGTGTGTCAGATTCCGCTATGTATTTTATATCAGCCAGGGGTGTCATGTTTTCCTATGTATATTATTCAGCGGTGTGTGTCATGCTTTTGCATGTATTTACTGCAACACCGTGTGTGTCAGATCTTGCCTTGTATTTTATATCAGCCTAAGGGGTGTCATGTTTTCCTATGTATTTTATTCAGCGGTGTGTGTCATGCTTTTGCATGTATTTTACTGCAACACCGTGTGTGTCTGTTATGTATTTTATATCAGCCACGGGGGTGTCATGTTTTCCTATGTATATTATTCAGCGGTGTGTGTCATGCTTTTGCATGTATTTACTGCAACACCGTGTGTGTCAGATTCTGCTATGTATTTTATATCAGCCTAAGGGGTGTCATGTCTTCGCATGTATTTTATTCAGCGGTGTGTGTCATGCTTTTGCATGTATTTTCTGCAACACCGTGTGTGTCAGATTCTGCTATGTATTTTATATCAGCCTAAGGGGTGTCATGTCTTCGCATGTATTTTATTCAGCGGTGTGTGTCATGCATTTGCATGTATTTACTGCAACACCGTGTGTGTCAGATACTGATATGTAATTTATATCAGCCACGGGGGTGTCATGTTTTCCTATGTATATTATTCAGCGGTGTGTGTCATGCTTTTGCATGTATTTACTGCAACACCGTGTGTGTCAGATTCTGCTATGTATTTTATATCAGCCACGGGGGTGTCATGTTTTCCTATGTATATTATTCAGCGGTGTGTGTCATGCTTTTGCATGTATTTACTGCAACACCGTGTGTGTCAGATTCTGCTATGTATTTTATATCAGCCACGGGGGTGTCATGTTTTCCTATGTATATTATTCAGCGGTGTGTGTCATGCTTTTGCATGTATTTACTGCAGCACCGTGTGTGTCAGATTCTGCTATGTATTTTATATCAGCCACGGGTGTCATGTCTTCCCATGTATTTTATTCAGCGGTGTGTGTCATGCATTTGCATGTATTTTACTTCGACACCGTGTGTGTCTGCTATGTATTTTATATCAGCCTAGGGTGTCATGTCTTCCCATGTAATTTTTTCAGCGGTGTGTGTCATGCATTTGCATGTATTTTACTTCAACACCGTGTGTGTCTGCTATGTATTTTATATCAGCCACGGGTGTCATGTCTTCGCATGTATTTTATTCAGCGGTGTGTGTCATGCTTTTGCAGGTATTTACTGCAACACCGTGTGTGTCAAATACTGCTATGTAATTTATATTTTTATCCATCCTCTGCCACAAGGAACCAGCAACTTCCCTGTGCCGGTCCTAAGCCCGGATAAAATGAGGAAGGTTTGCCAGATGGGTGGAGATACACTGGCAGTAAAAGACCAAGACCATAGAAATCCGCAAAAAACCACGACACAAGTGACATAGCGACCCAGATGCTTCAAGGTGTCATGATGTGGAGCTGACATGCACAGGCCGGTCAGTACAGACCAGTGGAGAGAGTCGGGGGGAGAGAGCTTTGGACACATACGGGCATTGACCCAGGTTGTCCTTCGTGCATCTCTCCCCATATTCTCTTCATCAGACAAGGTGGTCTAGCTGGTTCAAGATGTTAATGGTATGGACCTGCAGACCGGACAGGTTGAAGATGGGCAACATGACGCGAGACAGACTCAAACAGAGAGTGGTGCCGGACACCTACGGGCGTTTAGCCCAAGGATTTCGATGATGATGATGAATTTATATCAGCCAAGGGGGTGTCATGTTTTCCTATGTATATTATTCAGCGGTGTGTCATGCTTTTGCATGTATTTACTGCAACACCGTGTGTGTCAGATTCTGCTAGATATTTTATATCAGCCAGGGGTGTCATGTCTTCTCATGTATTTTATTCAGCGGTGTGTGTCATGCTTTTGCATGTATTTTACTTCAACACCGTGTGTGTCTGCTATGTATTTTATATCAGCCACGGGGGTGTCATGTTTTCCTATGTATATTATTCAGCGGTGTGTGTCATGCTTTTGCATGTATTTACTGCAACACCGTGTGTGTCAGATTCTGCTATGTATTTTATATCAGCCTAAGGGGTGTCATGTCTTCGCATGTATTTTATTCAGCGGTGTGTGTCATGCTTTTGCATGTATTTTCTGCAACACCGTGTTTGTCAGATTCTGCTATGTATTTTATATCAGCCTAAGGGGTGTCATGTCTTCGCATGTATTTTATTCAGCGGTGTGTGTCATGCATTTGCATGTATTTACTGCAACACCGTGTGTGTCAGATACTGCTATGTAATTTATATCAGCCACGGGGGTGTCATGTTTTCCTATGTATATTATTCAGCGGTGTGTGTCATGCTTTTGCATGTATTTACTGCAACACCGTGTGTGTCAGATTCTGCTAGATATTTTATATCAGCCAGGGGTGTCATGTCTTCTCATGTATTTTATTCAGCGGTGTGTGTCATGCTTTTGCATGTATTTTACTTCGACACCGTGTGTGTCTGCTATGTATTTTATATCAGCCACGGGGGTGTCATGTTTTTCTATGTACATTATTCAGCGGTGTGTGTCATGCTTTTGCATGTATTTACTGCAACACCGTGTGTGTCAGATTCTGCTAGATATTTTATATCAGCCAGGGGTGTCATGTCTTCTCATGTATTTTATTCAGCGGTGTGTGTCATGCTTTTGCATGTATTTTACTTCAACACCGTGTGTGTCTGCTATGTATTTTATATCAGCCACGGGGGTGTCATGTTTTTCTATGTACATTATTCAGCGGTGTGTGTCATGCTTTTGCATGTATTTACTGCAACACCGTGTGTGTCAGATTCTGCTAGATATTTTATATCAGCCAGGGGTGTCATGTCTTCTCATGTATTTTATTCAGCGGTGTGTGTCATGCTTTTGCATGTATTTTACTTCAACACCGTGTGTGTCTGCTATGTATTTTATATCAGCCACGGGGGTGTCATGTTTTCCTATGTATATTATTCAGCGGTGTGTGTCATGCTTTTGCATGTATTTACTGCAACACCGTGTGTGTCAGATACTGCTATGTAATTTATATCAGCCACGGGGGTGTCATGTTTTCCTATGTATATTATTCAGCGGTGTGTGTCATGCTTTTGCATGTATTTACTGCAACACCGTGTGTGTCAGATTCTGCTAGATATTTTATATCAGCCAGGGGTGTCATGTCTTCTCATGTATTTTATTCAGCGGTGTGTGTCATGCTTTTGCATGTATTTTACTTCAACACCGTGTGTGTCTGCTATGTATTTTATATCAGCCACGGGGGTGTCATGTTTTTCTATGTACATTATTCAGCGGTGTGTGTCATGCTTTTGCATGTATTTACTGCAACACCGTGTGTGTCAGATTCTGCTAGATATTTTATATCAGCCAGGGGTGTCATGTCTTCTCATGTATTTTATTCAGCGGTGTGTCATGCTTTTGCATGTATTTTACTTCAACACCGTGTGTGTCTGCTATGTATTTTATATCAGCCACGGGGGTGTCATGTTTTCCTATGTATATTATTCAGCGGTGTGTGTCATGCTTTTGCATGTATTTACTGCAACACCGTGTGTGTCAGATTCTGCTATGTATTTTATATCAGCCTAAGGGGTGTCATGTCTTCGCATGTATTTTATTCAGCGGTGTGTGTCATGCTTTTGCATGTATTTTCTGCAACACCGTGTGTGTCAGATTCTGCTATGTATTTTATATCAGCCTAAGGGGTGTCATGTCTTCGCATGTATTTTATTCAGCGGTGTGTGTCATGCATTTGCATGTATTTACTGCAACACCGTGTGTGTCAGATACTGCTATGTAATTTATATCAGCCACGGGGGTGTCATGTTTTCCTATGTATATTATTCAGCGGTGTGTGTCATGCTTTTGCATGTATTTACTGCAACACCGTGTGTGTCAGATTCTGCTATGTATTTTATATCAGCCAGGGGTGTCATGTCTTCTCATGTATTTATTCAGCGGTGTGTGTCATGCTTTTGCATGTATTTACTGCAACACCGTGTGTGTCAGATTCTGCTATGTATTTTATATCAGCCACGGGGGTGTCATGTTTTCCTATGTATTTTATTCAGCGGTGTGTGTCATGCTTTTGCATGTATTTACTGCAACACCGTGTGTGTCAGATTCTGCTATGTATTTTATATCAGCCACGGGGGTGTCATGTTTTCCTATGTATATTGTTCAGCGGTGTGTCATGCTTTTGCATGTATTTACTGCAACACCGTGTGTGTCAGATTCTGCTATGTATTTTATATCAGCCTAAGGGGTGTCATGTTTTCCTATGTATTTTATTCAGCGGTGTGTGTCATGCATTTGCATGTATTTACTGCAACACCGTGTGTGTCAGATTCTGCTATGTATTTTATATCAGCCACGGGTGTCATGTCTTCCCATGTATTTTATTCAGCGGTGTGTGTCATGCATTTGCATGTATTTTACTTCAACACCGTGTGTGTCAGATGCTGCTATGTATTTGCAAGTATTGTTCCCTTTCCTAGGTATTTGGCAGTATTGTTTAATTCCTCTATGTTAATGTTCAAAGTAAATCTTCTAATTTCACATTAACATTGAATTTAAAATAAGATTTTGTATTCCCTGTATTTTAGTTATATTGTGCTATGTTCTCCATCTCCAAAACTTTGTTCCTAATTTAATCCATCCATCCTTCCATCCATCCATCCGTTAACAATTAATTCATTCTTGATCTACTGGTGCGTAAAATATATAAAGACCAGACTCTGTTCAGCTTCATGAACTAATTTTAATTCTATTAATGTAAACTGTTCAAATTAGACAATAAACATGGCGTTTCATTCTTGATCCACAAAAAGGCCAAGTGTTTCTCTCAGTATGATTCCTCAAACAATGCTCAGCTTCCAAACAATTCTATTTCACACTTTCCTGGTAGGGGCTTCTCAATATAGTCACAAACCAGGAGCAAACTCATTCTTAAGTCTAAATATAATCACGTATATTTAAAGTGCTCATGCGTATAAAACCAGTGCAGGACTTGCGGAAGAAGCCACATAGATGACAATAATTAATTCTAACACTAGAATCATAACAGCTTCAATACAATTCTATTTCACACTTTCCTGGTAGGAATGTATCATCATTAAGCCATTGCAACAAATGAAATTCAAGAAATGATATTTTCGAAAAGCTTGAGTACCTAAATCGCTAAAAGTTTAGTCTCTGTTCAGTCTCAACATTTGAGCAATATTAAAAGTGGTGCTTCATTTCTGTTCTACAATAGTCTTTTACATTTTTCCATGTACGATCCTTTAAAGAAGGCTCCGCTTCTATGCAGTCTGCTATATCGTATTTTCCAGGTAAGTGTCCTCTCAGGATAGCTGGTAAAAGATGTCTACTGACAGCAGCTTTTTCTTCTTCAGTCCATGCTTTCTTGGTGTCTGCAACCAGTAATATGAACCACAAAACTTAGTAGAACCCAGAAAACATACCTGCAGCAACAGCTCATAGGCCTTTTTTGATCTACATTCAAGCTGATCAGATTATGCTTAGGTCACATATTACACAATCGAATCTAACTCAATAACTTCTTTGGATACTAACACTCCATAGTAGCATTAATGATGTACCAAAGCCTCTACACTGCAAGATATCTTTATATCAGGAATTATGTGATTTCTAATTGGGTAAGGGGATTCGTAGCAGTATAAAGCCTCTCAGGGCCCGCAGTTATCAGTCGTATGGAAAACACTGTAACTTTGAAAATTTTAATAAATATCAGACTAATAGCCACCATGGGTGATTACTTGAAACTGGCGTACCCGGTCTTCCATGCACTGCTTAAAAGGTCTAATAAAAACTTACACTACGGAGATATCAATAGGTAAATTTACATTGATATCAATGATAATGTGCCTAATATATTGTTTCACAGTGGACGACAAGATCGTTTGCAATATCATCATGGGGCATATCTCAGTCCTGTGCATTTGATTTGCATTGTCCTTAAATATGTCAGAGTTTGGTGTTCCAGTCACAAGCTAGCATTCCAGTGGCTACTTTGCTCCATACAAGAAAATGTACTTTATTATTTATAGGCATAAATACATGCATACATTAGTGTATGCATAATATACACACGTACACATAATATTATAATTATATAGCACACAAAATCAGAAAAATGGTAAATTAAAACATACATGGTATCCTGCATTTCTTCATTGTTGGTTGAGCCAGAGGGACGTCCGAGTCCGTACGAAGAATTCCACCAGAAGGAGAAACGGAATGGAATGTGGTTGGATTCCCATGACTGATGGCTAATGACATCAAAGATGGCTCTGGAGTTTCGTCGGATACCATCTGACTGCAGTGAAAATGGCTCTGGAGTTTCATTACATCCGACATCCTTCTATTGGGGCAATCCTCTGAGCCTTCACGAACAGCACTGCCAGAAGAAGAAAGAGATGTGGCTGCAAGACAAGATATGGTTGGACTACTGATAACGAGAGCAGATGGCACCGAAGATAACTCTGGATCTTCATCGGATTCTTCAGAGTCGCTCTTACTTTCTGGCAAAGCTGTAAAGACAAACACTTGCTCAACTAAGTACAGTTTTTGTTCATTATGGTAAATACATTATGGTAAATTCTAAATACATATTCCAAAACATCAATTGTGTTGTGGGAAATAAACACGTTGTCAATTTTTCTTCTGATTGTACGTAAAAAGGCATAATAAAAAATATGTTGTTCATGTTCGTTATGTGCAAATTGTTTTCAGGTGATCGTTTAAAAGGTATCGACAAACATGTAGGTTCAAAATTTCAAAATAAAAGTTGCATATTAGTGGAAACTTAACAACTTGTTCCGATGCACTATTATTAAAGCATATGACAGAAATGCAATTCTTACAATAACTTTTTACGCACTAACCGAATAAATCACAGCCATTAGAAACATCCACAAGCAATTCATCCAGTGACTTTCCTTTCTGTGAAGGAAGCTGGCCAGAGTCCATGAGAAGAAATAGTTTAGCCAGCTTAGATGTTTGAAGAACATCGTTTGGCAGTCGATAAAACTCTCGGTGTACTCTTATATCATGACCCATGTATTGCGCAAGCATATCTAGCTCATTTTCTTTCAAATTTAAAACTTGACTCAGTGTAGCAACATGCTTCCGTAAGTTTGTAGATCTGAGCGTTAATGGATTCTTAGCTTCACATACTTTGGCGGCATTTCTTATAGCATCCGAGCCACGCAAGAAATTGTCAGAATTACTATATGCAAAAAGGTAGCTGTTGCAGATTCGTATTCCAGCAGCAGATCGACACCTCATGAGCAGATCAATTGATGTAAGCATTTTCGGAAGTAATAGCACAGGGACGGTTCTGTCTCTTTTACCTTTCACTTCAACACGAACAAACATTTTACAAAGATTTTGCTCAATTGGACTTAATGCTTCCATAACATCAGATGACATATTGATCATGGTTTTCTTTTCATATTCTTCAATAGTCATTTTTGAGACTTCTCCTTGACGCCTTCGATTGAATATGATAACTTGTGCTAAAGTTGTTTCTGCCAATTGTCGCCAAGTTTCCTCAATGCCACTACCAACTATCTGCATCTGACTCAACTGCATTGACAGGTTGAGTGATACCTTATTCAGATGTTCATTGAGCTTCACAACATCACTAGACAGTGGCAAGACACTTACTTTGTTTCTCTTTTTGTCTTGTAATGTATCCAAGGCATGCCGAGCAATTTCATCACCCCATTCCATAGTGCAAAGCTCACTAAAGTAATCTGCATTTCTAATTTTGTCATCATCCTTTTTCTCAATTGCATTTCTTTTTGCTATTTTTGCAAGTTTCTGCAGTGTATGTCCAAGCTTTAAAGCAAGCGATGGTATACGGTAAGTCATGGACTGTTCCTGAAAGCCAGCAAGTGCTCTTACAGCAGCAATACATTGCTTGAATCGGTCTGGCACAATGCAATCGGCCAAAGTGGCACTTCCAAGACCTTCGAGTTCACGCATTTTAATCAGAAATCTTGACACCTCACGTATCTTATCTCTGATGTAAGCCTTTTTTAGCATACCCTTCTTCGCGATTAACTTTGAGGCATAATCAACAATAAGACTGTCATTCATTGCAGCAAGCTTAATGGTGCCATCAAGCATACCTGCCAATAACTCAAAGACCTTTGCTGAAGTGCCTTTTGGTGGTGGCAATAGGAGGCTTGCATTCACTACTTTACGACCTTTACCTCTTGCATTGTCAAGCTTGCATATATGCCTGTAAAAATCCTTTTTCAAGAGATAACAAAAGCAGAATTCGCATGGAACATAATCAGCTGGGACTGTTGCACGTCTGGACCTGTAAGTTACTAAAAATTCACCTTTTTGTTCACGAAGAACTTCTGTGTTGTGTATATGATTCCCCAAATTCCTTAGCCTAACAACACGCTTACAACGTTCTGCTTTATCCTTATAGGAAGCAATCTCCACAACTTCACGCTCTTCTCGATGCTTTGCAAGCCAATGACGCTGTATTTGTGTCTGTTGTGTACCGCAATACAAACAGTATGGCCTCTTTTCAAAATACTGCACAGTATAGTTTCTACAGGAAACATTAACTGCATTGTCATTGCTGAGCATTGAGTGATCAGGTTCACAAGTGCTCATACCATCGCTTTGTTTGCATATAGGTGCATCTTCAACCTTAGGAAAACATGTCTTTCGTTTCTTAACACAAGTTGACTTCTTATAATCAGATGACTGGCAAGAATCACTATCGCCTGATTCATTAGGAACATATTCCTCATCAGACATATCTTCTGAATTATTCTCAACAGACTTCTGTTCGACAGGGGGCTGCAAAGATTTGCAAATTTCTTTGCTGGAGGACCTTGATACACTGCTGGTAGATGATAAGAATTGGTCAAAATTCTGAAAAATTGGAGCCATTTAAGATCTTAAGCAAATGCACTATATATATATCGAGTAGCCTACAAAAGAGCTGCACAAGTCCCGCATAAGGGAACGCAGGCTAACGCAGGCTACACAGGCTATTGCAAACAGAGGGACCCACTATCGAGAATAGAGAAAGCCGAAGTGCACACATTGACCAGGATACAGTGCCAGATGATGGAGGAGACCCTTAATGGATAGGCTGCGAACTATGACGATTGATCAACAAATCACAATTCTGGCATACAGGCCCACATAGACAACACTGGAAACGACAATTATATCAAAATAAACACTTATTAATTAGTACTGTTATCCACAGCCTTTCATGGAAAGGTCTGCTTTTAGTTTAGCTCCTGTAAAAGCGACAAACATGATATTTTGCAAAAGATGATGAAAAATTTTTTCCAGGAAGAAGTTAAATCCAAAAAAATAAACAATCCACTTACTGGAAATATTTCAAATTCCTCGGAACACCCTGACTCAGAAATGATATCTTCACCACAGCTGAAAATGATGCTCTCAAAGTTCTATAAAAGAATTGTCAAAGAAACAGACTTAAATCTTGAATGAGGTGAATGTTCCAGCAGTTTGAATTTGTTCATGAATAAAAATCAATTTCAGTTTATTCAAATTAAATCATTGTTAAGAAATATGTAATGACAGCCATTATGCAGGAGATTGGATGCTGCACTTACAATAATACAATGATGCCAAAAATGGCATTACTGCCTAACATCAACAGGAAAGTAACACATGCACAAATAAAACTTATTGCAAACAAATTACTGAGACAAGTCACTATCGGTATGTTATTTAGCCGGTTACTAATAAATAATAATTCGAATTAGTCTAAACAGGTAACGGTTCAAGAATTAGTGCAACAAAGCATCCAACACAAATGAAACCTACGCCAAAACAGAATCTAAATTTCTAAACAAATTCGGAATGAATGAAAAAGATACATTTACAGTTTGCAGAAAAATAAATGTAAAACGGACTCCAGTTTGAATTTCAAAGAGTTGTATAAAAATATGTACAGTTACTTACTTCTTCCAACATTATGCTATGATCTCCCATCTCTATAGTAGGGCAATTTGGTTTTGCAATTTGAAATGCATCAACCTCCAAAGCTGGTTCCATATCTTTATTTGATAATATACTTCTCACAGTTTGTAGCTCATTTGCAAGTGCAGTACCCTGCATTTTCTCTGTGTTTTGACAAAATTCGTCAGCCTGGATAACCTCTGTTTCAAGATTGGTAACCTCCTGAATTTGGTCTGTGTCTTGACAACATTCTCCAGCTTGGATAACCTCTGTTTCAAGATTGGTAACCTCCTGAATTTGGTCTGTGTCTTGACAACATTCTCCAGCTTGGATAACCTCTGTTTCAAGATTGGTAACCTCCTGAATTTGGTCTGTGTCTTGACAACATTCTCCAGCTTGGATAACCTCTGTTTCAAGATTGGTAACCTCCTGAATTTGATCTGTGTCTTGCACTTCCTCTGTATTGTTTTCTGGTTTCTTATAGACAGACTGTTCCAATAAAAATATGATTCCATTATAGGTTCCACGACAACTGGTCTACAAACTCATCTAACGACAACTAGTCTACGAGTTAGACGAGTTGTCTGTAGACCAGTTGTTGTGACACCTCCATTATAGACCATGATCATGTAATTTTTTCTTATCATAAGGAAAAGGGTTCTAGTAGAACAATCAGGTACACTATGAAAAACCATATGGCAGATAAGAAGCTAAAGGCTGCTGGAAGAGAATAAAACAGAGGAAGCAACCGACTCAACCTGACCAGAGAAAAATACTGAAAAGATTGATTAAATGACTGAAACATGACCATGTAGTTACGAAAATGTCTGTTTGACAAAACTAGTATCAAATGGCTGTTTGAACTGAATACAGGAATATCAATCAGGTAGCTAAGGAGAGTGTACGACCAGTAAAATAACATTCTTAAGAAGAAACAAAAAGAATTCGTAGGTTAAATAACAAATTTTTGCATTTGTGCTTGGAAATGGTGCACAAAGAGATAAAAATTTCAGCAAAATCCAAAGTTGAAAGTGTGAAAGTCTGGTTGATCTGACTAGGAATGACCCTATTACAAGATTTATCTTCTTGTTATAGGAATGCCTTATCATCTCAGGTTCGGATACAGATGATTAAATATTATGACTATGGGCTGGGAAATTTTCTAGCATCACATTAAGAAGTAAAACAAATTTCTAACCGTAAATAAATAAAACTGTCATTAAATAATTCACCTTTCTCCATGGCATATCGCCACCTCCATAATCATAGCGTATTTCATCACCCGAAGCAATGTCTCTTCCAGCAAACATTAGAACATGTGGCCTTCCTGTAATCGTAACAACTTTTGTGTAACAGTTTGCCAGTTTCCGAGGCAAGTCATTCACAAGACTACCCAATCTTCCGGAATTTGTGCCGTCAATGCTCAGTGTTTAATCTAGACGTCTCTGGGGGTCCCCCCCCAGGATTGACATTTCCCCCCCCAGAAAAATTTGACAAAATGATATTGGTTTTTAGTTACTGTTTCATCATTGTTTTACATGAAGTGTTATAATATATCGTGATATTATTTATTATTATATGATTATAATGACATTATTTTACTACTATAATATATGAAAATATCATGTTAAGATGACACCTTAAAATGCAACCATTGCAATGTGGAAATTCAAAACGTTTCTAATAAGTCACTGAAAAGTACAGCTATTTTGTCAAGACGTCACCTTAAAATGCTGCCATTGCAATGTGAAAATTCAAAAATTGTTGTAATGGGTCACTGAAACAGTACAGCTCTTTTGCTAAGATGACCCCTTAAAATGCTGCCATTGCAATGTGGAAATTCAAAAATTTTCTAATGGGTCACTGAAAAAGTACAGCTATTTTGTTAAGACGACACCTTAAAATGCTGCCATTGCAATGTGGAAATTCAATAAATTTGTAATGGGTCACTGAAACAGTACAGCTATTTTGTTAAGATGACACCTTAAAATGCTGCCATTGCAATGTGGAAATTCAAAAAGTTTCTAATGGGTCACTAAAACAGTTCAGCTATTTTGTTAAGAAGACCCCTTAAAATGCTGCCATTGCAATGTGGAAATTCAAAAATTTTCTAATGGGTCACTGAAACAGTACAGCTATTTTGTTAAGAAGACCCCTTAAAATGCTGCCATTGCAATGTGGAAATTCAAAAAGTTTCTGATGGGGAGGGACGCATTCCCCTCCCCATACCCCTCCGCCTCCCAGTCTCGGTGCTACTCGCATCACGAGCGTCCGTCGGACGTTCAAATGTCTCCCCCCCCAGAAACTCCAATTCCCCCCCCAGAGGAGGGGGACTAGATTAAACACTGGTCAATGCTGCAACAGAAGAATGAAAATTAATTCCCAGTGCTCTTAACTTTTATACCGACCAGATTACAATTCAACATATGTAGCAAATAAAAAGTTAAAGTGAATGCAAGACTAGAAAAAAATAGCAAGACGGTTGGTTAACAATCAGACAATCATCGTCAGCTGCTAATCAGTGACATTGCCTATATATCGCTGTTGTGGCACAAAGAATCTTACTATAGCTAAAACTGGCATGCAGGAATAGATGTGTGAGATTGTCTCAGACCAATCAATCAATCAATCAATCACAAATTTATATAGAGCCTCTTCAAGATCTCTACTCAGAAACCAAACATCAATGTCTATTAAGAATATTGGTTTAACAGCATCTCAACATTGCAATCACATTTTTGGAAGATAAAATAAACATCAACGAGTGTCCAAACTATTTAACCAGCACCAATGAAATATCCCAGTTGCTTCAAAGTCAATGTTTGTATAAACAGTTTACATATTTACAAAGTTGCCAACTTATTGCAAGCAGATATTATCAAATAACACCCATCACACATGTTTAAGAAGAGTAAATTCTTAAAGCATAAGCTGTAGAGTTTGAATTATGAGCTGTTACTAAGCATAACCAACATACCGGTAATAAGTTTAAAATCCGTTCTGACAATGTCTCAATAATCAAGTGATAACACATCTCTAAATATGAACGTGGGCTTCTGCAACATTTAATTTAATAATCAGATTCATAACACTTACGCATACTCCTTGCCTTGCCACTGAAAGTAATAGATGTAGTCCTGTGTTGGCAGATGAACTGCTTCTTTCTCTAACATTAACTTGCCAGGATATTCCAGCAGAAATGAACCACAAGCATAAGGCATCGTAGCGAAAACCCCATATCCTGAAACAAGCAAAACAAGAATTTCCACTTCTTAATAGCATTAAAAATAATATTAGTTTTAAAAACATCTGCTGTTCCTAACCATCACTCCAAATGTTCAGCAATTTCAGTACAAGCACAATTTCCTTGATATACTGTCAAGAAATCTTTCACCCATCTATAAAGAAACTGGGACAACTCAGCTCTATAAATAACGCCTTCATATTAGAGAAATATTAGAGAAAGTTGAAATGCTTAACGAGCATTTACTTATTGTGTTTGCAGGCATGTTTGACATTGACAATGGAATTCAAACCATTCTTAGGAATTTAACATCATATAGTATATATATAAATATATATCAGAAGTAACTGTACAGTACATGCACTCACCAATGTGTTCATCTATAAATCTGGACACAAAACCAGGCTTATCGGTGTTTAGATATTGTCGTGCCTCGTCTTCTGGACGTATACGCTTACTTCGGTAATACGTACCATGCTGAAAACAGACGGAAAAGCTTGGTCAATTCCTTCTAGGCCTATTCAAAATACGTAGGACCTATAGCTAATAATGATACTTAGTCTGAGGAAACCCAATATATCCAGAGTCACTTTGCAAAATTAATAATGTAAGCGACAGGTTCATTTTTCAGTGCTGCAAATAATAATAATATCTTTTCTTTAATTAAACGCCTGCAAGACGCACTGCGCTTTACATTTACAAGTTATGCAGCAATCTTAATTAAACTTAACTACCAACTGAACAGACAGCTTTGTAATTACACGGCGCTAATAGCAGCCTACAAAGCAAATCCGCCCAACGGGGGCTCGAACTCACTACCTCTCGCACTCTTGGCCAGCGTGTTAACCACTACTCTACTGCCCCCCCCCTACAAGTTGACATTGTTAAATTACAATTACGCTCCCGACTGCAGACGGACACTGCATCGGAATTTCACGCCGAAGAGCCACAGGTGCAATTGCGAGTCAAGGATTTGCTCAGGGTCTCTACGCGGCGACTTGCGGCGATAAATATCATTTGTCAAACGTATTCGCATACAAACACGCACATAAATTGGCAGAAAATTAGGCTGACATTTAATTAAATTATGGTATAATCTACCAATTTAACTAGCTAATCACTTCTCAAAATATTCACTTACTTCATTCTTGTCTTTAACTGGTAAAATTTCAAAACACCCTCGGCTGGAAGCCATTTTATTTTACTTGTGCTGTGAAGCGATCATCACGTGATCGTCAACTGTCAATCATCCTGATCACGTGACGTCGTCGTCCAGGCATACATATCCATGACTTTTCAAAAACTCGAAATAATCGCAAATGAAAATTTGGACAAATTTTAGTGTGTGTGAAACCCGCCCTATTGCATAAATTCATGTCGGGGGGGGCAAAACATGAATCTATATCAATTTAACGTTTCTATAGTAAATCGACCCTCCCGGAGTCGATTTAAGCAATAAAAAAAACCCATGACGTCGTGGGTCTGCGAGTGGTCTTGTGTTTGTTGGTCCTGGACGGGGAAAAGTCATGGGTACGGAGGACACACACACACACACACACACACACACACACACACACACACACACACACACACACACACACACACACACACACACACACACACACACACACACACACACACACACACACACACACACACACACACACACACACACACACACACACACACACACACACACACACACACACACACACACACACACACACACACACACACACACACACACACACACACACACACACACACACACACACACACACACACACACACACACACACACACACACACACACACACACACACACACACACACACACACACACACACACACACATATATATATATATATGCTGTGCCTGACAGAACGTTGCGCAGAGACCAAACTGCAGCCAGGCATATAAAGCCATGCAGACGATATACATCAGAGATCCGACAGAGAAGACACGCGGTTGCTCACTTTAAAAGTCGCTTTCAGATTCACTTCCTTCCGGAACAGATTGCAAACTCGATGACTTTAATTTTAGAACTGCTATTCTTTTCTGTCTGTCCTTTCTCTTCCCCATACATGTAGTTCCAAAGATGTCTGTTACGTTTTTTTAAGTTGTGAACTGTGATTTTTGAATTGTAAATTTCGAGTTCTATGACAAGCTATATTATATGTTTCTCATCCAATGTTCCCGCACTGCGTTTGCAGGCGGTTCAATAAAGCACTTACTTACTTACTTACTTACTTACTTACTTACTTACTTACTTACTTACTTACTCATTGACCTCCATGCAAGCGTTGACCTTTCTTAATGGACAGGACATAGTAATGCTCACACTCATCGATACTCGTTTGTATACTTATGTATGCATGTGTTTGCAGATTTGTGTGCAAGACAAACTTCGAGACCGAGACATAAGGTCCTAGACAGTTCGAGACAGTTCACGGATCAAGACTGAAGGCCTCAGTCTGAAGCTTTTGGTACTTATTCCACAGGGCTTGCAGGACACATAAACAACAAAAGTCACAGGGTGGGGTGGGTGTGGCAGGATGGGTCGGAGGGAGGGGCGGGGAAACTGGGAAACTGGTGCATGTATATATACAATATTATACATGTTGACGATACCCACCTAACTGCATGCATGCAGTCACAAACATGCGCACATCAGACGGACACCCGCAGACGAACGGACAGAGGGACAGATCCACTAACGGCGTATATATATATATATAATTGTATTTGTATATATATATGTATAATATATATATGTATATATATATATATTTGGTGCATGTCTGGACAAGATTTTTTTAATCAGCGTCAGGTAAAAAATCCGATCGTTTGCAACACAAGAAATTCATCGGGTTTAATAGAATCAGCATGAAACGTGTCACATGTAAAAGACTATATATAGACTATAAATTATATTATAGACTATTCTAAATATCGTGCAGTTGCAATGATTTAAACACGATTACCTAAATTATTCTTATAATATATATATATGTAGATTACTGGCGAGGAAGGAACTGCATGGAGGCTACATATAGCCTATAGGCTATAGTGTCCGGCATGAATAGAGCATAAGCATATATGCTTATGCTTCATATTTGTGCCAGCTAGTTGGCCTATATATATATGTAGCCTATATATATACGCTGACTTCATTATTCATTCATTATATGCATTTATATAGCGACTCGAAAAGAGGATACTCAGAGGCTCTCTCAACCTCAGCCCGGCCAAACAAAACTGTCTTATATGATGAGAGAGAGAGGAAAGCTTGAGAAAGATTCGTACAAAGAGTGCACGTGAAGGTTCAGAAGAAGACTATTCCAGGTTGAGGGTTCTATACCACCGAGAATGCACGGTTCTGCATAGTGGAAGTACGAGCAAAATGGACAGAGAGCAGACTTTGTTTAGTCGAACGAAGGGAGCGGAAATGGTGAGAACTAAGAGTAGGGCTATAGAACTCACAAAAGTAGGCAGGAGCAAGGTCTATAGCATGCAGCGCCAGACTATAGAGTAGATATCCTATACTCAATTCGCTGGTTGAGTGGAAGCCAGTGGAGAACGTCACGCATATAGCTGGAGATGTGGCTGTTATACATCCTGCAGTCTCTTCCTCGCCATGAAGCTTAAAATATATTCTAGAGTGGAAAACATTTAACCCTGCATGCGTGCGACACTTTTCTGAATCCTGCAATCGGAAGATCTATGGATTGCAGTTAGCTGATAATGATTTCGAATGATCGTGAATGCTCATTGCCTTTTAAACAATATAGACACGTCATGCATCAAACAACATGCTCCTTTGTTTCCTCTTTCTCGGTGCAATCCACTTCTAACCCGCAGCAGACGTATACCGCAGCGCACGAACACGCGTTCATTCTGGAAAGCTGTATATATACTGGAATAATGATGCCAATGCGAAGATTTACCTCTATAGTATTCATGCACGGAAAGGCGGAGAGTTTGCAGGTGATATACGACTGCGGTGCAAAAGGCATTTGTGTGCATATATATATTATATATATAATGACATTTCCTCTTCAACTATAAATGTCTCTGGTAAGGGGGTATACAAATAGACATGGCTTATATATATTTATATTATATTTTATAAATATGGCACCCAGTGCATATACAATCCTCATTTAATATCAAACAGGCACCGAGGTATGATTGCAATTCACATAGAATATATTATATATATATATATATATATATATATATATATATATATATATATATATATATATATATATAGCCTATGTGTGTGTGTGTATAGCATAATTATCATGCTAATGAGACGGTTGACGTGTTCACTTACACATACTGTGCATGTGGCACATATACTGAAATCGCTGGTATACATGACACTTGAGGAAATGAATGAAAACAGGATAAGGACATATATAGAGATTCATGCGAAACTTGCTGCCATGGTCTACACGAACTTCAAAAATATATGTAATGTTTGAAAGAAAAACACTGAGTCACAGACAAAGCGTCATTCGATATACATGTACATGCGATGAAACTGGTCACCTGCATGGTGTCACTTTTTTTATTCCAAGCTGATGAGAGATTCTGTGGGTGGGACAGTAATAATACATTGCTTAAAACTGAACGTGAAAGTCGCATAAACGTCAAAAACGATATGAAGTGCATGCGTCATTGCAGACATAAGCGTATTATAGGAGGCGGGAGTTCAAGCGGGAGTGCTTCCAAATTCTGGCGTTTATGTTTTTCAGGCAAGTATATATATAGGCCTAGACCCCGTGTGGCTATACACACATGCATGGAGTTCTGCAATTGCACATGAACACCGGTCCGCATTTGAGACTTTTGGTATATAGCCTAAGCTCAGCAGGGCCGTTGAGAGAAATTCGTATACCTTGGGCAGAGCTGTCATAAGGCTATTGACACTTTTTAATAAGGCTATATATATTGAAACTTTTTATAGACAAAATAATTGAAAAAATAAGGTACGGGCATGCACGACTTACCAAATATATAGTGCTTATTTATACATAGGCTACATTTATGAATTTATTCATTTGTTCTTTTGAAGTTCCTTGCAATGGTTGAACACGGATATGCAGTTTAAAAAATGACAGAGAAAAAATGGCGTCATTGGACATACGAACCTGCCTCATGAGAGCAGAGAACGCGAAGAAGAAGAAGATGCAATTATAAGTGTCAGTAATATTATACTTTAAAAGTTATAATTCACAAACTTTGTATGTAAGTATACTATCCACACTGTTCCAAATAACCGCTTTTATAAGGCGAATTTTATGCTAATTTACGACTATGTAATCGTAAAATAGCGGCCCTCTGCCCGCAAATAAAATTTACAGCGACATCCCCGTTTATCGGCGCCATTTTACGGTGAAGCGACCGTTTTTGGGGACTTTGCTGACAGATTAGTTTTGTATTGGGCATCGAAAAAAGTAGTTTTCGGACGGCTCTTGTATTAACTTTCTATTAAAGCAGCAAAATAGTCTAACTAGCCTATATGAGTGACTAAGCATTTCGTTTTATTATGTTATTCTATCCACAAGTGAAAGTATAAGCGGAAAATAGCTATCAGAAACTCATAGCACCCGTATCTCCTAGATCGGAATGCGCATTAATACCACGATGGAACAAGAACCCCGAACAAAGGGTCGGCGCCGAGTGGGTGTATTGACTTCACACATGACTGCGTACGTTGGCTCACTTGATTCAATGGCCACCATACTAATTGGACGTTGTGGGTTCGAATTGGATAAATGCATGAACCCAAATGTCACGGGTTCGAATCTCTGTGTGAACTAAATTGTTTTGTTAAAACACACACTTGTTCGTGGCAATTATTCAATTGATTACTTTATTTACATAGAGACCTTAGCTCAGTAATTATTACTTATCCAGTAGACCGCGTTTTAACGTCTCGTGATTGTCCAAGCCTAAAATAAATATTTCCCTATTTGGCCAAGGGCCTTCAACTTCAAACACATTGATTTGAATGCAGGTAGCTCTCATTCACAGCATCTGACACGTTAATTAGCCTTATAGCATAGAACGATCGAATATATAGGCCTACATACCTAAGCAAACAAGGTCATGACGGGAACAATTTAATGTGATCGCCGATATGCATGACTAGATATGACAAGTTAGGACCCAAATATTCAGGTTTATCTCACGGGAATTTGGTCTTCTCTAACAGCTGGCCTAGTGACCTTTTGCAACCATATATCTTGGGGTGCATGATGCAATTGAAAAGATCATTGTATAGCGTATTAGACTTATTTTACATTTTATAAGTTAATATTCAGTACTGATTTCCACATTAATTTTCCTTTCCTATGGGCTATAGATAAATAAATACCACATTAAATTTTATTTCCTACTAGATGGGGTACCCGGCGTTGCCCGGGAAATTTAGGATTCGACCCGTTACCGGCCACAACCCCCACCACGCCACACACTCTCACCCCACCCCAGCTCCACCGGTACGCCGCTCGTGAAATTTGCCCTCCACCCCCCACATCCCAAACCCTTTCCCCACCACACCCCAATTCCAAACCCCGCCCAACCCACCCCTCCACCCACCCCCACCAACCCCCACTCCACCCCTACCCATCCCCACCCAACAACACCCCACCACACTCCGACCTCCACCTGTACGCCACCCGTGAACTTAGGCTTTTCGGAAAATGTTCCCTCCACCCCAACTCTCACCCCACCCCACCCCACCACCACACTCCGACCTCCACCGGTACGCCACCCTTGAAATTTGGGCTTTCGGGAAAATTCCCCCACTCCGCCCAACCCCCTACACCCACCACACTCCGATCTCCACCGGTACGCCAACCCGTGAAGTTAGGGTTTTCGGGGAAATTTTTCTTACACACTCCCCGCATCCACCCATCCCCCACGCCATGCCCCACCCGACCCCTGCGGGCCGAGGTGTGTGTTGAGTGGAAGCGAGGTGGCCCGTGTAAAAATCTGTCTAGCTGTAACGTTTCAGGTAAATAGGCCCTATGTGTGAAAATATGCATGGCAACGACTGAAAAAGTAGCAAAAATGAGTTTCCCTTCACCCTTGCCCCCACGGTAGCAGAGATTCGCGAACCATCACCCACTGGGTGTCCCGTGCCGAGACGGACCCAGTAGTGAAGGTTTGGAGTGAAAAGTTCAAAAACTGTTGAAATGCATCTCGGACAAACAGACATATAGACACATGCATTACCAATCGTCTCTTTATTTATATAGATATATCTTTATGTTCCCATGTGCGGTGTGTCACTTGGTTTGGTCATTAAACGAAAATAGGCTTATACATCACCTTTTTAGCATCTTCCCACAGGTCTTTAGACCCAACTCAAAACTGAAAACTGCTGTTTGACCAATCCTATGATTGTGTCTCACGCTTGGGATCTTGACCTGGAACTGATTTTCACTCTGTTGGTTCTATTTTCACAAAGTTCTTGTGATTAAGATGATTCTCATGCCTTGGCTTGACGAGCGCTGTATAAATTTTCGGAATATGACTACTGTCTTCCCTGTGCTACGCGTTTTCCATTGTCAACAACGATACTGGAAATTCTTGACGGTAAATCATAGGCTTATAATTATCTGATTTCTAGGTTATGAGGGTAAGTAGGCCTAAATAATGGCCAATTGTTTCAACAATAATTCAGTTCTTCAGCCTTCACACATTTCAAGTGCAATTGTTGCGCTATACAACTCAGAAATCTCGCCTTGTTGGGACCGGATGTGACTATTAAGGCCCTTTTGCAAAATCAATGGCGGCGAGAATTGGTCGATGCGAACTTCAGAAGCGAACTTCTAATATATCAACTTAATCAAGTAGGTGATCTTATTCGTAAATTAACCAGACATGTTCCTATATTTTGTGGTATTACGAATTAATATGGGCGCTGAAATTGTCTTTTGCATAAATTTATAGTGTTTTACAGCCACGGGTGCGTCATGCGGACCATGCGGTAATCTGTCGTTTTAGCGATATCAATATTATTATTGGCCGTTGCATGGGATTTAGCGTTGATGGCATACAAGTTGCATGAACGAAAAGAATTCTTGCTAAGTAGAAGTGGGATTGATAAAAATAATTTCTACGTAAATAGAATTAAATTTGTCGTGTCATGTCATAATACCTTCGTCGCATCGCGACGGTTGGCTGCACGAACGGATCATCATTGTCCAAAGTCTTCTGAAAGCATTATTGCTGAGATTGGAGCTGGACTGATTGAAAATTATTGTTATTTCAATGGAAGTTCGATTGGTAATTTTTTTATTGTTGATGGAAGCTGGATAACTAAATCAATTATTGCCTGATTGATGAGAATGAGTCATGTAAATGTAGAAGCCGAATTCATGAAAAATACTTATGCTGCGCTAGTCCAAAAATATCGTATAATTTATTCCGTTAAAACGATACATTACCGGACCATGCTATTATTTGGTTTTCGGGTAAATGTGAAACATTCAATTCATTTTGTGTGCTTTGGATGCATTCTCAGCGAAATTCTTGATTGCATTAACATTTTCAACGGAGATTGTTTTGTGGATTTTTCAGTGTCATCGACTTTGCACACGTGGTTATGGTCCTGTCAAATACTTCCGCCAAGTGAGTTAGTGAGTTACTTGTTGCACATGATTACGGTATTTGAATAGAAAATTTCCTAATCTGTTAAATAAAATTGTCCAAATCAATTTATAAGTTCATTTAAACATAATGGTTATTGCGAAGACTGCGTGCCTGAATGCAAAACTATATGGTTGTCAACGACTTGGCAAAAATAGAGTGCTGCTACCTATCAGCTACACCACTTGATTTGAATGAAATCAGTAACTTATCAGCACGAGATCTATGGAAAATAGACACATTGGGCAGGTTAAAATAAATAAAAAGTTTGAGTATTTAAATATAGAAAGTTCGAAACTGAAAAACATACGCTTTGTATACTGATTAGGCGCTTTTTAAGTAATCTCGAACCAATTTTTCTCTCTAGATTTGAATTTTGACCCCATGACGTATCAATCAAAAAAATTAATAATTATTATTTTTTCTCAGGTTTCAAAGCCATTATTATTATTTTGATATTATTATTATTAAATATTGTTTTTTCCCAAGATATCAATGATCTCTCAAGAATTATAGAAATTATATAAGGAGTAAAAAAATGACTCTGTCAAATCAAGACTAATCACAGGTTTCACAGCCATTATTATTTCTGCTGCTATTATTAATTAATATTATTTTTGAACACAGTAAAATCTTATATGATTACAATATAAAGAAACTAGGCATGTGCATTATTTCAAGGTTCTCGGCTCCATCGTGTTGCAAAAAACGAACTACTAAAGGGCACAACAGAATTTAAGCGATGCATGCAAATGGACAATCACTGTTTTTGTGGTTTATTATTATTATTATTATTATTATTATTATTATTATTATTATTATTATTATTATTATATCATCATCTTAATTTTTATGATGATAATTAGTAATATAACTGGCGGTGTTTTATGATCACTGCGCTGGTTTGGCAATGTGTGCGTGCTATTGCCTCAGACTGCTTGCGAGAGCAATGTTGTTCCACATGTATCCAAGGCCACCGTCCCTCTGTTCTGCACAGAAGGGAATGCATTTTTTTTCATTCTCATGAACTGTTACCATGCAGAAATGATTTTTTCCATGTTGTCTGGAGTGGGCTCCCACAGGAGCTACGTCTGCTTCCTGGGGTTCTCACTGAAGCATTTTTTTTATTAAGCTCAAAACTGTGCTTGTTAGGGTGCTAGAGTCGGGAGTGCTTCTGAGTAACCTCTTGAAGAAGCACTATATAAATTCTGGATTGAGGTGCTGAATATTAAAATTTTTTAACCTGAGGTGCATGACTAATCTACATGATTTAAACAAAATGAGGATGGCATTGTTCTGGGATGGCTAGTCTATTGTTATTATTACTATTATTGTTGTTGTCGTCGTCATTGTTGTTATTGTTATTATTATACTCGGGGTGGTGGTGGCAGAAACTTTGATCGAGTTTTCTGGTTTGTGTGCACCCTATATGATTTGACTACGCAGTAGTGACAGTATGGCTATTGGTGAGGCGACTGATCGTCTCTCTTGTATGGATAGGCTGAGATAATGATGTTGCAAACATTTCTTAACCATAAACCCATCGGGACTTGCTTGATGTTCAAGGGCTATTATGCTTATATTGTTCATTTTGGTGGTGGAGGAGGTCATAGTTATGTTGGTGATTGTGTTGACGATTGTGATGCAGATGGTGTTGTTGATGGCATTGTTGGATGCTGGCTTATTTAATTGCAGTGCTTCTCTGATCTTCTATTGCTTCTACTATTATTACTCTTGTTGGTGGTGCTAGCAGAAACAGCTTTCATTATCTTCCTACTGAAGTTATTGCATTTGGTTTTGATTATCTTGCAAGTGAAACAAACCGTGCATCTGATATCAATAGGAATTATTTCATTCAAAATTGATTTAGCCTGCAATGTAGTGTTTTGGAAGTTCTGGGATTTGACTGAATTAAATCATTTTGTTTGTAGGACTCTATGCAGTTGTTCAAATCTGAAATGTTAAAATGGTGACAGCACATGCTCAATGGTCAAGCACACCAACTGTTAAGTTATGGGTATGCATTGTAAGTATTTCTTATTTCTGATGCATTTTATTAAGCGCCAGTGTGTTTGGTGGTGGTGTTGGTTGTGTTTGATGTGGTGAAGCATATGTTATCTTGATTCCTTCTAACTTTAATTAAGTGGTGAACAGTGATGAAGGTAGACATGTCATACAGGTAATTAATGGAACCCTGGTGAAGTAAATGACATACTGAGCACTAGTTTTGTGACTACCTGCAAGGGGTCCACCAACTGCATAGCAACTTTATTCTTTCTGTTCCTCGATAATTTTCCAATTTTTGACCTGGAGCAACACAGGGCAGAATTGACCATTTGCATATTTTGCCATATTTTTGTTTGGCTCTGTATGTATACCTAAGCCTGTAACCAGTGTAGTGGAAGTTCTGATACCGAACTATATTTGCTACTTTGCAGTTTTCATTTCTTAATAATTTTTAATCTCTGCCACAGTTTTTTGAACCTCCTTAAAATACTTTCAATCTAGTGTTCTTGTCCATACTGTCTTTATGAAATTTAGTTAGATTTCACTAACTCAGAGAGCTATATGTTTAGTGTCAGCAGTACTTAAAAATCTATTATTAAAAGTGCAATGACAAAATAATTTTTGCTATGTGTGCAGCACTAAGTGCATAAAACATGGTTATAGAGATTTCATTCTATTGTATATGATCATTTATAAAAGCCTTTCAGAAGAACTCTCGGTGTGTGCCCCCACCCAAGAGAAAAGGGAGGTTCGAGAGAAAAGTGAGGTCTTGAGGTGAGAAAAATATGACGAAAGACTCTAATTGATACACATTATTGCCAAGTTGTTGCAGAAGCTCTGTAATTCGACTGACTGAAAATAATTTTGCTTGTAGAAGTCAAGGTTTTTTCGAACTCTGGCAATCGGGAATGCTTTTACAAGTTGATGGCCAAACCTGTGGTCGGTAACATCTTGGAAAGCATCGTTAATATTTCATTTTTAGCCAAATATTGTTAGCATAGCCATCATTATTCATTCATTCATTCATTCCGAAAACTTATATAGCGCCCCTTCAAAAAGCCTACTACTTTTACAAGTTGATGGCCAAACCTGTGGTCGGTAACATCTTCGAAAGCATCGTTAATATTTCATTTTTAGCCAAATATTGTTAGCATAGCCATCATTATTCATTCATTCCGAAAACTTATACAGCGCCCCTTCAAGAAGCCTACTCAGAGGCGCTCCCAGTCCAGCCACAGCTAAAAAGGTACTTTGTTCCCCGGCTATCTGGTCGGATAACTCGATATAAATCGAGCGACCAGCGCCATTATAAAATACTCGTGTGGTACTTATATATCCATGCTTTTTAACCGAAGTGATTTCCTACATTTTACTATTGATCTTTTGTACCATAATTGGCTTCCAAAAGAGTGCTACTAACTACCACACTATCCACACAATGGTATGTTTGAGAGGTTTCTCCTACAGGTGATGTCTAGTGCTGTATAGTTCACTGCAGGAGTATACCTATTTCTCATTATCAGTTTATCACTTACTTTAATCTTATGACACTACTTCCTTATAATTAGTGTGGCTGTACTTCAAGAAGCCTACTCAGAGGCGCTCCCAGTCCAGCCACAGCTAAAAAGATAGGTCTTGAGCAACTTGTAGAAAGCAGGCAAATTATTCCGAGGTAGTAAGCGTAGTGCAAGTGGGAGCCCATTCCATGTGGACGGGCCAATAACCGAGAAGGCTCGACGCTGTCTGGTAGCAGAGTGGGTTCGAGGGACCAGCAGCTCCCCATTGGCCGAAGAGCGCAAAGTTCTACGGGAGGCTACAACAGAGACAGGGCGACAGAGATCAGATAAGTAGGAAGGAGCACTACCAATTAAGGACCGTCAAACAAGTGCTGCTATCCTGTACGAGATGCGCTGCGAGACTGGAAGCCAGTGCAGAACATCACGCATGTAGGCAGAAATTGGGGCAAATTTTGGGATGTGTCCAATAATATGGATAGTAAGCACTCATAGCACACCGACGGTGTGCTATAAGTTTTTCTAGTGACTTCTATCTGACCGGTCATCAAGTGGTGATGCCAAGCCTTTATAAAGCCATTATCCTGAGTATCGGTTCATTACGACAGGCAGTCTATGACTGAGATGGGAAGCTTTTGAAAATATATTCCTAGTAGAAGTTTGCACATGTATTATACTAGCTGGGGCACCCGCCGTTGACCGTGAATTTTAGGATTCGCCATGTTCCCGGTCACTCCCTTTCCCTCCCTCCCTCCGCTCCTCCCTCCCCTCTCACTCCTTCCCACTCCACCCCTATGCACCTCCCAACTCCCCTCGCCCCTCCCACTTCCCTCCCCTCCCTCTTATCCCCTACCAGTCCCGATCCCTCCACCCCTCCCATCTTCCGCACTCCCCCTCAACCCTTCCCCATCTCCCCACACCCTGCCCCTCCCTCACCTCCCCTCCCTCACCACCTCCCTCCCCTTCCTCCTCTCACCCTACCCGTGCCTCCCGACCATCCTCCATATCTACCTCCCCAGTCCCTTCCCACTCCCTCCCTCCTCCCTTGTAAATGTAAAGCGCAACTGGTGCATCTTGCAAGCACTTCATTAAGGAAAAGATTATTAATTTATTCTTATGATGCCATTTTATTTTATGTGTTGCGTTAGACCTACTATAGAGTATAGATACTAAGCTCTATAGCACAACACGTAGTGACGATATCCAACACATGATTGCTTTTTTAGTGACTTCTATCTGACCAGTCATTAAGTGATGATGCCTTTTTTATATCAGCCACCCGAAAATTAGTCCATTATGACAGACAGCCTAGGTTGAGGTAAAAACTCTTCAGTGTGAAAAGTTGCATATATGCTAAATAGGGACACTGACAGCACACTATTGGTGTGAAGATGATATGGCAAGTTAGAGTGATAATCTACTCATTTGCGGAGGCTAAGAAATGCTGATGCTAACATTTCTTATTCATAAACTGCACCAGACATGGTGCTTTTGTTTCTATATTGTTGCTGATGGTGTTTGTGGTTCTATCGAAGGCATTAATAATTATTTTCTTGTTGCTTTTGCTGCAATTATTATTATTTGTTTCATTATTATTTATTTATTTACCCGAGGTACCTGAGATACCTTGGACTTGGGAAACTATGCTAGGAGCTATTGCTGAATGTCTGGAAATTCAAGCCTCGTCCTCCGCAACATTAATTTCAAGTACTGCTGCTATTACTACTATAATTACTTGATTACGTTTTACTTGCCAAGTACTTTCCTCAATTTACTTTTGTGACAAATGTCCGTGACCTGGGTGTTACTATTGACAATACTCTTTCCTTCTCTACACATATTTCTAATATTTCTCGGTCCAGTTTCTATAATCTGCGACGTTTACGTGCCATTAGGCGATCTGTCTCTTCCTCGATTTTTTCATCTATGATCCATGCCTTCATCTGTTCCCGCATTGACTACTGTAACTCGTTACTCATTGGCCTACGTAAACTCCGCCTGGCTCCTCTTCAATCGGTACTTAATGCATCTGCACGTTTGATTGACTGCCTTCCTCGTTTCTCTCACATTTCGACCTTCATGACTGAGCACCTTCACAGGCTTCCTTTGACTGCCCGGTTTCAATATAAAATTCTTTTTCTTACCTATAAGATGTTTTTTGGTCAAGCGCCTCGCTACCTTTGTGATCTTATTAGGAAGCCCTTCTCTGCTACCGTTGGACGTCCTCTCCGCTCTTTAGACCGCCACGATCTTCTTGTACCGCGATCTCGGACTGCCACAGCCCAACATCGCGCCTTTGCCTCTGTCTGCCCTTTACTGTGGAATGGCGTTCCTCCTATTATTCGTTCCCAGATTTTATCTGGAGGCTTTACTTTTTTTGCCCGTTGTCTTAAGACTTTTCTTTTTCCAGGAGTTCTTCGCACTGGGAGCGCCTCTGATTAGGTTGTACTGTGAGAGGCGCTTTATAAATCCCAAAATAGAATAGAATAGAATTACTACCACTACTTTTATAGCTAATTATTGCTACCATTTCTTACCCACGATTGCCTCATGGCTTACTTGATGGTGTGCTCTAATGCTCTTCTATTGCTATTTTATTGTTGTAGGTGGCCGTGAGACAGTTCCTGCTATCTTGCTACTAAAGATTACTTTCTGCACGCTAAAGGAGAATTGCATCTAGAAATGGGTATAAGATATTTCATATGTTTCCTAATTGATTTAAGAATGATTGACCTAACGTTCTCAAAGTAGAGCATATTAGTAACAATTTTGGAAGGACGGTAAAACCTACTGTAAGTCATCTCATTTACTTGACCAATGTTAGGGCATGTTTATTTACTTTTATTACAGGTCAGTTGCTGCTAAATATAATAATAAGTTTTGAGGTAATTTGGCAAAAAATTATAGTTATGCTATCGAATATGAAAATTACTTTAGGTTGCAAATGCATCTTAATTAATTGTTCTTTTTGTACATTTGGATTGAGCAGTGTGTATTGTGCCTGCGTAATGCGTATGGTCAACTTTTTATGGCAGTGTCGTATGAGTGAGCAACGCAGCTAAATTTACATATGACATGCATAAATATTTTTGCGTTCAACTGAAATTTGCCCTTTTCGATAAAAAATTTACATTGATTGTAATTGTGAATTTAATATGACTATTTATATTCTTGTTAAAAGTAGTAGTATTATATTAGACCTATTATTATTATAGACCTATTATTATTATTATTATTATAGGAATTTATTATTGGACTTGGTTTGATTTGAGGTTTGAGCAGCTTGGAATTGTGTTAGGCCGTCTGTGGAATTATCCTTTCAACGTGAATTTGAGTTCTGATTAGCCTTTATTAGCTAGATTAACCTCTGTTTTACTACAGGTGATTCATGTGGGATGGGGGTGGGGATTTGTGGGGTGGGGTGAGGTGAGGCCAGGGTTAAAACAAAGTGAAACATTATTTTGTCGTGAATTTCATCTGTTGAGCCTATTGCAGGGTGGTGGTGGGAGATAGGTTGGAGTGAGGAGGGTTGGACGAGAAACCAAAAATTTACTCCATAGAGATGAGTCTGTCTGGAGCGAATTGGGAAGGTGGGGAATTTGGTGGGTTTTGGTGGGATGCGGCCAGGGTGGTGGTGTGGTGGTAGAGTTTTGAAAACAAGGTGAAACATTATTTCTTCATGATTTTCATTTGTTGAGCATTTATGTGGAAGGGTAGGACGGGTGGAAGGGTGGGACGAGGTGAAGTATATAATTTTACCAGGTAGAATTAAAAACTACTTGAAGAATGTTTAGACATGCCACAGCCAGAGTGTTTTGGAAGTTCTATGGTTTGACTGAATGAAATTATTTTGCTTGTTGTAGTTGAAGCAGTTAAGCATACTCTGGAATTTGAGAAGGGTGAGAGCACCTTCATCTGCCAATGAACGCTCAAACACACCAACTTACATTTTAGGTAAGCATCGTAGGTATTTCTAATTTCTCCATAATTATATTATTGGTTTCAACATCATTAATAACATCATTATTTAATTTTTAAACATTTATTAAGCGACACTGTCTAACAGTCAACTATGAATTGAAGGCAGAGGGTGAAGTTCTATAAGTCACCCTTACCCACGACTGCCTGAGGTTACAAAACCGGTGGTGGTGGTGGTGGTGGGAAAAACTTGTGCTTAATAGGCAGATACAAATGAAATATTTACGTTAAAACCATTTTCCAATGACGGCTCAGGGCTAACTTAATTAAGCACTCTTCTGGGGCTATTGTTATAACCATGGTTGATATTTTTGTTGTTATTAATTGTTGATGGTTATTTATGCTTTTTGTGGTGATGGTATCTTTTATTCGTTATATATTCTTTTATGAAAGTTTACTCAATGAGGTCATTGGAAGATATCCCTTTCCAATACCTATTTTGTGATAGTTTTACAGTCAATTCATGTAGTCCAGTTATATGATTTGCTCTCTAGCATGTACGTAAAATAATTATATTAGTTTAGTTTTATTATTAATAGTATTATACATTTATTAGGTGTCTCTATCTGACAACCAGCTGTCTAACACTGACGCTGATTTATTTTGTCTTATGGATGAGAGAGAGTGATGCTAATCATTCTTGGCCTTATTCCTTTCTTTCTATCTGTGACACAGTATCACTGGGTACATGCATGTGTCTGCCAATTGCCAATAATAGGGAGCCAGTGTAAGAATTCAGCTATATAAGTGGAAATGTGAGAAACCATGGAAGGTGTGCTATGAGCCTAACAGCAGCGTTTGAAACTGACTGAAGGGGTGGGTAGCATCTTGGGAGACCCATGAGGAAGAAGTTAAGAGTAATCTATATGAGAGATTGTGTCCTGAACAGTGCGCCTGTTTATATTCAGGAGCTCTTAAACTTGGCTTGCTCTGGTCGCCGCTCTCAGTGCCCGTCGTCTAGAGGTGCCTTTGTGGTTTCACATGCATGCAAGCATCACACTGCGTGCCTTTATGGTTTCACTTGCACGCAAGCATCACACTGCGGCCATGAGACAGAATAGGTCTTCTCGATTGTGAGTCCCTCTGTTTGCAATGGCCTCCTGTGGCATGCGTTCCCTTACATGGGACTTGTGCCTGACGACATCATGACAGACAGCCTATGACTGAGGTGGGAAGTGTGTGAAATCTTTTGCTTGTAGAAGTTTGCATATATGTGACACTTGCATTTAGCTACACCTATGTGTGTATTGTGATTAATTCTCATTTTTTAATGCCATTGAGACTTGTGATTATATGCTACGGCTAATTGTGTATTTGTATGTTTCTGTTTCAGACCACTCTCATATCCTGGAACCAGTGTGAATGCCTTAGAATTGGTTCAGAGGTAAATAATAAAAATTCTATCCATTGCTACCTAAGCTATAACTTATGATTCAAGATTTACGTTTTCATTTCTAAATTGTGCTCTGGTTTTATCCAGCAGCTGTGCAATAATTCTATTGTATACTGCCCATTGTGCTTATACAGTTATGACTATTGTTGCCATTAATTACTGCTTATACAGTTTGGGTTACAATAGTTGGCGGGTGGTTAGACATCACAATAGCTATAGATGGTCTGATTTCAGAGGCCCATTTTGAGTAGGTTAGCTGCAGAATATTTATATTTTTATTAGTCTGAGCAGTGTCGTATTATTTTTCTTAATATGGTGCCATCATGCCATGCATCTATATGTGTATCTGTTCACCACCGTTCAAATATTTATGTAGAGGAACAGAGCATCCAAGTCCAACGTGTAAAATGTTGTCATTGTATTTAGTGACATATCTTACCTGAACCTAATGCTCATGGTATCAACATTAGGCACTCTTAAACCAAATATATAGCTATATATAGTGATTATCCAAAAGGTCATCCCAATCAATTGTAAGGTGGATATGAAAACCCGGCAAACACCGTGGACACTGGGCACGTGTAAACACAAAGCACCATGAAAGCCAGCATGTCATTGTATTTAAAGAGGTATGCCAGTGCCTAATGCAAAAGGAGTGCACCAACCGATGGTACTCTCAAACCAACCTGTAGTTAGGTCAATATGCAGAAGATCAGTGGACTGAGACAGTTTACAATGGTATGGACCTATATATTAGTATGTAATAACCTACAGACTCTACAGTAGGCCAATTGAAATTGACACTAACTTTGCATTTCCTATGTTGTTCCATGTTTAAAGTTCAATATGCTTACAGAGTGTGTTATGCATCACTGCAGTGCTGTGTATTTGATAGGCAAAATGTGATTTTTCTTTGGTTGATTGTGCTATGGTTTTTTCTCTTTTTTGCAGCACACTGCTGCTCGTGACACTGGTAATTTTCAACCGACATTCAAAAGGGGCTGTCCTTCCTCATCCAATACCAGGCATCGAAAGGGTTGACTGCATGGTTCTCGGTGTAACCATTAGCAGTGACTTACGGGCTTCGTCGCATGTCAGTTATGTCCGGAGCTCTTGCTCTTCCTCCATCTGCGCCTTGAGCGTCCTAAGAGCTCACGGACTCCCACTGAGCTTCAACAACAGCGCGCCTCCTCTACGCTGCCCCTATCTGGTGGGGCCTAACTGCCGCTGACGACCGATCAAAACTAGAGTTTCATCGTAAGATCCGATGTGAACGTTGAGGCACTTGTACATGACATTGAAAATCTGCTACTTCGTACAGTGATCCAATTCGACTCACGTGTCCTGGTTAACATTTTCACACCAGAGTCCACAGGCTTTATAATCTTCGTCCTCGTCCTCACAATTTTGAACTGCCGATTAGGGACGAAAGGAATTACATTTCTCGAGTACTTTACTCGACCATTGCCCCTCTTTCTGACTTCCACCCATTTGATTGAATTATTATGATTTTCTGTATTATTTCTTATTTGTAACTGACTGCGGTGTGGGCAAGAATTCAATGATATATATATATATATATATATATATATATATATAAAGAGCATAATCAAAGCAGTCGAAATGTTTCTATCTACTGTGCCAGGTCTCATGTTGCTATGGACAATGACTTTATTGATTGCATAAACAATGTCACAGCACTGTTTCATGCATTCTGTTTGTTCTGTTGCACTCAGAACGAGCATGCACTAAGATTATCTGGGGAACCAATGCATTGTTGATGTTATTCGGAGCTAAGCATCAAAATTGTCCTCAGTTATTATCATGACTTCTTGCAATAGTCTTTATATTATAACGGATAACTTTACATTAAGTCAAATTGTTCAATGCCATGAAAATTGTGTATTGTTTTCTTTCCAGAAATGCAAGTTTATTAAATTTTTCCTTGAGTTTGTTATATATAAAATGTGTTTAATTCATAGCTCTGATTCAGTTGATGTGTCTTATTTTTTTATGCCTACTTGCATTTTCGATTTAAAATCTGAATTCAATTTCCTTACCAGTTAGTTGTGTTTCAAATTGACACTATAATGAAATAATGTGCTTATGGATATACATACAGACGGAGGGGAGGGAAAGGGTGAGGAAAGGACGGCAGGGGAGGAGGCGGTATGGCAGGGAAGGGAGGAGGTATGGCAGGGGAGGGAGGGACGGCAGGGGAGGGAGGAGGTATGGCAGAGGAGGGGCGGAGATACGGATATATCCCGTTAATAGAAGGTG
The DNA here is from genome assembly GCA_949752735.1 of Lumbricus terrestris. Lineage (NCBI taxonomy): Eukaryota > Metazoa > Annelida > Clitellata > Crassiclitellata > Lumbricidae > Lumbricus > Lumbricus terrestris. The sequence continues at coordinate 48,385,704 of OX457039.1, forward strand.
ATTCAACGTAAATACTGAAAGAATAAATCGTAAATAGACGGCGAGTCGCCGTAAAAGAGGTAGCAATTAGGCGTAGATGACCGGCGATTTTCCGTCGGATAACGGCAAATCTCCGCTAAGAGCCGGATATTCACCGTTGAAATGCGCTGAATTGCCGTGTAAAATACGGAAAATTTTCGCTAAAATAAGGGGAGTCGCCGTAGATAAAACGGGGAGTCGCCGTTATAAAAAACGGAGATTCGTCGTACATTTACGATGTCACCCCTAAATGAGAAAACGGGCGCCCGTAAAATAACGGTGAATTGCATGGCATCCAAGTTGCCGTGCAATTCACCGTTATTTTACGGAATTTTTTTTACAGTGCAGGCTGGGACCGTAAAAGCATAATATTTATAGTTCTGGGTATTTGAACCTCTGCCTCTTCTCGGCGGACTTGCAATGGGACAAGAATTAACAGAAATTCTGCTTTGCAGAGAGACATCAATGACTATAAATAAATAAATAAGTGAACGACGACGATAATTTTAATTTTAATTTTTATTATCCTGGATTCTTCGCATAGAAATAAAATCGCTCCCCCAATAGGCCTACTAAAAGTATTCCCACGCCTACGATCGATTGCAGATATATCTTTCAAATAAGTTATAAATTCTCAAATCTATAGACTTTTGGAATAGTAAATGACGTTGATGATCTATTGACGCTGTATATATAGGCTATGACGCACATAAAAATAAGCACGTATACTAGGTATTTGTCAAACCTACAGCTGTCCACACTTGTGCGTCTTCAGACTTCAGTGAAAAATAACAACGCCTGTGTGGGTTGATTTAGCGAGGCATAGGTCACAACATGCAGGTCTTCTGTAAGTCTTAGCTATTCTGAGAGGTTCGTGTGAATGGTGATGCTAATGAGAAGGCTATAGTTCTCTGTATACTTGTACATCTCATGTATAGAGAGGCCGAGTGTCTGTATGTATAGGCCTATGCATACAGTACGCTCTGCACTTGAAAGGTATTCTCTTCTGCACTATAGGCCTATATCATTGTTTGAGTGCTTTAGGTTATATTATGCGCCAATATTCTGTCAGTTAGTCGGTTTCTTGATGTCTCTGTGACAAGCTGCAGTCGCTTATGCATTTTAAGGTTTACATAAGCTGATATATATAGATCTATACTGTTGCTGTCATGGTATATATAAGGGAGCGAGGCGAATGAAACCCGCAGGATTGATTATGAACTCCCTGCATTTGGAATGGCTTCCCATTAGACTTGCGATTGAAGTCAAGTAAATCTTGTCTGATTTTTATAAGTCGCTCATATCCCACTTTGTTAGCTGTTGCTGGGCTGAAAGCGTCTATTTGTAGGCCGCTTGAAAAGGCGCTATATAAATTATTGGAATGAATGAATAAAAGTGAATAGAAGGTAATAGCCTGCTTCACTCCTTCCATATAGATTGAAATTAGCCAATTAATGAGGCAATCTAGGACTTCTTTAACAATGCAAACTATATGGCATATTTTTCGACATTAGGCCTACATGTGGTAAAACTTTGACATCAAAGGGCAACCTCTAAATATTATCCGATCACACAATTTTTTAGAATAAATTTGTTCTTCATAAACCTAACAACTTGAAGGGGTGAAGGATTGAAAATTCAAACCTTCATTTTAAGAGACACCCTAATAAATACATACATACATACAATACATACATACATACATACATACATACATACATACATACATACATACATACATACCTACGTACGTACGTACGTACGTACGTACGTACGTACATACATACATACATACATACATGTACATACATGCATACATACATAGTTACATACATACATACATACATACATACATACATACATACATACATACATACATACATACATACATACATACATACATACATACATACATACATACATACATACATACATACATACATACATACATACATACATACATACATACATACATACATACATACTTATACATTATGCTCACAAAATTACATGCACAGATAGGCAGGAACAAGCTCCGAAAAAATTATTATTTTCTTACATTCCTTTTGTAATATCTCTTTAAATTTTTAGGAAGAATAGAAGAGGATCAGACCAGTGTCAGAGATATATACTAGTCATGCATGATGAAGTGTCAACGACTTCATTTTCTCTGTCTCGGCACATAAAGGCGGATGGCCGGTCCTCCCCTTCTCCTACCTACTATAGTCTTCCCACAGTGCACATGTGCACATGGGGTCAGTGCGCCTCTAGTTGAGCGAGGAGTTGAACCCTGACCTCTCCACTGCATTCGGTTCCCATTTGTTTTTGTGTACCTTCGTCACTAAAAGTGTTAGTGTGCATCAGAAAATTCTCAGGAGTGCTTTTCTTCCAATATACAAAGAGGGCCAAAAAAGACCCCTAGGTGTTTTGCCAATATCTTGACCAAAAGTAGGAATTTCGAAATTTTACAGGCTTATTGACAATTCATATTTGCACATCATGGCCAGATTTCATCAAAATATTTCAAATAGAACAAAAGTTATATCACTTTTGGTGAGGGCTGGAGGTGGAGGTGAGGGAGTGGGAGATGGGGGATTGTGGGGGACGGGGGTCGTGAGGGTGGGGGTGGGGTGGAGGGGTGGGGTGGGTGGGGGTGGTGGGATGGGAGTGGGGGTGGGGGTGGGGGTGGGGGTGGGGTGGGAGGGTTGGGGTGGAGATGGGGGTGGAAGTGGAGAGGCTGGGACGGAGAAATGTTTCCGAAAACCCAAATTTCTCGCGTGGCGTACCGGTGGAAGTCGGAGTGTGGTGGGGTGTGGTGGGTGTGGTGTGGTGGGGTTGTGGCCGGAGCGAGTCGAATCCTAAATTTCCCGGGCAACGCCAGGCACCTCAGCTGGTACAGTATATCATTGTGAGGCGCGGTGCATGGTGTAGTGCATGGTGAAGTTCAGTGCCTTGGAGCCGAAGAATTCCAGATTTGTATGCACCACAAAGTCGCCGAGTATATAGTGACCTTGAGCAAATCTTTCACTCGCAATTGCTCGTGCGCTTCGGCGTGAAACTCCGATGCAGTGTCCGTGCTGTAGTCGGGAGCGCCTATGAAAAGAGAGCTCGAAGGGGTGCAATAGCAAATGCGATAAATCAATAAGTATAGGCCTAGATAAATAATTGTAAATGATAATACGGTATAGGATTACATGATGACAGTTCTCAGAATAGCCTACAATAATGCAAACAGCCGCAAAAAATTATTAAGCAATTTTTTACGCGGACGTAAATTCTGGGAACTCTGCCTTCAGAAACTTATATTAAACACGTGGTCATATTTTGTCTTCGTTCTCGGAATGGCTAATTCTTCAGTATACAACATTAGATTTTATCAGTATGTGGTCTTCCTTTATCATATTTAATTTCCGGACTCTTTTGCTAATGCATAATTCGTTCCCACTAGTCTTCAGTCTATAGACTACAGTTAGTTTCTCAACGTCTTCATGTCTTCCTCCTAAAGTTTACGTTTCTCAATCTCAGTGGCTCGCACTCCGCTTTCACATAGTTGACCTATCTCCGTCTTATCCGCGTCGCTTCCCGTCCTGCTCTCTTACCTGCGGCTGCATGTCTGTTGGCTATTCTTGTCATTATCTGCCTATCTGTCTATATAATTATCGCCATAGCAGAAGAGTCCGTCGAGCACTAGATCTGTTCACACTGCTAAAAGAGAAAAAGTCTAAGTGTTAAACTTCAAATAATGGCCAGATTATGTCAAAGCATAAATCACGATACTTGCTTCTGACTGCAGATCAGATATATTTTGCCATGGTTACCCGGTATAGGTAGGTAGGATAAATCTAGTTAAGTAACAGAGACTGGACTGCATGGACATGTTTTCTAATCAACGCGTCGTTTCTGACGCGCTTACCTTTCCAAATTTGACAAATTCCAGCTGAAGCGGCACTATAAATAAGTCTAGCTTATGCAAGAATAATGACCTAATATTATAGTCTTTTTTCTGGCGGTGATAATTTCCTTCTTCGACGGTGCAAGTATTACAATAAGTTCAGCAAACCACTTTACCTTTCCAAATCTGGCAAATTCCAGCTGAAGCGGCCCTATAAATAGTATATAAATAATATATATACTTCCTAAAGCCCAGGAATAATATGCCATCCTCTATATTCTACCTTCATAACGTATCTATTCTTTAATTCCCTATAGGCTATAGCAGTTGCGGATTTCTCGAACAGGCAATTACTTCTTTATAAAACGCGAACGCAACTTGAAGACAGCGCCGAAATGTATACCTTTCAGATCCTCCGCACTTTCCACATTAAATTTTTATTGAGACAAAGAGAGCATTTCGACCGATTGTCAGGGTCTTCTTTGACCTTTTCATGACCACGTCTCTTGACATTTGGTGTACAACAGTGTACATGTTTGTCTATAAACCCTTGATTCAATTTGCTGATTGTACCATGAAACAAGTCATCGAAGGACAGGCACGCGTAGAACGGAAGAAAGATCGGTTGATTCATTTACTAGCCGCAATTCAGACAGACAGACAGAAGACAGACAGACAGACAGAAGACAGGCAGACAGACAGACAGACATACATACATACAGACAGACAGACAGACTGACTGACTGACTGACTGACTGACTGACTGACTGACTGACTGACATACAGACATACAGACATGCAGACAAACAAACAGACAGACAGACAGATGGTTAATGTATATACATGTTTGTATTATATCAGATGTTTTGCTGTGGCTGCTCTCTTCATTTGAATTAAGGACCTTCCTCTTTCACTGTGAACTAGACTAATGAATAATATATCCTCATCAGTGTCTCCTTCAATGAAGGCATTTCTTTTCTGCGGGGATTTCCGAAGTCTTACGTGCCAAGAGCTCCTCTGAATATTCAGCTTGCGCGAGGCGCCGTATAAAGCTATTTAGATAGCCTACAATGCAACGTGAGCAATGAGCATGCATAATTCATGTATTAGAATAAATAATGTCCCTTTCTGCCAGATTTAGTCGCTATTTCTTCCTACAAGCGTGCATAATATATGCATATTGCAAAAGCTACATAAAAAGTTTTTTTTAGCTATCAGTTATTGAATACATTTTTTTAAAATTGATTAATTTTGGCGTGCTCCATTATTTTGTACATGTTGCATTGGTCGAGCGCTAGAGTTCACTATTGTACAAGCTGTAACAAGCAATGGGGCTTGTTGCAAGGTCTTTTGTGAGGAAAGGTTGACTATAGTCTTTTGTCGCTGGACACGAGCATGGAAATTGCTGGACATAATGATTTCAGCAGTTTAAGAGTCTATTGACTTAAAGAATATACATTAAAGAATATACTTACTTATTATTACTAAACTTTTTTATTACTTAATTCTGTGTATAATTTTACATCTCTGACCTGTAACTTGGTGAAGTATGTCACCCTGATTGTCATTGAAATTAAACGAATATACTATTTAGGCCTACGACAATATTGTGCCAAGTTTTACGTCGAGAGTGTTTACGGCTGCAAGTTTGTGACAGTTACTTTGAGGAGATAGTTTGGATCAGTTGATGTTTGGCAATGTGTGATCTGGTTACGAAGACTGTTGTCTATATGAGTTGTCCATGGATTTATAAGCAGGGTCGTTCGTAAGTGGGCGCCATGCTCTTGGTTTTTTGGCCGCACTGTATACACATTTGGAGATTGCGATTACGATTATACGCATTACCGGATGATTGACCAACAAGACATGCACTAAAACTGTTTATTTGATTGAACTGCAGAGCGTTTGGCGAGGTGATTCAACTGGCGGAGAACAGGGAAGAATGGAGGAGCTGCATTGCCCGATGTGCAGAACTGCACGCAAACGACTGATGATACAGAGCGTTTTGAGTCAAGGCGTCTTAGAGTTAACCTTATCAGCTGCCACACAATTACTCGAGGCGCTCCATATAAATGAAGATCGCATTGAGACCTCATGCACGCTCAGTGCCAAAATGCCATGCCCTCATAGTCTGCAAATCTCTAGTAGGCCTACGTATCGATGACCGATAAAAAAAATCCATAGTCGCCCTTGTTCACTTTTCACTAGGCTAAATTGCCTTCATCTGTGGCTAAAGCCAAAATTAATGTAGGCTACAATTGTACATCACTATCATGGTTGCATTTAGGATAGGAGTGAGTAGTGACTGTTCTCTGTATTTATGCAGTTGATCATCAACAGCCTAACAACCATCATTATATGTATGTCAAATGTCACTGTTGCTCCTGCGTTTTCTCATGTAGACGTATAGGCCTATACCAATTAGGCCTACGCACAATTTCCGGCCCAACGCATTTTCTATTACCTGGAGTCTATGAATTAGTCATCGCCGACAACACGTGTCGCAGCTAGACCTATTTCGTAGAACGTGGAATTGAATTAACCGAGTTTTAGTTGGATAGAGCGCATGCATGCACTGACGAAGAAGGTTTGGATCACCGCTAGATTCGATGCATGAAAAAATTAGTTATCGTCATGAGTAATAATCAGTAATTAATTGTCAATGCAAAGTCTGTATTCCTATCATCATCATCATCATTGCTCTCCTCCGTCCGGCCGCGCCGACGATGAGGCTTTTACATGGCGTCTCCACGCTGCTTTATCCTTGATGGTATCCATGGCATTCCTCATATCCATGTGCCTTTCCTCTAGATCTTCTCTTATGTTGTCGATCCATGTTTTTCTTTGACGTCCTCTACTTCTCTGTCCTTCCACATTGCCGTGTAGAGCCGCAGCTGGCAGTCTTCTGTCGTCCATTCTTGATACATGTCCAAACCACGTGAGTCTTCTCTTCTTGATTCTGTCCACTATTGTTTCCTTTGCTCCCAGTTCTTCTCTGGTCTTCTCATTTCTGATCCTTTCCCTTCTACTTCTGCCCAGTATTCCCCGCAGCCAGCTCATTTCAGCCACTTGTAGTCTCCTTTCGTCCTCCTTGCGCAAGCACCAGCACTCCGATCCATACAGCACTGGATTTGAGCAGCTTGTAAAACAAAGACCTATTACTCCTTGGCAGCACTCGTTTTTCCAGAGGAAGTCTATTCCAGATGGAAAGGTGAACAGCCGAGACAGCGCGATGTTGCCAAGTTGAGGTGAAGGCACGGAGGGGGAAGCATGTTCACCTTGACAATTTGATGACATGCGTTAGGACATGGAAACAGCCGAGTCAGATTTAGTTTTAAAATAAATTTTCAAGCAAGGATACAACAATTATATATTTACGATAAGGCGTTGCTATGCAATGTAGCCTAGAAGGCTAGACGCACATTTACATAGCGCTAGGGTGAGAATTGGCGGGGTATAGGGTTTCAACCTCTAATCTTTCTCACAGCCTATTTGTCAATTAGTCTTCTTTGTACAATCCGACTCCACGTGGATCATAGCGCCCCCTCAAGTTATTCTTCTACAATTATTCTTATACTACATTACGCATACTATAGGCAATGCATTTGAGTCCAAAACATTAGGCTATATACAGAGACTAATATAAGCTTACACCGAGTCAAAAAGTAGATAATTTAGCCATGCAGGCAAATGACATTCGACAAATCTCTCGAACTTTGGATCATTCGCATAATCGCATTCACCTTCAGTCTCAATTCTCTCGTCTTAATGCATGAACCAATTTCAGACGAAACTCGTCGACTAATTTTCAGTTACCGTTTCGTTGGTGTCTATAGAATCGATTGTGGTCACATAAAGCGAACAGGGCGACATAGAATTAGCACATTTTCATTCCCTAGAGGAAGCCACTTTAAGTGAAATTGAGAGAAAGATTCGCCTCATCGCGTCATAATCAGTGCCGGCGCCAGGATTTCAGTTTTGGAGGGGCTGAAGCCCGCGGCGAAATTTTCCATTTTCGCCGCCAAAATTTCTGACGACCTTTTTTTTTTTTTTTTTTTAGTCATTGACCAAAATCGTGGATATTTCAATGTAAAATAATTCAGATGGTCATTTTTTTAGGGGGGGCTGAGCCTCTTGTAGGGGGGGCTTAGCCCCCTAGCGCCGCCACTGGTCATAATAGGCCTATATGTGAATATTTGGTGGCCATTGTCTAAGATATACGAGTGTGCACACACGCATAAGTCAGGGCCGTTTTAAGGAGTTTTGGGGCCCTAGGCACAAACCTTAATCTTAAACATAATTATCCACGAGTCTAATTTACTCTAACTAAATCAAGGTTTCTGGGGACGGAGAACAAGTATTTTGTTAGTCGATTGCTGAGACGTGTAGCGCCGAGAGGGGAGGGTATGGGAAATGAATGTGTCCCTCCAGTCAGAAATTGTTGAATTTTCACATTGCAATGACAGCATTTTAGGCTGCCATCTTAACGAAATTGCTCAACATGTGCAGTGCTGACATGAGTAACCTAGTCGAAGACTTCAATGAATATTCTTGCAATTATAATAATTCCTTATTCAGTCTCCACATTGTAATGATACATGCAGCATTGTAAGCTGGGATCTGAGCAAAATTATAGATATTATTTCAGTGCTGATTACAGGAGTGTTTGAAAATTTCAAAAAGCATAATTATTAATATTAGTATAATTAATAATAATTTCTTTACGTTTCAAGTTCAGCAACTCATTTCTGTTGCTTCTGGACCATTACAGTATACCCTAATGAATAACTGCCGACAGATGTGTAATTATGTAAGACCTAGCTACTTTCTCGCACTGGAATTGGCTTATTCCCGTTGCCCAAAAAGGACTTACATTGTTGACCAGGATAGGCCTATAAGCTTAGTTCTCGAAATTGTTACAAATGTTACACAAACCAAGGAAGAACCGCCAAAATCTGGAAGCCATGTAGTAATGATGCTGTTTTACTAAGTATTCAAGGAAAAAGACGTTTTGAAATTTTGAGTTTTAAATTTTAAAGGTAGCACTAAGAAGGCGCCAATTACTCAATTAGTTGTACAAAAATAATATTTGTACAAATATTAACAGTGAATTATACTCATTGTAATATGATTTATCATATTATATTTATAGATTTTATCGTCATAATATCATATAATAGTAGGCATAAATAATATCACGTGCGGTATATTACCAGAGTTCGTGTATTACAATAATGAAAGCAGCAATTAGAACTTATAATTTGGCCAAATGTTTTGGGTATAGTCATTTCTGAGTGAAGCTCCTCCCACACCGGGAGATGCTTAGATTAAACACTGAACGTAACCCGATTTCCTCCTCAAACTCTCCGTCTCAGATATTGAGTAGGCCTACTCTATTCATGCCTTCTATGTGCATGTTTGTCATTTTTTTAACATTAATTTTATTAATATAGTAGAAGGACCTAGACCTATACTGCTGGCACAGCTAGAGCACAGCAATCTTTGTATGACAAGTGTAAAATAAATTTAAAGTTCGTATAACATGTTGCTAATTGTTATGCAATGCAGTATTTTGGGTCGCCGCGGGGCCCCCCTGTTCCGCGGGGCCCTAGGCACGTGCCTCGCGTGCCTATGCCTTAAAACGGCTCTGGCATAAGTCACAAAACAATAGATACAGATCAATTGTGACTCTAGAATTCCTTTGACTTTCGTAGAAGATCTGCAGTATAGCGTATAGGCCTACACGTCTTCTCTGCAATACTGGACATGATCGTATCGACCGGTGATCACAGACCACTCCTCAAGAAGCCATCGCTCGATTAAGAACTCCTCTCCAAATACCGACCTCTGTCTTCAACCTGTCATTCATCACAAAGCTATAGCTGGCCATTTCAAATCTAAACATCATCCACCCTAATCGTCTGACCCTCTACCTGCCTCACTCTTCGGATCTTTATTCTTCTGACTGTCGATTTTGTTTTGAATTAAAATTGTGAATAAACTGCTTTCTGCGTTTTGGCTTTTATGGGCGCTGTATAAAATTTAATCTCGAGTCTACGATCACGATAGCAAATTTTCATTCCCTAGAGGAAGCCACTTTATGTGAAATTGAGAGAAAGATCCGCATCATCGCGTCATAATAATCTACATGTATGTGAATATTTGGTGGCCATTGTCTAAGATACGAGTGTGCAGTTGTGCAAACGTTTCGAACAGTTTTGAAGGAGCTCCGAAGATCAAGATCATAAAGTATCGCCGACACATATAATAATTGTTCTCTATAGCGATACTTCTTCCGCAGTAGGTCTATGAATAATTGACACTTCTTAACAATGAAAACCGTTGAGATAAGAAAAGAAGATTAAGCATTGTATCTCGTTCCGCTGTATAGTAACACGCGTAATAGTACTCGGTGTAGAGGAAAAGAAAACTTCTTCTTCTTCGGCGTCTGGTCTAGATCTTGGTGACCATTGTGAAACTTTGAGACGACATGTTCTGACGCAGGCCAACATTGGCGCACGCGCTGTTCCGACGTCTGTTCTTCAGCTCAGAGTGCATTCGTCCGCAGCGAAACATGTTTCGAAACTCTGAATAACGCAAACACACGTTACACATTATATAGGCCCTACACCGAGGTAACTTTATTTCGAAACTGGCATTTGGCCAGATGAAATGCTTCGAGTGCAATGATTTTAACTTTCTTCAGAGTACGACTCTAGGCCTATATAGCAGGAACTTTTGTCGTAGCCTATATACTATATAGTCTATGTAATGTAATGTAATGTAAAATCTTCGAGAATTTCTCAGCGCCCACAAAAGCCACGTCAGGGGGACCAGCTTATTCACCGGCGCATGGGCCTATGGGCCTAACGTCGGAAATATTTCGTCTAACAGGTCGGTTGATATGAATTCTTAACGTCGCTATTATAGAAGCCCTCCAAATGAAAAACGATTCAATTATCCTTGGCGTCTCTTCTACAATAATTATTCATACACCCATCACCCATAAACTTATTTCTTAGCGCATTACTCCCTTTGCGCTTCCAGATCAGAGGTTCAGTTGCTTGTGCAGACTGCATATTATTGTATATTGGTGAACTTTCGTTATCCGCAATTCCGTATTCCTCTTCTAAGTCTTCTTCACACTCTTCTTCGCATCCTTTGTCACATTCTTCTCACACTATATAAGTATACTCATTACAATTAAAGCGATTCGCATTGATTATTTCTTGCATATACTGACCTCGTCTGAAGGTTTCATTAAATCCAGTGTAGATGATTGGATTGAAAGCGCTGTTTGCAAACGCAATGAAGTTCGCAAAGAAGTAGAAGTGATTGTACCATTTGGGTAACTGCAAACAACAATCAATTAGACAATACAATACAATACAGTGCAGGCAGACGATCTTTCTGCCGTTTTCCCCATTGTTACGATGTTTGGGTGTAGACATCATACGTTAACCTCCAGATGTTTATAAGCCGGTGTCGCGTGACAGAGTCTCCCCCCTTAAAGTCTCCCCCGGAGACTTTATTTCGAAACAGGTTCTCCCCCGGCGGATCTGTTCTAGAATAAATTCGCCCCCCGGAGACTTTATTCTGAAATAAAGTCTCCGGGGGTAGAGAATATTTCCTCCGCCTACGAAACAAAGTCTCCCCCGTTCAGCGTGAAATCGGCTACAGTCGCATAAAATTTATAGATCAGCATATTAAACCGTTAGTTTACGTTGCTACATTATTTAATACGAACATATGTGTACTTTTACACCAGAAAAATGTCTTCCTATACAGATTTTCAGCCAGGGGAGACACTGTTTCGGGGGGAGACTTTGTATCTGGGGTAGACTTTATTTCGTGACACCGGCCTATGTAGTGCATGTGCGTCTTCATAAGCGTGTGGAGGAAAGGGAGCCATTCAATCTGGGGCACCTCGAAACGGGTCCATATGGGCCATAATTATGGGTCAAAGGTATTCGGTATTTTGGACACTAATTCCAGGAGGTGTAGACGTAAGTGCCCATCTTGCCCTCTTGTGAAGCTTTCCATCGGTGACTCTAATTCACGAGTCTAATGGCTGTCTAAACATTGATAACACACTAAGTTTCCCCAAAGAGTCTGTCAGCACCAGGGGCGGATCCAGGGGGGGCCAATCCGGCCATGGCCCCCCCATTTAAAAATTACATGGAGCGTGGCCCCCCCATTTGGTTTTAAACACATGTAGTGGGAGAGAAAAACAGGACATCTGGCCCCCCCTATTAGAAAATCGTACGGGACGTGGCCCCCCCCGTTCGGAAATGGCATCTTCTTTTCCTAAAAAATAAATGGATGACTAAAAAAAAAAAAAAAAAATCATCAGTTTTTTTGGCGGATGAAATGGTATTTTTTTTCCGGAAAATTGGTCGATGACTAAAAAAAAAAAAAGGTCATCGGTTTTTTCGGCGGATGAAATGGTATTTTTTCCCGGAAAATTGGTCGATTGACCAAAAAAATTTCTCCTGTCTCACAAGACCAAAAATTTTGGCCCCCCCCCTCGAAAATGCCTGTATCCGCCCTTGGTCAGCACTCTATCAAGTAGGCAACGATTTAATTGCTTTTCTGATAGCGGTGTGTCTATCAGTTTTTGCTACCATTAAACGAATATAATAAAATAAATAGGCTATGTCTGTATGAAAGCTTTGAATCTTCAATGGGAGTATAATTCTGATACAATATTCTGTGATGAATTTTCGTCTCCTCGTTGTTTCTTTAGTACCTCCTTTCGTCGCAATACTGTTACTCCGCGTCCAACTGAACATCAGCTTATTAACATCGTTTACTTTTCCAGTTATAGACTATGACAGACTCTGTGGCCTGCCGCCTGCTTGCTAAGTAGGGTAAGTAAGGGAAATACTGGTTGACTTGGCATTCGCCAGGTGAAGCCGTTATCGTTGCATGCCTCGCAAGCTAAACAGACGACGTTGTAAATGCGGACTAATGATCAGACTATTATTTTAGTGATTAACTACCATTGGGCGATGCATTTTTCCAGAAGACAAATCAATGTTTAGAAAGCGACAGACAGTACTGTTATGTATGTATTAGGGTGACAATGTCAACCACAGCAAAAAATAATTTTTCGAATTTTTAAAGTCTCACCCCTCAAAAGTGTTCTCTATAACATCAGTATTATTGGTGAAAATTTTTAGTGAAATTTGAAAACGTTTAGGGGTGGTCCAACGACCTTGAACTTTCAATAGATATGCCTACAAACAACGTTGAATATGAAATGTACTAAATATTTTTATGCTCTACCAATTAATTTCTAGCGCTTATTTCAATGTCCTCTGTTACTACTCATGTTGTGCATAGTCTACAGTTACTAGTTAATTAAAAACCAATAAGTTAATTTGAAAATTATACGAGAAAGTCGCGGGCAGTTAGTTATATTAAATTGCGCCTGTTGAAAAGAAGTTAAGTTCTAGTGTCATTTGGAATGCATGTGTCACTGCAGCATTTGACAGGACTAAAATTAGTAGCATACATGCGGCAAACATCATAACTGCAAAAGGACAAGCAATGGGCTGTGATCCTGCTGAAATTGTTATCAATCAGCATTCCATTAGACATTCTCGGCTCCATCATCATAAGACTATTGCCAAAGAAATCCATGCATCACTATAGGTCCTGAAGTTCCACATAAAGTTCATTGGGATGACAGGTTGTTGAAGGTTTTTATGTCGAAGGAACGTTGCCCTGCTGTGCTGGCACCAGATAAAGGAACAATGGAAATCTTATGGGTTCCTTTACTGCCTAATGGAACAGGTGAATCACAAGTTTAAGCCGTTTTAACTTGCTTGAAGAGTGGAATATAGCTGGTCGCATACGATCTAGGTTTTTTTTCACACAACTTCTGTCCTCTACAGCAATGCTGGTCTTCAATCAAGAGCATGTATTCTGTTGGAACACAGGACTCAGATATGGTAGATCTCCTCAGCTTGGTGATAGTGGTGGATAGTATTCGATATTCTGATGACAAACTCTCGCAGACCTACGAAAGCACTGTTTGAGCGATTTGAAAAGGGAGGTTGATATATTGCAATCTACCTCTTCCGTCTCTCGTTCATCTGACTGCATTTGAGCTGCAGCCTCTATGAGCACAATGCATTTGTTCTTCAGGTGGATCTCAAGGCATTGGTACACAAGCCAATGTCCAATGTCAATTCTCTGGAATGACTTGCAACTGCAAGTTGAGGCATCTCATTGATTACAAGACAGTAAGTCAGTTCATCGCTACAGCAGACATATAAAAGTTTATGTGCAGCAAGTGACACTACAAAGAGCTGATTTTTGTGGCCATAAACACTAAGCAACTCTTCATTGCACTAGTCTGCACTAGATATTCTTGTAAACTTTCTACAACAACATCCAAGCACATAGGGAGATAAACGACAGCATTCTCTTGGCTCGTCGCTGAGCTCTGAGCTGATCTCAGCCTAAAGGTAAAAATGATGCAGCTGAACGTGGTGTCACACAGATCCATTCATTCCATGAAGTACTTACAAACCAAGAAGAACCAAGTATAGTGCAGGTGGTTGTGAAATATAGGAAGGAATAGCTAGACTCAAAAAAGCAAACAGCCATAAATGGACTTAATAAACAGTAGGCTACTTGAATCAAATACGAAGAGATGTGTATTTGCATTGTGTTAAACACTGATCATAATAGGTCAAACTTCTGATGCGTTGGACCACCTCTAAATATTAATGAATTAATTTTTAAAAAATCATGCATAGACATTTTATGGTACATAACCATTTAAGAGGGTGAGACTTGTGAAATTCAAAAGTTTTATTTTAAGTGTCACCCTAGTATGTATGGACACAAAAATAAAGACCGAGAAATAGGAAGAATACGAACAAACGAAAGAAAAACACGCAAAGTATAGGTGCAGAGAAAAGCAGGAATTACAACGAGAAGTTGAGACAGAGGCAGACGCAGAGAGAAAATGAAAGAGACAGAGAGAGACAGAGAGACAGAGAGTCTAGAGACATAGCAAGATTGAGAACTTCGTGTGTATTATCCGGATGTTTGTTGCTCATCAATCGCAAAGGGCATTGTTATTGTTGACCGCTGTAGGCTACATGTAGATTTCCTCCCTTTGTTTGTCGTTTCTATAGGCTTTCACGGCTCTTCTTGCTCTATGCACAACGGTTCACAATGAGGCTCCTTTCTTTCTAAGCTGATTCCCAACAGAAATCTAGTTATGGGCCCTACAACTATTCGACTACCGCTGCACACACTCACAGAATCCCGATTTCTCCTAAAACTTGGAGAACTGTGTTGTGTATACTCTTGTCCCGTATGCAGTACTATAAGGACTACGTACACTCTCCTGAGAGCTCCATCTACCTGTCGATTGCTATCGGTTATTCTGTTATTCTCTTTTCGAGAATCCCGTCTTCCAGAATTTATTACCTTGCCTTATCTAGTGTATACCTAGCACGTGCTAGGCTACTTCTCTTGCTTGTACTGACTCCTTGTTTTTTTTACATTCTCCCTCCCTCCCTTCCTTCCTTCCTCCTTATCCCCCTCTTCTATCTATCTATCTATCTATCTATCTATCTATCTATCTATCTATCTATCTATCTATCTATCTATCTATCTATCTATCTATCTATCTATCTATCTATCTATCTATCATCTATCATCTATCTATCTATCTATCTATCTATCTATCTATCTATCTATCTATCTATCTATCTATCTGTCTGTCTGTCTGTCTGTCTGTCTGTCTGTCTGTCTGTCTGTCTGTCTGTCTGTCTGTCTGTCTGTCTGTCTGTATGTATGTCTGTCTGTCTGTCTATCTATCTATCCATCCATCTATCTATCTATATCTTTTTCACTCTAATTCTCTCTGCCTTTCCAAGTATTATATTTCTTATTATTTGCAGATAAAACTTTCGTCCTGTTAGAAATGTTTCTTGACGAGGTGCACGTGTTCGGCTACTTCTCTTTCTTCCTATAGTATTGACAACTCCTCAGAATTACAAGGATTGCAAACGCCCCCGGATTTTCGTGCTTTGTGGCAAACATCCCTCAGAGTCCCTCTACACGTGGACCTTATAGCCTCTTCGCTCTTGTTTCCCCTGGGTATAATCTTCCTCCGCTTTCTCGGGCAATGATGGGCTAGGCGCCATCCTGTCCTTTATTCTTTCTTTATCTTAGTTACACCGTTTTTCTGTCAACATGTTTTGAATTCATTAGTCATTCTATTCTAGAAATGTTTGTCTTAATCCCATGTGATTGTCCTATTTTCGTGAAGGACCTCCCCTTTTCAATTCCTACAAAATCAAATCTTGTTCATTTGTCCATTTGACCATATAATTATTTTCTATATCATTTGGCTAATTATGTCTCGCCAACGTCTCTCTAGGCTTCTTGAGAAAGAAAACAGGAGAGGGAATGAGAAAGATAAATAAATAGACGAGAGAGAAGTATATACAAGATGATGATGATGATGATGATGATGACGACGACGACGACGACGACGACGATGACGATGACGATGACGATGACGATGATGATGATGATGATGATGATGATGATGATGATGATGATGACGACTATGACGACGATGACAACGACGATGACAACGACGATGACGATTATGATGAAGACGATGATGAAAGGCGCTCCCAACCTGACAGCATCAAATCACACACAAAGAACGGTTTACACACGTTTAGGAAAAAGGAGCAATGATAAACCAAGAAGTTGGTTACGGAGACTACTAGGTAACTTATTCCAGAGAGATGGACCGACCACATAATATAGCGAAGTTTTTACGCAGCGCCGTGGAAGCTCGAGCCTGTATAGATGCCAAGTACCATTGCATGGGGTGAGGAGAACAGAGCAGGCGACGGTAGTACATGTAGGTCTAAATGTTTTAAACCAAATCTGGTCTAGGTAGGAATTCTACTGTTTAGTGAATTTATAAGACATATTCAATGATAGGTCGGTGACTGTCATGCTTGGATGTATATTGTATATTATGCATAGTTAATATTACTGTTCTTACTGCTCGGTCTCTGTCGCTTCTGTATTCGGAATACATGATGGCGATGTGGAAAGGAAGCCAGCAGATGGTGAACGTAGACAGAAGAATGACCAACATCAGAATCACCTGAAACAGAGATGGACGTCATCGATGGTAACCCACGGCCAATTGTCATAGACAAATATGGCGGAACAGCATGCATGTATGTATGTATGTATGTATGTATGTATGTATGTATGTATGTATGTATGTATGTATGTATGTATGTATGTATGTATGTATGTATGTATGTATGTATGCATGCATGTATGTATGTATGTATGTATGTAATGTAATGTAATGTAATGTAATGTAATTAGGAATTTATATAGCGCCGCTCACAACCAAGGCCATTCAGTAGCGCTCCCA